>JAQSVV010000297.1:1200000-1846516 GCA_036375495.1 Agrotis segetum
CTTTTGTGCCCAATTCCAAAATACGTAGTTACCGTGTCATTAAATAATAAAGGCCTCACAGAAATCTATTACCTAAGCAGTCAGTAGGCGCTTGCAAAACCCATACAACAGTAGTATTCCAAACATTTTTCCTTAAACGAGTCCCGTTACTCTTACAATTGACATTTTTGGCCGCTCAAGTGGAAAAAAAACCTAAGTATAAAATATAAAAACGTGGCTACCTGTTTATACGTGACAAAAAAAGAAGATAATTTAGGACATCGGACATCGGCAAGATAAATGTGATGAAATCGTAAGGAAATGTTAGTACCAAATTTGCCAAAAAATCGTGACTTTAAGATATTGTATGAATGGTAGCGGCTAGATCGGAATTCTGAATTGAGTTTGTAATACTTTTTGCTCAAGGCGTCATACCTACTTTTTGGTTGGTTTTTTGTTATGTTTGTTAACTTGGAATTCTGTTATGGGAATATTATATGTTGGGGTGCATGAAAGGAGCCTCCCCGAGTGACGTATCTATAGAGCCACAATACGTCCGGCGCGCCCTGGGCAGCCAGCGAGTCCCCACGCTGACTGGCCAATCCTCACCACCCATTCAATAATCACCTTCCCATTACTTCCGTGTACAAACCACCCGGTTCCACATTCTTCTTCACTCCACCAGATAACTTTAGTAGCCGACCAATAAAAATTGTAATCGGTGACTTCAATAGTCGCGGTACTAGCTGGGGCTATAACGATACGGATCTCAATGGAAGAGCAGTAGAGGAATGGGCTGAGACAAATGACATGACGCTTATTCACGATGTCAAACTACCGGCCTCTTTTAACAGTGGTCGCTGGAAACGCGGATATAATCCAGACCTTATTTTCGCTACATCGTCGATTAGCTCACAGTGCACCAAAAGCGTGTGCTCGCCTATTCCCCGCTCGCAACACAGACCTATCATGTGCTGCATCGAACCCGTAGTCCAACCTGTAAAAGCTCTTTTCAAGCGCCGTTTCAACTACACCAAGGCCGACTGGAAGTCTTTCACCAGGTCCTTGGACAAAGCCCTTTTGAGTGTCACGCCAACCCCGCAAAATTACGACCGTTTTGTTAATATAGTGTCTACCATTTCTCGAAGACACATCCCAAGGGGTTGCAGGACTTCGTACATTCCAGGGCTGTCGAAAGAGACCAGCGATCTTCTGAGCCGTTATGAGTCGCTATTCCGTACTGATCCATTCTCGGAGTTAACAATACTAACTGGAGAAATGTTGCTATCTAAATTACAAGATAATAGGCAGGAGAGATGGATTAACACTGTTACTAGCATCGACATGACCCATAATAGTAAAAAAGCTTGGAGCACTATTCGAAAACTGACTAGTGAATCCCCTCAACCCTCACCACCAAGTCAAGTTACTGCCAATCAGATAGCACACCAACTGCTTGCAAATGGTAAACCCACACGTCGCCCTAGTAGGGTTCCTAAGACACTAAAAACTTGTGACGACTCTAGCGAAGTTAGTACACCGTTTGATCTTGCTGATATCGTTCAGGCGATTAAGGGTCTAAAATGTGGTAAAGCTTCCGGTTTGGACGACATCTCAGTTGAACAAATAAAGCGGTTTGGCCCAGTTTCTGTGTCTTGGTTGCTGCAATTATTTAACAACTGTCTGGAATCAGCTTCAGTGCCCCGTCTCTGGAGAAAGTCTAAGGTCATAGCTATACTTAAGCCAGGCAAAGCAGCAGACGACCCGAAAAACTTTCGACCAATCTCTCTACTGTGTCACACGTATAAACTATTCGAGAGACTACTACTTAATCGTCTTATGGCTGTTATTGACCCAAAGCTAATCCCAGAGCAAGCTGGTTTCAGGCCCGTTAAGTCTTGTAGTAATCAGACACTTAAACTCACCCAACACATAGAGGACGGTTTCGAAACAGGAATGGTCACAGGCGCTGTGTTCGTGGATTTGTCAGCTGCCTACGACACAGTTAACCTTAGGCGATTGTTGTGGAAAGTGGAGTCTATGATCAACGATCAGAAATTTGTCCGAATACTCCGAGAAGTTCTCCACAATCGCCGTTTCCAGGTCCATCTCCTCTCAGACAAGAGTCGTTGGAGAGCCCAAAAAAATGGCCTGCCCCAAGGTAGTGTCTTGGCTCCGCTTCTTTTCAACATATACACCAACGACCAACCATCGAGTCAGAACACGAGCCGCTTCCTCTACGCCGACGACCTTGTTCTTACATCTCAAGCCACCTCCTTTGAGGAAATCGAGGTCAACCTTTCAGATGCCCTTGGAAACCTGGCAACTTACTATCTCGCTAACTCACTCAAGCCTAATCCAAGCAAAACGCAGTCTTGTTGTTTTCACCTCCGCAATCGAGAGGCTGGCCGCAAACTCAATATAGTTTGGGATGGGGTCTCTATCGAGCACAGCAGCCACCCAAAATATCTTGGCGTTTCTCTGGACAGATCACTAACCTATAACAAAAACTGTAACTCCATCAAACAGAAGGTGAACACTCGCAATAATCTCCTAAGGCGACTAGTGTCTTCAAAGTGGGGTGCTTCGCCTCACGTTCTGCGGACTACAGCACTAGCTCTATGTTTTTCTGCCGGCGAATTTGCTTGCCCTGTGTGGAGCCGCTCAGCCCATGCAAAGTTGGTGGATGCCGCACTAAATGAAACGTGCCGGATCATAACTGGTTGCCTTAAACCGACCCCGGTACAGATGCTGTATCCACTGGCAGGCATTGCGCCTCCGGAAGTCCGCCGTGCGGTAGCAAGTTCTTACGAAAGAGCCAAAATGGCCTCAGGCATTCGACACCCTATGATGTATGGAAGCACCCTGAAGCCGCAAAGACTGAAAAGCCGAAAAAGCTTTTTAAAGTATGTTTCTCCACTTATTGGCGATTGTTCCAAGGAGCGACTGAAACTGTGGCGAGATGGTGCGTCATTACCAGATCCATTCGTGGCGCCTGCTGAAGATCTTCCTCCTGGAAAGGAGCTGCCTTGGCTGATCTGGAAATCTATAAATAGACTTCGTACCCAGGTAGGCCGAAGCAAAGAAAATCTGCTCAGGTGGAATTTCATTGATAACTCAGCTCTAGAGTGTAAATGTGGTGCTGTTCCACAAACGATGAGGCACTTATTATCGTGCCCTGCGTGCCCTGCCGACTGTTCGTTACAGGAGCTGATGGATTGTTCGGAGAGCGCTAAACTCGTGGCCCAATTCTGGGCCGAGTCAATTTAGATTGTCATCGACACGATAAGAAGAAGATGGGAATATTATAATATTATTATTAGGTTATGGGCTTTTCCATTCGAACCCACTATTTTTTATAGATAATTAGTAATATTATTAAAAAAATAAGTGCCTGAGGAAACTAGGGGATGAAATTAAATAGGCACACACGATAATGCGTGGGAATTCGCAACTCAAAAGAGTAAAATAAAAAAACAAAAACTCTTTCTAAAACAACCACAAAAATTGCAAAATAATTTGGCTTCGGCTATCAAGTTCAAAACTAATTTGAGAATTTTTGTGTTTGTTTTAGGTCGTTATTTTTATTTTCCGGAAAAGTTTTTTATTATAATCTACCTACGTGCGACATTTTGCGAAAGAGACATTCTGCGAAAGAGACATTCTGCGAAAGAGACATTCTGCGAAAGAGACATTCTGCGAAAGAGACATTTTACGAAAGAGACATTCTGCGAAAGAGACGTTTTACGACCAGGTGGCATTTTGCGAAAGAGACGTTTTGCGCCTGAGCCTTAAGATTTTCACACAAAAATTTAAAAAAACTAATTTTGGGGGTTGCCCCCATACTTACAATAGAAACTCAAATATATTTTTTACACAGAACCGAAACGTGTGGGGTATTTATGGATAGGTCTTTAAAAATGATATTGAGTTTGCTAACATCAAGTTTTTCTAAACTGATAAGTTTCCGAGAGAGACACTTCCAAAGTGGTAAAATGTTGGTCCCCCCCCTGTAACTTCTAAAATAAGAGAATGATAAAACTAAAAAACTACGTGTACATTACCATGCAAACTTTAACTGGAAATTGGTTTGAACAAGATCAAGTAATTCGTTTTTTTAATACGTCATAAACGTAATCCGCAATTTACCTTTCAAAGTTACAACCAACTCAAGAACGTTTATATATTACGTTACTTGCTGCTACGGAACTCTTCCTGGGCGAGTACGACTCGCATTTGACCTTTCCCAATTATGCTGGAATCAACAATGTACTCTCTATGGATACAACAGAATTTAATATGGAGCAATTGCTTAAAGATCTCCACAACCCATTAGCAAATTGGCCATTGGTTTCCAGACTTTCGCGACACTGATTTACGTCGTAGGCAGGATCTGTAAGAGGATGTTTTTTTTTTCATTTCATTTCCAGCACGCTATTTGTAAAACCGTAGACAAAATTAGTGACGGTCCTAACGTAAGATTATATTAGTTTTGATACAACAAATTATAAAAAATAAATACTTTTCCAAAGCGATTATTCGATAACAAAGTTTTGTGCTAGGTTGAAAACCTCCTCCTTTTTGAAGTCGGTTAGCTAAGACAGGTATAGCATATCAACAAATAATTGTCATTCTATTTATACCGAAACATACTAATGTTTCCACACAATCTATTCAAATATATTCAATCAATTAAACTTTTTTATAGCTCAAATACACGATCACAAAAAAAGTATCGGATTTTCCAGTTCACTTAATTTTTTCTGTGTCATCAAGTAATTAAGTTTGTGGGTTTTAGCTATCTTTGGGTTTTATTTGAGTTTGGACAGGAATGCTTTTACAGTTTAGGTTTCCCCCATTTTATATCATCATCATTTGCCTATAAGCATTTCTAAGCTCGTGGCTAAATAGTAACAGTCGCACATGCTGATCTTCCGGCTAAGCCGCGCTTGCCAAGGTTAGCCTGTGGATGGGTGACCATCTGTCATAGCGAGTTTCCTCCGTGTCTCGGAAAGCACGTAAAGCCGTTGGTCCCACTGTCATTTGTAGATCTTTGATAGTTGTTAATGTTAATCAGAAGCTGTAAAGTCTGAGATCCAGTCTTAGTACCTAGGTATCGTATTTCCCAGTTACTGGGTTGTGGAGGTCCGATAGGCAGTCGCTCCTTGTAAAATACTAATATTCAGCCGAATCTGGTTCGACTAGAAGCCGACCCCAATATAGTTGGGAAGAGGCTAGGCTGATGATGATTTGCCTATTAGCATTTAAGTACCAAATATGTAAGCGCGGCTTAGCCTCTTCGCTCACAAGGCGACCGACGCAAGACTCCGATACCTTATGACTTTGGCACCAGGCGACAAATCCATAGAGGTTCGTACACAGGCATGCGTCAATGGATGCTATTATACATAAAGTCGTACGGTATCGGAGACTTGTGTCGCCTTGTGAAGTGCAGTCTGCTCTGAGCCTGTGTACAGTGAGTGTGTGGGAACAGTCGCTAATACATTTTCAACGTTATACCCCATTGCATAAAGTTGAAAATCTATCAAAGATTACATATCGTTTTCGTTTGTTTCGTTCGCTATCGCTCAGCAGTCTTTACTAGATTTTCAACTTTATGCATTGGGGTATAAAGTTGAAAATATATTAAAGACTGCTGAACGTTAACGATTGTCGCTTGCCGTTTGGCTACAGGCTCAGTACCACCGAATGCGAGCCAGTTGGCGACCGCCAGGCCCTGCAGTCTCGACAAATATAACCACAAAAATCGCTCGTTAAAGCCCGGTACACACGCAGCGACTTTAATCGACGGTGACTCGTTAGCGACTTATGACTTTTGTGTCTATATTATAGCGATTTATCAGTATTCGTTTCGCAGTAGAAGGCAGTAGACGCAAAGAGTATAATAATTTATAGAGGAAAGTAGACGTGTATACGGGTGTCTGTTATTAACTTTTTTTATTTATGAACGTTTCTTTGTAATGTCCGAAGAAAGGTGTCGAATGTTACTAGCGCTAGCAGCCGTTTGCAAATATGACAAAGAGAGAGAAAAGAAAAATAGAAGATGTTGGGCGAAAAAATGGATACTTCAAAGACCAAGATATTCGCATATAAAAATGGCCGAGCTAGCACTACAAGAACCGAACGATTTTTCCACTAATATCTCATAGCTTTGTGACTTTAATTCTCTGTTTGAGTAATCTTTACTCTTAACCATCCATAATGAAGGTAATTCCCGGTATAATTCTATAAATTCAGTTACAAAAGCCCGAGAATATTTACGTAGGTCCGTCATTTTAAAATCGCTCACGCACGGCGTACACGTCCACACAGCAACGATGTCGCTGGCGACTGTTTGGCGACTGTCGACTTTTCAGATTTACAGCGATTCGATCGCCGGCGCCGCAGCGACTATAAATCGCTGCTAATATTCACGTCCACACACAGATTTTGACATCGCCAGCGAGTCGCTATCGATTAAAGTCGCTGCCGTGTGGACCCTACTTAAGTCAAATCGATGTTAGATTTCTTTTATCTACTCTCATATCGTAAACTTCGAAATACAAAACTCAAAACGAGTTAATAATGACATACTTTATACCATAGAGTATCGTAATGAAATTAAAAAATTAAATTATAACACTGTTTCTCTAACAAAACAATGTTATAATTTAATTTTTTTTCATTATGATACAGATTACTGATCATAGATACATCTATTTACTTTTTTATCTGTGGCTGCGCGCGCTTTGTAAGGGAATGTTGGGATTTTGACGTTTGTGTTTCGGTGGATGACACAGAGTACTTTTGTTGATGACATGGTGGATGATTATTAGTGTTTATTAATTTTTATCTTTTATTTGATATGTTCGTGTTCAATGATAGTAGATAAAGTAGTGTATGAAACTGTACATAACTAGGTATTATACCACTCGTGTGATACTATTAAAAAACTCGCTTCGCTCGTTTTTTAAACTCACACTGGTGTATAATATCCCTCATTATGTACCAGTTACATAAACTACTATAATAGTTGAAAATTCAACTATAAAAGTAAGAAATAAAGTTGAAAGTCTATTATAGGAATTTGACAACGATACGACTTAGCGACCGATTTTTATCGCTGTCTAATGTCGAGATTGCAGGGGCAGTTCGCCTGCTATTCGGTAGACAAAGCTTCGGTCTAAAGCTTTTCCGTTGAACGTTGTTTGAAACATGTGTTTTAAAACAACTTGTGTTAATCATGCCAACCCTGATTAAAACTAACTACAGTAGTGTACTAGAGTTCATTCAGTGAAAGTTCTCAATGTTTGTAATAAGAAGACATATTACAGTCCATGGACGTTTTTCTTAAACTTAAAGTTAGTTAGAATGATTTCATCAGTTAGTAATAGATAGTATGAATGGCGGAGCCCGACAAAAGTTTAGTTTGACTCCACAGATACCCTCCTCCGGATCACTACACTGGGCCTGCAGAAAAGCTACCAGTAGGCCACCAACTGCGCCTGCCGGGGTCGCAGCAGGACTTATTTCCTTACCGTGACAACGGAACATAAAGGGCTATTGAAGGACACCGTGGATTTTAGTCAGTACAAGTCTAACAGTCCCTCCCGCTCTGCCCGGGGTGGGAGGACTCATTTGATGACTTTACCACGCTAAAAAAAAAGCCACCAACTGCCATGGCTTCCATGGAAAACTTGAAACCCATTGCGAAGCTAGGTTAGTTGCTGCAAGTACAACATGCTTGGTAGTATACTGATGAAGGGAGCGACTGCGGAGCCTCTTCACAAATGATTCCCCAACTAAGAAAGTGGTACTTGTTCTTTATAATTCCACCTGCACTTTAAGGTAAGATCGCCGATTCTGGCCGGTTGAGGAACAACCGGCCAGAATCGGCGGCATTTTACTACGGTAAAGAACGCTGCAATCTATCAACAGTAAATACAGTTCATATTTGCAAGCAACATAAGGGACACCTCGCTACGTGTCCCTTATGCCGACGGAGATAACTTTGCAAGCAAACATGAACTGTATTTACTGTTGATAGATTTCAACGTTCTTTACCGCATTGTAAAGTGCCGCCGATTCCGGCCGGTTGTTGGGAATCTTACCTAAGGTACCTCTCCGAGGCCGCAGAACCGTCTCATCAGGTAACCGTGACCCTGGAACGTAAAGGACTGTTGAAGGACAACGTGGATCTTAGTCAGCACGAATCTGACAGCTGTCCGACCTGGGTGGGAGGACTCTTTTGATGATTCATCATCATCAGCCTATAATGTTCCCACTGCTGGGACACAGGCCTCCTCTCTGTGACGGGGAGTGGGCCATAATCCACCACGCGGGCTCAGTGCGGGTTAGCAGATGTCACATGTCTTCGAATTTTTGGTTCTAGGACATGCCGGTTTCCTCACGATGTTTTCCTTCATAGTTTTGAGAGCAGTGGTGATGAAATAAATTACACAAAGTAATGCGCCTGGCGGGGTTCGAACCCACGACCTACAATTCGTAAGTCGGGACCGATACCACTGGGCCACCACTGCTCTCTTTGATGATTAAACCACGAAAAAAAAGTACGCTGTAAATAAAATACGGAAATCTTGTGTAGGTAAGAACAACCCTTGAACACAAAGTTCTGTAGAATGGGATCAGATGTAGACGCGCACTTTTAACAGCTGTTTTCTCCTAGACCAAACTAGACAATTGTACAATTTACTTTTTAATATTTCCAAAATCATTTAATCAGGCCGCTCAGTCCTGATTACAAAAACATGAGATTTGTTCTCACAGTAAAACCTCCACAGTACCCGTCTTACGTATTAAAGGATATTACATCATTATCTACTTATGTATATCTAAATCTGCACTTGCTGAGATTCCCTGCTCATCCATACCGTAACCTAATTTAAGCGTCAGCAAAGAAGCCGCATGGCACCTATTTATTTTAAAATTCTAGGGTTCCGTTCACGTGAAACCTGTAAACGAAAATTTCTAATTTTTTCCTCAAGTTGAAGTTTCTTAAAACCACAATATTTTTCTACACTTGATGAATGTTTTTGATGACTCAAAACTGAGAAGATATTAACAAAAACATTAAGTTGTATATCAAAATGAAATACACAACACATGTGCAAATATTAATGTTATTATTATACATCTAAATACTATATTCGCCTACGTTATTACGCTTTCGCCAATGGAACTTTCATTTTCTTTCTACGGCCGAACTTTCTTTTTGAATATAATAATATGTCTGGGGTCTCCGTACGAAAGATAACAACTGAAATAAATTTAAATATTTTCCAATTATCGTTTGAACTTACTGTGCAGTCGTGAAAATAAAATGAAAGATTTAATAGATTTCACCAAAGCAGAAGGGCTGCCACCGGCCGCCAAATGGTAACCACACAGGCTATTGAAAAACCCTGTAAGTTTTATACTTGATGGAGAGGTAAAATTGTAATAAAAAAAAATAAGATTCTCTATTTTGCAAGTATATCTATACTTATAATATTATAAAGTTGAAGAATTTATTTGGTTCAACGCGCTAGTCTCAGGAACAACTGGTTCGAAATAAAAAATGTTAGTGTTGGACAGTCCGGCAGACGATCTCCGGCCACCGTAGGCGCGGACATGCGGACAGCGAGTAAAGGGCAGCTCGCTGTCAGACCATGGACCATGCCAGTGTCGATGGCGCGTCGTGTTCCAAGCGCGCCTCAAAGAGCGTCACCATAATCCCCGTCATTATGCTGGCGCCCCCTCTTGGAGGGCCAAAGCCTACCGGGGTCGCGGGACTTATTTAATTACCGTGACCCCGGAACATATTGAAGGACACCGTGGATTTTAGTCAGTATTGTCAGTATTTATATCCGCCCTGCCCGGGGTGGAAGGACTCATTTGATGATTTTACCACGCCAAAAAAAGTGTTGGACAGTCCATTTATATAGAGGAAGGTTATAAAACACCACGCTACGATCAATAGGAGCCGAGCAGGGGGGTTAATCTACGAGATCAGCTTGTATGAAAATACAACATGTAGCGTAATTAACGCACACCCTCAGACACCCCAATTAGAATATTAGGTTATAATCATAATACATATATTTAATTTTTAATTTAAAATGTAAATGCATTGTTATTAACTAAATTAGTTATTCTGCAGTAAGGTTTATTTTTCTTTATTTTGTATGGAATGACGGAATTTGTATTAATACAAATAAAATTGCACTTTGAGGTCTTGTTGCCTTGATTTACGGTCTATCTTAGTTATCTTAGTTTTTTTTGACTGTACAGGGCTAATGTGACTATAATTTCCGTAGTTTTAATTAGTTTTGATAGAAAAATTACCTATATTAAAAATGATAGAAATCGATTCAGTAAACGATTCTGAACAAACTAATTTCAGGATGTGCGTTAATTATGTTACATGTTGTATAACATATTTTTATAAGGAACCATCCTTTGTACAAGAGCAGTACATGTCCATTTTTTTTCTATCATTAGGAGCGTCTTTTTATTTGGCACGGATAGTTACGCTCTGCTGGGTTAGGATTTCCCCTGATCGAGTGAGCGTGGGTCAATGACTGTCTACACAAACCCAAAACAATCTTCAACCTGCTACCAGCCTCCTAATTATAATTACATGAGTAACAACTTTACTGTATCACATTACTCAGTTTTTTTTTTTTTTTTTTTTTTATCGTGGGTTCGTTTACACACATAGAAACTCATAATTATACACAAACACCCGAAACAACTGCGGGGATCGAAGCCACGACACGCTGTGCAACAATATTAATCACTGAGCCACTGCGCGAACTGTGCCGTCAATACAGTTTTTATTTAATTATTGCAGTGTTGCCATTTTAGCCACTTTGTAGCTAGATCTACTTAGCGGTTTTTCAATGGTTTTAGCCAAATAGCCATTTTAGCCAACAAAGTAAATCTAGCCACTCCTGGCTGATTTTTCGATTGTTGAACCTGCTTTAATTACTGTTAGAAGTCTAGCGACTAATAAAACCAAACTACAAGAAAACATATTTATTTAAAAAACAGCTTGCCCACTGAAGTTTTAAACAAACTCAAAAAAACGGTCAACTCTGTAAAACAAACTGAATTACTATCCACATCATCAACCATTGACGAAGAGATTACTGAATCTCCAAATGACATTGTAGACTTTAAAATTGATTTTTAAACCAAATAATTGACAATAATAATTGGATTGTATTACAACATACCTAGGCACCGAAATGGTTTTTTAGGGTTCCGTAGTCAACAAGGAACCCTTATAGTTTCGCCATGTCCGTCCGTCCGTCCGTCCGTCCGTCCGTCCGTCCGTCCGTCTGTCCGTCTGTCCGCAGTTTAGCTCAGAGACGCACAGTACTAGAGAGCTGTAATTTGGTGTGAATATACGGATTTGTTGTGCCGAAAAAGTGGTAAAATAAAATCTCGTAAAATATTTTGAAGTGAAAACTTCTTTAGCGGCGTTGTACACTTTTTCTGTAATGGGTAAAAAATTTAAAACTCGCGTCAGGGTCACGTGACCAAAACTCGCGTCAGGGTCACCTGACCCTGATCGAAAATGAGTAAGACGTCATTCAAATTAAAAATAAAACATAGTAACAAAAAAGTTTTCACTTCTACCGGCACTCCTGGAGTGCAACCTTTTTTTTTTTTTAGGGTACCTCCTGTACTTACACGTGAAGTGAGGATTTTTTTTTTCGCGTACCCCTTAGTGTGGGGTATCATTAAATAGGCCTTTAAAAAATAATGATAGTTTCCATTAACAATTTTTGATGAAAAAAATCGTTTGTGAAATATTAAGCTTTAAAGTGCTAAATTTTGCTCGATTCGAGTGTCCCCCCCCCTCTACCAGCTAAACGGTTATATTTGGGGGTGTGAAAAAATTCACAATAGTAGTATATATAACGAAGTTTAAAAGAAAATTATCATGACTAAGTAGACTTTACAACTTTACGAGTAATAGTCGACCAACTTATAAAATGTACTTGATTAAATTTTTCTTAAACAAAATGTATCGGAGAAACAATAAATCAACTGCAAATGTAAGTTTGTCAACTTTATTTTTACAGCTTTAATAGGTATGTTTTTATGGTATGTTTTTTTGGGGATAGGTAGGTTTTTATCGTCAACTATTTAACTAACTTCAAAAAAAGGAGGAGGTTCTAAATTCGTCGTAATCTTTTTTCTTATGTATTTTCCCTGATTTCTCAAAGACTCCTGGACCGATTTTGAAAATACTTCTTTTTAAAATTAAATTCAGCGAATCAGTTTAGTTAGTTCGCATAAGTACACACATCAAAAGTGTCTAGGGATCAACATATATTTTTGTTATAACTTTTCTCCTGATTGATATTAATTAAAATGTTCTTTAAGGATTCATCAAATAAAGTGTTATCGTTTGTCACAGTAACGATAAACCAAGTCACCTTTGCATTCATAAAGAAATTTGCCATTTTCCTAATAAAGGGATTTTTGACATTTGAACCACTAACATTAAAGTTCGAAAAAAAGACTGAAATAACAGTTTTCTTTAAAATTTTATTGGGTAACTTAAACAATTAATAATCCGTGTTTCTACCGCGAACACTAACAACACAAGAACATCGGTTTGGCATACTCAAAATGAGTTCATCCAAATCACGCTGTGGAATGGCCGTCCATGTTCGTTGCAACAACAAAAAAAGGTCTTCTTGCGACTGGATACCCTCCATATTCGGCAGAGCTCTTCTCTGTAGCATATCCCATGCATGCTCAATCGGGTTCAAGTCTGGCGACTGAGCAGGCCAGGGCAGGACATTGATGTTAGCTGCGGCGAGAGTCTGTCTTACAACTCTTGCGGTGTGCGGTCGTGCATTATCATGCATTAACTGAAATAAGGGACCGATTTGCACTTGTAGAGAAACGATGACGTCTGATACAATCGTCTCAGCATAAATTTGAGCGTTGAGGTTGCCTCTGATCCAAATCAACTCAGTTCTTCCACCGATCCAAATACCCGCCCATACCATGATGGTTCCACCACTATAAGGATGGACTTCCTGGCAGGATTTTAATCGCTGTTGGCGTCCAGGGGTTCTCCAGTGTCGTATACGTCTTGTATCCGGTCTCATACCAAAACGAGACTCATCAGAAAAGCACACGAAACGCCATTGTTCTTCTGCCCAATTTCTGTGTTCAAGAGCCCATTGATATCGAATCCTACGATTGTGCATTGCTATAGGTGGTACCCGTAGCGGTTTTCGGGAATGAAGGTTCACTTCATGCAAGCGGTTTCTGACTGTTTGGTCGCTAATTAAGTTCCCTGAAGAGTGATGAAGCCTCACGGCTAACATCATGGCGGTTATTGTTGGAGCTCTTCGAGTTAAGATTTGAATGTATTGGTCTTGTCTCCGTGTGGTGCAGCGATACCGTCCTCCATGGCGCTCAGCCACGGTACCAGTGCTTCGGTAACGTGTCCAAAGTCGACTGATAACACTCTGACTTGTATTCAGAGCTAAAGCCACAGTACGTTGCCGGGAACCAGCTTCTATCATTCCCACGGCTCTGAGCATTTCTTCCCTGCTTAAATGATGTCGCCGCTCCATAATATCGTTGGTTTTAATCAGTAGTAGGGAAACAGTAGCACTAATAATGTCTTCAATGCGTTGTATGTTTTTATAGGGAAAATATTGACAGCTGATTTTCATCTTTTACTCGAATTTGATTTACAGTTCCTGATTCAAATTATGAAATGCACCAAAATCATATAAATTTATAAAATCATAAATTTATTACAAAGCCACATCTCAATCTCAAGAAATCCGCATAAAAATGCTTGATCCCTAGACACTTTTGATGTGTGTATTTTGATGGGCAACTACGGAACCCTACACTGTGCGTGGCCTGACACGCACTTGGCCGGTTTTTATAGTTTTGTTTCGTATTTGTAAGGAAAACACAATTTTGAAAAAGTAAATTTCAAAGGAAAATATTGCTGCATGATGTAGGTATATTGAAATTTAGTAAACACACGCAACAATAATCTTGTACTGTAGGAAAGAGAAATGTGTTAAGAAATTATTTAGACTTAGCGGGTAAATTAATTATTTATTTTTATTTATTTATAATTACTTACTTTTCAAAAGAACAAGTTTATCCTCAATCTCTCCATAAGAGGTGTTTTTCAGTGAAATGTAAGTAAAACAAACTTGACTCGAACTTACATCGACACTCGCAGCAGAAGAAAGTTGTTCAAAGTTTTTCGCGATCAAGTAAGTAAGCTATTTAAAAAAATATAATGGTATCATGAATTCGAAAAACAAAAAAAAAGAACTAAGTATTCGAACGCTGTTTTTGTGATACAGCCGATAAAATCAAGACCGTCAGATTGGAAATTTCCGTGGGGAATCCCCAGAAGTAAAAGGCATTTTGGACATTCACTAGACGCTTGTATATAGACCTCGTACTCAATTTTGTTTTTGGTTGGGGCCAGGCGACCCCAATTATCGGTTAAATCTCTAATCTCTAGGCTGCGGTTTTTCTAACAAAAAGACTGTTTGTATTCGTCTTTATATTATCTGATCCAATATATTTTGATAATATTAACTACTTTAATTACAATCTTTGATCAAGATAATGTTGAAGTGCTTCTGTCAGCAAAAAATGCCGCATAAATTTATTGATTAGTGAGGTTCTGTTGTTATCACTTGTTGCGTTGATATTGCATACATAAAGATAACTGAAACACCTAAAGACCCTAAAAATAGAAGTTAAAGAGTACTCATGCCTCTCTTTTGTTTTAAAAGCCAAGACAGGCGAAGCCAATGCCGACCCGAAGCGTTTTTATATTATACATGTATGGAATTGTTTGAATCCAGTCACTTAAAAAAGCGAAAGCGATCCGCTAGTCTATGTGACTGGCTTCACAAAATTCCATACATTACAAACAAAAACGCTTCGCGTCGCGTTCGCCACGTCTCGCGGTAGGCTGAAAATCGGTTTTCATAGACTTAGGCATTTTATTTTGCAAGTGCAATTTTTTTTGCCGGATATCGTTTCTATTAGTAATAAAAATATACAAAAATGACAACCGAGTTGATTATGCACAAAAATGAAGGAATTATATTTTGTTACGAAAATTTTCTATGGAGCTAGTATGAAATGTCGAAATATCTCTAAAACAGCAGGGATAACCGTAATATCCTTGTAAGGGGTTATAATACTAATTTTTATTTATGATTTTTTTACATACGTTACATAATGGTGGTAGTAGATGCCTTTTAAAAAAAAAAAATCGACAACATTTTTATTTATTTTTACATCATGAAACGTTCCTTTTAATGTTTAAGTTGAATAATTCAGAGCTTTAACAACTCTTAACATAAAATAGCATCACCCCTATAGACCTGAAGGACTAGACAGAAGTTTGTAGTATCTTGTTGATCTTGTAAGATTTCCAATAACACCAAATAGTGAATCTCAGTGTCAAAGTGCCCATATTATTTATTTCTATATATAGTACTAACATTATTTATTTCTACATAATTATGAAACTGTTCAAAACGATCCATGAACGTTCTTTACGTCACAGTTATTCGTGAATCCCGCGACCCCGGCAGGCTTTGGCCCTCCAAAGGGTCCCGACGTAATGCTGACACTCTTTGAGGCGCGCGTGGAACACAACGCGCTGTCGACCTGGGCATGGTCCATGGTCGGACAGCAAGTCGCTCACTACTCGACGCCCGCACGCATTCGCTTCTGACCATAGGAAAAAGATGCAGAGACGAAAAAAGCAAAGACAAAAATGGCAATAATTTGCAATTAACTAATTAATCGCTTTGATTAAAATTAAGTAATAATATTCCTGTATGTAGGTACTTAATTTATCATTGTTTTATTATGTAGATTATTATGAGGTGTGGCCATCGCAGGTGCATAGATAAGATAAGATATTATATTATAAAAATCAGGCGATCGAAAAGGTCATCGGTACTTATTTCTATTAGGTGTAGTTGTAACTTTCTTTAACTAATTAATTATTTTATTGCACTTGCTATGTTTATATTTTTATTGCAATTTTTATATGAGGGAGTAGATTTCATAAGCGATAGTAACATTATTTTAATTCTGTATGGTAGTGCAAACGTATTTTCTGCGAATTGAAATTCATACATTAACGACTAACCCTTCGCAAGGGTGCAATTCTTAAAATAAAAATAACCTACGTCACTATATACAACGTGTAACGTTAATAGCGCAAAACCTCTCATGGGGTAACTCAGCCCATGTTACTGAACAATGTTTGACACATTTTACCCCTTTGGAACTGTTTCTCGCGCAAACCGTTCAGTTTAGATACAAATTATATTAGTAACCTCAATATCATTTTTCAAGACCTATCCATAGATATAAATATCCCACACGTATGTGTCAGGCGAAAAAAAAGTTTTGAGTTTCATTTCTAAGTACGGCGGGTACCCCCAAATTTGGTTTTTGTTTTATTTTTGTGTGAAAATCCTGATGCGGTTAACATAATACATCTACTTACCAAGTTTCAACAGGATAGCTCTTATACATTCGTCAAAAAGGGCTGTCAACATGAGACGGACAGACAGACAGACAGACATGACGAATCTATAAGGGTTCCGTTTTTTGCCACTTGGCTACGGAACCCTAAAAACCACTTAGCCCTAACTGGGAATCGAATAAAACACCTCTTTCTCAGCAGTGGCACATGTTACCGCTAAAACAACTAAGCGGTACAGGTTCGTGAGTCATACCTTAATTGAATTAAATTAAAATATAACCTGTTCTTGCTATGACGTCAGAGTTGATCAGGTACCTACTTTCCAACCTGTTGTTCAGATCTAGAGCTGAGCTAGATAGATAGATAGAATACTCTATTACCCACACCACACAAATTACGGGTATAAAACGTGTAACGTTAATAGCGCAAAACCTCTCGTGGGGTAACCCAGCCCATGTTACTGATGAACAATGTTTAATCAAAAACTTTTAGAAAAAAAAAAAATATTTTTCAGAGAAATTGATCGAGCCCATCAGTATGAAAAATCTTATTTTTTTTTTTTTTTTCCAAAATATTTTGATCAAACATTGTTCAGTAACATGGGCTGAGTTACCCCACGAGAGGTTTTGCGCTATTAACGTTACACGTTGTATAAGTACAGATTTATCTTATACTTTTTTTTTTTTGTTTTTACGTGGTAAAGTCATCACCCAGGGCAGATTGGAAGGGACTGTCAGACTCGTACTGACTAAAATCCACGGTGTCCCTCTTAATAGCCCTTTACTTTCCAGGGCCATGGTTACCTGGTGAGACAGTCCTGCGATTATACATAAATGGTGACACAATGGGCAGTTTTATCGCTAAAAGCGATCTTTTGATGGATTTGGAAGAGAGACAATACTGTAAGCTAGATCAGTAGGTACTTATGTAGAGCTACGAGTGAAAATAAGTACGCTAGTTCCTATTACACTAATGGTTAATAAAAACTTTTTCAAAAACCTTTTTTTATTAATTTAATTGTCTTTTTTGCCACCGACTTCCGAAAGAAAAGTTTTGTAAGTAAGTCTTTTTACCCTTTTTTAGGCCTATTAAATTTATGGAAGAGAAATCGAGGGCAACCTCGATTTCTCCAGGATCCAATCATCAGATCCTGACATGGTGACAGTGGGACTACTTCAGAAGTATCTCCTTTCGAACAAAAAAAGAATTTTGAAAATCGGTTCACAATTGGCGGAGTAATTGCGTAACTAACAAACAAAAAAAAACATACCGTCGAATAGATAAGCTCCTCCTTTTTGGAGTCGTTCTTTATAAAAAAAATCATCTACTTTTAAGCAACTTTGACATTCTTCTTCATTGCTTCTCATTTGGTATTTCATCTATCATTTATTTTCATCAAGGTGAAATCATCAGACTGTCAGACTCGTATTAAGTTAAATCCACCGTATTCCTTCAGCAACTCTTAACGTTTCAGGGTCGCGGTTACCTATCCAGACAGTCCGCGACTACTAATTACTATTATAATAATATATAATATTCCACAACTATCACGCAACGCCAACTAGTCACTAACAGAACAAATGATCGTGCTCATTACATAAACATTTGTCCTGGATGCGAATCGAACCCACGACCTCCGTCATAGCAGTCAGGGTCACTAACCACTAGACCAACAGGCCAGTCAAATTTTGATCAGACTGGCAATGAGGACCACATTATCACTTTTTAGTGAAAGAAGTGTTCGGCTTTCTCTTAGCAACACTTTGTTGTTTACCGCGCGAATAAAGTCGCGATCACAGCAAGTTTCAAATACCTCGATTGACGGTACGGTTGACGGTTGTGTGATCCGCTGCGTGTCGCGGGTTCGATTCTCGCACGGAACAAATATTTGTATGCACGCGTGGTTGTTAAGAGCAATGGAAAGAGCTATGCTCGGAGTTTCTGTACGGTATAAAATCCGGAACATGGATATTCGGCGAAGAACCGGAGTCACCGATATAGCTCATAAAATTTGCAAGTTGAAGTGGCAATGGGCAGGCCACATCGCTCGTAGAACTGACAACCGATGGGGAGGAAAAGTTCTCGAGTGGCGACCACGGACCGGAAGACGCAGTGTAGGCAGGCCTCCCACTTGGTGGACCGACGACATCGTGAGAGTCGCGGGCAGCCGATGGATGCAAGTGGCGAATTGTCATTCGGCGTGGCGGTTTAAGTGGGAGGCCTATGTTCAGCAGTGGACGTCCTCCGGCTGATGATGTGGTTGTTAAGGGTCTGAGCTAGGCGTTTGTGGATGTGAGTTTAAATGCACCCACGATACAGGAGACCTTCCTAATGTGGAATTAAGTTTTTTTAAATGAAAAATTTTAAAATAAGTTTCTACACCCAAAAAAAACAATTTTAGACAACAAAAAAATTGCACTTTTTATAATAATATGCAACTATTATGCAAATGATGTCAGTCTTCCTGAAAAACACAACTCATACATACAAGGCTGCGAAAGATGGTGACTAAGCAAAGACCACACATAGTGCTAAAACAATGCACAAGACAAACGTCTAGCTATACAGGGTGTTTCTTTAACATTGGCCAAAAGGGAGAAATCTGAATCCATAAGAGATACAGGGAAACGCTTGTGATACAATGAAATGATCCTTACATGAAAGAGAGTCGGACGGCACTAAAAAAATTTTGACCAATTTCAGTAATTTCTGTGGACAATACGCACTTAACCGAAAAAATAAAAACTCCAAAATTGTCAACATCAAAAAAGAGCTAAAGATTCCTAAGAAAGTTTTCCCGTATCTCTTACGGATTCGGACTTCTCCCTTTTGGCCAATTTTAAAGAAACACCCTGTATATATTTAAGTAAAAAAATACTCGTTCAATACAATATATTAAATAACGCCGAAACGTTCACGTTCGGTGCACTCCGCTTTATCCGTGACTGATAAAAGAACAAACATTAGCTAACTCGTCTAGACAGAACTATGACTAGCAGTCTAGACACACGTAACACCTAGAATGCCTAGATGATTCGAAATACCTACCAAATTACATAGATAGCATTCAACTGTCAGCAAAATTGAATAATAATATAATTATGCGCCGTACATCCCCAGGCCACGGCGTGCCACGGCGTGCCACGGCGTTGAACCGAAATCGATTTAGACTGATCCGTATTAGGTCAATAGTCTTTACGTCGCAAAAGCTGAGTGCGCACTGGGGTTGTATTTAATAATATTATAGTTCCAATATCGGCATCGGGAGATAGTGGAGATCGTGACGCGGCGACTGCGACGCGCCTTATCGCTGCATCGCCTTCGTGGCCGTCGTAAATAATGTGCAACTTTTCCCGCCACGCCCCCACCGATGCTAGAACAAAAAACCATGCAGTCGCTAATAAGCGTTTTCATGCGTAACGTACAAGATGTCCTTGCTTAATGCTTTAACCATGCGTGTTGCAACGTCTGAAGGCTAATGAATAATATTTGCCTGCCATAGACGTTGCAAAAATATTACTTGTCACTATTCTATTCATGCGCAAAACTCATTTTGTTTTTGGAGCACAAAGTTTTCTAAGAATTCGATGTTTTTCTATTCTTTGCTCACGTGTTTGTTTGCATACTAACCTACATATTGCATAACCGGACAGTAGTTACTGTCGATGCATTGTTCTTCGTAATCTGGTAGCTGGTTTATTTTTCTTAGAGGTTTAAGGGGTTTTTCTTCAATAACATACGTGTTGAACAAGTTTACGTGAAACTGTGCATAACACAAACAATTATGGTACCGTTTAAGAATCCTTGCCTAAGAGTTCCATATACAGTAAGTAACATAACGGTGAAAGAAATTATTGGAAAAACTGGTGGCGCAAAAGATTATGAACATGAGGCCGTCTGCGGAAATACGAATTGACGTTGAGACGTTGAAAAAAGACTAGGTTTAGCAACAGCTGTGAAAAAAACTAACTATTACAGACTGCATCATTGTATTAGCGTTCTAACTGACGTAAATGTTCACATCATACTTGTGTCCAAGTAAATAAATCGCTTCATTGAACAGCTTAATTATTGCGCTTCTTGGCCATTAACAAATGCATTGATTATGAAACAGATCGATTTTTATGTTTCCTTTTTACATATATTACCGTACTAACTAAAGTAAAAACTAAGAAATTAAATTCAGACGCCTGAAAATAATTGCGTTCTAATAGACCTTATTGACTCTTTTCTCATTTTCCTTTTCTTTACCGTGACCCTGGAACAGAAAGGGTTATTGAAGGACACCGTGGATTTTAGTCAGTAGAAGTCTGACAGTCCCTCCCGCCCTGACCGGGGTGGGAGGACTCATTTGATGATTTTACCAAGGTAAAAAAAAAAACCTACAGTTCATAAACTTATTCATAACTTTACCAACAAACATTGAAATGAAGAAAGCAGACATTATTCGAAAGTGCTAAGAATATGGATCAAATGCTCCGTATACAAGCTGTTATCAAATTAATTTTTAACTAAAAAGTAATTTTAACTATCGACAAACAAGAAATTCAACGATTAATGTTGGTAACGTGACAAAATTGGCAATTAGAGATATACACATAATTATAATGAAGTACATATTACCATTTGAGAGCAATTTAATGCAATAAAACAAAGTTACCGATTTTATTTTTATTATTTCGTTTAGATTCGTCCCATCATCCGGGACCCTGAAACGTAAAGAGCTATTGAAGAACACCGTGGATCTTAGTCAGTACAAGTCTAACAGTCCCTTCCGCGGCAGAAGTCTTCCCGCCCAAAATGGGGCGGATATTCCGCCCATTTTGGATGGGAAGACTCATTTCATGATTTTACCACGTTGACAAAAAAAAGCGATATCATAACACATATAACTTCATTGAAGCATTTGATCACACATGTCGTTTTTAAAACTTTTCCAAAACCTTTCTTCTCAAACAAAATTCTCTCTACTATAAAGAAGCAGAATTCCAAATGACTACGCAGTTGCTCTACAGATTGTCTTATTCCTAACAAGGCGTGCGTCTCCACGTGTTCCCTGTTCCAAGCTAGACAGTGCAGGTCGGTCAAACCGCGGCAACACTCGCAGTCGTGGCCATAGCGTTGTTTTTGACTGAAAACGGTGCACGCGCGCTTCATGCTTTATAGCGAGCCACTAAACTTATACGAGCGCAGCGATCTGTAGTGCTGTGCGATGCGATTTTATGGTCATTGCTTTGTTTGGAGCGATTGCCGTAATCGAAAGTTTGCTGTCGACTTTAACCGTCTTGCTATAAAAAATCAACATCTGTTTTGCGAATAATTATCTAAAAACTGTCAATCTGCGAAACGAAATTGATAAGTTTATAAATGTATTGGACTCAGTTGAAATTCGTAGAAATACAAAACATTTTGAAAGGCTGTCTAATATAGTCTCATTTTATTGACTAGAAATTGTTTTAGATTAAAATTACCATATACAAAATGTAGATATGATATTTTTTTTTTTGTAAAAACAGGTTTTTTTTTCTATTGCCAATGTGCATCAGACGTACATAAGTAGCGGCCATCGTCATAGCATAGCTTTGGAAACAAATTTATTATTTTTGCTCAAAGCGAGGTCAATGCCAGGCCAAAAATGTAGTCGGGCGTGGTTTACACGATGATTAAAAGATATTAAGATACATGTTCCACTAGTTCGTATGTCTATGAGAAAATTATATAAGATGTCCGAGTAATAGGTTTGATTGCATGGCCATGTTTTTTCCGTTTGTTGCACGTGTGCATACGCATGAGCCCGGGAGGGTGGTTCCTTTGCTGCATGTGCATATGCATGATTGCATAGGGTGGGATTGCATCCGGCAACAGGCCTGGATTTTTGTCGCGGAATTAAAACTAGATATTTTTCAACATTTAATGTCATGGATTTCCGCAAAGTAACGCCTGATTCAATAATTTACGATGTTTACGGTTGAAATCTGTATGTACAAACTTAAAGGGGAGGCAGCTTGCTCAATTTGATTAAAATACAGCTACTAAATTATGGGCCAGAAACCAACCCCTACTGAATGGAACTCATATACTTATGTTAAAAATATACATGTAAACAGTAGGATAATAGAATACCGTAAGTTATAGTAAACAGCAGGCTATGTTACTCAAATAATATCAGCAAAATGCTACATCACGTTGAAATACAAATTTGGTAAAAAATCAAATGTACCTACGTTGAAAACGCCTCGTTATTTCATTAAATGTTTTGACAAAATCAACCCTGGGAACTTACTTTTTCATCTACTCGTGTAGTAGATGTAAAGTTTATCTAAATAATGATACCAAAAACTTAATTCTATGACACTTGATTTAAAATATATAATACCTACCTAGTTAAAATATGCTTGCACAAGTATTCTTTGGAATTGGATATGGCAAAATACTTAATTTGAGACAAAACAAGCCAGAAGCGCATTTACATTATTACGGCTTTAAATCTCAAAGAAGTTTGCAAGTTTCATGAAAACGATAAAAAACAAAAGTGCCTTCCATTCAGTAGGGGCTGGGTTCCGACCCTACATGTTTAACAATTTTAATTGACAGAATTGAGCAAGCTACCTTCTCTTTACGTTTGTACAGACCGAAACTGAACACATTGGAAAGGACATGGTCCACAATGTATGGACCAAAAACCCAGAATCAAAGTGTAGTCGATACGGTCAAACTGTATGCAGATGGATTCCCTAGAACTATCTTAATAATCGTACCAAGTTACAATATCCTAATCCATGGCATATCGGAGTTATGGGCTGTCAAAGTTTGCCAAAAAAAAGTTCCACTTGCTACTGAGATTTCACGTTTGTGTTGCCAAAATAGTCATGCTGCCGGTAATATTGCGTACCAACGACGACATAGATAGCTGTTATTTCACAAAAAAAAAAGTGCCAGCATTACAGTAATCCCCCCGGGTCGACGGCGCGTTGTGTTCCACCCGCGCCTCAAAGAGTGTCAGCATGATGACGGGGGACTCTAGAGGGCCAAAGCCTGCCGGCGTCGCGGGACTTATCAATTTACCGTGACCCTGGAACGTAAAGGGCTTTTGAAGGACACCGTGGATTTTAGTCAGTACGAGTCTGACAGTCCCTCCCGGTCTCCCTGAGTTTCCGGAATCATTTGATGATTTCACCACGATTAAAAAGAAATAGAAAACCATTCAATGAATGATCCTATGGAGAGATGCCGCTGCAAAACTGCTATATGAACGCCTGCCAGCAGCACTCGTGTCTTCTGCACTTGTTTAGTTTTAATGTTGTTGTTCTGTTCTGTGTGTGACTAACAGTAAACTTTTCTTTCTTTCTGTCTTTCTTTCTTTCCAAAGTACGTCTTTTGATGTATGGCCCAAGTAAAACAACACTTGCTGAGAACATCTGAGGATGAGTTGCCAAAGTTAAGCAACATTCACCGAGGTCTGTCTTTGAATGGGTGACCACTGTAAAGTTACATTTCCCAAAGTGTTTTGTTTCTTAACGTTGGGTGGATGACCCAAGACATGCGGTGAGATATCAGATGTCATACATCAATATAATTATATTTATATCAATATATATATATAGCTGGCACTTTTTAGTGTTCCGTAGCGAAATGGCAAAAAACGGAACCATTATAGATTCGTCATGTCTGTCTGTCTGTCCGTCCGTATGTCACAGCCTTTTTTCTTCGAAAGTATAACAGCTATCCTGTTAAAACTTGGTAGGTAGATGTATTGAGTGAACCGCATTAGGATTTTCACACGAAAATAAAACTAATTTTGGGGGTTACCCCCATACATAGAATTGAAACTCAAAATTTTTTTTTCACCTGACCCTTACGTGTGGGGTATCTATGAATAGGTCTTGAAAAATGATATTGAGCTTACTAACATCATTTTTTTCTAAACTGAACAGTTTGCGCGAGAGACTTCCAAAGTGGTAAAATGCGTGTCCCCCCTCCTGTAACTTCTAAAACAAGTGAATTATCAAGCTAAAAAAATATATGATGTACATTACCATGCAAACTTCAATTGAAAATTGGTTTGAACAAGATTAAGTAATTAGTTTTTTTTTAATACGTCATAAACCGTAATCCGCAATTATCTTTTCAAAGTTACAACTACAAGAACGTTTATATTATGTTACTTGCTGTACTTCTCTGACGATATAACCATCACGAAAAAACCCTGTGCAACCTCATGCGCCAAGCATTGAAAATAGTGGAGGACTGGTGCAACAAAAACCAGCTAAAAGTAAATCCTTCAAAAACCGAGCTGATCCTCTTCACAAAAAAGAGGAAGCTGACGACTTCCACGTTTCTTTGGAAAGACCCTAAGCCTATCAACTGAAACCAAATACCTGGGCATTTTTTTGGATAAACAGCTGAATTGGGCAAAACATATATCAACTACATCACTACAAAAGCCAGCATATCCCTGTGGCAGTTGCAAGCGAATGCTTGGCAGGAATTGGGGGATCAGTCCCAAGACCACTCACTGGCTATATACCACTGTCATACTGACCGGCAGCCACGTACGGCTCATTGGTCTGGTGGCCCAGAACAAACCTGAGCACAACCCACACTCTTCTCACACGACCTTAACATAAATATATCCGCTGGGAATGTACAACACCGTCTACCAGGCGGAATGCATGGGCATTATACAAGCAGCATATATGTGATAGAGGCCAGAAGAGTTACGGACACCCATATACGTATACTCTCTGATAGCGCCTCAGTCCTTCAATCGTTGGAGAAACAATATACCACTTCAAGCTTAATACTAGAATGTCACAATGAACTAGAACGTCTAACAGTATCTAAACGCAACAAAGTGACACTACAATGGATTAAAGGACACAGCGGATCATTGGGCAACGACGCGGGTGATGAACTAGCTAGGAGAGCATCCAGCGCATCAGTTTGCGGACCAGAACCCATTATACCTATCCCCTTCAACCAGATACGTAGATGGCTGCAAGAGCGCATCCTCACACAAGCAGAGAGATGGTGGGCCTCGACACCAGGCTGCAAGCAATCCAGGGAAGCTCTACCATCCTTAGATGGCAGGCTAACGAGACGTATTTTACGCCGGGACAGGACCGGCATGCGTCTGCTGACAGGGACCATAACGGGACACTGCTCCCTAAACAAACACTTCTACACAATAGGCAAAACGGACAGCCCCCTGTACAGGGCTTGCATGGAGACTTAGGAAACCGTTGCGCATGTGCTCTTCGAGTGCACAGGTGTCACCCAGATCAGGACAGAGACCCTCGGGACACCCAGGACTTACACAGATGTTCTCCACAGACCCAAAGAACCTTATCAACTTCTGGAGGGAGGTGGGCTGGTTGGAATAAGCCACCAAAGGCCACTATGGCACGCACAATGGTCCACATGAAGGACTAAGTGCGGAAACCAAACCCCTAACATAGAACATGTTACTTGCTGCTACGGAACCCTTCATGGGCGAGTCCGACTCGCACTTGGCCAGTTTATTTTTTTGTAATACCGTTTAATAACATCTAAGGCGTCGTTGGTACGCAATATTATCGGCAGCATGAGTACTTTGGCAGCACAAACGTGAAATCTCAAGGAACAAGATGGATATTTTTTGCACACTTTGACAGCCCATAACTCCGATATCCCATGGATCAGGATGTTGAAACTTGGTACGATTATTAAGATAGTTCTAGAGAATCTATCGGCATACAGTTTGATCGTATCGATCACATCTTTGATTTTGGGTGAATTTTGATACCATCTCCTTTATTTTGATGAAGAACAAGAATTATCAAGGTCCTTTAGATACACGTGAAGTGACGACGTGACGTCAATTAATTCAACGGTAATTTAAATTTTCTTGAAATTTTAGAATATTTTTTGGAAAAAATACCATTTTTTTAAAACTTTATTCAAACTTTTTGTAAATTCATTCACGTGAATTCACACAATTTACATATCTAATACATGCATTGATAATTGCTAAAAAAAGGTTTTATTATTTCAAAATTACTGGCTGATTATTTCCAAAGAAAAAAAACATCTTCCAAATTCGAATCCTCGCGCGTCGTGGCCCGCCTATAGCCCTACGACGCGACTCACGAGTACGGTCTAGTCGTGGCCCAATACTGCGACTAAACGCGCTTGTGTTTACACGACGTACTGACTTCACTGACCACTAGCCAGCGGCTACGAACAAAATTCTATTCGGATATTAAATTTATATCGACCAAACACCCACCTCGGTCATCCAAGCGCTCGTCTACCTACTTGCATAGGTGCATGACGCATTTAGATGCTGTTTAAACGTTATGCAGTAGGTGGAATAACTGTATCTTCGTTTCGATAATTAATATAAGAGTCTGTATTTTTCTATTGGATCTAAAATTGCTTATAGATTACGTCAGGCTGGACAACTAACTTTGCTTCTTTATCTGTTTATTTAAAAAAAAAATCTTGTTCATCAACATTAAATTGAAAACAAAGCTTTTGAAATCAAAATCAAAGCTATTTTTTATTGAGCTCCATTTTCTCACGTGTGAATAGACGTCATTTAATATTATTATCATAAAATATTATTAATTTGAGGAAAAAAAACGCATTACAAATTAATGCTATGCAATAGCGGTTGAATATTTTGCATCTACTTATCACAAGTTTGGGAACCTTGAAAATAGAGACCTTTTAAAATAAAAAACCGGCTAAGTGCATATCGAGCCATGCACAAAGTAGGGTTCCGTAGTTGCCCATCAAAATACATAGGCGAACTAACTAAACTAATTCGCTGAATTTAATTTTAAAAAGAAGAATTTTCAGAATCGGTCCAGGCGTCTTTGAGAAATCGGATTAAAAAAGATTACGACGAATTGAGAACCTCCTCCTTTTTTGAAGTTAGTTAAAAATAGTTGACAATAAAAACCTACCTATCCCCAAAACATACCCACCTATTATAGCTATAAAAATAAAGTTGACAAACTTACATTTGCAGATGAAGAACATGTTCTCCGATACATTTTGTTTAGGAAAATATGTTATCCAAGTTGACGAGCATTACTGCCTCGCAGAAGGAGCTGACCGCTTCCCACTCCGTCTCGCCCCGCAGCATGGCCGCAACCAACAAAGCCGTGAGGACACGTCGGTGCTCCCGCCAAGCTGGGCAGTCTGTTCACCGTATGCTCCACCGTGTCCTGGTGAACGATCTTCGCAGTGGTGGCACCCAATAACCATTATTTCAGGCAAAGTAAGAATTGTTGCTGTCTAGATACTTAGCTCCTCGTTTGACTGTACTTACGAGTATTACATACTTATTTCAATTCGAAAAACTTAACTGTAAGACACGCTAATCTATATGCGTGACGTGGCGTTACAATTATATGTATGAGAAATAAATAAAGTCTGTTTTTCGCCGAAGACTTGTTGGCCTTCAAAGTCGGCTTGAATAAGACTAGACTAACCAGTCCAACCTAGGCTGTGTCTATTACCAAAAAATGCTCCGTCAACGATCTTAAATTTAAATTCAAATGTTGTTGGAAAAACACGTTAGTTGCCTAAGCATAAGGCTTTTTTATACCGGGTAAAATCATCAAATGAGTCCTCCCACCCAGGGCAGGGCGGGAGGGACTGTCAGACTCGTACTGACTAAAATTCACGGTGTTCTTCAATAACCCTTTACGTTCCAGGGTCACTGTAATTCAGTAAGTCCCGTGACTCCGACAGCTTTTAACCCTAGGCTTCTCGGGGGTGGGGGGGGGTCATAATGCTGACACTCTTTGAGGCGCGCGTAGAACACAACGCGCCGTCGACCCGGGCATGGTCCATGGTCGGACAGCGAATCGCGCTAAGCATAAGGCTTAGACTTAGTCTTATTTCTTACTAATATATTCAATGCTGAAATTTGAATGAATGGATGTTTGTTCCTCATTAAGCCAGAACGACTGAATGAATTTTGATGAGAATTTTTGGTCCTAGGATGCCGGTTTGGTCAGCGGTAATGAAATAAATTACAAAAAGTAATGTGCCCGGCTGGGTTTGAACCTACAACAACTCGTAAGTCGGGGCCGATACCACTGCACTGCTCTTACGCACCATTAATTATATGTTCAGCAGAATATAACGGTTTTTAAGTTATTCAAACTTGTCTGAAATATCGAAAATTCTCTACTTCTAAACATATTTAAGCATCTCGTAATGAAAAATTACTTTTTTAGTGTCTATTACACGTTCTTCATACGAGTACTTTTATTAACTTCATTGAGCGATGCAAATAGCCTCGGGCATAGTTTGGCCGACATCCGATTTTAGCCAGACAGTTTCGGCTATTTATATCACCCTCCGCTTCCGGTCAAATTAAGCCTTCAGTCTGATGTGTATATTCATAGTAAATTACCTAAATATTTTAACCATGACGTGTCCTCCTGACTCGTTTCATGAAAAATAAGGTACAATCGACCAAATTGAATCGTGAACCATTTTGATAATAAATTGTTTGAATCCGTCAAATTGACAAAGATCAAAGTCGTTAAAATGGATATGTATGTTTACGCGAGTGTGGACCTATAGTCCAGTCAACGAGTAATTTTTTGTATGAAGACTTTCGAAAAATTCCTCCAGCGCCGAAATTTGGCACATGATGAGAGTAGGTGATACAGATTACAGATGCACAATAATCCAATTTTTTTTTAGCCGAGAAGTTTCGTTTTTTTACTAAAACATGAAAATTGCTTATAACTCTCTGCGAAAAATTCCTCAGCCTCAAATTTTTTTTGCATTTGTTTAAATGTATTGATTTTCGATTTCAGTGTCACTCCAAATTAACTTTTTACATAACGCGCTCTAACTTCTAGTGAAAAATTGCTCTGCCGGTTTTTATTTTTTTATGTGATTTCTTATCCTTAAATACATAGGTTTGTTACGTAATCCAAAACTTTTTCCTTTTTTTGATGTCATATCAATCGAATAATGACGTTTGAAAATGAAAAAGGTAAAAAACCTATGTATTTAAGGATAAGATAACATATAAAAAAATAAAAATCGGCAGAGCAATTTTTCACTAGAAGTTAGAGCGCGTTATGTAAAAAGTTGATTTAGAGTGACACTGAAATCGAAAATTTAGTGGATTTTTGTATTTACCTATTCTAACTAATACATTTAAACAAATACAAAAAAAATTTGAGGCTGAGGAATTTTTCACAGAATAAGCAATTTTCATATTTTTGTCATCTCGAAAAAAAAAGTTGGATTATTGTGTATCTGTAATCTGTATCACCTTCTTTCATCATATGCCAAATTTCAGTGCCGGAGGAATTTTTCGGACCACATATGCCTCGTTGACTGGACTACTAATTGTATTTGAATGTCTGTACGAAAATAAGCTTATGGTGGGTCATGATTCATTGAAATTTGTCGACTGTACCTAGTCTGCTAGCTGCTAGCCTGTTTTAAAAGGTTACTACGGGCCTGGAACTCAAAGGACATTTGAAGGAATAGTGGCCGTATTATGACGTCATAAACCAGAGTCGTTGCAGTGAGTGAACGAGATGGCGCTAAACGACTTGTATAGCTTTGTCTCTGTCACTCACTGGAACGACTTTGGTTTTAAGACTTCAAAATACGGCCGCAGGTTGGTTTTTAGTCAGTCTATTCTAACAATCCCGGGAGGACATATCATAATTTTCTAATCCAAAAAAGGTACTATCGACAAAGTTGAATCGTGAACCATTTTGATAATAAATTGTTTGAATCCGTCAAATTGACAAAGATCAAAGTCGTTACCATGGATATGTATGTTTAAGCGAATGTGGACCTAATTGTACTTGAACGTATGTAAGAAAATAAGCTTATGGTGGGTCATGCATGATTCAACTTTATCGATTGTACCTGTAAAATTTTGTTTAAGTCGGGTATTCCTACTACCTATTTAAATTAGTATATGGCGTGATATTTGATTTATATTTATCAACTTGATGTGATATATTAGACTGTGAATTAATATTTTATTAATGCATATTATAATTAATTCTCAAAAAGTCATCGTCCTCACTAATCTAGTAGTTTAGTAGGCTGTTTTATAGTTATTGCTACAGTCATTTCAAGGTTTTTTTTTACTTTGCAGTTCAACTATGTAGAAAACTGTCAATGACCTTCATCAGGTTAAGTTACACTTGAAAATAACTGGTCCAGCAATAAAATGATTTGTGTAAATTAATTTTAATAGTGTATTTTCAAATTTTAACTTAAATTATTGAAAACCGTGAGTGTCAAAAAGGGCTGCATGACGTCATAATATGACGTAAGCAACTCTAGGGTGAGGCCAAACTGAGCGTAATTAGTTGGTTTTTGCGTCGCGGAAGACTTTTTTTATGAAATCAACCGAAATTCTGCGGCTCACGACTCAAAAATTACGCTCGTTTGGCTTTAGCCTTAAAAACCACCCTATTCCTCCACATGCCATTTGCGTTCCAACGTCACAGTATCCTGCTGAGACAGTACCGCGATCCCGGTACGCAAATACTACGCATCGGACCTTCCTAAGGAATCTTTCTAAAAAAAACATGTTTACGTCAAGCTTATAAACATCGCTTGAATTGGAGCAAGCTTACAAGAACCTTATTTCTAAGTGAATAAAGTTCACTGTTTCAGCGGCGCAAAGACTATCCGACATACTACAATTAATTCTAGTCAGACAGGTCTACTATCTGAAAGTAGTTTTTAAACCGTAAGTGTAATTATATGCACGAAACTATTTAAACAGGTATTTGTAGCACTATGACGCACATGGGTACAGTAAACTGCAGAGAAAAGGTACTTCTTTTGGTAATAACATAATTATCAAAGGGAGACTTTCCTTTTCTCCTCAGTTTACTGTACCTCCTACGGCCTACCACTGGTTGTTGTAAAGTTATATTTTTATCGCAATAACGCCTGTGTCGCGTCTTCGCAAAGATATTTTTAAAGAAACGAAAAATTCAGTTGCCATCAGGGTTAAATCACGCGTCTTCTGGATAGGTACTCCAGACGCCTTAACCACTAGGCCATCGCAACCACTACTCACAAAGCTGAATTTCTCGTTCCCTTGTTTTTCGAACGCTGTTTACACGTTGCGCCATCTATTCATCTATTGGTAGTGTATCAAACAAATGGTAGTGTATCAAAAAATTGGTAGTGTGTCTGCTCGCAACTGAATTTTTCGTTTCTTTCAAAATATCTTTGGTTGTTGAAAGTTCGCCACAAGAATCCTAGTCTACTAGTGTGGTTTTCGGTAGTTTTGTGCTGGATTTTATAATGTAATTGTTCTGCTATCCCCGTGCAGAAAAAAAATGGGCCGAGTACTACTAATATTATAAATGCGAAAGTTTGTGAGGATGTATGTATTGTATGCGTATTTAGGTATGTTTGTTACTCTTTTACGCAAAAACCAATGAACGGATTTGGCTAAAATTTGGTACACAGGTTAGGGTTCAACATCGTTATTTTATCGTGGTAAAATCATCAAATGAGTCCTCCTACCGAGGGAAGGGCGGGAGCGACTGTCAGACTTATACTGACTAAAATCCACGGTGTCCTTCAGTAGCCCTTTATGTACCGGAGTCGTGGTAAACGTGTCCCGCGACCCCGGCAGGCATTGGCCCTCTAAAGGGAGGGGGCGTGTTTGTGCTGACACTCTTTGAGGCACGTGTGGAACACAATGTTCAACACAGGGAAGAGATTGTGGTGACTAAACATACAAAGATGAAAAAAAAGTAAAAGACATTCATTATTACGCCTCGAACATTGTAAGTATGGACGTGTCTAATGACATAATTCAAGATACCACACAGTTGGCATTTACTCCGAGGGAAGTACAATCGAATGCTCGTAGCGTTATTTTTTTAGACTTTTCATAGGCAGCAGATGTTGGCAAAGGGCACTGGACTAGGCATGAGGACGATTAACGGTTATGCCACACGCTTTTTAGAGTACCCAAAGGGTAAAACGGAGCCCTATTACTAAGACTTCGTTGTCTGTCTGTCTGTTCGTCTGTCACCAGGCTGTATCTCAAGAACCATGATAGACATTTAAAATGTTCACAGATGATAGATATCTGTTGCCGCTATAATAACAAATACTAAATACAGAATAAAATAAATATTTAGCAGGATTCCATACAAAACACCTGATTTTTTTTGCTTTATAAATGGTTAACAGCAACAGGTAGACACTTGTAATATTCCCAAAATCCTATTCACTTTATAAAAATAATATAAAATTCAATTAAAACAAACATAAAAGGGGATATACAATAAACGTGTCTTTTTGGCAATTTTAAAGATAATGGTACTGAACCCTTCGTGCGAGGGTCCGACTCGCACTTTTTTTTTCGAAATACCTTTATGTTTCAATTATTACTAGCATTTGTGTTAGCATCCATATTTGGTTTTCTTGAACGTGCAATGGTTAGGCTGCCTTTCCACCAGAGATGCGCTGTGCTACGTTGCTACGGATATGTTTGTTATCCACCAATCACATTCATTTGTTTTCATAACGCACACACACATAATGAGTATGATTGGTGGATATCAAACGCATCCTTAGCAACGTAGCATAGCGCATCTCTGGTGGAAAAGCAGCCTTAGTTAGCGTGTGTCGCAGTGTCATGTTGTAAAAGGCTGACGATTATCTAAACTTGTTGCAAAATTATGTTAATTAGGAAATAAAGATTTTCCGATTTGGCGAAACATTGAAGTTGAGAGAATATTAAGTGTGTTCGTCTGGTAACATTTCATTAATATTAAAAACGTGGTCATTAAGAGAATGAGTCATCCTATCGAGATTTCATTTTTAATAGTTTTTTTTTTTGTGTTATGTAATTTTAAAATAAAACTATTTTTGTATTTAAATATATTGTATGTTTTTCCTCTTTTAAAGAGCTGATATTCCACATCAGGTAAACATCGTCCATGAGAAAAAGGGTCTTTACAGTCGGACAGACAAACTGACAATGAGTGCCATTTTTACTTTTGAAGTTCAGAATCCAAAAAACATCCTTATTATCGCACTAAACAGGTCGTTGCATCAAGGTTTTGCAAACCGGATCGCCCGATAAGGCAAGACTTGAAAAGATGGATCTTTAAAAATATTATAAAACGAAAAAACGATTGATTACTTACCTTAAAAGCTCTATCGACTTTCAAATGTTTGCAAAAGTGCAAAAATCGCTCAAAAGTCAATTAAATCAAAGAAGTTTTAAACACTAAACTCCTAAAGAAATTATTTCGCATAACTGCAGCCAACATTCAAGAGTGTGCATGAACGTGTCTTATTGCCGTTTTTCGTGTGTTTTTTTTTTATAATACTTTTTATTTTAGTTTTAATTTAGTATTTTTGTAAATATGTATTTAGTTTGTGATATTTACATTTTTTAATTTTAGTTCTGCAAACGGTCAGCCCTAGTTATGTTTCGTACGAACATAATATAAGTATGACGTATGACAGTTGCATAGTAGGTTACCGTTTTTTTATTTCATGTCAATAACCGAGACGGTCTCTTTTTATGATTTTTAATTTTAGACAGTATTTCAGTAATAAATTTATTCAAATTGCCTCATTAAATGCAGATGGATGACCCAAGTCTAGACTTGGCTACGGTAAGCAATACCGATGCAGTTTAACCGGATCTAAGTTGCTATTTTGGGTTTTATCTAAGTTGCTATTTTGGGTATTCCATCACCGTGACCCTGGAAAAAAGGGCTATTTTACTTTGAATAATTTTCGGAAGTCCAGAGATGGTTCAAAAGGTGAGTAAATATGATAAAGGCATTTTGAGACGGTACTTACTTTGTCGGGTCAACTGGTTACTTTATAGAATGGGTAAGAAAAACCAATAATTACGTTTTTTTTTTACTTTCCACCTCTGGCTTCAGTAACTAGGTGTGTAGTAACTAACGGCTTGCATGCGAACCCCGGCCAGGTAGACACGCAGTGCGCTACGAACTTGCGTGTGCCTAATGTTTGCATTTAGGTTGCAACCGGGTCAAAGATGGATTTTATATGAGGTAATTATACTCTTTGCTATTTTTTTTACTGTTGTGTTCCATGACATGACAATATTGTTTGACACTTTTGTATTAATTATCGCTGTTTTTTAGGATTCCGTACCCAAAGTGTTCAACGAGATAGAGAGAGACTAAGACTTCGCTTTCCGTCTGTCTGTATGACTGACTGTCTGTCACCATTACAGGCTGTTCATCATCATCATCATCAGCCTATAAATGTTCCCACTACTGGGACACAGGCCTCCTCTCTGTGAGAGGGAGTGGGCCGTAATCCACCATGCGGGCCCAGTGCGGGTTGGTGGATGTCACATGTCTTCGAATTTTCGGTTCTAGGACATGCCGGTTTCCTCACGATATTTTCCTTCACCGTTTTGAGAGCAGTGGCGATGAAATAAATTACACAAAGTAATGCGCCTGGCTGGGTTCGAACCCACGACCTACAACTCGTAAGTCGGGGCCGATACCACTCGGCCACCACTGCTCGTCATAGTTACACATTTGAAATTTTCACAGTCGATGTATTTCTGTTACTGCAATAAAATAAAAATAAAATACGGGACTCCCATGTTACACAACCTTAAACCCTTCAAACTTTTTAACTCATGAAATGTTATGCATATGCGATGAGGCACCTTTTTCTCTTAAAATACCTGTCCGGAATCTCCACTGTGCAATAAATAAAGGCCTAGACGTTCATCGTTAGTGCTGGGAGACTTATTATTTTTCTAATATAAGAAAACTCGATAACAAGCCTCCACGTTCCATTGCACAAGTTATTTGTTTGTTTACTTTAAAACTGCATTATATATAACAGTGCATAAGTACGTAAACATGCGTTTACGTTCCAGTCTATCGCTTCAAATAATTACGGAGTTAGCATTCGCACATTCATAGAACTTCTTTGTTTAGATCGATAATAAATTACACGCCTATATGCATAAATAAAATATGTAATTAAACTAATTATTATTTTTTTTCAACACAGTTTCACTTAAATGTGAGAAATATAAATGTGCGAAAGAATTACGTGTCGTATGCATCAATAAGGATCCTTGGTACATAACAATCTATGCAAAACCAGCAGAAGCTGACCGATCATTGTGTGGAAAGATCATACAAAGCTGGTTCAAGATAAACTAGTTATGTATTACTTGATGTGTAGCCATGTGTACCTATTTAGCTACACCTGCTCGTAATTCTCTAGAGTTAGATGCTCATTTAGTAATTTCTTCGTTCTAAACATGCGTTAAACTAAGCCTTTAATGCGTACGTAAATATCAGTAATGTGCGTTCAAAAATGTTGACTTAAAAATATAAAAGTTAATACTAAGTTGTCAACATTCAAGTATGCGCCATAACATTAAAAGTTGTAAGGGTGAAGTAAAGGGGTGCTATGACAGGAAACCTCCACGTGCGCCCGTGGACTGGAGTTCCCTCTCGGATACGTCCAGGGGGAAGACCAGTTTTTCGGGCCGGTGCACCCTGGGATGCGGGCAAAAACTCTTCCTTGGGCACTATGTGCCCAAGTGGTCTCTTTGCCCGTATGCAAATAGCCTGTCGTGTGGATGCTCCAACGCGTGTCCCTCTGATCAGCAGAGGGCACAGCGGCGGAGCGGGCTTGCGGACGGTGAGTGATGGGTAGCTCGCCGTCCGACCAAGGACCAAGCCCGGGTCGGTGGCGCGTCGTGTTTCGCGCCAAATGCCTGCTGGGGTCGCGGGTTTTTTCTTAACCCAGGTTACCGTGGCCCCGGAACATAAAGGGCATAGGAAGGAACACGGGTGGATTTTAGTCAGTAAGAGTCTGACAGTCCCTTCCGCCCCACCCAGGGCGGGAGGACTCATTTGATGATTTTACAACCTAAAAAAAAAAAAAAAAAAAAAAAAAGGGTGAAGTAAATCTTGATGCTTGTGCAGGGGTTCCCCCCCCGTCAAACCTGGCGACGCACCGTGCTAGCGGAAGCGGCAAGCATTGGATTGACGTGGAGCGAGGTGAAGCGTGAAGCTCAAGACAGATCGCGATGGAAGAAATCTGTGGACGCCCTCTGCCCCATCTAGGGGACATAGGACCTTAAGTCAAGTGCAGGGGTTCTAAACAGGACACTTTATCAGAATTTTAATATGAATTGACATAAAATTCAGATCAAATGGAACAGAGGGTTTGATAATTAAGTTATAAAGAAGAGAACCTTACACTGTCTAAGTACATATTTTCTTATGACGGAAAGAAAAATGAAGACCTATATATGAAAAAATTACTTACGTAAATGAATTAATCAGGACTAACGCTAAGGTCAGTAATCCATCTGCACTGGTTTCTAATTACAAATGTTTGCAACCGTGGTAGGCAAAGCTTAGACTTCTTGAGAATGTATTTCATTTTGAAAATTGCAGTCTCCGTCAGACCCGGGGCAGAGTGGGGGGAACTGTCAGACTCGTACTGACTAAAATCCACAGTGACCTTCAATAGCCCTCTACGTTCCGGGGTCATGGTAATTCGTAAGTTCCGCGACCAAGCATAGACTCCTTTAAAAATCTACTGTGGATATTCAATACGGAAAACTCTTCTACAATACATACATTATAGCGACACTTTTTCTACACACATGACAAGAGTAAAAACGTCATGGATTTTAGAGGAGAAGAAACGAACAACTGGAACTTCCTCGATCATCATGTTGTCTCCAACGAGCATAGTGTAGGTAGAAGGTACCGAATCTTCATCATCAGCCTATTAATGTTCCCACTGCTGGGACACAGGCCTCCTCTCTGTGAGAGGAAGTGGGCCATAAACCACCACACGGGCCCAAGGCGTATTGGTGGATGTCACATGTCTTCGATTTTTTTGGTTCTAGGACATGCTGGTTTCCTCACGATGTTTTCCTTCACCGTTTTGAGAGTTGGTGATGAAATAAATTACACATGCGCCTGCCTGGATTGGAACCCATGACCAAGTAAGTCTTGGCCGATACCTCTGGGCCACCACTGGCCTTAACGAATCTTAATGGTTCTGAACCTTCCAGAACAACACAGGACATTCATAATATCGCACCACCTCACCGCGGAGATGGTCGTGCGCAGTTCCCATGGTGCCTGGCAAGCGCGCACGTCCGCAACCATTATCAATTAGGCGGCGCGCGCGCGTGCGGCCTGTCATTACTGCCAGTGCACGACCACGCACAGGGATGCGTATTGTCGTACTGCACTATAACTTAATCTTAAGACAACCTTTAAGCACGTCAAAATATTGATCGGTGGTCAAATGGGAATCTTTTATCGAAACATGGATGCCTTCGGGAATAGCTATAATTTTAACACAAACCACCAAAATTGGAAATATTTTGAAGAGACCGACTCTCTGCATTTGGGAACCACAGGTTGAAGAAGAGAGATAGGGAAAATACTCGCGTACTGAAACTGTAGAGCGGAAATTGTAGAGACCAGAGATAGTACAGGCATTGTCATTTCTTGCAAACTTAAGAGAATGCTGTAGTATCTATTGCCATAAGGGTCTTAGGTTCAGATGATGACTGACAGAACATAAATAACAGAATGTCAATGTTTTGCAAAATAGAAAGATAAAAATCTACAATGGTCCCGATACAAACAAATTCATGGTCAACATAAAACCTTAAAACGTTTTACACTTTCTATATCAGATATTTGATTCTAGTAACAGAAACATTAACAGTTTATATTAAAACAGCCCTAACAAAACCATAATCGAGTTCAGAGCATCACACAAGAAGCATAGTTCGCTCTCTCGCCGCCAAGACGTTGGATGCAAATGGCGAGATCGCGAGATACGTCGCGACCCGCGTGCATTCACCAAGAAACGTGTGCGGTGGCCCTTACAGGGTTTAAGCGACCATCTGATATGACGTCTAACCATTTAAATTAAAACATTTTTACGAGACATTTAAATATTAGAAATATATTTATAATGCAAATATAAGAAGCCTGTGAATTAGCATATTTATGAGCTCTCACAAGTTTTTATACGTGGCATCTGCTAAGTCCTGCTACTTACTTATTTAATTTTAATTAGTAGACTAATTCAGTCCAATAGATTCAGGTATGATAATTGCTTTATGTCCATTATCATTTTAATTGTCATCATCAATTACATTTTTTACTCGTAAAAAAAGTCTAATAAAATACAGTCTTATAAAGTTATTTAAAAAATTAGTAAAATGTATAGGTAATACTTTTAAATATACTTAGTTTAATATAAACATGGTACTGTCATAAAATTGACCTTTTAGAGACTGCTGGTCTTTTAGAGAGACTAAGGGTGCTTTTCCACCAGAGATGCGCTATGCTACGTTGCTAAGGATGCGTTTGATATCCACCAATCATATTCATTTGTTTTCATAACGCACACACACATAATGAGTATGATTGGTGGATATCAAACGCATCCTTAGCAACGTAGCATAGCGCATCTCTGGTGGAAAAGCAGCCTAAGAGTCACTCAACGAGCAATGGAAAAAGCTATGCTCGGAGTTTCTTTGCGGGATAAAATCCATGGATATTTGACGAAGAACCAGAGTCACCGACATAGCTCATAAAATTTGCAAGTTGAAGTGGCAATGGGCAGGCCACATCGCTCGTAGAACTGACAACCGATGGGGAAGAAAAGTTCTCGAGTGGCGACCACGGACCGACAGACGTAGCGTAGGCAGGCCTCTCACTGGGTGGACCAACGACATCGTGAGGGTCGCGGGCAGCCGATAGATCCAAGTGGCGAACTGTCGGTCGGCGTGGCGGTCTAGGGGGAGGCCTTTGTTCAGCATTGGTTCGTCTTCCGGCTGATGATGATGATGATGATGATTGTCATAAAAATTATCATTTTAATTTTCATCATCATTAACAATTATAAAAATAATCTGTAGGTACTCACAATCGCACAGAAAGTTATAAAGTGTAAGTCGATTTTATGTCAAAGTGATTAGGGCTAGGCCACACAACATACAGTCAATTATATACCTGTAATAGTATAGAACAAGCTGTCGTGACAATAAGAGCAAATAAGGCCACGTTACCGTAAAACTAACACTACGTTGAACATTAAAATAATGGTTCTGGCACATGACACACGCAAGTATAAAATTCAATATAAAAATTTGCACCTTTTTCTAACAGGTACTGCAGTTGGTATAAAGATAGATAGATAGAGCTCTATTATGCACACCGTAAATGACAAGTATTTGCAAACAGATCTTATAAATAGGGTGACATTATGGCAGGTCTTATCGCTAATAGCGATATTTTCTATTCAACCTCATGAACAAGTCTGCAAAAAATCGGAACTACCTATAGATAATCAGGCGACAAAGTTACTGGACATAGTAGTAGGTGTCTTTTGGCTCAGTACCCTTAGCACTAGTTTTCAGTATTTGAGGCATAAAGTAAACTGGAACTTTGACAATTTCAAATTGACAATTTTTATTACGGTATAACATTCCATTTTCGAAATATATGCGGGCGATGACGTTGACAAGTATAATTATTATTATTGTAACGTGGTGTTAATTATGATAATTTTTCGGGATCAAGCTACTATTTCCGGGGTCCAATTTCATCCCACGATAATTAAATCACTCTCAAATTACAGCGACTAAGCATAATGTAGGTCTTAGGATATACTTAAGCGCAAGTTGTCTCATTGTTATTATTTGCAAAACAGCTAACTAGTACTGATACTATCAATGTCAAACGAGAAAACCGTGAGAGACTGCAACACGTTGTGAACATCACATACTGATTTTATATACACAGAAGATCCAGTCAAGGCATAATCAGCCGGTCGCGGGACTTATCTCATTACCGTGACCCCGTAACTTAAAGGGCTATTGAAGGACACCGTGGATTTTAGTCAGTACGAGTCTGACAGTCTTTCCTGCCCTGCCCGGGGTTAGGACTCATTTGATGATTTTACCACGCTTAAAGTCGGTCTATCAATTTTTCGGAACTTTTATACTATTACCCGTTGGTACTGGTAGTCCGCTTAAGAGTTATTTAGGTTAATTTGCAGTCTAATTTTAAAAATCCAAATCATATATTCAACAGAAAATGAATTTTAAAGTGTTTACTGGAAGGTTTACACTAAGTTTTCTCCATTATTGGCTACACTGAATAATTTTACAGCGAACCTTCTGTACTTCACTTCCTTTTCACAAAATGTAAGTCCACATTTTACGATGTACGTGTTTTATTATTTTATGTGTTAATAATCTTTGACTGCGTCGAACAAGGAAGGATGTACAGGTATGCTTGAAACAAAAAGACCTAGAAAGCAGATTTGTATGAGACCCCAAACATGGGAAACACACGTAGCAACGAATTCTTTGTTTTGTCTCATTGTTGAAGCTGAGCTTTAGAATATAAATGGTTATTATCATCATCATCAGCCTATAAATGTTCCCACTGTTGGGACAGGCCTCCTCTCTGTGAGAGGGAAAGGGCCATAAACAACCACGCGGGCCCAGTACGGCTTGGTAGATGTCACATGTCTTCGAATTTAATGGTTCTAGGACATGCCGGTTTCCTAACGATGTTTTCCTTCACCGTTTTGAGAGCAGCGTGATGATGAAATAAATTACACAAAGTAATGAGCCTGGCTGGGTTCGAACCCACGACCTACAACTCGTAAGTCGAGGCCGATACCACTGGGCCACCACTGCTCTCAGTAATAAACAACGTACGAAAAAAAAAAATCCTGGGCCTGATCAATTTCTCATTTTGTATGAAAAAGCAATGTTTTTTTGCGAATTTCCAAAAATCTTGGAACAAACATTGTTCAATAAGCTGAGATACCCGACGAGAGGTTTTGCGCTATTAACGTTACACGTTGTATAAAACACATGAGTAGCAACGTAGGATAGCACATCTTAGGTGGATAAGCACCCTAAGAAACCTTCTTAAAAATTTAATGAAATTGTGGATTTAATAACCCTCTTAAACGCTACACGCGTTTTACGTAAAATGCCCGTTTCAATGTATATTCTAAAGGAGATACCAACTTGTAACTAATAGAGCTTGATTAGAGTATTGTGTTGTCCAACAACTCAAACAAGTTACTTTTTCATCCCCCCACCTCGGAAAGACTATTTTTTCTCTTCGATAACTGAGCGTAAAAGCCGTTTTTATCCTCTAGTGAATAAAGTAAATTGAATTTAGAACATCGTGTGCAATAATGAGTTGTACCAGTAAAGGCGGCTGCTGACCCCTACAGCTGATCGCTTGTTGTGGTGCCCATTGGGCTAACTTGAATCCCGAACCAGAATCCTTTGGTGCGTAATCTACTATTAATTTATTACAATCTAAAAAGAATAGAATAGAATAGAAAACATTTATTTTAAATGGACACACACACACAGACATAATAAACACCTTCTTGACTCAGAACTTTTCTTTTGCGGTTTTCTTTTCACGTCCTACTTATTGTTAAGAAAAACCAAGATAAAAATAAGAAACTTAAAAACATACTACTTAAACTATATTTTATTTTCTGTAATACTTACCTATAATAACGTAGTAAGTAGTTATTACCTAAACTTTTTTTGCAACTACTCATTTCCTCGCTGAGGTGGGATGAAAAGTTACGTGTTGCGCTCGAGTGCAAAGATTTTTCACCTTGTGCTCTTTTGATTCCCTCGCTACCGCTCATGATTCTAATTTTTGAATCACTCGTTGCACTCGTGATTCAATTTTAGAATCATTCGCTTGCTCGGTCATCAAAATTGAGCACGCGGTTAAAAAGCAACTTTGCACTCTTGTATAACAAATAACTATTACGTATTCAACAACATTGTAGGGCTTAATGCCATTATTAGACCTTAATTCAATTAATCTTCAAGTCAAGAGTGGCCCATCCACTAACGTTCATTTCTTCTGATTTGTCCCGTTGTGCAAACTGCATGGAAAAGTGAAGTGATAACATAAATCCGTTGAAACCACAATTCTACCTTTTTTCCTCTGACTTTATCATAACGTGCCTTGAAAAACAATCCTTCAGTGACCAACCACACGTTTAAGTACCTACATCGTCTTTCGAAACGGGAGGGGCGGCGGTGTTTCAATACCGTCATTCTTTCTCGTTCTTGCAAATCCACTGGCGTTCATTCCTTAAGGATTATAGATTCTCGGGCATGCGAACAGCGAGTAAAGGACAACTCGCTGTCTGACCATGAACCGTACCGAGTCGATGGCACGTCGTGTTCCACGCGCGCCTCAAAGAGCGTCAGCAAAATGACGGGCCCCCCTCTCAGAGGGCCAAAGCCTGCCGGGGTCGCGAGACTTATTTCCTTACCGTGACGCCGGAACATAAAGGGCTGTTGAAGGACACCGTGAATTTTAGTCAGCACAAGTCTGAAAGTACCTCCCGCCCTGCCCGGGGTGGGAGGACTCATTTGACGATTTTACCACGCTTAAAAAAAAAAGGATTATAGATTCTGGCAGGAATGAACGTTAGTGGATGGGCTGCTAATAGGTTGATTCTAGGCAAGCGTGCTCCACCTTCGACCGCATCTTCGTAAAATCAAAAAAATATAAATCCTTAGTATCTTAAAAAAAAAAGGTTGCACTCCAGGAGTGCCGGTAGAAGTGAAAACTTTTTTGTTACTATGTTTTATTTTTAATTTGAATGACGTCTTACTCATTTTCGATCAGGGTCACGTGACCCTGACGCGAGTTTTGGTCACGTGACCCTGACGCGAGTTTTAAATTTTTTACCCATTACAGAAAAAGTGTACAACGCCGCTAAAGAAGTTTTCACTTCAAAAACTGTTAGTTTAGATGAGAGACACAACGACATCTAGTCCCAAGCCAAGCAGAGCTTGTGTTATGGGTACTAGACAACTGATAAACATACTTATATATTTCTAAATAGGTACATACATATTATAGATAAATTGCACCCAGAATTACACCAAGACACCGAACAAATGATCGTGCTCATCACACATTATAAAATCCTAATAAATTAAATGATTGATCTGTAAAACTTATAGCATAAAAGGCAATTACTTCCATTATCCACCACACAAAGTCACGCGTGCTTGCAATAATGTTGTATTACCCTAAGGACTGTTAACTGATGACGTATTCAATTTCTCCTCTAACCAATGGCACCCATGTCCATTATAACATTTCTTCAATACTTAACTTTATTTTTGTTCTGTATTTACGATGTTTATGACTGGCCTGTTGGTCTAGTGGTTAGTGACACGACTGCTATGCCGAGGTTTCGATTCCCACCCAGGACAAATGTTTGTGTGATGAGCATGATCATTTGTTCTGTGTCTGGGTGTAATTTATTTATAATATGTATTTAATTAGAAATATATAAGTATGTTTATCAGTTGTCTGGTACCCATAACATAAGCTCTGCTTAGCTTGGGACTAGATGGCGTTGTGTGATAGTTGTGGAATATTATTATATTGTTATTGTATAGAAATAAATTCAGTTTTTTTCTAACTTTGCCCCACACTAGAAATTTCACCCCTGTGGTGCTTTAACAAACATCTAGAAACACTCATACATATAAACAAATACTTGTAAGTTTTACAAATATTTGTTCCGAGCAAAGGATCGAACCCGCGACAAGCTGCGGTAAAGTCGATCGTTTAGCCACTGTGCCAAACGTACCGTTAAGTATAATACTTTAATAGGTGATCGATCCTCACATCAAGATTGACAGGCGTTGCTAAAGTTTGACCACCGACTGTTTTTAATAAGTCACGAACTTCTCATTATTTATGTATTTAATTAAGTTTAATTAGCAAGTTAAAGCATCTTATTACGCACACTAATATTAATAAAAGTAAAAAGGTTTTTTTATATGTCAATAAGCTTTGAAATTTATTTTTATTTCCTATGTTTACATAAGCAGTAAATGAGAGGAAATTGTTACTGCCCGGTCTTTAAACCCTGGAACATAAAATAGTTTGCCGTGAGATGACCAAACACAAGTGCCTGTAATTTGCCTCTTTCTAAATGTTTTCCGCTCATGCCGCCATTTTGGAAAAATGGCGCCGAATAGCAGTTTTTCCACAATAAGGAAACATTGCTTACGTCATGTATACAGTTATCGACTACAACTACAAATTAAATACTTAATAATGGCCAAATCGGAAATAAAAGTAATGTCTTGGAACTTCCAAATTTTCACGGATCTTTTTCTATTATCCATTCGCAAATTACGTATCACTGAGAAGAATGACCAAGAAACTCCATAATTACCTTTTTAAATAGCACATAAAAGTCCAGAGAACAAGCTTCCCTAATCCAGTGCATCCGCACTCGTAGAACTTGCAACGGGCATCCGAAAGCGGCGCGTGGTCGTGCACGTTGCGCCGGCGCAGGGCTGCGTCGTGAGAGCGCGCCAGATAAGTGCGAGGTCGCGACGCGTCACGAGCGGGCCTACCGACGCTAACAATAACGATAGATAGTACTCTACAGGGTATAGGGTATGGAGCAGCTTATAATTAGCGGATTTATCGGTTCAGGGTGAAGATCTCTTAAGTATTGTGCAGGATCTATGTGTGGGTTTGCTAAGTAAAACCCAATCATTTAAATGGGTGCAGTGGTGGCCCAGTGGTATTGGCCCCGACTTCTGAGTTGTAGGTCGTGGGTTCGAACCCCGCCAGGCGCATTACTTTGTGTAATTTATTTCATCACCACTGCTCTCAAAACGGTGAAGGAAAACATCGTGAGGAAACCGGCATGTCCTAGAACCAAAAATTCGAAGACATGTGACATCTGCCAACCCGCACTGGGCCCGCGTGGTGGATTATGGCCTACCCCCTCTCACAGAGAGGAGTCCCAGCAGTGGGAACATTATAGGCTGATGATGATGATGTTGTAAGTTCGCCACAAAAATAATTCCTCACGAAAAAAAATTTTGATCCTGTTCTCGAAGTACTTTCTTTTCAGATTCCACATTGCGTCCTCGTTTTCAGTAGTTTAGTGCTGTATTTTATTATTTAATATTTCTACTATCTGTGCGAAAAAAAGAAATGGGGCAAATTAACAAAATAAAAAAACCTTTGGCTAATTACAGCCTTTTTTTCGTAGGGAATTAATCTTGTAGCGAACTTAAAACAACCCAATTTTTTTGAGAATAAATTCCTAGTGTCCCAATGTAAGAAAACCAATTACAATTTTTTACATGAAGCTATTGCCAATCTGACCTTCTCAACCTTGTTAGTACCGGCTTATAATGTATGAAATTGCTAAAAGAACAATGGGCAACCAAGTATTGACCCCTGCTCCAATTGCATCTCAAAATTTTCGTTATGGACACGAAATAACAACTAAACGTAATCTAAATCAGTCTTTAAAAAGTATGAAGAGGTTTGAACTCAATAAATTCAAGATTCCCTTCCTTAGCGTGTTCCCACTGAAAAATTACATAACAAAAAGCGTAATTTGTCTAATAAAAAATATGCCACTCGCAGTCCCATGCCGTTCCCACAGATATCTAGAATGCAGAGTGGCGCATAGTTTTCAATTAGAAGGTAGGAAAGCAGTTGTACACAATGGACAATTACTAGTGTTTGTAAAAACATCAGTCCGTCCGTCCGTCTGTCGACGACATTTTACATCTAAATTGGAGGGTAATTTGCGAACCTTTCCCCGATGACAATTTCGTAATTAGCCCTGGACTTGTTTATTTTCTTAGTCAGTCTTATTCGCTTCCTCTTTTTGATGAGAGGAGAAACGAAATTGCAATTCTAGAAACAGCCCTTGACTACAGATGAAATAATTAAGCATCAGTATTTAGTAGATAAATAGTGGTTACTTACTAATATTATAAATACTAAAGTATGGATGGATGTATGTTTATTAAATGCTCAATCATGCGAGAACAAATTGATCTGGATTATTGGCACTCAGATGGATTTCAGTCTAATTAGTCAGAAATGATATCAGGATGGTATTATTAGAAATATAATTTCGGCTCCCACGCGAGCCAAACCACCGCAAAATCTAGTCTTTACATATAATAAAATCGTAGAGCTGTCATTCCTGTACATTGAATATTTTTTTCTTTTTGTATTTTTTTTGAGATAAGGGATCGATTCTGATGCCAAATCAACTTTTTTTTTTTTTCGAAATTTTTTATGTTTTTTTGATTTGATCTATCTCTTAAACTACTGTAAAGTTGTCGATCAAATTTTCCTCAAATATTCCTAATAATATGCTTCTGTTGATAGTCTATGTATCATTACGCTATTTTTCCTGGGAGATAAGCAATTTTAAATTTTGTTGTTTTTATCTGTTTGTTTTTAGTTGGAAGCTAAACCACTGGATATTATTTAGTCAATTTTTCCCCAAATATTCCTTAAACTGCTCTTCTATTAATAGGATATGTATAATTACGCTATTCCCTTTGGGGGATTAGCAATTTTATAATATGTTGATTTTCAGTCATTGTTGACATTTGTATAAGAACCGCTATTTGAAAACACTGTCAGCGTACTAGCCAGACTGCTGGTTGGTATCCTGCTTGACTTTCGTGCAAGGGGTCTCTGGATCAAATCTCGCTGTTTCTTTTTTTCACTTTTCTTATATTTGTCCTGAGATTTTCAAATAATTTAAAAAAATGTGCATACTTTTATTTCAATATTATTCACGATTTTAAATTATTACAATTTTTTTTCAATAGTTTTCTAGGATATAAATCTACACTGATTTAAATTGTAGGTAGTAAGATGGATATTTTTTTAAATTGTAATTGTTTCGAGGTGTGGAATTTTAAAGATTAGAAAAAATAGTGTTTATTTATGTTTTGAATTGGTGTTCAAACCAGTGCATAGATTCTGTTTTAAACGACGACAAGTTGTACTCATCGAGTCAGATAATTAGTTATTTTTTAGGTATCACGCGGAATGCAAGGGAGAAGAGTAATGCTATCGTACGTTCAATTTGCAGCGATACTGTAAATCAACCCAAAAATGATGTAATGTTTAAAATAAACACGGTTCTTTGAAATTAATGTCGCTCAAATAAGGACGTTTCCTATGCAAACTATGTACCTAGATATAACATTATTGATCTAAACTAATAATAAAAATGCAAGTATGTTTGTTTTTTACCTTTTCACGCATTACTACCTACTGAATCGATCGTCCCAAAATTTAGCATATACGTTGTCAGGAGTATAGACACGATATAAGGTATCTTACATCCCGAATAACAGAAGAGAGCTGTTGCCGAGAAAACAATTACGTTCATATTCCAGATGGCGCCACACGATCCGTATTGTTTCTCAAATTCTAAAATAACGCAAGCGAAGCCGCGGGCAAACACTAGTAATCAATAAAAGAAAATTATCATGTTCTACACGGTACAAAAATATTGATGTGCAAAGAATATAACATAATCAAACATTGTCACGTTGTCACCAACGTTTTAATTAACCTTTAGCAACAAATAATCGAACATTTCGTTGTCACTCACGTAGAACCATCGACGCGTTGTCATACAAAAGTATCCAATCCTTTGAATAATAGATTACAAGTCATGGAAAATTACTAACAATTAGAAATTCTTCGCGCTTTTTTGGCCCCTACGATCAACAGGCGATGTGAGAATCCAACTGTTTTGCAATAGGCGCCAAAGGAGTTGAGGCTCTTGGCGCCTATTGCATGCGTGTGTGAATACACACGCATGCAAAATGCATGCAAGTTTGACTACATTGCGGTATTTGATGTACAACTGAATTTATTGGTGATTGATAGTCCGCAATCAAATCAAATCGTTTATTTCAACTACTATTTATTACAACCAATTACAGGCACTTATGAATTGTCAAAAGACATAAAATAAAACAAGTACAAAAATAGTTATGGCGCTACAGTTACAGTCACAAGACATAAAAACTGTGAAAGTACCGTAGGTGCTCATTCCGTAAGCGTAGATCTCTATGGAGAAGAATGAGCAAGAAACTCCTGTAGATGAGTTGAGATGTAGATAGAGTTGCTTCACTATAACCCTGCGATATGGAATGCCTGAGTAATCTTAGAGGGGACCTTAGGCAAAGGGACATAAGACAGCAAAAAGACATAAGACAGCAAAAAGTATTTATTTAGACCTCCAATGACGCTTCCACAACCTGAGTTAATTATAAAAGACGTGTCCAGGTAAAGGTTATACTTTTTCACGATAATCCGCAATTATGCGTGAGTGGCTCTACTTATACAGGAGCAATTAAAAGAATTAGAGCTATTACGTTTAATGTGCCCGCTAAAGATTATAATAATAAAAATGTTTCCGTTCAGTTGAGCGTTAAAGTTACCGACATGGCTTATAGAATACTAACTGTATCTCATAAAAACTTTGCCCCACACGTATTCTCCTTATCATGGTTGCGTTTACAAACATTTAAATTCACATACACAAACATCCAGACCCGGAACAACTACCCGTAAGCAATTGACTGCTGGTCTTTTAAAGAGACTAAGTCACTCAACGAGCAATGGAAAGAGCTATACTCGGAGTTTCTTTGCGAGATAAAATCCGGAACATGGATATTCGGCGAAGAACCAGAGTCACCGGCATAGCTCATAAAATTTGCAAGTTGAAGTGGCAATGGGCACGCCACATCGCTCGTAGAACTGACAACCGATGGGGAAGAAAAGTTCTCTCATGGCGACCACGGACCGGAAAACGCAGCGTAGGCAGGCCGCCACAGTAGGTGGACCGACGACATCGTGAGGGTCGCGGGCAGTCGATGGATGCAAGTGGCGAATTGTCGTTCGGCGTGGCGGTCTAAGGGGGAGGCCAATGTTCAGCAGTGGACGTCTTCCGGCTGATGATGATGATGATGACTCAATTGCGGAAACTATTTTTCCAGTAACATGTCGCGTCGCTGTAGGATCCTTTTCATCAAGTAATACTCAAGCAAAGCCGCTGACAACAACTAGTACTGCTTAAGTGAATGTAACAGCCTTTCTTATTAAATTACCGATCAAATTAAATTGTTTCGGATCACTGATATGAATGGCAGCTTCCAGCTAAAGCAACTCGAGTGACTACGGTCTGTTCGATCGAAAACCAATATTGACCCATAGAAAGTTCTGAGACTATAGACAATAAATACAACATAAAATTTATCATTCGATTCTTTCGATCTAAGTGTCGATCGCGTGCGACGACTCATACCATATAGATATAAACCGACTTTTCATTGGTATTGTCGTGTTCTGTCAAATACATTGCTTTTAAAGTACGTAAGGTGTCATTCAAGGGAGTATAGTGTCGTCAATGTATAGTAAAAGAGTGAATTTAAAAGTTTGTGTTCGATTTCAATTTATAGTGTCGCATACTATGCCGCATTGGTACCATGAATCGATTGTCCACTGCAGTTACGACCTCGACCACCTAGCAAGCACGCAATCGTCTCGTTCAGCACCGACTAATGATTACAAGTACATTTTTGACGTGACGCAAACGTTTACGCTGCCATTTTCAGTGCGTTTATGTGTAATCATATGTGTGTTACTTAGTTGCATAAAAACATAACAGAACGTTTGTAATCGCAAAAGGGTTAGTTACAAGTATGCCTCATGTTACACTCACTGTTTAATTCCGACCCCATAGGGCGAGAGCCAATGCCGTCAATCGAGCACCAATTCAGACTGAATGCCTTCTACTGAAAAAATACTAATGTGTTTGTTTACTGACCTGTGGGTCTAAATCGGCCATTTAAAGCAATATTCATAATGATTCATGAAGCAGTTTAGTTTATGCAGAACTGCAGATATTATAAAATACCGAATCCTTTCTTGGGAGTTATGCAAAACATCCTAAATAGTGAAGATACGTAATACGTACATACATAAATGAAAATCGAATGCGAATAATCTTCAAGCAATTAACTTGTTTATGTAAGCACAATTAAAGTTGATACTTTGACACCTTTTTCTAACGAATTAACAATAGTCACCATTGTCATTGTAAATATGCGTTATTTTAATATCGGTTCAACTTGAACTGGAAACTATTGACGAACGTTTAACGTTTTTATTATGTCGCTAAGACAGGTATTTATTCAACTAATTGTAAATAATAATTACTAAGCGGACAAGAAGTCTAGTAGGTACTGTGTTTATTTTAAACTTATCACCTTCGAATCTCTTATTAAATGGCGTCTAAGTTACTGAGTATGATGAAAAAAAAACAAAGATTGGGCGATAAAGAAAATGGTAAAATTTTAGTTTTCCCACAAATAAGAAAAGTGTGTGTACAAAACACACACTTTTCTCGTTAGTTATATTTGTTTGTAGTTGCGGTTGGACTTTTGCAAATCAATTTTGAGGTATTTCCCGATGAGCTATCAGGCTGAAATTTTGCACACGCTCTGAGTTCTGATAACAATAGACAGTAGACAAACAACATGACTAGCTAAGAAACGTCATATCAAATCCAATATGGCGGCCTCCCCAAGATGGCGGACTGGCTGTTTGAAATCACCCCCATGATATGGGTATCAAAAGTACTTATTCGCGAAAGTTATTCAAACTCCAAAATATTCCTGTAAACTACATTAAGTTGACCCAAAACAGGTTTACATAGCAACGTCATTAAAGAGAGTGTGAACGAACCAGCATTATATCAGTTCCTCTTATCTACAGCTACAAAATAATGATATCATAACATTGTTACCCGCGCCTTGTAAGTATAGGAAATTTATTATTTCACCCGAAGGCGGTAATGTTAACGCCTTGAGAAAAGAAAATCTGCATACAATACATGGGACGCGATTATGTTTGGTCTCAAGCGGGCCTACGGAATCTTCTCGTTGATTTATGTAAATAAATAATTACATTCTTACACCTGCTGCGTTGTGTAAAACCTCCTTAGCTTTACTAGGTACATATGGCTTAGTAACTAAGCGATTCATAGAATTATGCATGTTGGTGCTTCCTTTTACAAGATTAGTTTTAATTTACTGGTAATACGGCGTGCTTGTATAGACTTGGACAGGGAAAAATGAGTATGCCTGTCTTAGCAGACGGTGTTCAGTTAGTTTCTGCCTACAATCAAGGAATAAGACTTTTCAGTTCAATTCCTGTCATAAAACTTCATCGTTCGACGAAAGACTTACTAAATAAGTGGGCAGACATCTGGAAATACCTTCTTAAATACCTACTTCCGTATCTGCTGTGTGAAATGCCCATTATTTTACAAGATTCCATTTAACAAGATTTTAAAATTACATAATAGCCTGGCTTACGATAAAGCAAAACACTACTTTTTTCAGCAGTCAAGAAAAAAAACAAGTACCAATTGCTCCACTTACACCGACTCATAATTCGGGTTCCGCTTCAAGCTTAGAAAGCAATAACTTATCACTGGAATTACCAGTACCAACTTACCATTCATTCATAGTACCCAACTTCCGTTTACCGGACACTTGCATTACAAGCCTTTCGATACTTTTATTGCAACTTAATTCGACATTCACACGAACATGAGTCATTCGCAATGTGCGGCCGTATTCACAAGTCCCACTCGATTCCCGATACCGAGATGCTGACTCGATACATTCTCGGATCGCAAAGGAATCGAGTGACACAACACCTGCGCTTGATTCATTGCACCAGTGATCACGTGCGCTCATATCGAGTGTAATTTTTTAATTATATTATTTCCTTTATCAGGTAATGAATGGAGATCATATTAAGAGATGCCAGCTGGTTGGCAGTTTGGGAAGGTGGCAAAAGTGGAGTAAAGTTAATTGATGGGGGAGTAATGGAACAATTACTTGAGTGTATAACCGTTATCCTTTGATCGCCGCCGTCTCTTTAAGTACGCTAAAAGGTATCGGTCATCTACAGTAATTCCTAAATGGCCTTGTTTGGTCAATAGGTTTGCGTAGAGCCAGTTATAGGTCATTCTACTGAGTTCAACAAGAAACAATCGCAAAACTAAACAGGCATGACTGGGTTTTGTTGAATCTGTTGGAAAAGCTATCGGTTTTTGTAAAAGAAAACCTAATCAACCTGTGAACAGGCCTCATCTATTCATCTTACCATATCTACTGCAATAAATAATATTTTTTTCTGACTAAAATTCACACATTGATGTGCTAATTCCAATAATCTATCAGAAATTGATAAAAAGGCTAATGATAATTATTGTCTGGCTATTTGTGTCGATTTTGTAAGTAATGGGGCATAAAGTTTGTGAATTTTTCAATTTCAGTCTCTTATTGGCCATTGTAGTCTTAGAACCAGGGGAGTAGCTTATGAGCCTTGTCAATGATATGGGGCCCGCAAGCGACAAGACCCCCGACGGACGTCAAATTGGAAAAAATTACATGGTCTTAACCACAATCTCATACTCCTTATTAACAATAATTAGTAAAAATTAACATATTGTGGCCAAAACTGCAAGTACTCGAACTGGCTTCACTCACTCTTCATTGTGGAAATCGTTTGTATCAGAAACTTTTTTTAATTTTCCCTATCCTTTTTAATTATCCCTTCCATATCATTTCTCTCATAAAACCTGTAATCGTAGTTGTGATGATAAAAATCAGTCCCTACTTTTGGATATAGTAAGAGTTCAAGGCCCCCCACTTGTTTTGATACGGGGCCCAGGCAGTGCTAGCTACGCCCCTGCTTCGAACATAATTGTAATAACGCTTTACACATGAGTAGTTTTCACTTTCTTTCTTAGCACTAGGGTGTAATTAGGTAAACTGCTTAATTATAAATAAAATAAAACCATAGATTGCCTAGAATTGGCTTAGGAAAATAATTATGTAATAAATTGAAGGTGATTAATATATTGCTTTTCACATAAAAGACTAGATATTGCCAGCGAATTCGCTCGCGTGTAACTCGAAAATTATCCCACGGATACTTAGGTATAATAACTGGATAAACAATGTCCTACGTGATCCAAATTATAACTTTATCACTTACCCCTCAAGACCCGATCAGCCGTTCCCAACGTCTTCAAGAGCCCGCGGCGTGCGTCGGACGTCGTCGGCAGACGATCTCCGGCCACCTTAGGCGCGGGCATGCGGACAGCGAGTAAAGGGCAACTCGCTGTCCGACCATGCCCGGGTCGATGGCGCGTTTTGTTCCCCGCGCGCCTCAAAGAGCGTCAGCATAAAATGACGGGGCCCCCTCTCAGAGGGCCAAAGCCTGCCGGGGTATCTTTATTTTGAAAATGTTTCCACAAAGTACTCGGTCTATTCTACTACAATACTAGCACTCCTACTACATCCATTCATCCGTAATTCATTACTGGTTTTTCGTTCTTATTTCTTTAGTTACTCATCCTGACGTGACTGCTCCATCCGTTAAAATTTTCCCATTTGTAATATTATTTTCATACATACGACGACATAGAGCCATACTAGGAATTTCTCCTATAGATATCATAATTCATGTTTTCTCTAACAAGGAACACCTAAAAGTGCGCTATTGAATTTTGAACCTTCGTTCCAGCTCCGAAAATTGATTGTTGCTTTAAGCGCCATTTAGGAGGAGCAAGAACTCGTATGCGAGTTTCACTACATTGCGGCATTTGTTTCATTAACCGAATTTGTTCTACCTATAAATTTCGCAATGTAACGCAACTCGCGTTCGAGTTTTTGCATCGTCTAAATGAGGCTTTATTGATAACGCAGTAGCTAAGTAGTAAACAACCTACATCAAAATGAAATCGTTTTCCTGTTAAATTTGTAAAGTGTAAAGTCATTGGGACTAAATTCGGTAACAAGAGATTTTGCCCAATCATCGTTCAACGAACAAAGATTGCAAAACATCATCATCACCTAAATTACCTATGTTGATGACAAATTAAATTATATAAGGCCGGCCATACACGAATCCAAGCTGCGATTGCATAGCAAACTGCAGTATGTTACCTACATAAATGTGGAGCTCGTCTGTCTAAATAATTACAGCGACTTATTCGTCAACTCGCCCGCAATTATCTCGCCCGCTCGGGCGAGTTGGCACCTTCCGATTTTATCTTTTTTTGTTGTCGTCAACTCGCCACTGAGCGAAATTCTAACAAATTTACAGTCGTCTACAAAAGTGTTTCTATAAATTTATCATTTAATTTAATTGAACCTGCTTCACATGTTTCAAGACACTAAACGACTGTACAGTTGGTTAACTGAGGATCAGTAGGCCGTCTTAAAGGTGAAATTCTGCTCGTGGTTCGAATATTTCTTTCTAAAGAAAAGCTTTTGGTAAGTTACCATTAATTAGCTAAATTACTCAATGATATGTATAGTAATCAATAATCGTTTCGTGAACTTAAAAAAAAAACTTACTATGTGCAACAGTAACGGCCGGTTAGCAGGTGGCAATACAAATTAAAAAGAGATATACAGCTATTGCTATCTCCTTCTAATTCGTGTCACCGTTAAGACGTTTCTTTATAATGTCAGTTAGTGTCACATACGTTAAGCTAGAGTAAGTTAAGAGTAGATAAAGTAGTGTATGAAACTGTACATAACTAGGTATTATACCACTCGTGTGATACTATTTAAAACTCGCTTCGCTCGTTTTTTAAACTCACACTCGTGTATAATACCCCTCATTATGGCACAGTACCAGTTACAAGAACTACCATAATAAGTAAAAGAATTATTGTTCTTTTTTCAAAATTTTAGCGATCTGGTGGTGAAAATGTCATTGCATGAGAATGTTCTTTTTTGAAATTCATAATAACACGCGTTTGGATGGTATAATGATCATAATATCATTGAGTGTTTTTATGTTGGCAATAAGCTAATTGTTATAGGTTCTTTTATAGAGGATGCTATTAAGCATAATAGTAGTTTATGTAACTGGTACATAATGAGGGGTATTATACACGAGTGTGAGTTTAAAAAACGAGCGAAGCGAGTTTTTTAATAGTTTCACACGAGTGGTATAATACCTAGTTATGTACAGTTACATACACTACTTTATCTACTCTCATTGAACACGAACATATCAAATAAAAGATAAAAAATAATAAACACGAATAATCATCCACCATGTCATCCACCGAAACACAAACGTCAAAATCCCAACATTCCCTTAGAAAGCGCGCGCAGCCACAGATAAATAAAGTAAAAATGTATCTATGATCAGTAATCTGTATCATAATGAAAAATAAATAAATTATAACATTGTTTTGTTAGAGAAACAGTGTTATAATTTATTTTTTTAATTTCATTACGATACTCTATGGTATAAAGTATGTCATTATAAACTCGTTTTGAGTTTTGTATTTCGAAGTTTACGATATGAGAGTAGATAAAATATTTTATCTACTCTCATATCGTAAACTTCGAAACTCTTTTTTCTACTTTTTTATCTGTGGCTGCGCGCGCTTTCTAAGGGAATGTTGGGATTTTGACGTTTGTGTTTCGGTGGATGACATGGTGGATGATTATTAGTGTTTATTAATTTTTATCTTTTATTTGATATGTTCGTGTTCAATGAGAGTAGATAAAATAGTGTATGAAACTGTACATAACTAGGTATTATACCACTCGTGTGATACTATTATAAAACTCGCTTCGCTCGTTTTATAAACTCACACTCGTGTATAATACCCCTCATTATGTACCAGTTACATAAACTACTATTATAACAAAGTTACTCTATAAAAAAACAGATGAAACTTTGGCAAGACAAAGAACATACAAAGAAATCTAATTAGAATGTAGGTAACATATAACCAGTTTTTGTTTTGGTTGGCATGTGTTGTAAATTATAAATACATAATATACCTATTAAAAAACGACATTCCTTTTATTTCAAATCGTGCAACGTCTTATATTTATAAAGTAGGTTTCTTTATTGAATTTATTATGACACTTTTATAGATGACTGTACCATTTTTCGTTCAGTGGCGAGTTGACGACAACAAAAAAAGATAAAATCAGAAGGTGCCAACTCGCCCGAGCGGGCGAGTTCATTGCGGGCGAGTTGACGAATAAGTCATTACAGCTGCACAAGCCAATCTTTCGGGTTAAGCCGCGCTTGCCGAGGTTGGTTTGTGCATGGGTGACTTGACCATCTATCAAAGCGAGTTTCCTCCGTGGCTCGAAAAGCTGTTGGCCCCGGCTGTCATTTATAGATTCTCGACAGTCGTTACTGTTAGAAGCTTTTTCAGATAAAGTAGTAGTTATTTACCCGCTACTCATGTTAGAATCAAACCTTTTTTTTTATAGAAAAACACTTCTTACTTCTGACCTAAATTGCCGCCTATTCAGTAATATGTCGGAATCAAAAGAATCGTATTGAATGTACACAAATCTTAACGAATTCGGAGAGTTTCTTTGAATGTGTTTCTTAAAGCACAATGGATTTAAATCATGTTAGTTCGAATCGAACTAACATGATTTAAATCCATTGTTCGTTTAATTCACCTGTCGATTACTCTAGATAATCGAATCAATAGTTCAGTTTTTTCTTTCTTTAGCTAATGTTACTCTTTCGTCTAGTGATCGAGAAAGTTATTCTTTCGACTTTCATCCGGGTTTCGATTTGCAGGTACGGGCACAGTACTGTTTGTGACTGAATTTTCCCAGGATGTCTTAATAACATACCTAAGTCTAGATATAGCTACTATTCTGCCTTTCCAGTCCCAAAACTGAGTGTCGTCACCAACAGCGATGACGCTATACATATAGAAAAATTCTGTGTTAACATAACAATGTGGGTTCGAATCCCGGCAGGCGCATTACTTTGTGTAATTTATTTCATCACCACTGCTCTCAAAACGGTGAAGGAAAACATCGTGAGGAAACCGGCATGTCCTAGAACCAAAAATTCGAAGACATGTGACATCCACCAATCCGCACTGGGCCCGCGTGGTGGATTATAGCCCACCCCCTCTCACAGAGAGGAGGCCTGTGTCCCAGCAGTGGGAACATTAATAGGCTGATGATGATGATGATGAACATAACACAAATACTTTCGAACCAGTAACCCGAAGGAGAAGAGCTCATTCTTCATTATTTTGTTAAAAACGTTGCCCCTCTCTGGGAACTTCTCTTGTGTCGTAGGTGCGTTTAAGAACTTTTTCACATAAATACAAACAGAGCTCCATAAAATCGCTATTGAAGGGTGACCTACATCTATCTCTGAAGCGCAAACTCATCGACATGTGCGTTCTTTCCATTCTTACCCACGGTGCTCTAATCTGGTCCCTGACTGAGTCGCAAAAGCCCAAACTCAAGGTTTGCCAAAGAGCGATGGAGCGTAGCGTATTTGCTATCAAGCTGAGCGAATTTGAAATACCGCAATACGCTGCAAAACTGGGATCGCTGATGTGGGCAACAAGACTGCCAGGTTGAAGTGGAATTGGGAGGGCCATGTCTTCAGAACGCATCAGGATCGATGGACTAGAATCGTTACACAGTGGGTGTCGGACGAGTGTGGCTGCCGAGGGAGGCCTCGGAAACGCTGGCGTGACGAACTGGACACAGATTGGCCGGAGAAAGCCGCATACAGGAAAGATTGGAAGATTATGGGGAAGAACTTTGGCCAGCAGTGAGACAATAAAAAAAAAACAAACAAACAGACCCGACAGTTGTAGGTCAAACTAAATCCGTGCGGAAATGGAAGATACCCTCCGCACCAGTCGATAGCACGACCACAGCATCAACCGTGTCTTCATCACAAACTCTTGAAATGTGACTGTAATACAGTACACCTACCTCAGTTGTCCAGGAAACACAGGTGTGAGCGTGTAATGTTACCAAAATTAATTCATCAAACTTATTGCTACCATTAACAGAGTATAGGTGTTGGATCAGATTACTTCACATCGATAAACACACGCAAGTTAATTTTTAACGCATAAATTTGTGTAATTATATGTTGAAAAAGATTACTCCATTATTAGTAAACGCACGCAAGTCTGATTTTAAACGCATAACGGTTGGATAATTATAGGAATCTGACAATAATGTGTTACCAATAGTTTTTTTTAAACGAATGGTAGAAGGCAAATGTCGACGCGAAAATTAACATAATTAATCGATGCTTTGCGTGTGCAGTGCATGCATCACGTTGTTCTAGTCAACTCTCGCGAAAATGGAGCAATAAAAAACATTGTTCGTGGAGTAACGAAGGCCTACTATACTACGCATATTAATTATCAGACATAATGCACTAAAAAGTGAGACTATATTCTTGCCACTGCGTTCCACAACTTTTTTCTTTATTTTTAATCGCTGCACAACGCTGGTGTTAAAACTTTGTGACCAAACTGTATATTAGAGAAGAAAAATGCAATAATCAAAAGTAAACCTTATTGAATCTTATTCTTTGCATGACGATCGGACGACGGAATTACCCATAGACAAAAATGAACGAATTTCAGAACCACTTCCTTAGTGCTCACTATCATTTTTTAGGGTTCCGTACGTCCGATATAAAAACGGAACCCTTGTAGGATCACTCATGTGTCCGTCTGTCTGTCGTTTTCAGACAATTATCTCCGAATCCATTAGACCGATTAAGTTGGGTACACAATATATCAATTCCTGTGACCCAAACACAGAGGCCTCTGGTCTGTGTGCGTGAAGGAAGGTAATTTTTTCATTGACGTTAATATCTATTGTCAAACCATTTCCAGATACTTTACGCCTCAAATTTGAAATTTCTTGTATCTCGTAAGTACAGTCTCAACCTATTGTATGACCCAAACAAAAGTCGTGAATAGGTTAAATGGGAGTTTTTGAGTTATGAGGGGCTAAAAAGTGCCTCCAAATGATTCGTGTATTTATTACACACTGTGAGCACGCCTGTGCTTTGGCTGGCCACGCTCTCGCGTGTCTAGAAAAGTGGGAGGTTTCGAAGACACTTTCGAAGTGGGTACTTTAAAAAAAAATCGCATTTATTTTCGAAATGGATTAACTTCAGATTAAAATAAAACAGAAGTGGAAAAGAAATAACATTTGACATATCCATCCATTTAATCATTGTTTTATTGCACTAATAAATTTACAAACGACAAATTATTTGTCACTTACGTTTAATTTCCTTTACTAAAAACAACTCGATCTTTAGGAATTACCTATCTGATTTTACGAACAAAAAGATCTTGAAGGAAAAATAATATGGGGTACTTTTAGAGCAACAGAAGGCAAAACAATTTATCAATATGTGTGTATGAATTGAATACAGTTTTCACCAATAAATTTAATTGCTAGAGATCTATTTTAACATGCACTCCATTTTCCCGCAGGAAACTACCTTATTCCGATTGTTTTCGAAAGCAGTTACTAGAACACGACACTAGACCTCTCTACCCATTTCAGTTATTACTAATAAACCTTTATTTCCTGATATGTGTGTTTTATACTCAATGTTCGGTATAATGAAGGCGAGCGAATGATTGAAAGGCGTGAAGTTGGCGCCGCCTGCGCAGGGGCGGCGCGTGCGCCTGTCCACGCAACTGCGCCTGCGACGGTACACACACTACTTACGTTTATATTGACGGGTACGCTCGTTCATGATTTATTTATTATGGAAATAAGTTAGTGTTGTGTTGCTTTTTCTTTTTGAAGTTGGTTGAAAGGTTTGACGTGGACTAAATTTAGGATAGGTATAATACATAAGATAATTTTGTTAAGCCATCTAAGTTTGAATCGGTTACTGTAATAACGAATAAAACTGAAAAAGAATAGAACCCTCATTACGACTACGAGAACCAATTTTGATTTATCTTTGGTAAAAATATTCAAAAAAAAAAAAGCCTTCCGAAAGATACGTTATTTTACAGTTTTGTGACGGTTTTTGGTGGGTAGAGGAGCTCGTGGCTAAATAAACACAGCCGGGCAAGCCGATCTTCCGGGTTAAGCCGCGCTTGCCGAGGTTGGTCTCTTGCATGGGTGACCATCTGTCATAGCGAGTTTCCTCCGTGTCTCGAAAAGCACGTAAAGCCGTTGGTCCCGGTTGTCATTTGTAGATCTTTGACAGTCGTTACTATTAGTCAGAAGCTCTAAAGTCTGACAACCAGTCTTACATGGGGTATCGTATTACCCAGTCACTGGGTTGTACAGGTCCGACAGGCAGTCGCTCCATGTAAAATACTGATATCCAGCTGCATCTGGTTCGACTGGAAGCCGACCCCAATATAGTTGGAAAAGGCTAGGCAGATGATGATGTGACGGTTTTGGAGGTTAGTTTTTTGATGGCTTTTAAAGAAGGTTAGGTTTTTTTTAGTCTTTTATTATTAGATCTAAGGCTACATGTTCGTCTCTCTTTTTTCAGCCAAAGGCAGCCAGAATTCTGGACATTAGCTTCCCCAGGTACCCCGACAGCCTAGTTTTAATAATTATTTAATGCAAAAAATTATACAATCTCCAAATTATTCTAACTTCCTCCGACTAACAATACGTACAAAGTACTGCTTTCTGAATCAAACAGAAAAATGTATGAAACGTGAATGTTCTCCTTTGCAAATTATACTTCTTATATCCACTGTACAAAGTTTTGCGCGTGGAATCCCCTGTCGAAGTCTGTGTTTCCGGAAAATTATACATGGTGTCTTCAAGTCAAGAGTTTAGGTTACTTCTAGGCAAGCGTGCTTCACCGTCGACTACGTCTTCGTAAGCGATGGGCTCATCAGGCAAAATGGTGAAATGCGCACCCATCGTTATAAAAAAAGAATCGGAAACATTATCGAACAAGCTTAAACAGTTTTGTTCGAAAAACATTAAAGGCCTAAAAAAACTAATTGAATCGCTAGATGATTACTATGCTAGCTTTGCCTATGCGCAATTTTTTTTATTATCATCTACATAATAACATTAAGTTGTGTAAAAAACACAAATGGAACAGTTTTAATGTTCGGCTGTGGTTTTGCATTTTTTTTTCTGACATAACATTAGTCAGTGAATGTCTAGAGGTCTACGCACACGTATAAGCACGGCTTCCACATTGCCTCAACCGGTATTCTTCTTTGAAACTTTACTACTACAGCGCATAATTATCACTACCACCGTAACGGCATCGGATCGATATCAACTATAAATAAACTGGGGGCCTAAAAAGGTCGTAAAGTGATCTCAAATTAAGGTATTATGATGTCTGCAATTTATTTTTACCTGCCTGCGGATCCCAAGGAGAGAAAAAAATATCTACTCTGTTTATCTGAAATGTAAAAAGAAAACTTCTAGACTATGGAACTTATTTCTTTGTTTCGATTTATTCCACCTCTCTTATACAAAATTTATCTTTTTTTTGTTTTGATATCCAAATGAGATTATGTTATTTTTTAAATTAGATTTTACATAATTTTTATTTGTGATGTGTTTTTTTTAAGCATTCTACAACGATTCCACTACAATGGTAGTTTCAGGCCCCATGTACCCAATTTATTCCGTGCTTATAGGTGTGCCATGAGGCTTGTACGTAGTCTACGTACCTAGATAAGTTGGGTATTTCCCACAAACCGTTAAAGAGAGCGGTGCTGAACCCACGCTACGGTCACTGGACAGATGATCACAGTGTGATGATTATAATGTTAACTTTTATTATAGTCCATAAGACCAGGGCTTTAAGACTATTTTCTAAGCCTTAGAGGTTTAAGACCTAATTTCTAGAGATGTGTCATACTAAACAATTTCGGTGTTTTTTCTTTTAATTTGCCTACACTCATAACGTTTACTTCCTATTATCTTCTGTTTAAAATGTTGCTCACACTTTGAGTTTCTGCCTGTGTTATGAGTACGTTTACTATGGTTTTAATAACTCGCATACTCAAACAGTCAGACACAGAACAAATTATATTATCTGTACTATAAGTCATGCAAATATCTGATCCGTGTGGAAATTGAACTTGAGATAGCGCAGCCACCAATTGCTTAGCCATCTTCTATAACCGCTGGCAGGCAACTTAGATAGTCCACCTTCTTTTTTTGTCATACAATATGACAGTTACTTACAGGCTAAATATGACAGGCTGTTATCATTTCTAGCCGTTTCTTGCTTGCGTGAGTTCGAGCATGTGTACTTTAAGGAACTTTTCGTTAACCGCAGAAACTATAAAAGGCTTTAAAGAGATGGGACCTTCAGAAATAACCTTTAATTATGTAGACCTCTAGTTGATATTATAAAGGTTGTTTTTGCAAGATAAAAGCGTAACCTTATTGTAGATTGATAGATATCTATCAGTCAAACGCTAGCACATCAGCCTATCCCTATTCCCGAATTGACAGTGAACCTTCTTGTATTGTAATACGGTTGAAAACCTATTAAAGAAATTTGAAATTTTGACACGGTAAAGGTCGGATACAGCCCCAAAAACACGCAGAATATTTAATTAAAGAGCCTAAAACATGATAAACGAAGTGTTTGGAATGTGAACTACTTACATATTTGTTAATTGACTTCGTTCATTAAAAGCTGTCAAATGACACGCTCGCAGCAGCTGTCATGATATTTCCGAGCATGATCATGTTTTACTCGCATATTTTTCGACGATGTGTGTGTCAATTTGAGCTGCTAATATTCTAAAGATAATTCTATGTATGTATGTTGAGTTAAGGGTGCGTGTAGAGCATGCGAGGCCGTTTAATTGCGTTTATGCTGAAATTTAAAAGGTTAAGCCTATTAGAGTCCGCCATCCTGTTTTTGTAACATTTTAAGCATAGTTGTAAGCAAACCGCCTTTCTTTTATTCATTGTTATTAAAGTTCTATACGATTTGCATATTGTTATCAAATTGTGTTCGGCAATGACTGTTAATGTTTTAACATTTGCGCAAATTGTCTTTTATTGTCTAATTTTACAGCGATATAAGTTTTGTTACACCAATTGAATAGGTGTAATTCCTAGTTAAGACAATTAGCCCATAATTCCAAGACACATTTATACAAAACTGTTTATTTAGGAAACTAAAATAACTGAAATATTCACAGATTTTAATTTATGTTGCTATGCAATTAAAAAAAAGTCAAGTCATTTGATTGTCAAATTAGTGACGTCACAGATTGCTTTTGTCACAGATTCTCTAATGGGAATCCCGTTTTGAAAAGTCACAAAAAGTAAATCAGTTGGCCATTTGGTGTAAACCAACTTATTAGACCACTTCAATCGCCAAAATAGGAAAAAAAAAACTATTTTGTCTGAAACTATGACGGTGCTCAAAAAAATGCATTGTGCTCGCTATCTAGATGAATTCGCCGACTGGCCCACCTTGCCAAAATTAACCGGGACCGTTAGCAAATCAATAAACAGACTCCGGCAACGCTGACCTAGTGCAAACTGGAACGATACTATTTATAAATAAAACAGCTTCGTCTGCAAACTGTATGTTATTCTCCCATTTCAGTTTTAGTTTTTATTCGATTATTGAATGCGAACATGGGAAAGCGTTTATTTTAAACCCTTAATAATGTTAATGCCTAATGCATAATGTTTTGTATTTTATTCAAAAGTTATTCAAATAATAAAACATGATTCTGACAACATTGCTGGGATCGAAAATAAAAAATAAAAAAAAAATTTTTTGCTTAAAATTCTCTTAGAAAAATGAGTAAATAAGCATAAAAAATTGAGCGAATTGATTACCCCCTTATTATAAATTAGAACTATATTTATTGATTTACAGTATTTGCAAAAACATAGTAATATTTTTTCGGCGTGATACCTGATAGTAACTAATTATCTTTATGAACAACTTTCTGATTTTCTATATTTTGTAATTCAAAACAGTAAAAAAATTGCAAAAAATTTTAAACTACCTTTTTAAAAGAATATTAATATTTTCTAAATTTAAATCAGTGTTGGGTTCAACACCCAAAAATAAAAAAGGTTTTATCGCCAAAATATCACTAGTCCATATTGAAAAATAAGAAAAAAAAAAAAAAAAAAACAGCGAGATTTGAAACGAAATAGTCAATGAATGCTTATTGACAGTCAAATACCTTATACAAATCAACAATGACTAGAATTAATAAATTTATAATATATCGTGTCGGAAAACATATTTCATATCCTATAATTTATATTTGGGGGTAAAAATGAAATAATATCCAGTGGGTATAATGAGTTTAATTAAAACAATACAGTTGTCTTATCTCCCAGGAAAAATAAAATGATACACTATGCATTTAAGGAATATTTAAACTGATAGAAACTTTGTTTTGATTCAAATTATTGGTATGATCAGAATGTGATCCAATACAATCGCTTAACGATTTTATTTATGTAAAATGATGCTTTTTCTGTTATTTTCTATTAATAACAAAGTAGTCCTTCTCCTTATTCATTGGGTTTTCGTGATATGGGTTGGAATGTGTGACAGTTATCCGAGAAAATTCGCGTTCGCGTAGGTAATAGGGTAGTTTCCAGGGTCAAAATAATTACATTTTATTGAGTCTGTATTTTAGATTATAAAAAAATATTGGACACGTATTTTTTCTTTTTTCGAATAAAGAAAAAATAACAAAGATATAGCCCATTTAAGTTACGTGTGACGTCACCCTGCCATTTTTGGTCTAATTTACAAATAAAAAAATACGTGTCCCTTATTTTGGAATAATCTAAAAGACGGACTAATTAATTTTTTTAGGGCAATTAGCCTATTTGACCAATAGGCGCGCGCGGTTTTATTTGATAGTAGCAAGAAGTAACTCTTGCCATTTGTTGTTTAACAATTTAAATACTTAAAACACTTTTCAGTAAATCAACGATTAACTCGGTATAGCCGTTCTTTCCGCATGGGATAATTTTCAACTTACACACGGACATAGCTTACACAAGCAAGCTCACCTATACCCATTACCCACCCACATCTACATCGGACACCTCTATTCCAATTCACACACAATGTAGATCGAGTGACCTATAATCACAAACGTGTTCTAACCCAATTAGACATCGATCCTGGGATCAAAACAAATGCGGAGCGGTCGTGTGTGTCCGCTGTTGCCCTCTTGTGTCCATCCGTGTCCACCGTTGTCCGACAGTGTCCGGGGGTGTCCGTAAATTTGCTCTGCCGCGTGAGCGCCGATCCGGCTCATGCATTATTAAACACATCAAAGGAGAAAAATCGAAATGTGCATCGACTAGTGAAGCGGTTTTCCGGCCGATTAGAGGCACACGGATGTATCAATTATCATGTGCAATCTAGCCCCCGTGATACGCTTTTAAACAATATTTTAGAAAATAATAGCACGCTGTTTTTATACCTAGTTATACACTGGATTTTATTATCTTGTTGTTTTTTCTCTCATCGTGTTAACACGATTATTTTAACTAAAATCATCAAAAGTCTCCTCAGCCAGGGCAGGACGGGAGGGACTGTCAGACTCGTACTGACTAAAATCCACGGTGTCCTGCAACAGCCCTTTACGTTCCGGGGTCACGGTAATTCATAAGTCCCGCGACCACCTAATAGCTTTTAACAAATAATTTGACAATCAAATCTGCGACACGTTGCGCCATCTATTATCATTTTTTCAATGTTACTGTTGCATCCTAGGGAACTTTTACTGGTTTCTGTATAAGTAAAAACATAATTATTTTCGTGACAAAGTAAAAAAAGAAACTTTCGCATTTATTACATTAAATTACTACTAGTACTACATTGTTCTTTTAATTTTGAATAATCTTTTGCAAGGAACTAGTTGGCATGCGTTTTCATGGCAAGTTTGATTGAACCATCAGTTTTTTTGGTTTTATTTCCTTTGAGTACTTAACCGAAAAAAAAAATCATCTCGTTCACTCACTGGAACAAGCCTGGTTTTAAGACGTTGTAATACCCCCCAGGGTTTTACGAATTGATTCGTGTCGATGTATTATAATACATCAACACGATGCAATTCGTAAAATGCTTGGAAATTGACATCATCATCATCAGCCGGAAGTCGCCCACTGCTGAACATAGGCCTCCCTCTTAGACGCCACGCCGAACGACAATTCGCCACTTGCATCCATCGGCTGCCCTCTACCCTCACGATGGAAATTGACACATTTAATTAACTATATACATACAAGTCATAATGTTACCCTAATAAATATGATTCAGCTAATGGCATTTTAGGTCCCTTGCAATTGAAATAAAATTGTATTATTAAAATAAAAACTCACAACTTTAACCCATTGAATAAGAAACCAATAAATTCATAGATCAATCGATATATCAGTGACAGTCTATCAAATGACAAATATCAATGATAATGGACAAATTATGAGTCTGTTGTCAATAACAATCATTGTTTTCAATTGACTGCCGCATAAATTAAGATAGATACGTAAGTAAGCAATCGATCAAAGAGGCGGAAAAAAAGAAAAAAATGAAATACAAAAGAATTAAATATGAATCTAGATACTGCTTGTTTTATGACTTTGAAGATAGGTTCTGTAGGACTAAAAAATACATCTAATGGAAGGTAATGATAAATGTTTCATAATCTACCTTTATAATTACCAATGAAAGGTGTTATGGCCAATATAGCATTATAATTGTCCAATTAAATACTTTTTTTATTATCTATGTTTAATTGGATATTATAAATGATCAGACGTTGGCCGCAAATGACGCTAATAACGAGGTTATTAATATGTATTCGTTATAACTCCTTTTTATGTTATCATTTTAGTAGCTTAGAATAGACGATGGCAGCGGGTTCTTTGCAACCGACTTTGTCAACTTGTTTTTTAATCTCCGAAATCTTCTTATGAATTAATTTTTACATGCATTTAATTGTCTATAAGGTATAATTATATTACGTTGCTTGCACAGTACTATGCAAAGCTCACTTTGACTAAAGGCGCGTTTCCATTATGCAAGTGCTTGCATACAAGTATGACGTCAGACATGTAAGCAATTGGAAACACGATTTTGTTCAACTTGCAGCTTGCATACAAGTTGTTGTTTCCACTATACAATTTGCATGCAACTTGCAACTTGTATGCAAGTCACTTGCATAATGGAAACGCGCCTTAAGCGCATAAGACAGTCAAAGGTCATTATAAGTGATGGATATTTGAAAATGATTACCTTTTTGATTCTCAGACAAACATCTAGTTTAGGAATCAATGTTTAACCTGCTCTGAACAATATGCCTGATTTTATTAACAAATGTTGTCATTTGATTATGAACACCATCATAAAACCAACATTTTAGAAAACTAGTCCAGTTTTAAGTATCTATTGGATTTTTCTAGCCAATAAAAAAAAACTCAATATTTGAGCCTAACCCTAACATAGTGATAGTGATAGTAAAACAAAACCAAATCGTATAATAAAAAAACAATAAATTCTAAGTAGCATTAACTCTAAACAGATGCTTAACACTTATCTCTCCATCTATTCTAAAACGTTTATCCAGTGAAGCAAGAAAATGCCTTCGATAATAAGAAACGAGCATTTGCATTTTATAACGATATATATTAATAAGCCACTAAAACTCAAAACAATGAGAGAACATTCACATTTTTTCGCATCCTTTCGCATTGTAAGGGCAGTTTTACATACATTATATTGTAGGGAAATGCGAGGAAGCCAGCCGTCCACATCGCTACGCGAATGGAATAAAGTCAGTAGAATGGTTTATTAGTGCATGAAAATTGTTAAGTCATTACAAAATGTATCGACATTGTGGAACTTATTAGAGATGTGTCTACTAGTCGAATAAGAGCTGACAGTCGGCCATATTTTTAACAAATAGTCGGGTAAAAACGCCGTGTCGAGTCGGCTTTGGTTTGATTTTTACGGAATTGAAACTTTTACTGATGATATTTTTAATATATTACATACTCTTTGCGGCCTCTTTATTGCCACTCAAAAACTGTCAAGTAGTCTTTGAGGAGTGGCTGGATAGGCGCCACGGCGTCCTGACTTTCCGCTTGACGCAGGTCCTCACAGGACACGGATGTTTCGGGAGGTACCTGTGTCTGATGAGGAAGGAGGAAACGTCCGTGTGTTACCACTGCGAGGATCGCCCAGAGGACACGGTGGAACATACGGTGCAGGACTGCCCCGCTTGGGCAGAGCACCGCCGTGTCCTCACACCGGCGATAGGCGGAGGTCGCGCCCGGCATTGGTCGAGGTCATGCTGCGAGGCGAGACGGAGTGGGAAGCGGTCACCTACTTCTGCGAAGCAGTCATGCTAGCGAAGGAGGAGGCGCGCTGCGTGAGGGAGAGGACAGCGTCCTCCCTCCAACCCAACCGCAGTGGTAGACGCCAACGACGACGGACGTTGCCAGACGATCTCCGGCCACCGTAGGCGCGGGCATGCGGGCGGCGAATCAAAGAACTTCTATGACCACACAACGTGTGCAGTTGAGTGCATTTTATGATGATAACGACTCAGTTACACATGAAATACCACAAACATAGCTTTGTCGACTAGTCGGCTAGGTAACCAATGTAAAGTCAGCACATCTCTACAAATTATGTTTTTGTCACCACAACGACGTGAAGAAGATTTATATAGACCTCGATGCAACTATATGTTTAACAGTTTTTATTTAGATGTTGTTGAATAGGGAACAGTGCTATAAGTCCACATTATACTCTTGAGACAATTTATGAGTGACATATAAACAATGCATGTTCAAAAGTACTTGGCCCTTGCAAAAATCAGCTGTATATGGGTGAAAATAGGGTTGCCATACGAGTAAAGGATGATGCTAGAGTTTGTATGAAATTTGCTTGTCATTTGCCCGGACTGTTCCTGGCCAGGATTTTTGTCAGAAAACTAGAACTATAGTTTAAGTTTCGGGGTAAATTATTCGGTTCATTTCATCTATTTGCTCTACCATAATTTTGTAATTAGACTCTACTGAACTGTTAAAGTAAAGGTAAATTCCTCATTGTATACATACAAGCCGATCTGATTAAACTCAGATCGGCTTGATTTTACCTACCATAATGATTACCTACCGAATTAGAAACTAGCGTAATAAAAAGAAAACAAATATAGGCACGTCAAGAAAAACAAGGCCCATTGTGCCTTACTTTCTAGTTATTACGTTTTCGCACTGGCAACCCTAAGCGAAGATGATATTTTTTTATCATTACCACGAGTTAATCGCTTGCGTGCGTTTAGAACGTGCGTGCGCCGCTCGAGACGCGCACGCCTATTCAATTACGGAAAGGTCACGCCGTTTGTAAGCGCAGGCGCAGTGCGCAAGATTATCGCGGCTCACCTGTCGGGGCGCGCGCATTGGATTAATAGCCGCACACCGCTGTACTACCCCTTACCCCCCCAACCCCGCGGTAAGCGCAAACAGCGTAGGCACGGTAATAATATCTAACAGTATTTGATCTTCATACAAACGGACGAAACGCGAGCTATACCACGTGACTCGATGTCGGGGCGCGCTCGGGGCGCTGACAGTCACGGCCGTACCGTAGTGATGAACGGACGGTGTGTTGTTTTTTTAACAAAATCAGTTCATGGACATAATTTAATATGACGAGTAGGAAATATTGTGCTGTTTTTGGGTGTATGAATTCGTCAATAACGTATCCAGCATGACCTGTAAACTCTGAAAAGTTGAATTATACTAGTTTAGGTACTTAATGTGTGACTTTTTAATGGATAAATATTGTTTTTTTAAATTAATGGATATACTAAAGGAAAGTTACTGAAACGAATGAAATAGGTATAACAGTTCTCATGATAGTGTAACGCTTGTGTTAAAATCCTTCCTATTCAATATACAAAGATTTGTGAAATGAAAAGTGTTACTAATTAAAATGCTTTAAATGATACCGCGCGGCTGTTATTTATATTCTATCATGCGGCCGAGAGATTTAAGCCACTTTTCAGTAACATTATGCTTTATGTTGCAGTCAGTTTCAGTGTAATGAGATGTGAAATGAGCGTTACTGTTTTAAATGATATTTTATTTTATATTCCAGATTTAAAACTAACAGTCTTTTATTTTAAATATTGAAAATGACGTTTTAATTTGAATTAATTGAAAACATCAAAGCTAGTACCCTCTAACAAAAAGTAGTATTCAATAAATCCATAAAAATAATGCCCTTCATGATTTTTTACCCTGCTTTTACCTCCCTCAATTTATCTTTCCAAGATCCTTTGAATGTTATACCTTTATATCTCATCATTCACAAATAATAATAGCTAATAATGGAACTAAACCTATAATTCTGTAATATAATACTATCATCGTTTGCAGACACCGCCATAAAGACTTCAAATAAGGCGAATGCAATAAGCGTCTTATAGAACTGCGTGTGGGCAATATTCGTTACACTGCCGCCATCTGGTTGGTTTAATGTGCATTAGTTTACAGTTATACACTAAACTTAGTTGGAGGTCTGCTAGACTGCTACTGAGCGAAGGAGACAGTCATATTAGTACATACCACAGTTGCTTTATTAGTACTGGGTCCCGAGACCAAATCATGGATGTGATCCCCATCCATAAGGAGGGTCACGACCACGCGATCGGACGTCGCGAGGCACTTTTCGACCACCGTAAGCGCGGGCATACGAACGGCGAGTAATCAGTTACTCTCCGTCCGATTATGGACCATACCCGTTCCAGGCGCGCCTCAAAGAGCTGTCGGCAATCGGCTACTGAAAGACACAGTGGATTTTAGTCAGTACAAATCTGACAGTCCCTCCCGCCCTGCCCGGGGTGGGAGGACTCATTTAATGATTTTACCACGAAAAAAAAAAGGGGAAACTAAGCACGCAACGACACACCTTAAGTGCTTTTAGACGAAAGTCTTAACCAATAAATGTGTGTGAGCAATGTGTGAGTTACGGCACCGAAACGTGGTCTTTCACTATCGGCCTCATCTCAAAGCTCAAAGTCGCTCAACGAGCTATGGAGAGGGCTATGCTCGGTGTTTCTCTACGTGATCGAATCCGAAATGAGGAGATCCGTAGACGAACTAAAGCCACCGATATAGCCCACCGGATTAGCATGCTGAAGTGGCAATGGGCAGGCCATATTGCCCGCAGAGCAGATGGCCGATGGGGTCGAAAAGTGCTAGAGTGGAGACCACGGACTAGTAAGCGCAGCGTAGGACGTCCACCAACAAGATGGACAGTCGACCTTATAAAGGTCGCCGGAAGACGCTGGATGCAGGTCGACTCCAACCGGTATATGTGGAGATCTAAAGGAGGCTCATGTTCAACATTGGAGGTCCTATGGCTGAGATGATGATGATGATCTTAAAAATGTAAATTAATGAAAAAACAAATCAGGAAAACTGAACACCCATTATGAGATCATTATCATTTTTGACCATAGAAAATTCTGGAATTCGCATATCAGAGCCGAGACTAAATACAAAACAGAAGCATTAGGAAGTCGGTGGCTAAAAAGACAATGAAAAGAAAAAATACAAAGGCACCGACTTCCGAAGAAAAGTTATTTTGTAGATTATTTTACACTTTTTTGTGGTTGTTTTTGAAGGCGGTTATATTTTTTTTGTATTGACACACTACACATAACTTATGCAAAATAGTATAAGCTGACCGTCTTATGTGCGGAAAGGTATATAAAACGAGGCCAAGATATGCTAGTTTTGTAAAGCTTGATGCGTAGCCGTGTGCAGCATTGTTTATAATCAAAAACTTTGTAACCTTCAAACGCCTGAACTTGTGAAACGATTTTCCTGAACTTTTAGACAGGTAGAAGTTGCCTGTACAAAATAATATGGACATATGATACCTTTGAAACCGTTGTTCATTATGATAACAGATGGCGCCACGTGTCGAGGCTGTTGGAAAAAGCAAGATATTTATGTTTTATTTCTATTGGATAAATGACTCGTTTTGGGAATGCCATAAGTTTATTTTATTTATTTTCGTTGGATCCCACTTTTGAATCCTACTCTTATTAATGCGTATAAAAGTGCATATAAAAGTGCAATATTAAAAGTGGGATCCAATGGGAATAAATCGTCAATTTCATTTAAAATCAAAATCAGTATTGTTTTCGGGCGCGATTTGCTTTGCAGAATTTTCAGTAAGGAGTTACTGAAAATTCTGTAAAGCAAATAGAGTTTGTCCCAGTTGACTCTACATAAAGTAAGAGAGGATCTACATTGTGATATAAAGGTGATAGTCATAGTAATAGACAATTTGAGACTCAGAATCATGATAAATAATGGACATGTATTTTTCTTTCGTTATACCGATGCATATTTACAAAGATATCACACATTAATATTCGAGAGTCGACTGGTGAGGCCAGACGTAAGTAAACACTGCACTTGCTCTTCGTCAATTTTGGTTTGCGTAACAAATGAAAAAATACTTGTCTAATATTTTTTGATAATCTAAATGACGTACTTAATTAATTTTTTTTCCGTCAAATTCCGAAAAATTTTGCAACAAAGGGCCTCCCACAAGCAGTGGAGGCGCTTTGACCGTTCTTACTTATCAGACACCAAAATTGTAGGTCATGTTAATTTCTTGGTTAAGTTGCACTGCTTTACTGATGACTGGTGATCGCCGTTGTCAAGATTCTTTCATTTTTCCTCTGAGCGCGAGGCTTCAGGTGCGAGGCCGGGGGTTACTACGGTCCGCTTCGCCCCTGCCTAGCTACGCTACTGCTCAAGAGCCTAGCATCCAAAATTCAAAAAGTTTTTTATGAAGGCATTTGGATGAAATCTGATATTAATAAAAATGCATAAGTTTGTTAACAAGATTGATATCTAATTACGTGTGTCACAGTTTTTAAATCACCTCTGTTTGAAACTTTTAATTACAGAAGAAATAAACGGAGTAAAATTCTGGTTATAGATGCCTTCAAATCCGATGCTTATCTAAATGCATTTTTGTGACATTGAAATACTGACTGGCGATTTAAAATAACAGACACATCTTGTACAAAACGTATTTACTATGCAAACTAATGCTAATAATTTAGCCGACACTACAAACGCAGTAGACTTTCAAGGCTGTTTAATTGTACAGTTTTCATTAGTCACACACATAATTGTAATCTTTTCAAATTTTAATTGTTATAAATGTTTTTATACGTCATTTTAGTTGCGGTTCAGCGGTTTGCCTACTAATGCTTCTGTTTTGTATTTAGTCTCGGCTCTGATATGCGAATTCCAGAATTTTCTATGGTCAAAAATGATAATGATCTCATAATGGGTGTTCAGTTTTCCTGATTTGTTTTTTCATTAATTTACATTTTTAAGATCATCATCATCATCTCAGCCATAGGACCTCCAATGCTGAACATGAGCCTCCTTTAGATCTCCGCATATACCGGTTGGAGTCGACCTGCATCCAGCGTCTTCCGGCGACCTTTATAAGGTCGACTGTCCATCTTGTTGGTGGACGTCCTACGCTGCGCTTACTAGTCCGTGGTCTCCACTCTAGCACTTTTCGACCCCATCGGCCATCTGCTCTGCGGGCAATATATGCGGAAAATAAATAAAATAAACTTATGGCATTCCCAAAACGAGTCATTTATCCAATAGAAATAAAACATAAATATCTTGCTTTTTCCAACAGCCTCGACACGTGGCGCCATCTGTTATCATAATGAACAACGGTTTCAAAGGTATCATATTATGTCCATATTATTTTGTACAGGCAACTTCTACCTGTCTAAAAGTTCAGGAAAATCGTTTCACAAGTTCAGGCGTTTGAAGGTTACAAAGTTTTTGATTATAAACAATGCTGCACACGGCTACGCATCAAGCTTTACAAAACTAGCATATCTTGGCCTCGTTTTATATACCTTTCCGCACATAAGACGGTCAGCTTATACTAGTTTTGCATAAGTTAATGTGTAGTGTGTCAATACAAAAAAAATATAACCGCCTTCAAAAACAACCACAAAAAAGTGTAAAATAATCTACAAAATAACTTTTCTTCGGAAGTCGGTGCCTTTGTATTTTTTCTTTTCATTGTCTTTTTAGCCACCGACTTCCGAAAGAAAAGTTATTTTGTAGATTATTTTACACTTTTTTGTGGTTGTTTTTGAAGGCGGTTATATTTTTTTTGAAAAAGTTTTTATTTTACTCTTTTTAGTTTAAATATTCAACCCAAATTCTTGTTAAGAACATTATTCTCTTACATGTTGTGACTGTCCGTGATGGACCCTTGTTATAATAACAGATATGTTATTTATTTTAAAATCACCACGTGACATTGGGCGCCTAAATCCACATTAACTTACATACTTTATGGCCTGACATTTCCTTGTGATAAATAGCTGGTTTAAAACACCCATTCCTTTATTTCAATAGCTACAAAAACTAGTGACTACGAGAGAATTCTTAACAAACAATCCTACAACTTGCTTATCAGCACATGTGTTTGCAATAAACCCGGGGTCCGGGCGAACACTCAATAGGACCTCTTAAACAACTCACAATTATGAATTCTAAGAAGTTTAGAAATCTTTCGCTAACTAATATTAAAAAGGCCGCATCTGGAAATCCTTACTTAACAGCCATTATTCAATCCTGCACTTAAAAACAAAGAGATATTCGGACTTGGGGTAATACAGAGACCGTGAGAAATTCGAAGTGCCGTTGCGATTCCCTTAGCAGGTAGTTGGAGTCAGAGGACGGGGATGATTCCTCGGGGCAGTTGGTCTGGGATCGTCTTGAGGTACACACGGGTGGACCCAGGAGAAGTTCAAGATATTCGGTTGGCATCGGCCGAGAGACCGGGCGCGATATTACTTGTTGTTTATTTGAACTATGTTTGATTGAGTCAAGTATTAGTCAGTGAAGTAAATCTAACTAGTGGTCCGTGGAACGCGAGAAGGTGAATCCAGAGGGCTGTCTGCTGTGATCATACGGGTGGTACTTGAGCAGAGTCTGTAAGTTAATTATAGACTAATTCTCTCCCAAGAACACTTGGTAAGTGTTAATTGTAATTAACTTTATAGTAGCAGGTTGCTGAAGGCGCTGGATGGCTGTTAATAATCATTTATTTCAGTACAGCGGCAGCGGAGCGACGCCTGAGCAGTACCTTATTTTATATTATTATCTTACGTCTTATTTGTTATGACTCCTTATCCCGTAACCCAGCAGTGATGTATCATTGGTGTTTGGTTATAATGACACGGGGAAAGCCTTTGGCTACACTCTACATGCATCACGCGCATTTCGTCTCGTACTCTGTACAACGACTCATCTGACTCCTGACGAATATAGACTTTTACATGACGTCTCACATAAATCAAAGGCAGAACCATGTCCTAGTTCGATTATACCAAGTTATATTATCACCAGCTAATGCGGTAATAATGTAACTGCCGGTGATAAATACAAGAGATAATAACAAGCATTGCTATTAATTGGCAAACTAACCAAATGCTGTTGATGATTACTGTTTCCTGCAGTCTTGCTCAGAGACTTTGCGTGTTGGTTGATGGATGCGCATTTCAAGTTGGGGTAGGCACCACCAAATATGTACCCGTATCTCCTAAGAGTTGCTAGCTCCGTTCCAAGAGAACGCTAGGGACTGACAAACGTGTCCCGCTAAAAGCAACTATGGCTAATATGCCCAACATTGTCGAATCGACACTATATTATTGGCACGACACGTTACGACTGGGGGGGCGCTTAAATACGAAATGTGAAGTGACGATAATACCCACTTCGGCGTCCAGCAATACAAACGTGAAATGTTCTGCTATATACTGTTTCTACGAAGCGCTTGCGCCAGTTGTTTGTTGTGAATGTGATTGCCAATGGGGTAGAGCCGTAAGGGTATTACGATAGTGCGCGTTTGTAGGAGATTAAATGGAAACGTGTCTTCCTCAATGACAGATGAACTTCTCAGATCTTTGTCTTAGGTGTTGGGTAGGACATGTAGAATAATGTATAGGGAGCGTGATCTGTTAGGATTCGTAGCAGTGTCCTTAGTGGAGCTATGCGCTTAGGCCTAGCGGTCGCGTACTGGGGCAGTTATTGTAACCGGATTTACATGCCATAGAAATGGGTTAGCTTTAATCAAGTGTAACTTGTTAACGTAACTTAATTAAGCGCAAGCGTGACGTTTCCTTATATATTTTATCTTTGCTGTCCTCTTGTCTTACTAGCTTCATAATTATTATTTGATTTGTTAATTTGACTTGATATTATTCATGTATGTATTACTGTGGACTCTCAGCACTAATGTACTTTGGTCCCCTCCCCTTTGCTGAGAGTTCAGTCCTCTCAGTCCCGGCGGAGGTCGCAGTTGTCTATGGTACGTGCACCACGGAGGTTGGGCGGAGGCGGGGCCCTACCTCGGCCCCCCCAGGGGGGGGGCCCATCTTTCATATTTTCCACTATATTAATGTAATTTAGGAAAAACGAAAATTTTATCAGCCTAGGGTATTTTATGAACAGTCACAATGTGCACTAGAATTTTGTAATCCTTCGCACCAGTAGTTACATCACTCATGTACAGTCACGAGCAATAACATGTAAACACTTAATAAAATTCAAACGCAAATTACTCGTGAAATACTGGTTTCCACTTTGAAATAACACCTATTTCGTAATAGTATGGCTTCCAAAATAGAGGTCTAATAAAAGGCGAAACTTTAATAAATATTGGCAGCTGAAAATCGCTTTTGAATACTGCTTAGTGTATACATACTATTGCTCGTGACTGTACACATTAAGCTAATAAAATTCCATATCTCAAAAATTACTGAACCGATTTTGATGAAACTTGCAGTATTCTCTTAGTTAAATGATACCTAGTACAACAAAAAAAGAATTACTTAAATCGGACTTGTAGTTCCGGAGATATAAATCAATCTATGCCTACTCCTTACTATTAAGGAGTTGTACCTTCCATCATCAGGTCATCCACCTGAGATGATGATTATCAGATGCAGATACTTGAACAGCTTTAGAAAAAATATGAAAATGGTACTATGTGCCTATAAAATTTGAAGGTTGCCCTCAATTTCCCTAGGATCCCATCATCAGATCCTGACCTGGTGATCATGGGACCAATTGGAAAGTATACCCTTTCAAACAAAAGAAAAAAATTCCAAATCGGTCCAGGCGTCTTCGAGAAATCGGGGAACATACATAAAAAAAAAAAAAAAAAGATTCCGACGAATTGAGAACCTCCTCCTTTTTTTGAAGTCGGTTAAAAATGAGAAAATTATTCACAATTCAGTACCCATAAATGTTTCCCATTACATACAAATAGTTATTTCACTCGTATCACGTGCATTTACAACATTTGCTGGAGGCTACGTTAGCGTGTAAAAATAAATAAAATAGTGGACTTTAACGTCCTCGACAAACATCAAAGAAACTGTTTTCGGCACGTGAAAGATTCGAAGTTGACGTGATTAGATTCCTCATACATCAAACGATAAATTATTTAGAACACTACAAAGATTAAAGTGTTAATGAGTAACGTTTCCGAATTTTAAATGGAATGGGCGCTTTTATAATTTGCCGTTTCACGGCACGGCACGATATTACCGTGGACGTGAAGAAGAATTTTGTGGCCGTGGACGGCATGCCGTGCCGTAGGGTGCTTTTATAATTCGCCGTGAAATTATTACGGTTTGCGCGTCTTCAAAGTGCAGACATGTTCTCGAAGAGACAGCGACTACTTTTGCTCTATTTGTTATATTTAAGACGTAAAAAAAGACATATTACTAGAAAGTATTGGCAACATCCGCTTTTAAAAGTAAAATATTTAGAAGGGTCATACTACACGCTATTTGATAAGCTCAAGGAAGACCTAAATAAGTTTTTCAATTATTTTCGGATGTCAACAAAATCGTTTTATCACATACTTTCTCCCTTACATACTCTCGCCCTGCCACCCGCGCCTCTTAGCTACGCACGCACACATACAAATTTCTTGTACGCACACACTACACTCTCAACAATGCCGCGACGATTTCATAGGGAGCGCGGCATGCTACGGCAACGGCACGGTAGATCGTTGACGTTCACGGCGTGCCGTTGCCGTGGACGGTAAATTAAAAGCGTTTGCATACAAATGCATACATTTTGCTTTCCTACTTTACCGTGACGATAAAAACGTGCCGTGCCGTGCCGTGGCACGGTAAATTATAAAAGCGCCCAACATCGAAGGCCGAAAAAACAGTTTTTTCTCACGTTAAATTTACGAATCGTACGCCTGAGTTGGCATTAATTACTTCATTATAAAGAACATACGTGACTTCTAAATGAGGAGTGACGGAAAAGAAATTGATTGCTTTATCCCTTTTTTATTTTAATTTTCTTTTTTTAAACATGCTACTTATCGATGCTTTGAGATCTTTATTAGTTTTTCTTCGAGGGCTTGGAGTTAACGTGTAGCACGCTCATATTGACTTAACAATCATTTAGTGGCCTTTATTTGTGTTTGTGACCTAGGCACGTTATTAATATTCTAGCTCGGACGCTAATGTTCTTTATTAATTCAATCATCTATTTTTTAATGCAACGTGTTTTGTACAAAACACTTTTTTTTTTAAGTAAACGTTCAGAGTTTCGAGCATGAGTGCACGATGTAATAGTAAGTACATTTTTGTCCAAGGGGTAAAAGTAACTTATAATTTAAGGCGAGTTTCATTTAAGCAAGTCTTGTATGATGTCACATTTGTTACTTACTTGTAACTTGTATGCAGGTTTTGTTCAAGTTGGACTGCTAGAATGGGATATATTATACCCGCAGAGACACTCACTTAAAACGGGACCTAAATTCGACAAGTACCTAATTAAATTCAGATAAAAATGTTCATTAATTTAATAACCTAATAAGCCAAAGTAGGTAACCCTTTTTTTTTAGCGTGGTAAAGTCATCAAATGAGTCCTCCCACCCCGAGCAGGGCGGGAGGGACTGTCAGACTTCTACTGACTAAAATCCACGGTGTCCTTCAATAGCCCTTTCTTTTCCGGGGTCACAGTAAGGGAATAATCCCGCGACCCCGGCAGGCTTTGGCCCTCTGAGAGGGGGGCCCCGTCATTATGCTGACGCTCTTTGAGGCGCGCGTGGGACACAACGTGCCGTCGACCCGGGCATGGTCCATGGTCGGGCAGCGAGTTGCCCTTTACTCGTTGCCCGCATGCCCGAAAGTAGGTAACCCTTACAACTTATTAACAAAACACAAACAAAAATAATGAATAAATTGACGACCATAACTCATGCATGCAATAAGGTAAGAGCTTTTACTGAATTAGTTTAATCTAACACTTTGTTAAAATTAATAATCCAAGATGAAAACTCCATTTTGCAAGGCGGTTCAAGCTGCGTTCGTTGCTTGCGAGGTCGGGCTCGATGACCCGAAATAAGGCTCGGGGGGTGGTATTGCACCCCACCCCCATGCACCCCCCTTTCACCCCCAGGGCCCGAGCGCCGACCTCTCATTCATTACGCAATAAAAGTGTTCCGTTAACTTCTATACACAGAGGGACTGGGGACCTTATTTACACTTACTAATGTTTATTTTTAGTGATTATTTAATGAGGAACATGTCTGCTTGTGTTCATTGGAAGAATGTTTATAGCAGATTCAGACCCTTTTCTTTAGGTATGAATATCATCAAAGTCTTACTGAACTGAGTGGAGCGGAGGGAACTATCTGTTGGTCTGTGGATGGGTGACCAACTGACCATCTGTCATAGCGAGTTTCCTCCGTGTCTCGGAAAGAAAGTAAAGCCGTTGGTCCCGGCTGTCATTTGTAGATCTTTGTCAGTCGTTACTGTTAGTCAGAAGCTCTAAAGTCTGACAACCAGTCTTACCTTGGAGTATCGTATTATCCAGTTACTAGGTTGTGGAGGTCCGATAGGCAGTCGCTCCACGTAAAATACTGATATTCAGTTGCAACTGGTTCTGACATTGAAGTCATTGGCAATCTTTCAGGAGTAAGTAAGGCCAACTTTTACTAGAGAGCCAACTCAAACAAAACGGGAAAATGAATACAGTTTGAAACATGCATTTTCATAGAAAAAAATATTGTGACAATAGGTGCAGACGCCAGCAGTCTGTTCAATTTCTTTAATAGAGTTTCAACCTTATCACAATAGTGGAAGGTTAATGTTCGATTGATAAAATTTTACAGATTGGGGTAGGTTAACCTGTTCAGTACATACGAGTACATTATACCACTCAACACACGCATAAGGGGTTGAAATTCTTTGTCGTCAACCTAACCTACAACAGAATACATTTCAACCCTGTGTAAGTGCGTGATGGCAAACTTGTCTTTTTTGTCAACTGTGTGTTCCTTAATTCATTTATTTGTCTTTAGCGCTTAGATGGTTCCGTATCAAAGTAACTACTTTCATTTAACTACTACCGATATAACTACGGTCAAAAGACCTATCGGTTGGTATAACTAATGGTAGTTTCACATAAGTTTGTTATAACTAATGTACGAAATACCTAATGGATAATTCACCTACGGTTAACTTACCTACGGTTAATTCTCCTACGTTTAATACACCTACGGTTAATTCAACAATGGTATTATATTTAGCTACAATAAATATGCCTGTTACGGTATGTGTGATAACATACAAACGTTGACGGAGCACCGCTCCGCGGTGCTCATACTTTTGGGTGGTTTTATAAAAAATAACCACGTAGGGGATAGTGATCCCCTTCTAACCTGACCTTTATTCTCAATATCATCATCATCATCAGCCGGAAGACATCCATTGCTGAACATAGGCCTTCCCCTTAAACCGCCACGCTGGACGATTAATCGCCACTTGCATCCATCGCGATCATCTTAACACGTACTTACGCATTTTCAAAAATATCTGTGGCTCAGTATGGTTGAATATGGCGGAATAACACACAAAGTTCGAGAATAGCTTTTTAAGCCTGAAAACTGCAAATGTAAAGGCACCGACGAAGCAGAAATAATTCCAGAAGATCAGAGATGTTTAAAAAAAACATGTAATTTGCTAGTTAGTACTTACATCTTCTTTTTTTTAAATTCATCGTTCCCAGCAACTTAATACCAATAATAATATGCATTATTATTAATTTGCTAGGGTATAAATAAAGTATCAGTTGACTACGTGACGACTCTATGTCTACCGTTGTCGATGCGTTATCAGCACTGCCATTCATAGTAAATCGTAGATAGATATGCAGTTTCAGTAACCTCTCCAATTTCTATAAGACCTCGAATTGCAAAGTCAAGAAACTCTACTCCGTATGGAATACTTGGAAATCCTTTAATGTTTATAAAAGTACAGCGAAAAGAGATGCGTTTTGTTCGTTTGTTTACCTATTTTTACTTTTGTGTACGTTGTGTTTTTTTATGAATCTAAAGGCTCGTGTTTGCTTGATGTTAAGAGCGTATATTACGAAAGTTGGCAACATCGCAAATGGTTGTCAAATATTAGCAAGTTTTAATTAATTTAGCATTGTTACTGTATGAAAATAAGAAATACGGCTATCCAGTGCACTATAAAATTGATAGGGGAATGCAATAATTAATATCTTAACACCGAATATATAGTTTCAGATGTAAAAAAAAGCATTTGGAAGCTTTCTAAATGCAAAAGGCATTACACCTGAAACGGTGACAACATCAAATTCAATGTTTTAATTGCATTCCTATATCATTTTTCTAGTGCACTAAAGAGCGATATTTCTTGTTTTCATACAGAAAATTTAACTTTCAGAATATGCGGCCTTAAGCGAAGATGTATTCGACGAACCACGGTTACCTAGCAGTAGGTATCCTATTAACTCTTGAGTTAAAGACCCGTCAATTATTTCAATCATTCTCCTTCATTTCTACTTTCTATCTGTCATTGAATTGAATCACGGTAGTGTAGTGTCTAAATCCACTAAACAAATATTGGTTATGACTTTGTACACATGGGTTATGACCGGCTCGTTTTCAAAGAAGAATTTTAGCGCCTTACTAAGTACAGTTATCATTCCCGGCAAAAATATTTTACAGAGATATTTTGAGGAACGAAAAAATCACCTGTGAGCGGGGCTCGAACCTGCTTTTTCTGGATAAGCACTCCAGACGCCTTATCAATTAGGCTATGGCAACCACTTATCTCGAAGCAGAATTTTTCATACTCTTGTCTTTTGAACGCTTTACTTATATTTTAGAAGTTACATCCGAGCTGGGTTTCTACCCAAAGTTCATGTCTCATAACTCACGCCCACATTTGGTCAAGTTTGTCTAAATCCTATGTAATAGGTAGCTAGCCCATTTCCATTAACTAGGCACAAATTAGTATTATTACCATCAACAGACTCTGACCCCATGACAGCTTCTGAGAAATTCCTGCTACTTATTTACGCTCTTCTTGAAGATATGATGAAAAAAGGTAAAACCGTTTTTCCGACAGTTACAAGGACATTTCTATGAAATGAGTTTCAGTAAAACTATAAACAAACAAACAAAGCCACGGGCTTTAAGCTAGCCGAGTTGCGTCGCCAGCTCTTTATTACAGAAGAATTTCATTCATCATTTACGACCGACTGGGCAAGGAAATGAAAAGTCTTTACATCTCCTTGTGACGTCACACTTCACAGTACACTCATCAAAAACACTGAGGGACAAATAACGATCAAATGAAGAATATCTAAGGAAACTTATAAACGGCGATTTCTTGGGAAAATTATTACACGAAAAAAATAAAACACAATCATCTTCTTAAAGGCTTTCTACCAACAATGTCGGAGTCAGTAACTAAATAGTTAGCTATTTAGTTACTGATTCTGAACAAACTTTATTCAGGTTTCACCAATACTAAAAGTAATGTTGTGTTATCCCTTGCCATGGTGTTAATCCATGTACAAAAAATAAATTCCTCATTCGTACACTAGAGGCGATTTTCGTTTTCGATAGAATAAACGAATTATACAACGAATAACGTTAAATGCGCAAAACCTCTCGTGGGGCGTGGGGTAACTCAGCCCATGTTACCGAACAATGTTTTTTCTAAGAATTTTGGAAATTCGCAAAAAAAAAACGGTTTTTCATACTGATAGGCCCGATCAATTTTTCATTTTGTATGTAAAACCATTATTTTAACATGGGCTGAGTTACACCACGAGAGGTTTTGCGCATTTAACGTTACACGTTGTTTAAATACTTCAAGTACGCTGTAAGTAAAATAATTATGGTTAACTTGTGATTAGGTTCAGGTCAAAAACTCACGCAACTTTCGTCCATACTAACGTCTCGGCTTTCACAAACTTCATCGTAGTTCCCACAATTTAACTGATTTGTCACAGACAATATTTATTTTTGATTATGATGGTTTCTTTGACCATAAAAAGCTGAAAATGGGCATTTTCTATCCGACTTTAGCTACTGTGATTAACTATAGAGATTGGTAATTATTGCTTATTACTGATTATATCTATACAGGGTGGCAAGTTGATTGACGCCCAAAAAAACTGTATACTATAGGTGTTAGGTTCGTCATACCGTAGAATATCCGAATAACCCCCTTGTTTGTTCCGCATTTTTGGAACGAAGTTCCTTATCGCGCGCTGTGAAAGGGGGCTACCCGGAAAAAAATCTTACGAAAAGTTGTCACGGCACTTTTTGGAACGAAGTTCCTTATCGCGCGTTGCGAAAGGGTGCTAGAGCTCAAAGAGTGGAGTGGAGGGGAGCGGAGTGGAGTGGAGTCGCGACGATTATTTTTGTTGAGTGTATACAGTAACTTCGTTCCATCCGGGTGTCCCTTGACACCTCTGAAGTTTTTATTTTTCGAGATGTGCAAGTTTTTGTTATTTTTTTACCTAGTTATTAAAGACTTCGGTGAATTATGACTTGAATCTTACAAGCTACAACAAAGATTGAAGCAAATCATAATGATGGAATGAAGCGAAACTTAGTTTTCCAGTTTAGACTAAAATATTAGTTCATTCATTTATTCAGAAAAACTCTAAAATTATTAAAAAGGTGGAACATATATGGGGGTAATTCGGATACCCCACGGTATGCGGGACCTAATGTTTTCATTTGACGACGAACTTTTTCATTGGACGTCAATCAACCACCCTGTAATATCTTTGTCAGTAGTAATTACGATGATATTGGCTAATTGGCTACGGCAAATAATAACTCAATAAATGGGTGATGTGAAGAAAATCAAAGATTTTCTATTGATACCTATATAATAACAAACAGGTTCTTTCGAACGGTCTTGTACTGATAGTTTTCCGTAGTACCCGGAATAAGATCGTCCAAGTACACAAAAGGTTAGAGCACACCAAATGCGTATGCATAGACGTAAGAGTTAACGAGCGCGTACCACTAGTTGTAATGTATGGAACTGTATAAGATAGGACACACCGCAGGGCGTCCACGTAGTCCGGTCAATTTAGACAAAAAAATGTGAGTGAAATTACATAAAGTCCCAGCAAGCTGAATTTTTGTGAAGTTGTTCAAAACATAATTATAAACAATTTCTAGAAGTTCCCCATCATTCCCCTGTAAGGAAAAAAAATATTCAAGGTCAAAGGTAAAAAAAATGAGTTTTTCGCGATTTTCAGCAAAACGGTAAATTTTATCATACAAGTACCTCAGACAAAAATTGTAGATCATAAAATTATCTATAAAAATGTGTTAATACTTTTTTTCTTACGAGCCACCGTTTCAGAGATATAACGATTCAAAAAGTTATAAAAGTAGTTATCGTCATATGCATCTAATGAGGTAGTGTACTTAGCGCGTTTTTTTTAACGTGGTTTCCCCAGTAGGCCTACTCCACGGGTCAGTTGTGATCCTGTTTATTGTAAAACTATTGCAAAATGACGGAAATGTTCAAAGATTGGGAAAGATAAAAGCGCTTGTAAATGAAAAAAAGTGTTGAAATTTATTCGTCTCATTCGTAAGTTTCAAATTCTTGTTCTTTTTCTCGATCTTCTTCTCCTGCTTCTTCATCATCTTCATTTTGGATGCAAGTAAATTGAACACAGGGACAGGCACGCTTTTATCTTTCCCAATCTTTGAAAATTTCCGATATTTTGCAATAGTTTTACAATAAACAGGATCACAACTGACCCGTGGAGTAGGCCTACTGGGGAAACCACGTCAAAAAAAACGCGCTAAGTACACTACCTCATTAGATGCTTATGACGATAACAACTTTTATAACTTTTTGAATCGTTATATCTCTGAAACGGTGGCTCGTAAGAAAAAAAGTATTAACACATTTTTATAGATAATTTTATGATCTACAATTTTTGTCTGAGGTACTTGTATGATAAAACTTACCGTTTTGCTGAAAATCGCGAAAATCTCATTTTTTTTACCTTTGACCTTGAATATTTTTTTTTCCTTACAGGGAATGATGGGGAACTTTTGGACATTGTTTATAATTATGTTTTGAACGACTTCACAGAAATTCAGCTTGCTGGGACTTTATGTAACCTCGAATGTCTAAATTGACCGGACTAACGTGCACGTCCACGTTACGCAAGCGTTGTGTCCTGTCTTAGAAATCTGCTCCAGCCTTAAGAAATGCTCATAAAATAAAACCCTACTGAAGCAAACTGAAATATTATTTATGGGACCAAATGACAGATATACTACATCGAACAAAAAAGACTCATTCCATTCTTCCAGTCGTAAGTTTTGAGTTAACAAACATTAAAAATGACTCAGTCGAATTGAGAACCTCCTCCTTTTTTTAAGTTGGTTAAAAATAATTAAATTGTAACAAACTGATAGAATAAAACTAATCTACATAACAAGGCATCGAAAAACTGCCCAATGCTGTCAGCTGGATATACTTACCCAAGAGATTTTCGGATTTCGCGTTGCCTCGTTTTACGGTAATGCTAGGCCAAGATAAAAGCCAGCCCTACGAGAACGATTACTAGAAGCGTCAATAAATCGTTTAGTCATTACTATGTAGGTTTTGCCATTTTAAACATTTTGGGCATTCAGGCTTTTAATTAATTTGCAATTTTGAGAACTTATCCTGTTGCGACTCGGTTGCCATTTTGCGAATTACGAGTATATAGGCTTTTTGCACCTGAACCCTTTGTTTCACTCCTTTGTTTTTTTTTTTAGAAATCGATTATATATATATGTTTTTCGAAAAGTTTTTATGTTACCCTTTTTAGTGGGACGGGCGAAATATTTTGTTGTTTTTTTCCAGATCGCCGTAGATTTGTTGTAATTATTAAAGAGTTTCCCCGATTTCTTCAAGATTCCATCATCAGATCTTGACCTGATAACCATGGTATTTTTCAAACAAAAGAAAAATCGGGGAACATACTCAAAAACCGATGAATTGGGAAACTCCTCCTTTTTTTCAAAGTCGGATAAAAAAAGGGTCTCAGACTGACAGACAACAAGCTGATCTTGTAAGGGTTCTGTTTTTTTTCTTTTGAAGTACGGAACCATCATGTATGTCTTGAACACATTTCTCATTATTAAAACAAAATCTTTTTAATTTATCTTACTTACACACTGCAGGCATATCAGAATCATTTTCAAAAATTTACTTATTTCATTTCGTAGACTTTGAAGGCTCTAAACAAGATAGGCATATCCATGATTGAATCGCTGCAAATTGTAGGCCTAGGGTCCGGATGGCCGCCATAATGGTATTAGGCCTTGACGTAATAAGAGTGCAAACGTTTGACCTGCGGGCATGGACACCATAGTGCCTCTTCATGTCCTGTTATGGCATTATGAATATTGGCTATTCGTTTTCTGGTCGTGTCAATAAGGTCGAAAAGACTGACAGGATCGGAAGACATTTGCTGTAAAAATTAAAGTTAAAAAAATTGCAATTTTTTTCGATTATGCGCATTTAAAAAGTTTGTTTTTCTCACAATCGTTAACATTGCTATCAATAAACATGCATAAATGTCAATAAGGTCGAAAATAGCATGAACCTTTTTTTAACTTGCTTTCGTGGTCCCTTGACACCTCTCAGTTTTAGACTTTACGGTTTAAAATAAAATGAATAACTCTTTTGTTTACGAGCGTACATGCGATCCATGTGCGAAAAGCCTCAGTTTTCATGCTCAAGCCACGTTACATGGCGCCGTATACTGTATACAAGCATTTTATCGAATAGAGCAGTAATAACTTCATCAATGTAACTTAAAAATAGTTTACGGCGTTCATACGGGTAAAGTCTACGTTTTGCGGGTATATATTTTACCGTGTACCAAGCACCCTTACATCCGTAAAGTATGGTCAACTCAGAATTCGATAAAACTCGTGTCATTATACGGGAAAATATAACCCTCAAAATTTTGATATCACATCAAACGTGTGAACTTGTCATGAATACCCTGTCGACCTCTAGCTAATTAGTTTAGCCACAAGTTCACTTTTTGCTTTTTTTCTAGCATCCTTAAAAGTAGCTGGACTATCTATGAAGTTGCTAAGATAGGCATCACTGCTGCCGATTTGACGTTATTTCAAAAACTATTTCATACCTATCAAAATTGGCATGACATTATCAAAATGGCATAGTCCAATAACGTTCAATTCTATGAGCAAAGTTTTCCGAAAAATGCCAAAAGTTGACAAATAGCCCAGTATACTGGGTGCTATGACAGGAAACCTCCACGTACGCCCGTGGACTGAGAGTATCCCTCTCGGATACGTCCAGGGGGAAGACCAGTTATTAAGTCGATCGGTGCACCCTGTGATTTTATCAAAATGATTCTCTTTGAACCGTATGCGAATAGCGAGTAGTGTTGGATGCTCCAACGCGTGTCCCTCTGATCAAAGACAGAGGGCTTGCGGACGGTGAGTAATGGGTAGCTCGCCGTCCGACCAATAACCAACAAAAGGGTCGCTGGCGCGTCAAATGTTTCGCGCCAAATGCCTGCTGGGGTCGCGATTAGTTTTCTTATGCTCCAGGTTACCGTGGCCCCGGAACGTAAAGGGCATCTCTAAAAGAATATAGGCGCATGACTATTGATTATTTCAAGTTTACTATTTCATACCTATCCATTTTTCAAACGGCAGACGTATTATAATTGATAGTAGAAGGTTTCTTTTCCATAAAAAGTTTTCCGAAAAATCCAAAAGTTAGGTTAGCCAAGTATACTGGGTGTAAGGGACAGCCCTCCGCAAACTTTCAGGGCTGCTCATTAGACGAAACTGAACAATCTTCCACAATTGTTTTTTTTTTTTCAGAAAATGAAAAAATAATCAGCCTAACCATAGAAAATTATACACTTTATTGGACAGTTTGTATGAAGAGAGAAAAAGAAAAGGAAGATTGTTCAGTTTCGTCTACTGAGCAAGCCCTGAAAGTTTGTGGAGGGCTGTCCCTTACACCCTGTATATTAATGTTTACAAAGTTTGATAAAAGACAAAATACTACAATTGACGAGTAAAGAAGAAATAATGCTGCAACAACTCCAAAATGAATGGGGATACATGCAAATGGTATTTTTTTTACTTTTCCTTACACTAGGAATTTCTCTTATGTGTCGTGGGTGCGTTTACAAACATTTAAACTCACATACACAAACGCCCAGACTCGACATACAAATATTTTCTCCGTGCGGGAATCGAAGCCGCGACACGCAGCTAAACAGTCCAATCGCTCAACCACTGCGCTAACAGTGCCGTGCAAAGGACATTGCAGAGGCAGTGTGTAGGTTTCTTAACATTTAATTATTTTATTTTGGTCTCGTAAACATTTCATAAAAATCTAAAGACTAATGGCAGATTTTCCATGAAACATGACAGTAGCTACTTGTAATGTTACCTGAAATGCACATGCAAATAAAACAAGTCTGTTTCCTTCCGATTCTACCACATTAGTCATTTAAAACTTGAAACTTCACCAGAAATATGCCAAGCATTTAACCAGCAATTATTTTACCAACCTTTTACAAATATCGAACACTTCAACTAAACTTGTTAGTTACGTTATAAAAAGGCATAGTACACAGTGTAGATGTCAGCTTGCCTAAACTGAGCGTCTAGGTCCGTTCACCTTGCACGCAACGCTATCGGGTGGTACTGCCCCCTTTGCAGGAATTTTGGAGCCCCCCCTTGTGTCAATGCCTTTATGAGTCGAGAACGTCGTTCCAATTGCAGCGTGGGCAACGAACTTGAGTTATCCGCGTATTTGTTTATTGCCCTTTATGTTAAGAAAATTTTCCTTAGGAATTTTCCAATAGATTTTCGGGTAAGTGTTGTATTTACTTTTTACCTACGACGGAACGGAGCAGGTATCTGCGTTTAGGGTGAGAGATGTTTAGGGGGAGGACTCATTTGATACTTTACAAAAAAAAAAGGCGTGACAGATGTTTGCGTGTGCGTTTGTACAAAGATAAGTTCCCATCTATCTTCTAAAGTAATGATTCGATTTTTCTGCGGTTTTCAATAACGTTTTTGTGTTCGATGAGTTCCTGTTTTTAGACAGGTGTCATGGTTGGAACTCACTAGGGGGCGCCACAATATTAGTGCAAGACGAAAAAACACTTTCCATAACAATTTTACCATAATACATAACCGAGGAATATCCGTCGGCTTTTTAGTTATTTTTTTTTCAATCAGATTTTTACCGTCGTGGGTTTTTTCAAAATTTTTAATTTTTGTTGTTGTTAGACTTTGAAACTAAGTTTACAATGTTTCTGAATAATTTGAATAATTATCAACTGTTTGGGACATCTTATCGCTAAAAATCTTGACTTGTTAAAACAAATATATTTTAAGCAGAAAATTTTCTGCATTGTCATATGTAATGATGAAATACTCACACTTGAAATAACAATGGGCACTTACAGTTAGTCATATGACTTCTTAGTTCTTATCCTAATTAAGTATTTCTTGATTTTTTGTAAAAGCGAAAGCTTTGTATAATTATACAGCACAAACCACAATCATGATACGTCAGGGTAATACTGGAAGGAATTTCAAAACATTTTTTCAACTAACACTTTCGAAAATTACTCAAGTTTTCTCCAACATTATCGAGGAGACCTCATTTCTATTTCGTGTGGCAAACAATATCTTGAAAGAACACGTCATGAGCTATTTGATGGCGTGCACCGCATCGTGTCGAATCTTATCTCAACTTTTAATAACACCCCTCACCTAACCGTATAAAAATTCATGTAAAACTTAACTAACATGGAAATGTGGACGGAGCAGAAGTTACACTGCTTTGATATACGAAAAGTGTTTAATTAGTTTGGTTTATTTTTTGGTTGAATTTTCCCACATTTTTTTTTAATAAATTGTTGTGTCAAATGCATTTCAGAAAAGCAAATATTTAGGTACATAGAATTTGACACATTTTCTAGGCGATCTGCCAAAACAAAAAAAGTCTTAGACCTTAGTAAAAGAAGCATGCGCATAAGTCACAGGTGATCTATGGATATTCTGAACCAAAAAAGGATTTGATATCAAAAGCATCATAAATCTGGTGCAACTCCTCAGATTATCCCAACAAGTAGGTACAATAGTATTATCTCAGAGCTTGTCGGATCTGTGTCCTCTGAGTAGTTAGAGCTGAGGGTAGTAAGGTTTAGATTGGGTGCGGTCGTGCGGCAGGGTCCGCGACCCTGCGCCCTCGCTCCCGATCCAGGTTATCAACTTCATACCTCCCACTACTTCCACCCCCGTAGTGCACAAATGCTGCAGGGATTTTCTAGAACATTATGTGGAAGACGCTCCTAACATAAGAGAGTGCGTTGACTTCTACCTACGCTCGGAATGTTCCACGATAACTTATTATTTTCTTGCTCTATTTTACATTTTCTGCACTCAACTTGAAGCTTTGAGCGAGGTGAATTATTTTCTCATGAAAATATGTACGCTTTTGCTATTAATTTATTTTAAATTCAATTTAGATGTTGTGAACTTAGTAATTTCCACATCGTAGGTACATCGTCCTCGTTTTGAAAAGTTCATTCTCCTTAAGTAATTAATTGATACTAAGCTTCTACTAAAATACTTTTCGAGTTGGAAAATTTAAGTTTCTGCATTACGTAGGTATGTTGATTCAACAAATATCATTCGACGTCCAGACAAAACTTCTAAGGATTATTACAAGGAACACTTCATGCGAACTACAAATCTCTACAGAAATTGTTCTAATTTGCCGAATTCCTGCTTCAGAGCAGCTTTCTTGTCGCGCAACGTTAAAAGAAATGCAGAAATGGGACTCGGTTTAAGATAAGTCGACGTTTAACCAAATGCGATTTCCCTTGAGGTTAAAGTTTCATGATAGATCTATTCCTAATCGTCTAAAGTAGGTACGAAGTTTTTTCTAGAAACATATGTTACTCGGACTATTTACATCGTTGTGAAGAAGTCTAATCGCTCAATTTGTATTATAAGAGGGCCATGCTTATCTATTTAAAATGTAACGATAGAAATAACTGCTCACCGTATATAGAACAGCACAATTCAATAATTATAATTTATACGGTATTAATTACTATGATCAATCATGAATGTGTTTCTCACCCCTATGCAGGCATGTACATTAAAATGGCGATATTGCATGACACTAGTTGGACGACGCGTGACACCACATCGTCCATAATGCGTTAACGACATAACAGTTAAATAAAGTAAAAGAATCTCATATATATAACATGTTGGGATATAAAAAATCTTATAAATATGATATATATGTGCACGCACTAACGATACGCATGATAAAGGTCAGTGAGGGTTGCATTATTTCATGTGCAAGCGCACCCTTAACTGTGTAACGGTGGGACACGCAAACACCGATTAAATTGAAAATTGACTAGCACCACAAACCAATAATATAACGAATATTCCCTCGTGTACGGAATGTTAATAAAAACGTTATTTTATCATTATTTTATCCGTATATTATATTTTATATTTATATTTCATGTCGTGTCTTTAATTGGGAAAATAAACAAACAAAATGTGGCTACATAAGGTTATTGCGAGTAAAAGCGTAGTGTCATTTATAATTGCGATAACCGACGATATTTTATTTTATTTATAAAATTGTAACTTTATAGGCAGTTTCTAATAAGATTTACTGTAAACTGTTCCCTGACTGAGCAGGAATGTGTGCCGCATGCCGGACAAACTGTGGGCCAAAATAGCTCGAAACTGTTGCCTTGAGGTAGTGAGACGAGGTCGTGGCAGGCCTCGTAGGAGATGGCGGGACGAACTGGACAGGTTCCGTCCGAACTGGAAGAAGGACGCCCAGTATCGTAAAAGGTGGAAGGACTGGAGGGAGGCCTTTGTCCAGGAGTGGAACAGAGTAGGCTCTTAAAAAAAACGGTTCCCTGTGGTTTCTACCCCTGGTGTTTAATGGAATCATTTCAATGATTTCATATGTTTATTGAAAGAGCTTTAAGATTATAGCTCCATGTTGTAACTAGTGTCAACCTTTGCTTATTTAAATACATAGAAAGGCGTCAATAGTCTGTAAAAGTGTTGTTACTTCAGTACAAATTGTTACTTAATGTGTAAGTGTTACAATTATTGTGTAAATTATATTAATCAATGAAGAACTTTCTAAAACAAAACAAACAAATCCCCGGTGTTTGGCTACTGTTGGTCTAAGCATGATGTTAATAGCCTCCTCCTTCCTCTTCCACTATAAACAGACTATCCGACACAAAAATATTTATTTAAGTCGAACCACCAGTTAAATTAGCGTGTTTAAGCAAACAAAGTCTTCATCTTTATAAATTAGTATTTGATTTCTATTATTAGTTTCTCCTTACTTGTTGGAACAGCGAGGAGGCCAATATCCCAACAGTGAGAAAATTAATGGCTTGTTCATGCATATAGAGTCTGTCTGACTCATTCCAAAAAATAATGAATTATTAGTTTACAGGTCCTGAAATATAATACATGTAGCATCAAAATCACGTGACAACAGCCATATTGCGTGCCGCGGCATCCGTGCGTGACTCCGAATGCACCTAATGCACACAGAACTTCGGGCTTTTCAGTTGCTTTTTTTAATTTTAATGGCCACGCTATTGTGAAAATTGCGGCACTAGGCACTAACCTATCAGGATAAGGTTGGTCTATAGGAATATGTTTAAGTATCCTTACTTAAGGTCAGTCCACACTGAGACACGACGACGTGACGAAACGTGACGGGACGATGTTCGAAATACCATTGGCGAGATAGTGATTCAAGGAGAACCTATCTCTAATTTAAAAAAGTTGTAAATAAAGTTAGATTTTTAGACGCCATTAAAAAATGCGCGCGGCGTTGCGTCTCGTCTCTGTGTGTACTGACCCTTAGATAAATACGGTTTTACGCATCATCGTGTTTTTTTTTCATCACTTAAAATCACAGAGATTTGGATATATTTATCTACCGTCTGTAAATATACCTGGTACTAATATTTGTGACTAATCTCTCGTGCGCGACTGCTGAGCGTGGGGCCGCGGGTTCGCATCCCTTGTCGGGAAAAAAGTGCTTTTGGGTTTATCTATATGAATTTTTCAGTATCCCGCTCGGAATTTGGAAGTTGGCGCTGGTTACCTCCGTCCGAAAACATTGTTGACGACCAGCAACCAATCTCTTTTTTTACCTTTGAGTTTCTTTTTTATTAGATTTATGCTTTTGTTTTGGCTATGTGTCATGCTTAAAAAGGTTTCCAAGAAAATATGTTAGCTAGAAGCAGCTCGATTAATAAACTCGACAAAAAGTGTGTGTCTTGTGTTTTCTTGCTATCAAGCCATCTTCGTCTTCAACAAACACGTTAAGCCCTTGGTCCTGAGTCTGATCTCGCTCCGGTCGTGTCGGATTGGCGTCCCAACGAACTATGAGCGTAAAGGAACAGAGAGTGCATCTGCGCCTGCGCACACACGTGCTGCATTATAATATATCGTCCCTTGCAAATGACTAATCTCCGTTGAGATTGGTTCATCATCAGCCTATAATGTTCCCACTGCTGGGACACAGGCCTCCTCTCTGTGAGAGGGAGTGGGCCATAATCCACCACGCGGGTCCAGTGCGGGTTGGCGGATGTCACATGTCTTCGAATTTTTGGATGAGATTGGTTGCCGTGGCTGAAATCGGCCAGAACAAAATACTAATATTAATTCTAGCACAATAATAAACCTGTATTTAATGATGTAGGTATTTACAAAAGTCGGCACTCCTAACGCATGTAAGAATGCATTAGGTAAATATACTAAAGTGAATATGACATTAATGCCAGCCATGTTTATCTAACCAGTCTGCCTCGCAACACGTGCAGACTCGTTAGTTGCGGTAAAGTCTTAAGAGGTAAGCGGCCCTGGAACGAAAAGGGCAATGGAAGAAAGATTGGTTTCTAGTCAGTCAAGTCTAACAGTCTGTTTTGCTCCACAAAGAGTAGGAAGAATAGTTTACTGATATTTAAAAAAAAGTTATTCCGAAGTTATAGATATTGTCGAAAACCGTAGCAAACTGAATAGGCAGTGAGTCGACAAAAGGTGGAGTAGGAAGGTTTCGAATAGAGACCGCGTTTTAGTAGTATAAGACGCCCCACGGCAAGATGGACCGATGACCTGAAGAAGGTACCTGGCAGTCAATCAATCATCGCCCTATAATGTTCCCACTGCTGGGACACAGGCCTCCTCTCTGTGAGCAGGAATGGGCAATAATCCACCACGCAGGCCCAGTGCGGGTTGGTAGATGTCACATGTCTTCGAATTTTTGGTTCTAGGACATGCCGGTTTCCTCACGATGTTTTCCTTCACCGTTTTGAGAGCAATGGTGATGAAATAAATTACACAAAGTAATGCACCCGGTGTGTTTCGAACCCTTGTGGGTTCAACACCACAAGGTTTCGAAACCGGGTCCACCCTTTATAGCAGAACTTTTTACGTCATAATTTTATTTTGCATAGCAACGGATAGCATAAACCTCTTTTCGCAGAAAATCGTTTGGCATACACTCATTTACCATAACACCGAAACCCATAATTTTGTAAGTCAGAATCATCTTTAGGCATAAATTTCATTTCCATAATAATCAATAAGTATAACCATCATTTCGTAGAAAGTTCACAACCAGAATCATTTTTTGGCATATATTTTATATCCATAATAATCAAAAGTATAACCATCATATCGCAGAAAATTCACAGCAGGCATGGCTTCTGTCACGGCTCCGGCGCTGCGGGGCTCCGGCAGTCCCACGCGAGCTAATCGTCGCAGATGATTTTACGCCCACCACCGCAGCTTCGGCTTACTGGCCGGCAAGCCGGCCAGCCTCAGCCGCGCCGGTGTGCGTTAAAACCACCTGCTCCTCAACTCGCGGGCCGCCTCGCCCCTCCGCGCCTACGCGATTATAAATAACACTCTAGGGGTAGGGCAGACAAGACTACGTGAAGTCGGTTTTGCAGCGATTCATTTCTGTCACTAACTTTTGTAGCACACCATAATATTGATTTTATAAAACATTTTTTTTATGCTTTATTACGACTATTAAATTATTTCTATTCTGAAATTCTGTGATCTTCGAAGTACGAGTATACTAAGTCAAATTATTCCAAATAATCGGCGCTCTAAATAAACGTTATGCTTAATGAAAATATGCAAAATTATAACTCTGACAAAGGTAATTATGCCCAATACAATTCTGCCATCTTAAAGGTATCCCAATTTAAATTCGGACATAAAAACATTAGGCCAAAAAACAATTATACTAAACATTTTTTATACCATAACAATGTTCGTTTAAAAAAGTTTCTGCCAAGTGAGTTCTGCCAAATAAGTTTCGGAGCAACAAGTTTCTGCCAGATAGAGGGCACCCTTCGAAACCCAACAACCAACAGTCTACAACTCGTAAGTCGGGACCGATACCACTGGGCCACCAAAAAGCAGGTGATCATGCGCTGTGGTGCTATCTGGGAAAGGCCTATGTCTAAACTGGACTGCAACAGGCTGAAATGATGATGACAAATATTTTACTCATAAATAAATACCTATTTAAATTTTATACCATAAAGGTGACAAGCAGTCACCGTAGCCTAAAGAAGCCTGTTATACAAGGCCTGCCTGTCTTTACGAGAGGTATCATTTGTGCGTTGCCGACCTTGCAACTTTTCCACGCCATATTTGAGGATGAAACGATGTGCCGACATCGACAGTGAAAAGAACAATATTTTCGATGGAAATTAGGTGTTCCCACAGCCTGCCAACGCCAGCCACGCCAGCCAGCCAGCCAGCCAGCAGTCCAGCTCGCCACGTCACTGCCCTACCACGTGAGCCATCCCCGCCAAATTCTGAGCGGAGGGGGTGAAATAGCCGCCAGCCGGCGAGCTATATAAAAGCGAGGAGCAGTGATTTTGTGTGTCTGTTTATAACGATAATTGTAAGGGAAAGCTCTGCCCAAATAAAAAGCGTAAATTAAGTATTTTCTATTTATTTTCATCTTTGTCGTTTCAATTCAGAAGTGTGATAAAAAAACCTACGTTAAAACGACGCTCTGCTACACATTAATCTCGACGGTCGTCTTATCTGGAGGACGAAGATTCTGCTTTGGTAAGCCAGACTTCTGAAAATAAAAACGAAGAAAGGCGATGCACACCACACGCAAGGAAAATATTGAAGTCTCCTTGCACAAGAAGTTGAAAAATCATCAACCATGATCTGGATCACGAAGTGTCTACCCTCACGTCGGAAAGAACACCATGCCGCATCGTTTATTCCGTTAATGATCGAGTTTCAAGAAGCATTCTTCTCGCTACCAGCAACGCTTCTCGGTGGAAATGAAAGCTACCTCAAAGTCGTCAATAGCGGATCCAAGGACATCGCAGGCAGGACGGATTCGTCATACTTCGCGCCGAGAGCTGCCAGGAATCATGCTTAAACAACCAGGTCAGTCATGCCATGCCAATGTTTGCAAAATGCCATTAGCCAAATGTGTTTTATATTTGAGTGCCTCGTGTGTCGATAAATAATCATAAAATGCCATTGGTGACCTTGACAAAACTAGGGTAAGCCTGATAAGCAAATCTGATTGTAATCAATTTATTAGTTTACTAGCTGTTGCCCGCGACATTGCACGTGCATATCCCGTTTTATTCCCGTTCCCGTGGGAATATCCCGTTACCGTATAGCCTATAGCCTCCCTCGATAAATGAGCTATCTAACACTGAAAGAATTTTTCAAATCGGACCAGTAGGTCCTGAGATTAGTGCGTTCAAACAAACAAACTCTTCAGCTTTATAATGTACCTACTATAGTAAATAGTAATATGGTATATAGTATAGATATAATATTAGTATAGATTATCTCGGTATAAAACTGCTTTGCTAGCTATACTAGGGAGCTGGGAAGTTGGAATATACAGATTTAGTCCAAATGCGCATTAAGTACACGTAGGCCTTAGGAATAGATAAGCACATCACAAACAAGAGATTGTTAGAGTCAAAATTAATGAGCCATTGAGCCAGCAGGTATTATAAAAAGAACCCGAATTGATGTATGCCTCTCTTATTGTTTAGTTATGAGAAAGAACGGAGATAGTTGCCTATGTGTCGATAACAGAGCCTTAAATGCATTAATTGTCCGCGATAGATAACCATTTTAATATAATATCGATAAGCAAACTAAATTATCTGGTAAGAAGTACCTACTTCACCAGTCTGAATGTAGTCCAAGGGTACCCATAAACTCAGCATCCATCCTAAAGATACATTTAGCGCTCCCTCAGTTTTTATGCGCTGAATTAACAAGTTCGTAGATAGTTTAGTAATTTCAAAGTAAATTATCAAATAAAAGTAACTCCAATAATGTCGTCAAATGGTCGGGGTCAAACGCAGAATTTTTATTTAATTATGTACATGTGGGTAAATGTAAATTTTTACAAAACAGGATTTCTTATTTAGCTGTGTTATTTAGTGATGAATTATTATGTTCATGGCATTGAACCGGGTGAATTTAAGTTTGCAGCTGTGTCTCAATTTCCCGTTCTGAGTAACATACACAAAGTGCGTCAGTTCATTGGACTATGTAGCTACTTTAGGAAGTTCATCCATAATTTTGCAATAATGGCTCGTCCACTAACGGAAATATAAAAAAAAAAAAAAAAAAATGAGATGTGGGTATGGTATAAAATCTTAGTTTTGCCAATAGAAATTCACACGGATGCATGCAAGTTACCCATAGCAAGTATTCTTTTACTAATACGGATAGGCGGTAGTTTGAGCTCTGTCTTGTATTTTAGTTGCGTTACAAGTAAAAAAAAAAAGTGTTTTTCACAGCGTTATTACGAAGTTTTAGAATCTGTGTTGTGTAAAAATGTCCGTGTAATTACGGATTGTAGTGCAGTTCGCGATACAATGACTAACGTGATCTTATTGCACGCATTGCCTACTGGTGACTTTCAATTCGAGACTTCAAAATTGCCGTTGACTATTTTATAGACCAGGTAAGCGCTTAGAGCATATCAACGCCTTGTGCAGGAATCCGATAGATGCCGTTAATGTGTTCCGTTTAAAAGTAAACTGTTGGTTTCGAAGAGTGCAACGTATATTGATCTATTGTAAAGTGGGTGCACAGATAGTGATACTGTAAATAATTATGGGCTGTCTCGTAAAACGCTTTACGATAACCGATCAGTTGTGCCAAATTTCGCGCGTAGAAAATATTTCAAATGCATCAAAACGATGGCCATTACATATAGGAAATATGTGACGTCGTGTTTACATTGTGCGTACGATAAAAGAGAATACGGTTGAAAAGAAGGCAAATTACATCGAATCCCTAAACCTACTAAACCAATGAAAATGGTAGACATCGATAATTTGAGCCCTTTTGAGCAAAATTAAAAAGGGGTGCCAATAAGTGTTAGTTTTGACAAATTCTTTCTCTAAATTCGTTGTTTCTGAGCCTACACGTATTGTCAATTCTGTAAAGACAATTACCGTCTTATTACAAAATAAAAGCGCGTAAAAAAAAAGGGTTTAACTAAAAACCCAGGATTGAATCTCGTAAAACGGTTTGCACAAACGTTATTACATGTCGTGGTTTTGTGATAAACCATGGTCTAACAGTAGTAGCTGTCAAATGTGTGTGAAAGTTTCTGATAGTAACTTTTTCATTGTGTTGTTGATTTTATGTTAATTTCAGCCAAAATGTATTTAAAAATTGTAGATTTAATTGTTTAGACAATGGTTCAAAAAAAAACGGCACTAGGTCAGGTCAGGGTTTAATCTATGTTTTGTATACGGAGAAATTTAAACCGCGGTTCCGCAGACAAGCCTGAACTTGGTAGTCCAGGTTTAAACTAAGGTTTATTCAGTTTTTGTGATTATTAGAGTTTAAACGCATTTCTAGTTTACTTAGTTTCCCAGATCACGTAGTTTCTGTCCATGGTAAGGCCTTTACCAGTAGATACTTTAAGAAGTTCGCAACAGAAAAACAGTTAAAGATAAAGATATTTTATTTGTTCAAAACATGCGTTTACACACAAATTAAGCATGCAAGTTCTTATAATTTAGTTTGTCCGTACATGTTTTACCTGGTGAGGTTCACAAATTTTGCTTTTTTTTACAATTTACTAGATAAATTACAGGTTTGTCTATTGTTGTACGTGTGTAGTTAAATACATGTTAACAGCTATTGCGTGGCCTAGGTGTAATGGGCAGGTAGAACGCTCTAATTGCACAATTCTCGATGCGTTGAGAGCCACGGAACCTAGCGAGGCCTCTCTTATTTGGGACAATAGTTTACCAAAGTCATATGGAGTATTAATAATACTGTTAATGATTTAGCAGGCTATAATTTATACGAGTTAATGTTTGCTCGTGTAGGTAGATCTGAATGTGATGTTTCCATCCCTGGTTGGTTTATGAGTCAGTGCGATCTAGACGCAATAGGGCTATATTATAATCGAATTAGAACAGCTAGCAAGAAAATGAAACGTAACTGCGATAAAAGGCGTAAAAATAGCACAATTTACAAAAAAAAGCGATTAGGTACAGTTAGTAAGTACGTACTTTGTTGCCAGGCTCAAACTCCTTGCTGCAATAAGGTTAATTCCAGCCCGTGGTTAATTCTAAGTTAGATGATCTATATTCTGGCCCATGTGTTATTGCCTAAGGATTTAGGTAATATATAATAGCTGTAATATATAAATGTCTTAGAGGATACAAGAAGTTCACAGGCCCAATATGCGCTGATTTATTACGACCATATCGTAGCATTGCTTTTATACCCGATAGCGCCAGTAGTGTGAATCAACAGTAGGAAAACGAAGATCTCGTAGATCTCCTAGACAGCTAAATTATAGTCCATGTTATCGATATGCCATTTGCTCTGAGCTGACTTGTAATCACTGTTTTGTTGTTCCCATTGCGGGAGCAATTGTTCCAGGATGGCCGATTGTAACGCCAGATGTCGCCAGCGATGCCAGGCAAGCCTGCCAAGCCTGCCAACGCCAGCCAGCCAGCCAGCAGTCCAGCTCGCCACGTCACTGCCCTACCACGTGAGCCATCCCCGCCAAATTCTGAGCGGAGGGGGTGAAATAGCCGCCAGCCGGCGAGCTATATAAAAGCGAGGAGCAGTGATTTTGGTGTGTCTGTTTATAACGATAATTGTAAGGGAAAGCTCTGCCCAAATAAAAAGCGTAAATTAAGTGTTTTCTATTTATTTTCATCTTTGTCGTTTCAAATTATATAATTAGGACAGCTACCGAAATGTATATTTTTTGGAATTTATTACAATTCTTAATTTTTTTATACTTAGTGTACAAAACTTTGCAAGAATAACGTAATTTCAAAATGTGATAGGTTTTTACAGTTAGCACACAAAAGTAATAGTTTTAGAAAGCTGTTTCTTGTCTGTGTTTTTTGCATAATTGATAGAATTCTCTTAACTGAAAGATTATGATGATACAGATGTAAATCTTTTGGCAATTTTATGAAATGTTTTTTTTTTCTCGTTTGTAAACGTGGGTTTGAACCCAGCCAGCCGATCATCAATCAGCCTATAAATGCTGGGACTCAGGCCTCCTCTTGAGAGAGGGAGTGGGCCGTAATTCACCACGGGGGCCCAGGGTTGGTCAATCGCATTTTTTTGTAATTTATTTCATCACCACTTCAAAACGGTGAAGGAAAATATTTGAGGATACCGGAATGTCCCAGAACTAAAAAGTCGAAGAAATTTGACATCCATCAACATTTATTTACTACCTAGGGTCAAATTTGACCCGAAGACCGTGCACGTAAAAAAAGTTGTAGGTCGAAACATATTAGATTTTGAAAAATAATATACTTTTCTACTATTCAGTTCAAAACTTTGTTTTCATGAAATATCAAATATCAATGAAAATTAGCTGTACAGAAAACTATGTTTCATTCCTTAAATGGGTCAAAATTGACCCGAAGGCCGTATAAAGGTTAACAAAATAAAGGCCACTATCACTAAATGTAGAAATCACTACATAGTATATAACAAAGTCGCTTTCTCTGTTTCCCTTTGTACGCTTAAATCTTTAAAATACGCAACGGATTTTGATGCGGTTTTTTTTAATCTGATTCAAGAGGAAGGTTTATATGTACAAAAACATCCATTAATAGTGGAAAAGTACTGTTATTTTTGAGGTTTCTAATGTGGTCGTAAATAATTTCATTTTTTCTGCTTTACTATTTATGCCGAACGATCAAGGAATAAACCCTACGAGTTTTATCAAAATAATGTACTAGTATTGTACACATTGAAAAGGTCTAAGAAAAGTCTGATGGTATATGTTCTATCTTTTATGGATAACCACAATAACTTTTTTTTTGGCATTTACTGTTTTACGACAAATAATGGCTAATTTTCGAAGCGATTTTGACCAATACAGCATTAATGATTGGGCCAATTAAATACCTTGAATACATTGTTATTTAATATAGATTGTAACGCCAGATGTCGCCAGCGATGCCAGCCAAAGCCAGGCAAGCCTGCCAACGCCAGCCAGCCAGCCAGCAGTCCAGCTCGCCACGTCACTGCCCTACCACGTGAGCCATCCCCGCCAAATTCTGAGCGGAGGGGGTGAAATAGCCGCCAGCCGGCGAGCTATATAAAAGCGAGGAGCAGTGATTTTGGTGTCTGTTTATAACGATAATTGTAAGGGAAAGCTCTGCCCAAATAAAAAGCGTAAATTAAGTCATTTCTATTTATTTTCATCTTTGTCGTTTCAATTCAGAAGTGTGATAAAAAAACCTACGTTAAAACGACGCTCTGCTACACATTAATCTCGACGGTCGTCTTATCTGGAGGACGAAGATTCTGCTTTGGTAAGCCAGACTTCTGAAAATAAAAACGAAGAAAGGCGATGCACACCACACGCAAGGAAAATATTGAAGTCTCCTTGCACAAGAAGTTGAAAAATCATCAACCATGATCTGGATCAACAAGTGTCTACCCTCACGTCGGAAAGAACACCATGCCGCATCGTTTATTCCGTTAATGATCGAGTTTCAAGAAGCATTCTTCTCGCTACCAGCAACGCTTCTCGGTGGAAATGAAAGCTACCTCAAAGTCGTCAATAGCGGATCCAAGGACATCGCAGGCAGGACGGATTCGTCATACTTCGCGCCGAGAGCTGCCAGGAATCATGCTTAAACAACCAGGTCAGTCATGCCATGCCAATGTTTGCAAAATGCCATTAGCCAAATGTGTTTTATATTTGAGTGCCTCGTGTGTCGATAAATAATCATAAAATGCCATTGGTGACCTTGACAAAACTAGGGTAAGCCTGATAAGCAAATCTGATTGTAATCAATTTATTAGTTTACTAGCTGTTGCCCGCGACATTGCACGTGCATATCCCGTTTTATTCCCGTTCCCGTGGGAATATCCCGTTACCGTATAGCCTATAGCCTCCCTCGATAAATGAGCTATCTAACACTGAAAGAATTTTTCAAATCGGACCAGTAGGTCCTGAGATTAGTGCGTTCAAACAAACAAACTCTTCAGCTTTATAATGTACCTACTATAGTAAATAGTAATATGGTATATAGTATAGATATAATATTAGTATAGATTATCTCGGTATAAAACTGCTTTGCTAGCTATACTAGGGAGCTGGGAAGTTGGAATATACAGATTTAGTCCAAATGCGCATTAAGTACACGTAGGCCTTAGGAATAGATAAGCACATCACAAACAAGAGATTGTTAGAGTCAAAATTAATGAGCCATTGAGCCAGCAGGTATTATAAAAAGAACCCGAATTGATGTATGCCTCTCTTATTGTTTAGTTATGAGAAAGAACGGAGATAGTTGCCTATGTGTCGATAACAGAGCCTTAAATGCATTAATTGTCCGCGATAGATAACCATTTTAATATAATATCGATAAGCAAACTAAATTATCTGGTAAGAAGTACCTACTTCACCAGTCTGAATGTAGTCCAAGGGTACCCATAAACTCAGCATCCATCCTAAAGATACATTTAGCGCTCCCTCAGTTTTTATGCGCTGAATTAACAAGTTCGTAGATAGTTTAGTAATTTCAAAGTAAATTATCAAATAAAAGTAACTCCAATAATGTCGTCAAATGGTCGGGGTCAAACGCAGAATTTTTATTTAATTATGTACATGTGGGTAAATGTAAATTTTTACAAAACAGGATTTCTTATTTAGCTGTGTTATTTTTAGTGATGAATTATTATGTTCATGGCATTGAACCGGGTGAATTTAAGTTTGCAGCTGTGTCTCAATTTCCCGTTCTGAGTAACATACACAAAGTGCGTCAGTTCATTGGACTATGTAGCTACTTTAGGAAGTTCATCCATAATTTTGCAATAATGGCTCGTCCACTAACGGAATTATAAAAAAAAAAAAAAAATGAGATGTGGGTATGGTATAAAATCTTAGTTTTGCCAATAGAAATTCACACGGATGCATGCAAGTTACCCATAGCAAGTATTCTTTTACTAATACGGATAGGCGGTAGTTTGAGCTCTGTCTTGTATTTTAGTTGCGTTACAAGTAAAAAAAAAAAGTGTTTTTCACAGCGTTATTACGAAGTTTTAGAATCTGTGTTGTGTAAAAATGTCCGTGTAATTACGGATTGTAGTGCAGTTCGCGATACAATGACTAACGTGATCTTATTGCACGCATTGCCTACTGGTGACTTTCAATTCGAGACTTTAAAATTGCCGTTGACTATTTTATAGACCAGGTAAGCGCTTAGAGCATATCAACGCCTTGAGCAGGAATCCGATAGATGCCGTTAATGTGTTCCTTTTAAAAGTAAACTGTTGGTTTCGAAGAGTGCAACGTATATTGATCTATTGTAAAGTGGGTGCACAGATAGTGATACTGTAAATAATTATGGGCTGTCTCGTAAAACGCTTTACGATAACCGATCAGTTGTGCCAAATTTCGCGCGTAGAAAATATTTCAAATGCATCAAAACGATGGCCATTACATATAGGAAATATGTGACGTCGTGTTTACATTGTGCGTACGATAAAAGAGAATACGGTTGAAAAGAAGGCAAATTACATCGAATCCCTAAACCTACTAAACCAATGAAAATGGTAGACATCGATAATTTGAGCCCTTTTGAGCAAAATTAAAAAGGGGTGCCAATAAGTGTTAGTTTTGACAAATTCTTTCTCTAAATTCGTTGTTTCTGAGCCTACACGTATTGTCAATTCTGTAAAGACAATTACCGTCTTATTACAAAATAAAAGCGCGTAAAAAAAGGGTTTAACTAAAAACCCAGGATTGAATCTCGTAAAACGGTTTGCACAAACGTTATTACATGTCGTGGTTTTGTGATAAACCATGGTCTAACAGTAGTAGCTGTCAAATGTGTGTGAAAGTTTCTGATAGTAACTTTTTCATTGTGTTGTTGATTTTATGTTAATTTCAGCCAAAATGTATTTAAAAATTGTAGATTTAATTGTTTAGACAATGGTTCAAAAAAAAAAACGGCACTAGGTCAGGTCAAGGTTTAATCTATACGGAGAAATTTAAACCGCGGTTCCGCAGACAAGCCTGAACTTGGTAGTCCAGGTTTAAACTAAGGTTTATTCAGTTTTTGTGATTATTAGAGTTTAAACGCATTTCTAGTTTACTTAGTTTCCCAGATCACGTAGTTTCTGTCCATGGTAAGGCCTTTACCAGTAGATACTTTAAGAAGTTCGCAACAGAAAAACAGTTAAAGATAAAGATATTTTATTTGTTCAAAACATGCGTTTACACACAAATTAAGCATGCAAGTTCTTATAATTTAGTTTGTCCGTACATGTTTTACCTGGTGAGGTTCACAAATTTTGATTTTTTTTTTACAATTTACTAGATAAATTACAGGTTTGTCTATTGTTGTACGTGTGTAGTTAAATACATGTTAACAGCTATTGCGTGGCCTAGGTGTAATGGGCAGGTAGAACGCTCTAATTGCACAATTCTCGATGCGTTGAGAGCCACGGAACCTAGCGAGGCCTCTCTTATTTGGGACAATAGTTTACCAAAGTCATATGGAGTATTAATAATACTGTTAATGATTTAGCAGGCTATAATTTATACGAGTTAATGTTTGCTCGTGTAGGTAGATCTGAATGTGATGTTTCCATCCCTGGTTGGTTTATGAGTCAGTGCGATCTAGACGCAATAGGGCTATATTATAATCGAATTAGAACAGCTAGCAAGAAAATGAAACGTAACTGCGATAAAAGGCGTAAAAATAGCACAATTTACAAAAAAAAGCGATTAGGTACAGTTAGTAAGTACGTACTTTGTTGCCAGGCTCAAACTCCTTGCTGCAATAAGGTTAATTCCAGCCCGTGGTTAATTCTAAGTTAGATGATCTATATTCTGGCCCATGTGTTATTGCCTAAGGATTTAGGTAATATATAATAGCTGTAATATATAAATGTCTTAGAGGATACAAGAAGTTCACAGGCCCAATATGCGCTGATTTATTACGACCATATCGTAGCATTGCTTTTATACCCGATAGCGCCAGTAGTGTGAATCAACAGTAGGAAAACGAAGATCTCGTAGATCTCCTAGACAGCTAAATTATAGTCCATGTTATCGATATGCCATTTGCTCTGAGCTGACTTGTAATCACTGTTTTGTTGTTCCCATTGCGGGAGCAATTGTTCCAGGATGGCCGATTGTAACGCCAGATGTCGCCAGCGATGCCAGCCAACGCCAGGCAAGCCTGCCAACCCCAGCCAGCCAGCCAGCAGTCCAGCTCGCCACGTCACTGCCCTACCACGTGAGCCATCCCCGCCAAATCCTGAGCGGAGGGGGTGAAATAGCCGCCAGCCGGCGAGCTATATAAAAGCGAGGAGTAGTGATTTTGGTGTGTCTGTTTATAACGATAATTGTAAGGGAAAGCTCTGCCCAAATAAAAAGCGTAAATTAAGTATTTTCTATTTATTTTCATCTTTGTCGTTTCACATGACAGCATTGTGACACCCCCAGCGCCCGCTTAATGTGACGACAAAAAGACACATACTTTGCCATATTTTTTTTTTATTAATATGGCAAAGTACAGACGCCAGCACGTCAACCTACCCGAATCTGTCAGATTTTACCACTCAAACATTAACCTTCTGCTCTTGTGATAAGGTTGAAATTCTATTAAAGAAATCTGACAAGTTGTGGTAGCTTGATGTGCTGGCGTCTGTACGTTAAACTGTTAAGCTGATAGAGCCGTTCTATGTAATATTAGTTTTTAGTCTGCTCCTCCCTCTTCTGGGCGAGCTCCTCTCTCTACTCCTTCTACCTTTTGCGATACTAAGCGTCCTTCCTCCGGTCATTCTAAGGAAGGCTCCCTTAGAATGACCGGTCAAAGCCTGCCGGAGTCGCAGGACTATCGGGTAACCGCGGCCCCGGAATGTAAAGGACTATTGAAGGACACCGTATATTTTATTTAGTACTAGTCTGACAGTCTCTCCCGTCTTGCCCTGGGTGGGAGAACTCATAGGATGATTTACAAAAAAACAAGGTAGAGCATTAATAAGAATTTAAAATAGAGCTTAACCACAGATAAAAACTCCCGGGCCCACAAACAATTCATAGAAATGATGTTATTCTACTGTTATGGTAAGCGACCACAGGTCCGCATCGCACGTATCGGACGTATCGTACGTAACGGATTTTAGTTTGCCTTGTATTAAAACTCATACAACTGCGTCCACTGATCCGCATCGTACGGACGGCTCATCGGCAATGGCTACATGCGATGCGTACCGATGACGTCATACGGAATGCCGATCAGTGGACGCGATGAAGGTGGCATCGGCAATCCGATTGCTGATTCTCGCGTTGGCAATCCGATGCGTCCGATACTAACGATGCCCACCTGTGGACGCTTACCTTAAGTAACGACTCATCAAACAAACAATAGCAAGCTACTTTTAAATTACCTACCCACTGAATTCTATTATTAAGTATTTTCATAAGCTTTTGCATAGAGAGGGAAAAACAGGACATATGAGCACTATTCATACGATATTAAAATTCAATGAAATTGGACGTTAAATTATTTCAATACGCGCAAAATGAAGCCTTTTACATTCGCCTGTAAATATTTATAACAACACCATAATTGGTTATTCATGTTTATTTTAATACTCTGTATTCAGTTTTCTATAAAAAGTTATTAACATTACCTTACTGTATTCAAGACTGTCAGAAATACATGTTTAGAATTATTGTAGTAAAATAAATAATCGCCACCTTTGTTTGGGAAATGAATGATGTATAATTTATGTATGTAACTATGTATATACTTCTTATTCCTACATCTTAGTAAAAATTACACAATATAATTATTTTTAAATTGGAAATACGGGACGGTTCGTTTATGGACTTTTACACTTATTTTTTTTTTTTTTATTTTAAACGTTGCCTCACTCTACGAATTTCTCTTGTGTTGTGGGTGCGTTTTCAAACATAGAAACACACATATTAAAATGTTATGAAAAATATTTAGTTTTAATTCCGCGACAAAAATCCAGGCTTGTTGCAGGATGCAATCCCACCCTATGCAGTTATGCACATGCAGCAAAGGACACACCCTCCCGCCCTCATGCATATGCACACATGCAACAAACGGAAAAACAAGCCATGCAATCAAACCTATACTCGACACGTGTTTCGCCCCTCCACGGGGCATCCTCAGGAGATGTTGACTCGACAAGCGCTCGGCCTCGAAACACACATACACAAACACCTTGACCAGGAACAACTACTTTGTAAGTCATACAAATATTTTTTTGGAGTGATTGAACCCGCGACACTGCAGCAGTTGATCGTTCAGTATCTGCGCCAGTCGTGCCGTCGTCTTATGACGATATTTGGAGCGACACGATACGACATAGTTCTCTTTCGCTAATTTTCCCTAGAAATGTGTTACTACTACGTATGTACCAATCCCGCCGATATCGTGTCGTTGTCGGTATCGTGTCGTTGCCGTCATCGTCTAATGTGAAAGCTCTAGACATAGCCGAGTGCGAAAGATCTAAAATTTTCCAATTACTAATTTAGATAAAAAAATTACAATAAATAAGTAATTTTGTTATCTAAATTAGTTTTTATACCTATAATCATAGCATCTAATCCAGTATTTTTTTTGGTAACTACTCATTTCTAATTTTATCTAGGTATTTTTGATACACGGACGTCAAAAATGCAGTTCTCATTTGCAAAACGTGTGGAAAATTTTCAAACGACTTAAAAAAAAGTAGAATTGCAGTTCGACCTGTTAATTTGTATGTTACTCCGCGATTATCTCTCGTTTGGCTGAACCGATTTTAATGCGGTTTTCAAAGAGAAAACTGTTCGTTACATTCTGGAGAAAGTTTAAATATAACAATTATAACAATAATGGATAATATGAATGTAGATTTTCAAAGACTCTGTAATCGGTTCCTTTTTTTTACAAAAAGTTTATTAATCTATTGCATCGTTTCTATCACGGGCTCTGAGTGCGGCGACCGAATCAAGAAATTCCGTAACGAAATCCTTTGAGAAAAATTTTCTATCTGCAGTAAGTATTAAGAGTACTTTCCCTCCAGGTGGCATTACAAAATTCCACCCAGTATATTATTATCATATAGGTAAGTACATGTATTCTCCAACTATTACTTGCAAAGCGTGATGCATTTTGTTCGGCAGAGAATTAATTTAGCTAAGCATCCATGTAGACGTCTAGATGGCGCCACTGTGCACCACTTATCCTCCCTTACTGAAATTCTTTACTTACAATATACACACTGAATATTTCAACATTGTTTTGTACACCCGTTATGTGAAATTGTTTGTGTAGAAAAATATAAGTATACACACTAAAGGGGTTGTGAAAATGTCGCAAGACTGTCGGTACAGGTAGCTAAGTCTGACCCTAGAACGTACAGGGCTATTGAAGGAACACCAAGGATTTTATTCAGTACCTACGAGTCATTTGATAATTTAACTCTGTTTTATGCAGCGCCACCTCGAGTCCCAACTGCCGGATCCCTCCAACGATTGTCGCGACCGCTTGCGTCGCCAGGTCGGCCGCCGCCTGGTGCGACTCTCACTCTGCCAGGACGAGGGTGTCGTCGGCGTAACATACTACGCCGACGCCGTCAGGGAGGTCGCCGCGCAGCACATAGTCGTAACCGATGTTTTACAGGTGCGGCCCCAAGACCGAACCATGTGGGACACCGCACGAAGCATTAGGCCACTTAACAAAAGTATATCAGAATGATTTACACAGTAATGCTGGACAAGAATGGTGACAAGATTTATTGAAGAAGATGCAGATTTTAATTGTTAGCATAGAACACCTAATAGTACTATGTTGTTAGTAACAACAAACATTAGCAGGTGCGCAAGAGCATTAGGCGTTGTTTCCACGCAATTTGTCACGTGTGAAGATCAACAAAGTAACACAAACAATAAATGTGTAATCACCACTCACGAACGGTACACACGTATTTTTTATAACAATGTATTGAAAATCACACCTTCAGACTTAAGTACTGAAACTAATAACGAAGTACACGTACGCAGTAACCTTTGAAGATAAAACTTGAACGCTCACAAGGCGAAGACACGGCAATAAATAAACAATAGTTTGCAACATTTATGTGCCAAGTCACGCAAAAAATTCTATGTTCAACGATTTTACAGGGCCTTACACAGTTCTAATATTAGCATAACTATCAGATATTTGCGGGTCGAGCAATAGAAAATAATTGTATCGACCATTATTTATATGCGAAGCTCGGCTACCGACGACGGTAATTAGCGATTTGCATGTAGTCGATGGTCAATTAGTCGTCTCCGCTCCACTTGCCTCCACCCCCATTCCTACTTGGCTTGGCGTTCAGATTGCGAGGCTAAGCGCTTGGCAACGGCCACAGAGCAAAATAACTTGTACCAACACGGTAAAATTATTAGCAGTACGACGGCAAACAACAACGATATTACTTTTACACCGTCTACATTTTCTTCTTCAACATTCTTATGAGTTTCCTTGTCTACCATTGTGGACAATACGAAAACTGCCGGATTTTACGAGCACTTGCGACTTCTAACGACATTCGTCTCCCATTAAGTAGGGAAATAGGAAGGATAATTCCCGAATGCGCTGCAGTTTGTGGATTTAAGTTTAGGTGGTACGTACATAATTGATGGTAGGTTTAGACAATGACTTAGGACACGAATGCTGCCTATTTATTGTTATAGTTGGTGGAAACTTTGTGGGTGTACTTCAACTGTGAACTAGGTACTATTGCAATTGACAAATAATAGTCACAGTGAACTGGAACGACTGTGTATGACAGCGTATCTATATACGCATAATCCGATTGGATATCTCGGGAGCCGATTTGGCTGGAATAGAATAGATACAAGATAGAATAGACAGGCAAGCAATGCTCATGAACCCTGACGCGTTACTCATCGTCTTTGGAATATTTTAAAAAGTGTCCATAGAAAAAAAATATTGCTGACACATAGGAATATTTTTTACGATTATCGCCAGTGGGGACAATTGGGATTTTTTTCCCGTTCGTCCCCAGTGAGGACATACAATTTTTTTTTCCATTTATCCCCGCAGTGGTGACAATGCGAGTGGGGAGAAATGGTAATAAACCGAATTTTTTAGCGGGGAAAACGACTATACTGCATTGAACAAAAAAAATACAAGAATCAGGACAAAAACCAGAGTAATCAGTTAAACGAAAAATAAAAAAAACTTCGAATAAAAAAAGTCAGTAAAAATTCTAGAGACAGCAGACATTGTCCTATTTAGTCGAGACTTATCAAGAAACGCCTACACTTGAACCTTGGTACGCATAAAAACACGAAATTCCTATTTAAATTCCATTTGCCTAATTATGTGCATGATTAAAATACTAACATTGCACAATAATGCGGTATCAAACTAACTGCAACCTTCAAATTCGTTCTTATAATACTTATTATGAATAATTATATGATTTTCAGTACAAATTATTTAAAAATGATCGGTGCCTAAAAGCCTAAAACATATTGAAAAACAGTGACCAACACATCGTACAGTAAGTTTTTTTTTTACATCGTAGTAAAATCTTCAAATCATTCCTCCCAGGGTTTAGCGGAAAGGACTATCAGACTCGTACTGACTAAAATCCGAGCTGTCCTTCAATAGCCCTTTACGTTCCGGGGTCACGGTAATTGTAAGTCCCGCGACCCCAGCAGGATATGCCCCTTTAGAGGGCCCCGTCATTTTGCCGACACTCGCGCGTGGAACACAACGCACCGTTGACACGGGCATGGTCCATAGTCGGACAGCGAGTCTCCCATAACTCACCGCCCGAGCACCTGTTCAACAGTTTTATAAATTTATGTATCTCACATTTTACTTACGCTGTTGCATTTTACTTAAGCTGTTTTATGCGATTCGTTTTTATGAAATTAACCACTTACATACTCTTTTTTGAAACGACATTTTATTCGTTTCCCGGTCTTTGATTGGCAACATTTTTAGGGTTCCGTAGTCAACAAGGAACCCTTATAGTTTCGCCATGTCCGTCCGTCCGTCCGTCCGTCCGTCCGTCCGTCTGTCCGCAGTTTAGCTCAGAGACGCACAGTACTAGAGAGCTGTAATTTGGTGTTAATATACGGATTTGTTGTGCCGAAAAAGTGGTAAAATAAAATCTCGTAAAATATTTTTTTTTAGGGTACCTCCAGTACTTACACGTAAAGTGAGGATTTTTTTTTTCTCGCGTACCCCTTAGTGTGGGGTATTATTAAATAGGCCTTTAAAAAATAATGATAGTTTCCATTAACAATTTTTTGTTAAAAAAATTCGTTTGTGAAATATTAATCTTTAAAGTGCTAAATTTTGCTCGATTTGAGTGTCCCCCCCCTCTACCAGCTAAACGGTTATGTTTGGGGGTGTGAAAAAATTCACAATAGTAGTATATATAACGAAGTTTAAAAGAAAATTATCATGACTAAGTAGGCTTTACAACTGTACGAGTAATAGTGGGTACATATTTGAATATCGAAGATTAAAATATCTACGCTTAAAATATCGATGTTCAGAATATCGAAAATTAAAATATCGATTGTAACAAAATATCGAAAAATGTTACATCTACGCTTAAAGCGTCGAAGATTAAAATGTCAACTGATTTAAATGTCGAATGATTCAAAATATCGAAAGACGTTATGTCGAAATTCAAAATATCAACGTTTAATAGATCGTAGTTCATAATATTATCTAATTTCATAATATCTATGTTAAAAATACCTACTAATTGAAATATCCACCTACCAAAGTAAGTCGACGGAGCAAACCTATCCGAACTTCGAACCTAACCTGTCCGAGTCGGGGTGCCCCAAGTCCCGAGCTCGCTTCGCTCGCTCTTGCGTTCTTAGTCAAATTACTGATTCGGATGGACTTCGGATGCAAGAGCGAGCGAAGCGAGCTCGGAACTTGGGGCACCCCGACTCGGACAGTTTAGGTTCGAAGAGGATGGCGGGGTCTGAAAGACCCCGCCATCCTCTTCGTGTTAGGTTACTTTAAACCTTGCAAACAGAAATAGGAGCCCCGCGAAGCGGGGCTCCGTCGACTTACCTTGTTGAAATACACATTCGATAATCTGTATTTCGATATTTAGATCTTTCGATGTAACTTTTGTAGATATTTAGATTTTAGATTTATTGGACGTAGATCATTTAATCATTCGATATTTTAAACTTTCGATATTTTAATTTTCGATTTTATGGTCATTCGATATTTTCATTTTCGATATTTTGAACATCGATATTTTAAGCGTAGATGTTTTAATCTTCGATATTCAAATATGTACCCGTAATAGTCGACCAACTTATAAAATGTACTTGATATCATATTTTCTTAAACAAAATGTATCGGAGACAACTGCAAATGTAAGTTTGTCAACTTTATTTTTACAGCTTTTATAGGTATGTTTTTTGGGGATAGGTAGGTTTTTATCGTCAGCTATTTTTAACTAAAATCAAAAAAGGAGGAGGTTCTAAATTCGTTGTAATCTTTTATCTTATGTATTTTCCCCGATTTCTCAAAGACTCCTGGACCGATTTTGAAAATTCTTCTTTTTAACCGACTTCAAAAAAAGGAGGAGGTTATCAATTCGACAGTATTTTTTTTTTTTTTTTTTTTATGTTTGTTACCTCATAACTTGCGACTGGGTGAACCGATTTTCATAATTCTTTTTTCAATCGAAAGCTGGTGCTTCCCGTGTGGTCCCATTGTCACCATTTTAGGATCTGATGATTGGATCTTGGAGAAATCGAGGGCAACCCTCAAATTTTATTAGCTGACACATAGTTTTTCGCAAATCTTATGAAGTAATTCAAGTACTTGCGTATAGAAATCATCATCTCATGTAGCTGAGCTGATGATGGAAGGTACAACTCCTCATGTAAGAAAATTATGTTCGTGTTCGCATATCTCCGGAACTACAAGTCCGATTTAAGTAATTCTTTTTTTGTTGTACTAGGTATCGTTCAACTTAGGGAATACTGCAAATTTCATCAAAATCGGTTCAGTAGTTTTTGAGATAGAATGAATGCAAGAGATGTTAACGATGTTATTACCGGTGCTACGGATTACGAAATTCTAGTGCACATGTAAGAAAATTATGTATTTGACAAGAATGTTGGTGGAAACTAAAAAGAGTAAAATAAAAACTTTTTCTAAAAAAAATGTGACCGCCTTCAAAAACAACCACAAAAAAGGGTAAAATAACCTACAAAACTTTTCTTTCGGAAGTCGGTGGCAAAAAAGACAATGAAATTAAGAAAAAAGTCACCGACTTCCGAAAGAAAAGTTTTGTAGGTTATTTTACCCTTTTTTGTGGTTGTTTTTGAAGGCGGTCACATTTTTTTTAGAAAAAGTTTTTTTAAAATTAAATTCAGCGAATCAGTTTAGTTAGTTCGCATAAGTATTTTGATGGGCAACTACGGAACCCTACACTGTGCGTGGCCCGACACGCACTTGGCCGGTTTTTAAATTAAATTCAGCGAATCAGTTTAGTTAGTTCGCATAAGTATTTTGATCTGCAACTACGGAACCCTACACTGTGCGTGGCCCGACACGCACTTGGCCGGTTTTATTTTCTTAATTCTCTACAATCATCCCCAACACTTTTCCGTCAGTCTTGTCACTGCACGCTACGGGGCATTTTATCGTAGGAAGTTAGACAGTCTGAACGCCGCGTGTTAAGGTGCTCAGGGCGCCATCTAGACGTCTACATTGGCGCCCTGCGCGCTACCCGCTAAATTAATCTCGTGAGGCAGAAGGTGGGGACATCCAATCTGATAGATCTATTTTTTTTTTTTTTAGGTCGTCGGTTTGGTGGCCTAAACGGTATTCGTAAAGGAGTAATTATTTATTAGGTAAATAAAAAGGAAAGAGTGACGTGCCGATACTAAGTAACATGGATAACATGTGATATTATTATAAAATTCAGAAGTCTGTGAAAGTAGCCACTTTTTTTTAAACGTTTATTCACAATAGGATATTTTTCTACATCGTGAGTGCGTTTACAAATATTTTAACTCAAATACACAAAACCAGATCCGGAACAAATATTGTAGGTCAAACAAATATTTTTCCATGCGGAGATCGAGCCCGCAACAATCAGCGTTACAGACAATTGCTAATAATGCTGTCATCAATATGTGCCTTTCTTCTTTCCCATACACAACGTTTAACGTTAAATGCGCAAAACCTCTCGTGGGGTAACTCAGCCCATGTTACTGAACAAACAAAAAATCGAAGACTTGGAAATTCACAAAAAAAAGATTTTTCATACTGATGGGTCCGAACAATTTTTCATTTTGTAAAAAAAGCATTTTTTTTTTGCGAATTTCCAAAAGTCTTAGAACTAGCATTGTTCAGTAGCATGGGCTGAGTTACCCCACGAAAGGTTTTGCGCATTTAACGTTACACGTTGTAGGTATGTCACTGCAATGGCTTCAAGGTGGAGTATCCACGTAAAAATTATACACAGATCTCCCACAAAGTTCAGAATCAACAACAATACAAATAAACACAACACGTTACGTCAAATTACGATCCACGTGTTTCAAATAAAATTTTATATCCACGCTTGTATTCTATAGGACTATAACTCTAAAAATATATAGGCGATTCTTATATGCGTAGGTACTCGCACGTTGACATCACAATGCACCTTATGTAACGTATTTTGTCATGTAGGATATCGAACACGTCATGGTCACGTTGTAAAATACATATTCAATAAATGTCGATTTTCGGTTCATCTTTGTTGTAGATATTTGCCGCCTGCGTAGGTTTAACGTCTTGTTGTAAACTAAGTATTAATCGTTAGTTAAGTCTCTGTTTTGTAAAATAGTTGTAAATCTCGTACATTATTAGCAACTTTTTTACTCGTAGGTAAGTAATTGTATTACGTTGTTAATGACATTAAATATCTTCAGTATTTATAAAGAATATGTTTTGTTTCAATATAAACATATTATAAATATCAATATTGTTAACAAATCATATTCATATTGAACAACAGTTAAGTACCAGACCAGACTCAACTCCGGTAGTCCTATTCATTTCATAATCTCAACAGAAAGTACTAGGAGAACAGAAGCATGAAGGTGTTAGTGTCACCATCTTCAAAACTGTACTAAAAAAAACTACTTTTATTGAATACCCACCAAATGTATTAGGTACACTTGCATGAATTCAGGTATTTTATAAAACACTTGTCACGCACCAACATTTTGTCTGAAAATCGGATACCTAGTGGCCTTAGTAATAATGCAAGCAACCGTAGAATTCACTGAAATAGTAAATTATGAAGATTTCCATGAAACATGGTCAGCTTGTAGCATCTGTGCCGAGGCTTCCGAAGTGCGCCCGTCGCGGCAAGACTAATACTGTTTGTGGAAGACACATTTGTTACCGCCTCCACTCATTTAGGATACGTTTCACTTGTACATTTTGTGGTGGACTTATGAGTCGCAATCATATTTGAGAAAATGGTTAAACCTGTATAATAATGAGCTCAGTGGCGCACATTCAGAGGCCTATGTCCAGCAGTGGGCGAATAATCAATGATGAATGTTAAACGTACCTAGGAGTTCGATGGCTGGTTAGAAAACAGTTTCTGATGTTCTGAATCACATAGTCAAACAAATACCTACTGCTCGCAATTAAATTTTTCTTTCTACAATCTTAACTTCACTGTAAATGTTATAGGCAAACTCCGAAGCTCCGGCGCTCCTAGGTTGGACTGGTCAATCCTCAGGTCAGACTGAATGACTTAGTCAAAGCCCAAACAAATGTAAATTTTCGGCCTTTGACTAAACAATTTTCGTCAAACCTGGGAGAGACTAATTTGGTCAGGCAAACGTCAAAACACAATTTTATTAAATCGGGGTTTGACGAGTCAAACTCCGATATAGGTATGAAGTGTGCGAAAACATTGAAAATATTTGTTCCGTCGATTTACCTTGGTAGGTGGTAATCAGCAATTTAACTAAGCATGCAAGAGCAAGCCAAGCGAGCTCGGGACTTGGGGCACCCCGACTCGGACAGGTTAGGTTCGAAGGAGATGGCGGGGTCTGAAAGACCCCGCCATCCCCTTCATGTTAGGTTACTTTAAACCTTGTAAATAGAAATAGGAGCCCCGCGAAGCGGGGCTCCGTCAAGTTACCTTAGGTAGGTGGTAATCGCTCGCCCTTGCATCCTTAATTAAATTGGCGATTACTACCTACTCTGGTAGATCTGGTAGATCAACTAACTCAAGGTCTGTTCTGTCTCACCGAGTTTTGCAGTCGCTTCTAGGATTGACTAGGCCAAAACCGAAACAGAATAATTTACTTTCGACGTTTGACTGAAAAGTTAGGAGCTCCTGGGTTTGACTAAAAATACTTCAGGCAAAGGGCGAAATTGAAATGTATTTCGTGGATTGCCTGATGGCTTTGGCTAAACCTAGGATAAACCAGTCCTTCCGCGAAGAGACTGTGTATCGGACTTTGACTATAACATAAATACTAATATATTTAAAACCTCGTCTTCTTTTACTCGAATAAAATAAAGGCGAAATAAAACTTAATTATTAATATTTATGAAGTACCTACTATTGCATAGTCCTAGTTTTACATATGACGCATACATAACCATGCAAATTCAAGAACTTAAAACAAGATAGTCATCAATTCGGGATCTTGTTAAAGTGGAAAACATCTTGGACTTAATTCATCCATACTGGGAGGTCCCAGTATTGATGAATTCGATTCGAATCGAATATTTACCTTCCACTATTGTGATAGGGTAGAAAATCTAATAAAGAATTTTAACAGACTGAGGTAGATTGGTGTGCTGGCGTCTGTACCTACATCAAACACCAATTTGTAATTTACTATCACGAAATTCATAAAAACAGAGACAAATAACCAAATCCGTCTTAGCTCTCGTCATAAGGCGTTATCTTGAACGAAAAAGATCGTTAATCCAAGTATAACATGACGTGACTACCAAGAAAAATCCTGGGCCAGTTTTTCTCCATAATCTCGCGTCTGCCGGGTCCCGGGCCCCCGACATTGATCGATGCAGGTGAACAAGAAATGCCTTCACTCCAGAACATTACTGCAGCCAACTTTCGTACTGCTTTCTCGAAAACGTGAAGCAGTTTAAGGAATATTTGGGGAAAAATTGACTAAATAATGTCCAGTGGTTTAGCTTCCAATGTTACCTTTTTTGTGCAATGAAGTGTACGAACCGAACGTACATATTAGTCTATTGGTGTTTATTTAATTAAAAGTGTAATGTAAAACCCTGTTATTCGATTGCGCCCTCGTAATTTGGAACAGGGACCGAAACCGGTATGATCAATACGGGTATTTTTTCTGTAACAACCTTTTTTCTTTTACAGGTAATATTAAAGATTACCTTTATTATCAAAAGTGAATACATAACCAGTATTAATACCGGTTACCGAAATAAAAATTACCCCTATTTTACACACTTGACACGTGCCGTCGGCAATAGTCACAGGGGTTTAGGCGCATTTGGGCTAATTCTCATTTGGGCAACCGACTCCATAATGGACTACTTCTCATTTGGGCTACTTCTCATTTGGGCTAATTCTCATTTGGGCTACTTCTCATTTCGGCTAATTCTCATTTGGGCTACTTCTCATTTGGGCTAATTCTCATTTGGGCTACTTCTCATTTGGGCTACTTCTCATTTGGGCTACTTCCCAAAATTTGGGCATGTTTTGGTAAGTAAGGGATACTTTTCGAAAATCTCAATCAATATTCAACAACAATTCTATGTTCCCGCTGTTTCCCGTCTTGAGAAATTATGTACCTACGTCCTAAAAATAACCCCAATGCATATAATGTTGGGATTCCTTCCTAACAACCCTAAAACTACTCCTTAGGGGTCGAATTTCGCAACATCCTCTCTTAGTGAGAACCTATGTCCTAAGTAGAACCTCCTGTAAAAGTCGAGACCTCTACGAACTATCAATACATCAATCCCGTCTTAGATACAACTTTTGTCTTGAGACTCCTAGCACTTGTAGTAACAAAGTTTCACACAAACTATCAACCACAGAAAAACCCCTTATGAGGTCGAATTTCGTAAAATTGTGTCTTAGTGATCTACGTCCTATGAAATCCCTATGAATAATTTGAAACTCCTAGCAATTGTAGCAATAAAGTTTAATATAAACTATTAACACCTAAAACAACCTCTTAAGCGTCACAAAATACTGTTTTGTGTGCATTTTCGTATTAAAAAGAACCGCCATGAAAGATTTGGTCGCCTAGCACTTGTAGTAACTAAGTTTCATACAAACTATCCACCCAAAAAACAAACCTCTTAGGGGTCGAATTTTACAAAATCCAGTTTTGGTGTTATCGTCATAGTACAATCCCTTTGGGGCCGAATTTCGCAGAATCCATTCTTAGAGCTCATCTACGTGGAAAGTATAAGGAGGGCTTATTCCAAATTTTAAGCTTCTAAACATGATTGTGATGTGAAATTTTGTTCAGGAAAACTAAAGGAACAAACAGAACTTAGATCTATTATTGTAAACATCCACCACATTGAAATAATAAAAAGAGTGCGACTTTGTATTCAACAGTATGTATTGGGTCTCATTTTGAGCGTTTGATATTGATTAATTTTGTAACAATAATGTTAAAAGTGCTAAGGGGGGTATGTGTACGCGACCAACGCGCGCTCAACGCAACGTCGACGTATGTACTAGCTCTTAAAATAATGTAATTGATCTCTTGAATGAATAAACAAGTTTAAATAGATAAAGACAGTATTTATTTTAATAAATATCCCCAAATTTTGGAAAGTAGCCCATATGAGAAGAAGCCCAAATGAGAAGTAGCCCAAATGAGAATTAGCCCAAATGAGAAGTAGCCCAAATGAGAATTAGTCCAAATGAGAATTAGTCCAGATGAGAAGTAGCCCAAATGAGAATTAGCCCAAATGAGAAGTAGTCCATTATGTAGTCGGTTGCCCAAATGAGAATTAGCCCAAATGCGCCTAAACCGTCACAGGGCGCGCATCGCATGTGTGTGTGACAAAGAGTCGTTATCTTTAGTTAACCGGTATTAAAACGGTAACCTGAATAGGGGTTACATTTTTCTTCGGTCTGGTTACCCAGATAACGGTTACCTAAGTCTGAAAAATAACCAAAATTCTTCAATACCGGTACCGTAATTTATAAAGGTTTTCGGTCCCTGATTTGGAAGCCGACCCCAAAAAAGTTAGGTTTGGTGAGCAATAAATTCATCACCTGCTAAGCCTCTTCTTAGATTCAGGCGATGAATTAATTAATCACCAAATGACATATCTAGTCGAAATTTAACTATTGTGTCTACCAAACAAAATCGATGTTCTTGATGTTTTCACGAACATTAAAGTGTAATAACAAACGCCCCCACGTTTTAAGTGGCCACTCTCTCAGATCCGTAGGGTTATTTTTCAATTTTTAGGACATTTAAAAACGTGGGTTTTTAGATTTTGAAATATGAATTATTTCCACGAGAACCTACTGCCGACAAACTGCTTTGCAGTTTGGCAGATGTTATATGAAAACAATCGCTGTATCCATTTTTATGATCATATAAAAAAAAAAATCTTGAACTGCATCAGAACTTTTGAAAGGACACGTATTAGTAATGTTTATGGCCTGTCCTATTATAATAACAATGAATACTTTAATGATAATTTTTAAATTAGATACGTAAGTAAATGTTTTAATAAATAATTAGATTGCATTATAAATAATACATTTAGGAATATTCAAGTTATTTGTCAAATAAAAGCTCTCTTCCTCTCTCCTCCAGTGCCCAACAGGTTCATCAATGATCGTAACTTTGTAAAAACCTACCATGTAAGTAGGTACACGTCTTGTAGAAGCAATAAATATATAGAGTATTGAGTCCTGTTATGTATGTGTTATTGATAGATTTGCAATTAACTACAAGCCCAAACCTACAGGTCCAGGGTCCAGGGTCCAGGCTTTGTCAACGCTTGACGTATCACAAAGTCTTTGAGAGTGTGATACGAAGGCAGTAGCTCGGTCGCCTTAATGAACACGCAATTATTTTAGACATAGCGCGTAGGACCGTAGTAGGTCTTGTCTGGATGGCTTTGACTAACGACCTCCAAAGCATATTATGATGAGATAATTTTCTCGGTTTTTTTCTTTCTCAAGTTAGCAATGGATATATAAACAAGCCCGTTGGTTGAAAAAGCAATTATAATTTTTGAAAAGAGGTTTTGAAAAAAATTGACAATCGCTATCTAAATGTTGAATTTCCTGACGTTGTAATACCCACCCTGAGCGCAAATAAGGTATTTAAAAGTCTTATATAAAAAGATGTTACCCAACATGCATTTATCGATCTATCCTTAGTCGAACTGAAGAACTTTACGTATATATTTTTTTAGCAACGCCAAAAAACGAAAACTGAAAATGTTAAAGATTAGCTGCTTTCCTCACGAGCAAATTCTATTCGAGAAGCTTAAACATCTTTAGAAATTTCGTCTGTGTTTCATATTTTATACTTTCATGCAAAAAACCATTACTTACAGCCTCTGTAAAGTCAATAATACAATGCAACTCAATGCCAATATCCAATAATTCAAAACTTTCCATTAATTTCCACTCATAACTTTCCCTTTCGATTGAAACTTCTCATTTACTTTGCAACCTCTGTACTCGTATTCAGTTTATTGAATAAATAATGTTCTCAAGAAATTTCTGTGCATGATACGTCCCCGACGTATAGAGTACGTCTCCGAGACGTATATTATGTCTAGTTGGGTAGTGACGCGGCCGCGGTGTTTGTCGACGTCGAAGGCGGAAAGGAGTGACGTCATAGGTGTCAAACTGTCGAAGACGTGTACAAAGTGGAAAAGTAAGCAACTGTCACCGTGTTTTATGGATTGAACTCTTTTATGGGACGTAACGTGTCAGTAGTATAAGTAGGTAATCGTAGATAATGGTGGAGTAGAGAAGTACGCTAATTTAAGATATTAATATGGAGGTTAACAAAAATAATTCACAGAAAAAAATAGAGATGTTGTTACAGTTTTGTAATTGCTGTTAATTATCGCGATGATAGATACTAACGTCATGTTCCGTTAGTGTGGCCCCCGAATAACAATGTTGCTTCAGGTTTGAATTAAAAAAAGACATCACCAGACCTCAAGGTTTTTTCTTCATTTTCCTCTTGAGAATGTCACACTATCGCTCTTTTCTTAAACTAAGAAAAATTATTTTAAAAATCCTGTTTCGTTGTGAACACGTCTCAGAAAACTCGTCGTAAATGAAAATCTCTATGCTAAATTATTAATTTTGTTTAAATGCTATAATGTAGGTGTAAATAGGTAGGTACACCCAGTACCAAGACCACACAAACTCGCAGAATTAATTTCCTACGAGTCCTTAACATTTACCTTTGTTAATTTATTTACGTCGACGATCTGACTCAGACTGCAAAATCCTTTGCTGCTTTTAAACTTAATTCCTATTCACTTTATCAACTAAGCAAACCGCTTTAAACCTCTCTTACATAAAGGGAGCAGCCAAACTGGACACCCCCGTGAGAAATCGTTTTAATACTCAAAATCCGCTTGGAGTTTCAGCGTTTAATGAATTACGTCGGGTGCAGCCTCCGGCGCAAGACGTGCATCGATCAACGTCGCACCCCCGGTCGCACTCAGCACCCCCCGGGGGGGTTCAACCCCCGGATAGGCGCGGGGAGGCACGGGGCGCGGGGGCGACACGTCCCCGCACTGCCCAAATAAAATATTCGCAGCGCTGCACTTGCAAGCTTACATGTGACACCCGTTGTCACGTGTCAAAGTTGATATATGACAAATTGTATTAGTTTATCGAGTTATATTGAAGCTGGTTTAGGAAATGACCATAATAGCGTGGGGTATACTTTAGGACGTGGATATTTGGGTTTAGTATGTATTACATACATTATTTTACCTACTTTTCCAGAGTTTCGCTATTTAACTTTTTGAAATTTAATTTAAGGAGTAATTAAACAAGATATTTCAATTCACAGAAACTTTGAGTTTGCATTTTGATTAGAATTTGATAGCAGTCAATTGCCGCTACTTTCATTCAATCAATATTAGAAAACCTTCGAAGAATTGTAAAAAACAAACTCGAATAAGTAGAAAGTGCAGTAGTATTAAAAAGAAAAAAACCGGCCAAGTGCGTGTCGGGCCACGCACAGTGTAGGGTTCCGTAGTTGCCCATCAAAATACTTATGCGAACTAACTAAACTGATTCGCTGAATTTAATTTTAAAAAGAAGAATTTTCAAAATCGGTCCAGGAGTCTTTGAGAAACATAAGAAAAAAGATTACAACGAATTTAGAACCTCCTCCTTTTTTTGAATTTACTTAAAAATAGTTGACGATAAAAACCTACCTATCCCCAAAAAACATACCTATAAAAGCTGTAAAAATACAGTTGACAAATTTACATTTGCAGTTGTCTCCGATACATTTTGTTTAAGAAAATATGATATCAAGTACATTTTATAAGTTGGTCGACTATTACTCGTAAAGTTGTAAAGCCTACTTAGTCATGATAATTTTCTTTTAAACTTCGTTATATGTACTGCTATTGTGATTTTTTTCACACCCCCGAACATAACCGTTTAGCTGGTAGAGGGGGGGGACACTCGAATCGAGCAAAATTTAGCACTTTAAAGCTTAATATTTCACAAACGAATTTTTTTATAAAAAAATTGTTAATGGAAACTATCATTATTTTTTAAAGGCCTATTTAATGATACCCCACACTAAGGGGTACGCCAGAAAAAAAAAATCCTCACTTTACGTGTAAGTACTGGAGGTACCCTAAAAAAAAATATTTTACGAGATTTTATTTTACCACTTTTTCGGCACAACAAATCCGTATATTTACACCAAATTACAGCTCTCTAGTACTGTGCGTCTCTGAGCTAAACTGCGGACAGACGGACGGACGGACGGACGGACGGACGGACATAGCGAAACTATAAGGGTTCCTTGTTGACTACGGAACCCTAAAAAAACGATGGAGTTGAATAAATTAAGCAGCTCTAAAATAATTAAAGATTTCTTATCTTAAAAATATATTATATTAAAAATATAGCGTTGGATTCAAACCAATTTTCTTATCTCGCTTTATAGGTGCGGGCGTGAGATAAAAAGAGGTAACTGCAAATTCGCTGGCGTTCTTGTGTAGCTGGGCTTTCAGCCTGGGGCTGCGCTACGTACAGTCTACGTGACGCTTCTGAATTATAAGAAAATGCATTTACGACGCTCTGCCGCAGAGCAGACGGCACCGCGTTTTCGTGCCTAGTGCTCGCTAGGTTTTAGTAACATGATTCACGTACGAATTCTTTATTTCGTAGGTATGAAACTTATTTCGAAGGAATTCTAGAATAAAAAAAACCGGCCAAGTGCGTGTCGGGCCACGCACAGTGTAGGGTTCCGTAGTTGCCCATCAAAATACTTATGCGTACTAACTAAACTGATTCGCTGAATGTAATTTTAAAAAGAAGAATTTTCAAAATCGGTCCAGGAGTCTTTGAGAAATCAGGGAAAATACATAAGAAAAAAGATTACGACGAATTTAGAACCTCCTCCTTTTTTTGAAGTTAGTTAAATAGTTGACGATAAAAACCTACCTATCCCCAAAAAAACATACCATAAAAACATACCTATTAAAGCTGTAAAAATAAAGTTGACAAACTTACATTTGCAGTTGAAGAACATGTTCTCCAATACATTTTGTTTAAGAAAACATATTATCCTAGTACATTTTATAAGTTGGTCGACTATTACTCGTAAAGTTGTAAAGCCTACTTGGTCATGATAATTTTCTTTTAAACTTCGTTATATATACTACTATTGTGAATTTTTTCACACCCCCAAATATAACCGTTTAGCTGGTAGAGGGGGGGGACACTCGAATCGAGCAAAATTTAGCACTTTAAAGCTTAATATTTCACAAACGAATTTTTTCATCAAAAAATTGTTAATGGAAACTATCATTATTTTTTAAAGGCCTATTTAATGATACCCCACACTAAGGGGTACGCGAAAAAAAAAAAATCCTCACTTCACGTGTAAGTACAGGAGGTACCCTAAAAAAAAATATTTTACGAGATTTTATTTTACCACTTTTTCGGCACAACAAATCCGTATATTCACACCAAATTACAGCTCTCTAGTACTGTGCGTCTCTGAGCTAAACTGCGGACAGACGGACGGACGGACGGACGGACGGACGGACGGACGGACAGACGGACGGACGGACATGGCGAAACTATAAGGGTTCCTTGTTGACTACGGAACCCTAACTAGCTTTTCTAAAATGTGATGTCTGATTTCGGTATCTTACGCAGACGTGTTAGTTTCAAAATAAACGAAAAGACAACATAAAAACGAAAATTATGTAAATCTACGGCACGTGTAACCTGCATATGAACAATTAGCATAATTAAATGAGAATGACTCCGTTATCATAGACATTGCAAATATGCTATATACAGGTTGTTACAGAATAGTGTAATACTTCATACTAACAACATGGAACTGGAGAACTTTGAGTAAGGAACAAGGGTAAAGAAGGAACAGTTGGGTCAGTGGCAAAGTGAATGACTGCTGCATTGTGTGTCACGGTTCGATTCGCGCGTCAAACAAATATTTTTATTGCCTCCAAATAGAATTGTTCCGGGTCTAGTTGTCTGTTGGTATGTGATTCCAAGTATTTATAAATGCACACACTTAACGGTGCGTGAAGTGAACCTTTTTTTATCGAGGTAAAATCATCTAATGCGTCCTCCCACACATACTGTGAGACGTGTACCGACTAAAATCCACGGGTGATTCTTCACTAGCGCTTTACGTTCTAGGGACAGGGTTACCTGACGAGACAGTCCTGCGGCAGGCTTTGGCCCTCTAAGGGGCCCCGTCAGATTGCTGACAGCTCTTTGAGGCGCGTGTGAAGCAAACACGCGATATTTGACAAGTTTTCTAATGAAAAGTTTTGCGCTTATTCTGCCACATCCTGTATACAAGTAGTGAATGTCACACGCTGTTTAGAGTGCGCGGCTACCTAATAGCCTTCATCTTTAGATGCAACTTAAAGTTCATTCACTTTCTACAAACACATTTCTGCGGCACGCAACATGGGGATCCAATTTATTTACTTTGGATGAACGGTTCGAAGGAGATCGAGACAAAATAATGACAGCTGCACGGAAATTTCAAGTTTGAGCTACGCCTGCCGAGGTTGGTCTGTTGATGGATGACCATACATCATAGCGAGTTTCCACTGTGCCTGGAAAAGCATGTTAGGCTGTCGGGCCCGGATATTAAACTGTCTTGGATGCAAAGAATTTCAATGGAAGCGAAAGAAATATGTACCTAGTACATTATTATCTATTCTCGGCTCCTAATTAGCCTTGCCAGGGGCTCGTCTGAAAATTGCGCCTTGAAAGCAACAACAAAATGCCCATTTGTTTCGAACGACGTCTTTCAATACACTTTTGAGGAAATAAAATACATAACCAAAAACAAATTCGAAAAAAAAATGGTTTTTCATACAGATGTGCCCGACCAATTTCTCATTTTGCATGTAAAATATTTTTTTTTGCGAATTTCGAAAAGTCTTAGAACAAAAATTGTTCAGTAAAATGGGCTGAGTTACCCCACGAGAGGTTTTGTGCTTTTGGCATTACACATTGTTTACGGAACGTACAACGGTTTTAAGTTTTTTATTCGCCGCTGCATAGCCAAATATGAACATAGAAACTATTGATATTTTTGAACTTGATAGATCACAAATAAATGTTAATTTGTTCATAATAACAAAATGTTTACTTTTAATAATCATGTCATTATCGATGTTGTCATATTTATTAACACAATTTGAAATATTTTAAAAAATCTTGTCTTTTTACTGAAATAAAAAACGGTTACCGCCGACAGAAGAGATCAAACCACGACCTACTACTTATCAATCGACACGTGTAACGCGACAGCGAATACGAGAAATATAAATGGAAGAAGTTGGTCATAGCTAGGGTTGCCTTCTCTTCAATTTTGAAACCGGGAAAAGACCGGGGGTCTTTTCCTGGTGATGAGTCCAAAACCCGGACAAGAGTCGAAGTACGCACCGTGGCAAATGCGTCGGAAGGGGTGAGGGACGGTGAAGTGTGCGTGTGTCGCGGGCGGCCCAAGACTACATTTTTTAACCCTGACAACATATGAGACCCCCACGCACCCCGGATGCCCTCTAAACTAGTACAAATCCAGATAGATGGTAACCCTAGTCATACTCGTAGCATCCCACGATTCTCCGCGAATGACGTTACTTGCGACGCGTCGCTGCTCACACCAAGGCTAAAGTGACTTACACGTGTTTCAATTTAGGCAATCGCATCGCATGAGGTTTCGAACTAGGCGTTACGTTTATTTTATAATTATAAAACCAAGGCCAAGATTAATAATGTAATTTACGATGCACAAAATGTGTAGCTGAATTAATTATGTACCCATTGAAAAAAATGTTTTTGTATTTTAATGTATGGCTTAATATGCATATTTGACTATTCAATGCATATAGAGAAAAAGAAAAAATAAGACTTTCTTGACCTATTTAACAAAGTTTTTTCTAAACAGTTCGATTTTTTTGTACCTATCGCATGACCCGTAGACAAACGAAGAATGTGTTTTTTTCTACATTCTAAACATCGCCATGCTTGAAGCGATATCAGAACGTAGTTAGGTTTGCCATCGGTTCGGGTTTCCCCGGATGTATCCTAGTTTAAAGGGCATTATAATAAATTTAAAGTTTTGGCCGCCCGCAACACGCACACACCGTCCTCCCACCCCGTCCGACGCAGTCGCGAACGAGGAACTATTTTTTTTCTATCAAAATAACGTAAAAATTCCCGTTTACATCGCAAAAACATGAAAAGTCGTGCTAGGGCCTGTGGTACAATATCCAGGCAAAATAAATCCACATAAAGAGAAATTTCAGGAAAGATATGACGTGACTAATGAGGTTCTTCAGAATTAATGTAAGAAGGAGAAGGAGTACAAACGTCAGCCTGCACCACAGCGAACCTCTATCGGTCAATTTTAACCATATCATAATAGTGGAAGGTTCATGTTCGATCGATATAATTTGAAAGATTCAGGTTGGTTCACCTACTGGCGTCTGTAGGTACTAGTGATGTTGCGAATGTTCGATTTTTGACATTCGCGAATTCGAATGCGGGTGCGAATATTCAATTCCAATATTCGCGAAAGTGAATATTCAGTTTTAAATCAATTGCGTTTGATAAAAACGCTTTAAAATGATCGAATTTCATAACTTAATTTTAAATTATTATATTTACAGCTTTTTTTTACTTACTGTTTGTAACGAGAATGGAAAAAGTATGTACAAGAGTAGCTCTAAGAGGGTCAGTCAGTGAAAGAGAAACAGAATGAAACACGTTTATCTTATCATGGTAATTTTTATTATTGAATTGTGTTGATTGATTTGATGAACATTAGTATTGATGAATGGCAGGATAAAGGCAGATTGAATAAATAATGAATGGAGAGGAAGACGCCAGATAAGAAAGAATGAAATGTGTAGAAGAAGAAATTTAACTCGTTCGTATTCGCATGAATATATGCGGGTGCGAATGTCTAAAAATCTGCGAATATATGCGGGTGCGAATTCGCGAATATTCACAACATCTCTAGTAGGTACTATGTAGGTATAGTAGCAGATAGCATTCAAAAGTATGTCTTGAATTATTAAGAAAAACTTAATTATTAAAGACAGATATAATAATTATACTTATACTACTTATAAGCAAACTTGATAGCCAATTAAAGTCAATATCTATATATATAAAATTCAAAACTGACTGACTGATCTGACAACGCACAGCCCAAACCGCTGGGCCTAGAAACTTGAAATTTGGCGTAAGCCCTCCTTATACCGGGGTGCTATGACAGGAAACCTCCACGTGCGCCCGTGGACTGGAGTTCCCTCTCGGATACGTCCAGGGGGAAGACCAGTTTTTCGGGCCGGTGCACCCTGGGATGCGGGCAAAAACTCTTCCTTGGGCACTGTGTGCCCAAGTGGTCTCTTTGCCCGTATGCAAATAGCCTGTCGTGTGGATGCTCCAACGCGTGTCCCTCTGATCAGCAGAGGGCACAGCGGCGGAGCGGGCTTGCGGACGGTGAGTGATGGGTAGCTCGCCGTCCGACCAAGGACCAAGCCCGGGTCGGTGGCGCGTCGTGTTTCGCGCCAAATGCCTGCTGGGGTCGCGGGTTTTTTCTTAACCCAGGATACCGTGGCCCCGGAACATAAAGGGCATAGGAAGGAACACGGGTGGATTTTAGTCAGTAAGAGTCTGACAGTCCCTTCCGCCCCACCCAGGGCGGGAGGACTCATTTGATGATTTTACCACCTAAAAAAAAAAAAGCCCTCCTTATACCACGTAGGTGAGCACTAAGAACGGATTTTGCGAAATTCGGCCCCTAAGGGGTTGTTTTTGGGGTTGATAGTTTGTATGAAACTTCGTTACTACAAGCGCTAGGAAATTTAAATTTGAAATACGGGTTCTTTTGTGGACGTACGAGTTACCTATGACAGGATTTTACGAAATTCGACCCCTAAGGGGTTTGTTTTTGGGGTTGACAGTTTGTATGAAACTTTGTTTTTAGAAGTGCTAGGCGTCTCAAATCTTGCATGGCGGTTCTTATTAAGACGTTAACGCTCACCAAAGTGGAAATTTTGAGAAATTCGACCCCTAAGGGGTTGTTTTTGGGGTTGAAAGTTTTGAGACTCAAATTTTACATAGGGGCTCTTTTTTGAGCGTAAGTGATACATAAGTCGGGATTTTGCAAAATTCCACCCCTAAGGGTTTGTTTTTGGGGTTGATAGTTTGTATGAAACTTTTGTAATAAGTGCTAGAGCCCTCAAATTTTGCATCGGGTTCCTTTTTGGACGTAGATGCTCACCATGACGGGATTTGGAGAAATTCGACCACTAAGTTGTTTATTTTTGGGGTTGATCTTGATTGTTTGTACGCAACTTCGTTAGGTACTACAGGTGCTAGGAATTTCAAGTTTTGCATCGGGTTTCTTTTAAGGACATAGATGCTCACCATGACGGGATTTTGCGAAATTCGGACCCTAATGGGTTTTTTTTGGGGTTGATACTTTGTACGAAACTTTTTGAATACAAGTGCTAGACATCTCATCTTGCATATTGATTCTTTTTAAGATGTAAATGCTCACCAAGGTGGACATTTTGTGAAATTCGACCGACATTTGGGTCATTTTTAGTAGGCGTGGGTGCCATTCAAGACGGGATATTGCGGGGTGATAGAATTTTTGTTGAATATTGACTTAAATTTTCCAACATTATCTCATATAGAGGGTGGCCTTGATTGGAAATTCACAAAGGCAAAGTTCGAAAATCATGCGGACGAAGTCGCGGGCGTAGTGCTAGTTTAAGTAATAAAACTTTTATGCTTGTATTTTCTGTGAAACATAATTTATTTATCATTTTTGTTTTAATTAATTTATTAAACGTTTTTACAACTATGTAACTAAGTTTTCAAAACATAAATTATGCTATGGTATTATAATACTTAAAAAACTTGTTTCTTTGTTAATTTAGCTTATGTCAGTTTCATCTCATCTGCCTAGCCTTTTCCCAACTGTTGGAGCTGTCTCCCAGTCTTACCGAATACACTTGAGAACCAGTATTTGACATGGAACGACTGCTAACCTATCTCCTCAACGGGCAATACAATATTTGTTGAAGACTGGTTGTCAGAGTTTCGGGACCAGCGGCTTTTGCTTTCCGGGACACGGAAAAAAGCTTTCTGGTTCAGTAGGCGCACTGAGACGCGACATAACATCATATTTTCGTGTATTTAATAATTTTAGATTTTGGCTTCGCGTGTTGTAATAGGGTAGTTTCCAGGGTCAAAATAATTACATTCTATTTAGTGCGTATTTTAGATTATAAAAAAATATTGGACACGTATTTTTTCTTTTTTCGATTAAACAAAAAAGAACAAAAATAATAGCCTATTTAAGTTACCTGTGACGTCACTCTGCGCGAAAAATGCCACACATCGTGACGTCACACGTAACTTTAATAGGCTATATCTTTGTCATTTTTGGTCTAATTTACAAATAAAAAAATACGTGTCCCTTATTTTTGAATAATCTAAAAGACGGACTAATTACATTTTTTTAGGCAACTAGCCTATTAAAGGGTGCACACGGCATCGCGACTTCGCGAGGAGTGCCCTGCCTGGAGGCCTTAAATTTTTAAGGCATCCACAGCAAAGTCCGGTCTTCCACAACCTACTAGAAGCTGGCCTGCGAATCCTGCGATATGCCATACACATAAAAAAATATCGCGAAGCGTCGCATCATCGGTGAAATGTGTGTCTTTTCGTGTAGTAAATAAAGTTAGATCTTGGGCCGCAAAAAAAGTGTCCCAATGTGAATTTACCTTAAGTATTTTTTACCCATCCAAAGACCGACTCTGACAAGCATCGATTGACCTTAAAACGTACCCGTGTGACTGATAGTATTTAGCCGTGAGCTACTATAATGCAAAACAGCAAGTTTTGAAGGTAAAAAAACTTGCACGTGTATGTTGTTTTTTTTTTTGTTTTGACCTTACATAAATAACCTTACACATTTTGATACTATAATAAAGGCTTCATTCACATGTAACTAACGTAAGAACAAATGAGATATGGTCGACCCCCCGAAATTGACTTGTGTAATAAATGAATGAATGGCCCCAAAGTATGTTTGTTTGTTACCTTTTCACGCCTGAACCACTAAAACGATCATTGTCAGGTGTCTCAAGTGTACAGGTGTCCCTGTTCCAATTAATGGTATTCCTCACTTCTTTGCGTCAAGAACGGATAATCATTCATTTCATTTCATTTCAAAATAAGTTGATTTTGCTCGAGACTTGGCGGGGCACTGCCGTGCCCCCAGATACTGCTCCCGAGAAAAAACAACAATAAAGTTCAAAAGTAGATGGCGCCATGTATCTTTCGTATCATGACTTCATTATTATCATCACAAGCACAGTAATTTTAACCGAAGTGATTGTCAAATTTAAATAAACACGAACAAAATCGTGAGCAAAAGCAAAAAAAAAAAATATTTAACGAAAAACAAAAAACCCGACTGCATTAAAAAAAAAACTAAAAAGAAAGAAACAAGTCCAGTAGTTAAGAATTCACTCATTCACACTAACAGTCGGGGCCCATTCAAATTATACCAAATCTTCCCAACGGGCCCCGACTGAGTGTGAATGATTAAATTCTTAACTACTGGACTTGTTTCTTTCTTTTTAGTTTTTTTTTTAATGCAGTCGGGTTTTTTGTTTTTCGTTAAATATTTTTTTTATTTCATACTTTTTAGTTAGGTACTATTCAGAGAATTATTGTTTTGCTAAACAACTTTAAATCGTTATATATCCTAAACTATTATTTAAAATGAAAAATGATAAAGCGAACCTAAAGATGATTTTAAAATACCTATTCAACGATACCCCACATGACATAGTACATCGACATTTTTTTTTTTCATTTTGACAATATGGCGTCTGGTTGTCGCTGTGGTGAATTTTGATTACTGTCATGTCTTTAGTGACACTCGCAAGGTTAAGACGAATCGATTGACGTAAAAATTATCAAAATCGGCCTACGCATTTGGTCTCTAGAGTGCCACATAGAAACAAACATACATACATACATACATACATAGACTGATAAACACATTACCCTCCTTTGCGTCGCGCAGTCGGGTAAAAATATAAAGGCCCTGTTGCTCCGGCCCCCTTAAATCCGTCCCAACAGTTCCCCTTAACCTTGATTTATTCGTGTTTGGGTAAATCGGTCAAGGTCACGAATATTTTTCGAGGGTGCGTGGGTCAAGGTCAGCGTGAGGGGTGCGTTGACAATGAAGGCCGTGTGGGCCGGTACGGGCTAAGGATATTCGTAGATTGTTGATCTAAATACGGGGTACGAAACGGTAAATCTTTTTTTTAATGGACCCATGCCCGTTGGTAATGTTAGTATAGGTTTTTTTTTTTTTGTCTACCAGCAATTGTTTACACTCATACAAACTATAGTAAAACGAGCATTTTTAAACATAAAATAGTGCAAGTTGCAACAATTACTTAAAGGTAAAAACCCCATGAACATGAAAAAAAAGAAACAACAATAATAAGTTACTACTCTAAACTACATACACAACATTAACACAGTCTTAAAAAATTACGGTAAATCGGACTTATTTATTTATTATTATTACGGTAATGGTGATACAATGAGATCACTGGACCCAATCAAGTTTTGAATGAGTCGACTGGACTCACTGCCTTCCCGACCTACGAGTTGTAAGTCATAGGTTCGAACCCCGCCAGGCGCATTACTTTCTGTAATTTATTTCATCACCACTGCTCTCAAAACGGTGAAGGAAAACATTGTGAGGAAACCGGCATGTCCTAGAACCAAAAAATCGAAGACATGTGACATCTACCAACGCGCACTGGGCCCGCGTAGTGGATGATGGCCCACTCCATCTCACAGAGAGAATGCCTATGGCTGATGATGATGACTCATTCCTGTTAAAAACAAATTTTTTTAAGAATATAGTAATTTGCATTTTTAATCACTCACTACAATTAGACAATCTATTAAAAACGAAAGATTATGCTAGCTGGAAACTGTAGCAAGAAATGTATGCAGCTTACTTGCATCCGAGCTTATCGCATCTATCAACGTCCGAAGGCTTTCACGGAAGGCTTTGTTCGCACGGTGTGAGCGCCCCCCCCGCCCGCCCTGGCCGCCTCCCCGCCCGCCCTCAGACGGTACAAACAACTTAGCTAACTCCGACAGCCGCCCAACTTTCTTTGTGGGTTGATAGCCCACCGAAATGTTGCTCATTTGTTAGTTAAGGTAATCATAGTGATATGTTATGATGTATTTGCATATTGTATGTTTTTAGCATGAAATTGAGAGTGTGTGTTGAACTTACAGCGTGCAAAAAGTAGATTACGTATTTACAACAAAAATAACACGTTTTATCTTGTTAGCGGTAATCATTTTAAAAACTTAAAACTTAACTTTTTTTTGACTTTACAATTAGCTTTTTGTCTAATTACCAACTACTCACCACAATAAATGATAATGATAACACCACATAAGAAAAAAAAGTCAGACTAACTATAATTACGTGCATTTTTTCTACCAAAAACATCGTAGCACAAAAGCTGACGCACGGTAGTTGGCAAGAGGGTGCATCTGAACGTTGCAGGGCGTCCATCGATCAACGTCGCCCCACCGACCGATACTAATGGCGGCTCAGACCAAGCCTTGGAAACCTAGCCTGCCTGGAAACTCCTCCCCGGTTTTAACGAGAATTATATTTCAAATGATATGGTGCTAATGCTTCAGGGGAGAATGTTTGTGAGTGCTTTTTTCGAACGATGGTTTTTGCTGCGAATAAGAGATATTTTGTGGGGGCGTGATTTATGAAGGAATTTGTGATATCATTTTATTTTTAAGAATATTTTTCTAGCTCGTTTTTGTAGTCTGCTTTCAGCTGGTTACAGTAAAGCTTTTTTTTAACGTATTAAAATCATGTGTTAAAATCATCATCATCATCATCATCGTATTAAAATCAAATGAGTCCTCCCACACAGGGCAGGGCGGGAGGGACTGTCAGACTTGTACTGGCTAAAATCCACGGTGTCCTTCAATAACCATTTACGTTTCGGGCCGCTATTAGTCCCGCGAAACCCACAAAAATTAACCAATAACCATGTTATTACCACTTCAGGCATCTAATGTGACATGTTCGCACAGACAAGGCCTTGTTACAGTAATAAAGCTAATGCGCTTTACCGAAGCCGTTTCGGATGCGGCCGAGGGGGGGTGAAAGAGAGAGGTCGGTGCTGAAGGGAGGAGGGGGGGTGGCGTCGCGAGCGCGCATCGATCACACCGATACGATCACCACCCACCACCGCAAGACTACACAGCCGAAACTACCGAATTAATAGATAACGGGGTTTTTTATTAGGAGCTGATATGGGAAACGAAAATGGTGGAGTTATCATGGTTTTCGGGAGGTTCCGGTGTAAAATTGATAATAGTTTTGGATTGTTAATATTATTATCATCAGCTACAACCAGTTTTGACTTCGAAACAAAACAATGAATTTTCTTTTTAAATATCTACAGATGCCGGTGCCATTTCGACGACAAACACGTTACCGTACTACAAAGCTACTATTAATTAATGAAAACCACTCATCAAATCTAGATAACACCAACAAATCATTCGCAACGAAATTGGAGCCCCGATAAGGACGCAGACAGATCGCGAACTCTCAGTCAAAGGGATCCCTGGATGCAGGCGAACGTTTCATCCTTCCACGTCGGGCGGGCGTTTAATATCCGAACGGCCGTCTCTACCGTCTTTTTACTGTACGCCGAGCGAAAAATAATTGATCGATTTCACCATTCCACCGTAATGGCGGTATGACGTAAAAGGAACGCGTATAACAGCGAATCCGGATATTCTGTTTCACCTGCTTTGAAATTTTGAGCTAAATGTATCACGAAACCAATTTGGTTGTAAGCCAATGTTTTTGTGAGGAGCTGATAGGTTTTGTGAGTAATCAGCGTGGGATAGGGGGTCGTTCTCCTTATGATTTCTGGTTCTGTAAATGAAAGTAGAAATTTCAGAATTCTGAATGCTGTTTTTTTAATTAGGCTTAAGTGAAGGCTGGAAAAATTGCAAAACCTCTGAAAATTATTATGGGGTATAATATGTGTTATATTATATTATAGAACGCAGTGTATGAAATCATTAATCATCAATATTAAAAGTATCATTACGTTGATGCGGGATATTTATCATATAAACAACAAGCTAACATAGTAATTATCCCGATTTCAGCTGTATTAACATACTCAAACTTATATAACCGGAAAGCATCTCATCATTTGCCGAGTCGTTTCCCAAGTATATTGGGGTCGGCAGACCAGAAAGCATCTAACCGTCTTAAAAAAACCGGCCAGGTGCGTGTCGGGCCACGCACAGGTAGGGTTCCGTAGTTGCCCATCAAAATACTTATGCGAACTAACTAAACTGATTCGCTGAATTTAATTTTAAAAAGAAGAATTTTCAAAATCGGTCCAGGAGTCTTTGAGAAATCGGGGATAATACATAAGAAAAAAGATTACAACGAATTTAGATCCTCCTCCTTTTTTTGAATTTAATTAAAAATAGGTTACGATAAAAACCTACCTATCCCCAAAAAACATACCTATAAAAGCTGTAAAAATAAAGTTGACAAACTTGCATTTGCAGTTGTCTCCGATACATTTTATTTAAGAAAATATGATATCAAGTACATTTTATAAGTTGGTCGACTATTACTCGTAAAGTTGTAAAGCCTACTTAGTCATGATAATTTTCTTTTAAACTTTGTTATATGTACTACTATTGTGAATTTTTTCACACCCCCAAACATAACCGTTCAGCTGGTAGAGGGGGGGGGGACACTCGAATCGAGCAAAACTTAGCACTTTAAAGCTTAATATTTCACAAACGAATTTTTTTATCAAAAAATTGTTAATGGAAACTATCATTATTTTTAAAGGCCTATTTAATGATACCCCACACTAAGGGGTACGCGAGAAAAAAAAATCCTCACTTTACGTGTAAGTACTGGAGGTACCCTAAAAAAAAATATATTACGAGATTTTATTTTACCACTTTTTCGGCACAACAAATCCGTACATTTACACCAAATTACAGCTCTCTAGTACTGTGCGTCTCTGAGCTAAACTGCGGACAGACGGACGGACGGACGGACGGACGGATATGGCGAAACTATAAGGGTTCCTTGTTGACTACGGAACTCTAAAAATTATCAATGTTACAAACGTCAACGCAACTATCCACACGTACCACAATAAGCTGAGCAAACAGACTCGGCGTGGTCTCTGCAGGCCCAAATTGCCTGCAGAACTATTCTAAAAGGCTTGTATTTTCCCCGCTCCGGAAAACAAAGGGAAGCTGAAGAACAACTTGGTTTTTATTCATCCAATTAAGAAGACAGTCAGACTTTAGATCATTTTTCAAACTTCATAAAGTATTAGGTACTTTATTCAAGGGCGAAACGTTTCAGGGTATTTTATGAACCAATCGCAGTCCACTGAATTTCCTTCAAAACACATCAACAACTTTCTTCCTACACTCCAAACAAAAACATTCAGACAAACAGCATAGACTCGCATAGAGAACCTCCATTCATTAAATTCTAATGCCAAGCATTTTTCCCAGTGCAAAAGACATTAATTCCCAGCTAAAGGGGATCCAAATCCAGCATTCCTTAGGCAGTAATATAAAATTCCATTGGTAGAAGTGCCGGTGGTGAGACGTTTGATGCAAAGCAGCTGGTAGCAACGTTCGGTATGCCAATAACACAGATTAGAATGCTGCAAGACGTCTAATGGAACAATGATTAGATGTTAGTTATGCCGCCTAGGTTCATTGAATTTAGCGGCCAATCGTTTAAGACTGCTAAGCGGGTGTCTGACTGTCTTGCTGTTCGGTTGTGAGGAGATTGCATGTATTTTTATCAGATACGAAAGGCGTGCAGTTGCCAAAAAGTTTCTACCAAACTTATAGTTTTAGCCAAAGGTTTTGACCTGCAAGTTTTCCTATACTAGACTGATGATGAATTTAACAGGACAGGATGTCTGGATGCCAAATATGATATAAGTGTAATTTAATTATTAATTCTTTTGTTTGTCTGTAGAGCTTTTAATTGCACCCACGATGTAAGACAAATTCACAATTAAAAGATTGTTTGGTGTATTCAGATGTCTAAAAAAATTTTCAACTTCAAAGCGACATTTGACGTCGCGTCGCGGCGCGAAGGGCAAATTTTCGACAGATGTTAACTTTTTTTTGATAAGATGGTCAGTACGGGACAATGTTGATAATAAATAAAAAAGTCTGATATGAAATCTTCCATTAGTAATAGTTAATTTTATTTGATCATCAACTAGCAATCACCCAATCAACACGTTTATTTAGTTACCATTCTTCCGCGTTGATAACAACCAGATCGTTCAGAAAGCCTGAAGTTTCTATAAGCTTCTATAAGCTTTTCCTTGGAAAACTTTAAGTCCCCAATACCGACACAAAGCAACTCCAATAAAGATATAGGCACCTATTATCGGCATGGCTAGTAAAGGCTCACGGCGCGCTATCGTAGTATCCAAGATACAGTGCCTAGGTCGGGAGCTCGCGGCCTTTTGAGAGATACGGGCCATTGTCGGCCCATTGTCAGGGAAACAATGGCTATTTCAACACCTCACAATGGGGCGAGTTAGCTCCGTGAAAAATTAACGCGCCCGACCTGCGTGCGATGAACGTTGCAACTAGCTTCCGTGCTTGCTTCTAGCTTACTACTCGGTGAGAACTGTGTGAAGTTTTCGCTTATGAGGCCTGGTAATGAGAGCTGTTGAATAAGTTATTTCTGTTTTTTTTTTTAGAATATCCTGCCTCCTGTACTCTTTTGGTACTAAACTTTGCCAGCATGAAAGGAATTCAAATGATTAAATATTTTTTATTCATCGAAATAAAAAGAAAAAAAGGTAGTGTAAGAAAAACGCAGAAAATAGTGTAATGATCATTTGAAAAAGTTTTTGTTCAGCAACGGAGCGGCCAAGAATTTGTTAGATTTTTATAATTAATACAAAAAATTGAAACCCTGTAACAATTACCACCTCTAGCATAACGCTAAATAGGGACCCGTGACGTGATATGTCACAAGCCACCTAATATAGTAGTCTCCCAACTAGGGATAAACCGTTATATCTTTATTAAGCCGACCAAAGATTATAGATACGAATGTCGCCAGTTCTAAAAAAAAGTTCTCATTTCAAAACGCGAAGCTTCGGAATTTAACCTTTTGTGACATTTCTCCATTTGTAACGGAGACTGCTAAAGACTCCAACGCACATCAACAGTTGAAATTCATAATAGAACGTGTAGTCAACACGTTTGAAGAAACAGGTGAGGTAACAAAAGTTCTAATTTACTTTATTTATGTGCATTGTCACACTTATCCTTTTGTCGGTCAACACTTCGTGTCATTAGTGTGGAAAGAGGTTTTTTTTGTCGAAATAAGCGTTAAACAGGTAGGAAAGTATTATGGGATAAAAAATGACTAGTATACGTATTAGGACTAGTACTATTATTAACTTTGCACCTTAAAACTTTCGTACTAACTTATTTAGCCATTTTAGTTACTGTTATCCATCTCTATTCCACAGACAGGCAAAAGTATCTCCCCAAAAGTGACAAATCTTCCGATGCAAGACCAATGTGACCCTCTAATCGTTATTTATTTATGTCTAACACCCGCCATCACCTACCCGTAGTTACAGTGTCTGCCGTCTGCCTTTTCTTGGATAAAATGAAAAATTGTGTGATGAAAGATTTGTATACCTACATGAAATGCGCAAAATAAAGCAAATTCCAAAAAATGTTGCCGAACTCAAAATTTCATCATCCTTCGTAAAGCCATACATTAATTAAATTAAAACTGAAAATATAAGAGTATCAGCTCTCAGAAAGCCTACATATTGACCTCAATGATTTTAAACGAAAATTAATAAATTAATGTGATAGGTCACCGGCTTCAGCCAATGAAATAAGTATTAAAGCCCACAATACCTGAAATATCGATACGATAGTGCCGTTGCGGTCTCAATACAGCCCAATTAGTCTGCACTGCCTTCCGCACGTTTTTGCCCCAACACTAATAGGCAAGATCTTGGTTTAAAGACTTTTATATGAACCGACATGTTCCAAGCAAAAAGTTGAGCTTATGTTTATCTGTGTAAGGGGTTTGCAGCTCTGACGAGCCTCCCATAGACGGCCAAACGCCTACCAGAGTCACGGGACTGTGAAACAAGTAGCCGAGACTCCGGAACGTAAGGGGCTATTGAAGGAACACTGTGGATTTTAGCTTGTCAGCCTCTATTGCTCCAACCCAAGGCGGGTGGACTCTTTTAACGATTTTACCTAAGAATAAGTTTTTTAAATCAAGTCACTGTTGCAAAAGTCAATCTATGTATGGGTCAGTATCCATTATATACCGTGGCCCCTCAATGTCTTGATAAGGACGTTAAGCTGTTTGAACCCGGCTGTCAGCCCTTGGTAAGACTGGTTGTCAGGTTTGAGTATCCTTTGAGTACCCTTTAAGAACTGCAAGTCTGACGCCCAGTGTCTGGTTTTTTGATAAATGATATCTATTTTGCAAATATGTACATAGGTTTTCACAAACACTTTTTTTAAGGCTAGATGAGGCCGGTGTTTCGTACCTGACTACTCTGAGAAGAAACATCCGAAACAAACTCAGAGGTCATCGTCTCTTTTAAAGTCCAGGCATTAAATTGGTTTGTTAAGACATGCGAGGACCCTGCAAGTTTGTTTGAGATCAGATAAGCGATAGAGATGAAAAGAGGCGACTCCTCCTTCAAAATATTGCTATTTTGCGCATCAGTTTGACTGGAAGCCGACTCCAACGTAGTTTTAAAACAGCTGGACAGAAGATAATAAAAGCGGATGATTTATGTGAAATAAACATGAGTAGGTGTTTGTAAGTGTGTCAAGTTTGCATGATCTTTAGGAACTGAAAGGTCAGTCGAAGTGTTTGTTGACACTCAGTTTTGTTATTGTTAACTAGTGTTGACAGTCTAGTTATTGTTCTGACATTTGGATTCGAAAGATCCTCTTTGAAGATTACGTCGGTATGCAAGTCTAGTTTTTCTATCCATTATATTTTTATATTGAAGCAACAAAGTTCAGACATGATTGTATTTTTTTTTCCTGACAGCAACAGACATTAGTAAATAATGAAATGATTGTTATCGAGAATATTTTTAACGACAGTTTCGGACCACTAGCAAAGATGTTAACGAAGAAGTGAAGCACGCTTGTCTAGAAGTAACATTATTTAGTTTAACTCAAAAGTGGGCGTACCTAAACGAAATGAAAAAAATATACTTTGGATCTCTATACCGACAACAATAAATGTGAAGTAAAGGGACTTCGACGTAGAGAGATAAAAATAGATTCTCGTTAGTACAAAAATAATACTAAATACCTACAATTTAAAAAAAAAAGCGCACTTAAGTTATAATAGTTAAGTACGCTTTTTTTGGCATCGTGGTAAAATTTTCAAATGAGTTCTACCCAGGACAGGACGGGAGGGACTGTCAGACTGGTACTGACAAAAATCCACGGTTTCCTTCAACCCTTTACGTTCTGGGGCACGGTTACCCGATAGTCCCGTGACACCTGGCAGGCATTAGCCCTCTAATAAGGGACCCGTTAGCCGTTATATTGTTGACGGTTCTTAACACAACCGACGCCGACGCTGCGGTAAAATACGGAAATCTTTTGCTAACCCCTCCGATCCTTAAGAATCGTGAGCTATAAAAACCCCTACAGAGTAGTAAGGTATTATAGGCTCGGCTGTTTGGCTCAGCACACAATTACGCAGGTCAAGCGTGCGCGCTCCGTAGTGCCACAATTCACAAAGCTAACGCAGACGACTATATACATACGTATTGCTATTTATTGCGGCTCTTCCTTGAGAAGACAATGCTGTGATGTTGGCTTGGTTATAATTGGTTTTAGTCGTTTTATTTTTCTATTTTTATTAATCAAAACAGAAGCCTTCCTCATCCAGTCATTAACTTCTTTTATTTTTTTTTTTTAAAGGGTTTCTCTTGGCCTCAATCTAGCTCAAAAGTAAATATGAGACTCAAGATGGAGCGAGCTCACCCAAAGGCACTGTAACTTCTGCCCTGCAGCTACCTCATCATCCAGATGATTTTCGAAGAAAGAAAAAATCGGCTACGAGTGGGATTTTTACCCGCGTCTTCTGGATAAATAGGTGCTCCAGACGCCTTACAAATTAGGCTACCGCAACTCACACTCAGAAGTTGAATCTTCTATTTCCTCTTTTGACCGTTTTACGATAACGTGGCGCCATCTCTTAGACTACTTTCTAACTATTTCCAAACAACACGGCCAAAAACCTCGTATAAGCAACCTCGTATTCCATATAGATACTCCATTTTAGTCCAGGTCAACTCTAGGTCTTTTTATTTTCTATGGAAAGAAATCAGTACATTACCGAGGCTCTTCAACTGAGCTCGGTTATACTGATCACTGATTACAAGTTATGGTATTGTGGTTAAAATTTTGCCCGCTGTCCATAGCTTTCTACAGCAATTCCTGAGAGGCGCGACACAGGCGTTAATGCGCATAGTATTTAAAATTTCGGGACAATTCGTGCGGTCTATCTAACCTAGCGCCTGTAACCAGATCATCAAACGATCTCAAACCTAATGACTTTGTAAAACAGAGCAAGATCCCGTAAACGCAGCATAATTTCCATCCAAATATTAATCAAGTACCGCAACAATGAACTACAAGGAAACGCACCAACGTGGGAACAGACAGAGCTGTAAAGGGGATGCTATACGAGTGAGGTTCTAGCGCGTTGCGTCCTAAAACAACACTGTTCGCACCGGGTTCGCACCGGATTCTACTACCGAACAACTCGGATATCGTAACGCAATTACGCCGCTTCTTATTTCTTCACCGCATTTTAAAAACACCATAAAGCCTTTTAAAAAAAAAAACAATACTGAGCTCACCCGCTCTACTGCGCTGCCACTCTGCTTCCCCCAACAGTAGTTCTCCGAAGCACGCGCGTTCCGTCACCTTTCAACGCCTCATGTGACTTGTGATTTGTACTTGGAGGATGCAAAATCACCACTCCGGAATCGCAACGCATGGTGTGGCATCCCTCTTAGCTTTAACGTCATAACATAACCGTCGATCCATTTCACTTAACTGAGGCGTACGCGCTTAGAAGCGTTCTTGAAATATGCAAAGCGTACTCACGACCGACCCGCGTAATAGCGCGTGATATGCTCGCAGCAAAACCTCAGCTCTAAGCTATGAACGAAAATCTAGATTCTAGAGTCTCATCGTGCCGCCCATACATTACGAGCTATTCTTTGATGATACACTTAAAGTTGAATCGGGTAATGGCTTTTTAAAATGTGGAAGGATTTATAAATGTGGCAGAGCTCTTTAGAGGTTGTCGTAATAATATCATTAGCGATTTAATGATACAGCAAGAACGCAAGGACATAACATTGTTTGGAAATCTATTGGTGTTAGTCATCCATAAAAGCCAGTATTTGGGCCTCACTTTTCAGAAGGTGAAAATTCAAAGCTTTGAAGACAATCAAATCAGGAAGTTATATTTTATGGATGTAAACATTACAAAGCCGCAACGACAGACTAAACTAATGAGCTCCAACAGAAAACTAGACCACAACCTGTCATCCGCCACACAGTAAACCAAGGAAGTACAATAAATCGTAGGACATAAATAAGTAAAGAGCAAAGTTCTCGTTTGTATCACGCACGGCGCGGCGTGGGTGCCTCGGTACCTCTCGCCGATATGTCTCGGATATAAAACAAATAGCGAGGCTGCGTCGGCGCTGCGTGAATCGTGACAAGCCCGCACACCCGGCGCGGGACCACGACTGTGGGGATACTGGGTGCTAGCTATTGTAGGCTATGATCTAGTGTCGGCTGTGACGTAATAAAGATTCGCGAGGTAGTCTGGGAATATAGTTCCAACGTGATTTTATGCAAATAACTAGCTTTTATTCGCGTCTTCGCTCGCTCTGTCCCGCATTTCTCCACATTCTATATTGTAGGGCCTATAACCGCATCCTTAATTAAAATGTCTGTACCAAAATTCATTAAAATCAATCAAATAGCTAAGGCCTAAAAGCATTATCATCATGATCATATCAGCCACAAGACGTCCACTGCAGACCATAGACCTTCCCTATAGACTATAGGACCTGTTGGAAGCGCCTTGCATCCAGCGCGATCCTGTGGGTCTTAGGACGTCCACCGACAAGGTGAACGCGCTTGCGTGGTTTTCTTTCAAGAAACTTACGGCCCCATCGGTCATCAGTTCTGCGTGCTATGTGGTCTGCCCACTGCCACTTTAAACTTACTTATTCGTTAGGCTACGTCGGCAACTTCGGTTCGTCTACGAATCTCCTCGCTTTTGAGTTGATCACGCAGAAAGAGTCCGAGCATCCCTCTTCATGGCTCGTTTGGCTATCTTGAACTCACTATTGAGACCCATAGTAATAGACAAACTGGAAGCGTAACAAATAGAAAACAAAATGCAATTTCTTAAATTATCCCTAAAATATGTTGTCTGTATTTTACGCCAAAATCTCTTCCAAAATGTCTCCATGCCAAAATCGAAACATTAGTTTGAGCATCTTCAAAAACATAAGACCACGATAATACTATGATAAGACAGATGTGTCCTCCCTTTAATCTCCTATAGGATCACTTTTTTCTTGCTTTCATCGATACGGGCAAGTACTAAGTCTTATAGGTTTATCCGGTCAGTCATCCGGGCACTAACTACTTCCTGTTAAGCCCTTTGATGTCGTTAATGCACAGCCTCATATGATAGCCTATAGAAGGATAGGATACTCGCTTTCCCATCCCTTTTAGTCTGAGAGGCATATAGGATGATTCAATAGTCTCCTAATTCCAAAGAGTTTTGAGCAATACGGGCTAAAATGAAATTCACAGATTTTATAAAATAAGGGGTCTGATTTATGTCATTTGGCAAACTCTTAAGATCAGCAGGTCCACATAGTTCCAAGTATGAAATAGCTTTTTTAATCATCTTTATTATTTTACTGCGCTGAGGGTCCCGTAATCATGATAAGATATTTTATGCCCAATGGGCATTGTTCATTTTTTTTAATATGTTGTAATTGAAAAACCATTTCTAGGAATAGCGTTACTAATCATTAGTAACCAATCAAAAATGAAAAATGTTCATATTTGATTGATATTTTTGATAAAATACGCTTGACCTTCCTTGCCCTTAAAATGACGTTATTTTTGGCTGTACCGTTTTGTATCGTTGCCTGAGAAAATAAACAGTAAGTGGCAAGTATTTTCAACAATCTGTCAAGTGTCAAATTAAAAATGTCAAAATTGTAAACAAAGAATATGTTCAGTTTTTTAAATATTTTATGATTATTTCTGCAACATGCCTCATTATCTCTTTATAATGCCTCATTTACATTCAGCTGTAGTGAGCAGGGAAGTGGGCAGGGAAGTGGGCAGGACGAGTATGTAAACGCGATACTTCTCATGCCACTGCCATTGCCACTCGCGCTGCCCGGTGCTCCCCAAAAAGGCGGTTTTTTGTGCGGAAGTCAAAGGACCGGCAGCGCGAGCGGCAGTGCGTGTTTACATTCTGCTCCGACGCTCAGTACTCGCCGAGCGCCTGGAGGAGAAAGACATTCGTTTAGATCATCGATAATGCCGTCCGAATGGCGCAACAAGATTACAATAAAATTATTAGAACAACTGGAAACGGAAAAAGTAATTTGGATAAAAAACAACATGAACAGTTATAACATAAAGTTCTATTTCGATGGATAGATATGATCCACCATCGTCTACGACGAACATTCTTTTTTTGTTTTCGATATTATCTTTTTAAATATCGAACATAATATTAAGTAGGTATCGCAAAAAGAGACAGCGCAGCCGCTGTAATTATTTCGACGTCTGCCATTGCCGAAACTTGAAAGCGAAGTGAGTGGTAGGGCAGAATGTAAACACACACTCCTCTCGATCCTGCTGCAGCAGTATTTAGGGAATTATTGCCGGCAGCGCGAGGGGCAGCGGCAGGGGCTGAATGTAAATGAGGCATAAGATTTGCGAGAAAAGTGATGCCGTGATGTAGGCGTGTAATATTGTAAGGTTTATAAAATGTACCTACTGTTGCGAAGATCACTTTGATGTAAGTAAGATATCAAAGCTTTAGATACCTTTGTATATTCATTAAGTTAATGCTAAAGTATTGCTCAGGAAAGCGAACAATAATGTCACCGCGTCGACGGCTTTCTGTGTTAAAAAACCTTTCAAAAAAAGATTTCAAAAATTTATTGTATTTTTATAGTAGGGGAGGCGAGGATTCTAATTTTGCAGTTACTCGAGCATCATGGCGACCTATTGGATTTGAAAGAATATGTTCTAAAAAGAAAAAAGTTCCTGACAAGTTCTCTATTTTAGTGGGGGGAGGGCGTGTAAACAGTTTTAAAACTGTAAAAAAAAACAGTTGTACAGAAGTACTCGGGCGCGTCAGCTAATTACAGTGTAAACGCGCTTTTCTATTTCTGATAACCAATATATATTAATCGGACGATTAACTCGAGGGGGCTGTCCGTGGCAAGCGGTCGAAAATCCAAAAAAAAGTTAATCAAGCGCGTCAGATATTCAAAGTGTATGTAAAGTAGACCCTAAAAATTGTCGTATTAAAATGTCTGACGATTTGGATGTGGCACAAAGTAATAATTCATATTTTTATTTTCAGCCTCTTTGCTTGGCAGAACTAGGACCAGCGCTAACAGCATCCTACAAACCATGGCCGGCAAGTACGATGCGCCGGTGCTTTGGCACTGGTTAGCATTGCTTGTGCGGCAGTAATGAATGGTTTTTTAAGTGTTACTAACCCTTAGTAGATAAGTTATTAGTAACCATTGGACCTTAACTTGTCATTAAATAAATTATTATTATTTGAAATTGTTTTTAACTATTATTAAATTATATTTCTATTGGTAAAAAAACGTAATCTCGAAATACTCGAGCGCGTTCCATTTTTTTTTTAATTGAACGTTTTCCATGGGGCGATGTCGGTAGAATCGCAGAGAAAAGGTGAACTACCTGTTAGTTCGCAACTATCGGTCGTGATTTAATGTACATAATGATATACAATTTTTTGAACGTAATAAATCTACCTTTTTGTAATCTGACTCGCTCGAGTATTTCTGTGGATCGATTTTTTTTTACTAATCCGGCGCGTTCTCCCACACAATCCCCACCATATGAAGGGTTGATACTTGGTATAGGTACATTAAAGGGTGCAAGAAGCTGGAGTCACATTAAAATTCCCTTCCTGGGCTCCCCGACTAAGGATGCTATCTGACGTCTACTATCAAGAGAAAGTGACGTTGTGTTGTCAGGCAGTTTTTTTTAATTATTCACTGCTGAGGCATTGTCACAACTTTTTGGTCAAAAGTGACGTCAGCTACCTCAAAAATTAAAATATTAAAAATAAAAAAACTATTGAGGGAATCATAAAAATATTCAAATTAGTTTCTCAAAATGCTCTAAATTTGCAGAAAATAAAATAAAATCGAATGTTTGAAAAATTAAGACAATCCCCATTCTTGGTACTTTAAAGTTTGGGAGTCAATACCTCTTGTAATCTACGTGTAAAAGAAGCATATGCTAGGGTACCTTAAAACGTAGATTTGGACAATAAATGATCATTTTTCTTCAATCGGACTTCTAGGCACATTGCAAATTAACATCCTTACTTAGTTTCCAATAAACGCTTTTGGGTCTGTGTTTCCGAATGCATACAACCCGAATCTTGCTCTAAGTAAGCTCATACCATCGTAGACTTTGTCTCTGACACCTGACCTAGAGTCAAGAGCACACCCATCTGATCATAACTGATTTCTTCAATAAACATTAACCAAAAAATATAAAGAGCAGTGGTGGCCCAGTGGTATCGGCCCCGACTTACGAGTTGTAGGTTCGAATCCCGGCAGGCGCATTACATTGTGTAATTTATTTCATCACCACTGCTCTCAAAACGGTGAAGGAAAACATCGTGAGGAAACCGGCATGTCCTAGAACCAAAAATTCGAAGACATGTGACATCCACCAATCCGCACTGGGCCCGCGTGGTGGATTATGGCCCACCCCACCCCCTCTCACAGAGAGGAGACCTGCGTCCCAGCAGTGGGAACATTAATAGGCTGATGATGATGATGAAAAAAAAAAATCAGATTGTCTCAATAGCATCCCAAAGCTTAACTCTAATCAAACGCTTTATTATCTCAACAAATTCTAAACACTAGCCTTACAAATTATTATCTCTGATATCGTATGTAGCAGGCAAGTCCGAAGCAGTAAATAAAATAAATTAATAAGCTCACCACTCGGTAGTTAGGTTTGTCTTATCGTAGGCTGCGTCTGCGCACAAAATACGACTGGCTGGCGCGCCCGGGGCCTAAATAAAATAATATTTATTTAATTTACCGAGATGGTTATCTGTTAACGTTACTGTTCCATGCAATATGGGCTTTATTGTATTGTGATCTTCGTTTTTATTGTCAACGGGTTTAATTTTAAGGGTATTTTGCTGTTAAAGAGTATTATTGGTTTCTGAAACCTCGACATTAAATGCGTGTGTGTAACTACCCAATTTTCATTCAGGAAAATTGTGCGATGGTTTTCGTATTTTCCGAATTTCTGATTTCTAGATGTCTTTTTTTTTGTAGGATCAACTGTATTTGTTCATAATTTTCATTTTAAAGCACCATCCATACTCTTATCTTTCAGTTTCTTTAAGTAAAAAATACCGCAAAGATTCGGTATGCACTGTAAACTGTAGAGCGACAAAAATATTTAAGACTATCATCATACTTTAAATGACGGGGCCCCCTCTCAGAGGGGAAAAGCCTGCCGGGGCCGCGGGACTTATTCCATCACCGTGACCCCGGAACATAAAGGGCAATTGAAGGACACCGTGGATTTTAGTCAGTACAAGTCTGACAATCCCTCCTGCCCTGCCCGGGGTGGGACGAATTTGATGATATTGCCACGTTAAAAAAAATCTACAACATACTTTAATTCTATCCCAACTATTTTCCCAGCCTAGCTTCAATTAAAGCCTACATCGAGCGAGTTGCGCGTGCATCGATGGGCGATAGTGCAAAAGGGCGTAGAGGGCGGCGCGCGCACACACTCAGGACGCCCACGCTCCACGCTCCACTGCGCCTGCGACTAATAAACGCAGTTATGACGCCGTATTACCATACTAAGATAGACAGGGAAAGTTTTTGTGTAATATTTATGTAAAATCTACTATCTATGGGAAGTGGGAGGGGTCTTTTATGATGTGTTTTGTTTATGTGACTATGATTAATGGTGTTGATGGAACTTTTAAATATTTACATACTCCATTTACTTTGTGCAATGGTGTTCCGCTTTTTTAAAATATGAATGAATGAACAACATCTCTTTCTGATCTTACACTCGGATAAAGCCGCTGGCAACAGTTAGTATTACATTTATTTCGTACGTATGTTAGGTAAAGTTGATAGAAGTGCTAAAGTTATTAGAAGCGATATAGCCCAAAGGCTACCTTCCTAACTGGTAATAGAGAGGTCGTAAGTTCACGCCCTGGCCCGTTGAACTATTATTGTGGACTATTTTCTTAAAGATATTGAGCCGATACAGAAATTATTCTAAAGGTAAACAGAATTATGTTCTCTTTAAATAGCTAAAGCTTTACAAAGTTAAACCTGTTATGGTCAAAAAGCTACCTAACAATACATCAAGTTAACGGTTAGTCAAGGATAAACCAATGATCAAGTCGTCCTCGAAATGTGTCCCTATCCGCTAAGCTACATTTCTCGATACTCTTTTTATCAAAAATCATTGTTACCCTTCTTGTATCCGAACGCGATTTGCCGCTTCCGCTGTCAAAGAGTTGTAAAAATGCCATGTAAACATTATCCTTGCGCGTCCAGTACAATAATGTGTTCAGGGCTCTGTTTCGGCTCCCTCGATATTGCAGTGCATCCGGCATGTTTGCTGACGCCAGCGTAGATGACTTCTATGCAATTATGCGTAAAAAAGTTGCGTCGGTGGTGCGACGAGTACGTGGGAGCCGAAATAGCGTCCTGAGAATGATTGGAGAGAGATCCGATACTGTCCTGCTCAGTAGGTTCACCGAACTTCATGTGTTGCGAAACAGATGAGCCTACTGTGCAGGTTTGCCTTTTTTTGCCATATTGTCTACTTTTAAATATGTACTAACATTAGTTATAAGCAAACATTTTCATCACTAACAACCTTTGCCTGCTATGGACTGTTTTGTCTGAAATAAATGATTTTTATTTTTATTTTTATTTTTATTTTTATTTTTATTTTATTTTATTTTTATTTTATTTATTATGTTTTTTTTTTTCAACAAGTTTAGTTTTATTAGAGCTTTTCACTCAAATAGGCTCTGTTTGAGCCGAATTTGAGTGCATTCAAACAAAAAAGCTACTTGAGTCAAAATATAGAGATCATATCTCAAGGAAAATATTATATTGGTAATTTCGAATTTTGTGCAAAGAATTTAATTTAAGATAATGTTTCAAAGAGGTCTAAACCATCGAAAAAGAAAACACTTATTTTTTTAATATTTGTATCATCAAATTAAGGCGGGACGGGACTGTCAAACTTGTACTAAAATAACCAAAGTGATCCTTCAATAGCCCTTTACGTTCCTGGGTCACGGTAACCTGATGAGACAGCCCCGCGACCCCGGAAGGCAAATTAAGTAGGTGTCCCTACAAATTGAGTAAGGGACCACCAAATAATGTGTTTTGACACTTATTTTTAAAACTAGCTGCTGCCGTATATTAATAGTTTTAGCAGTGAAGCCAACTCAGCTCGCTACCCCATTGTGGACCAATTAGTTGGTCGCGAGCTTCTATTTGCAGAGGCCATTTAAACGCCAATTTAAACCTCCATTTGGTCTCACTAATCTAATAACATTTATTTTACAGACTTCTTTAGTAATGTAGTAAGAACTGGGTAGCTTTTTATTTGACGTTTAGTTTACGTTTTAATTATATTAAGTACCTATCTTTTTAGTTTTTGCTATTCTTGCGCTTAATGTTTAGGGTTCAAAGGGTAAAAACGGGACCCTATAACTAAGACTTCGCTATCCGTCTGTCACCTGGCTGTATCTCGTGATGGTTTGACACTTGAAATTTTCCCGGATGATTTATTTTTTTGCCGCTAAAAACAAATAAAATAAGTATTTAAGGGGGCTCCCATACAACAAACGTTTTTTTTACGTCCTCCTTCGTTGTGATTATACAAGAGATAGACACTCTGGTTAATACAGCCGCTGCTGGTTCAACTGGAAACCGACCAAAACACTTATGGAAGGTCCCGGAAAAAGGTCGCGATACTGTCTAATGGAATTATTCCCGTTGGATCCCACTTTTGGATCCCATTTTTTAGGTAGTCCCGATGAATCCCATTTTTAATTCCCATTGAATCCCACTTTTTGACAACATGTGTACATATCAGAAGAAAACTGTTACCGTTATTTTACTGGTATATTCTGAGTAACTAATTTAAGAATTTTACTAAAAAAAAAAGTTCCACAAGATCCGGCCACCATAGGCTTTCCATAGACCGGTCACCAGTGAGTGTAAAAACGGCAGAGACACATTCTGAAATGTGTTTCAGTCTTTACTTACAAACTGATAGAATGTCACTAACCAGCAAAAGTACTAGGCTAGCATAAGATCAAGGTGGTATGTTTTGCGCTCTGGCGCCACGTGACACGCAGCGCGGGGGTAAGGTAACTCTAAATGGCCTGCCAAAGTACTAGGCTAGCATAAGTTCAAGGTGGTAGCCGGGAGCCGTCCGACCAAGGACAGGCCCAAGTCATGGCGCGTCGTGTTTCACGCTTACCTCAAGAGAACAGATGGAGACTGGACCATAGGGCCATACGCCTAACTTGACGCGGGCGAAACCGCAAGCAGAAGCTAGTTTTATGATAGCAATTTTGTGATTGAAAGTACTCGCATTCAGATTTTTTAAAGCATGTGGGATCCAACGGGAATAGTTTTTGGGATTCAACGGGAATAAAACGTTTTTTTTTTTTGTGGGATTCAACGGGAATACATTTTAATTTTTTGTGGGATCCAACGGGAAAAATATTCAAGTGGGATTCAAAAGTGGGATCCACCGGGAATAATTCGTCTAATGGCATCCGTGGCCACATAACGTATAGGACCATTGAAGAACACCATAGATTTTAGTCAGTACAAGTCTGCAAGTCCCTCCCGACCCGCAGTGGGAAAACTCATTTCACGACTTTACCACGTAAAAATAGTATAGAAAAAAAACCGGCCAAGTGCGTGTCGGGCCACGCACAGTGTAGGGTTCCGTAGTTGCCCATCAAAATACTTATGCGAACTAACTAAACTGATTCGCTGAATTTAATTTTAAAAAGAAGAATTTTCATTTAGAGTTACCCCGCGCTGCGTGTCACGTGGCGCCAGAGCGCAAAACATACCACCTTGATCTTATGCTAGCCTAGTACTTTTGCTGGTTAGTGACATTCTATCAGTTTGTAAGTAAAGACTGAATAATATAATAACCCGTTACCCTTTTTTTTTAGCGTGGTAAAATCATCAAATGAGTCCTCCAACCCTACTGTCAGACTTCTACTGACTAAAATCCACGGTGTCCTTCAATAGCCCTTTCTGTTCCGGGGTCACGGTAAGGAAATAATCCCGCGACTAACCCGTTACCCTAGAACGTAGTTTTTTCTGAACACCGTGGATTTTAGTCAGTACAAGACTGCCAGTTTCTCCCGTCCCGCCCTAGGTGGGAAAAGACATTTGATGATTTTGACATTTTTTGATGGTTTTGACATTTGATGATTTTGGACGTTATAAATAAGGTACTACGCGACTAGGATAAGAACGAAACTGAGAGAATTTTTAAGAAGTTTCTCAGTTTATTCATTACAAACATACACACAAAAATACAAATCTAGTAGTCTCTAATACTCGTATTATTGGTACCTACCTATATTATTAATTTTCACAAAGTATTTATTGCTAATCGTAATTTTCAAGTGACAGCTGACAGATGTCAGCAAAAGTCTATTTTCAGGTGTGTGCATAAGTGAGAAGGTACTAACAAACATGATAAGAACAGAAAGTTCAATGAAAGTCATTTTTCCCATTTCTGAGACAATTTACGTACAATTTAAAATAGGGATAATGAAACAATCAAACAAACCCTTTATTTTCAAGTTTTTTAATGTAGGTAAGTGATAGTCGTGAAGATTCATTATAACGAAGGACCTATTAGGCAAAAGCTATTTGTTTTTTCAATTATTTTTGTAGATGTCCGTTAAAATTACTAGTTTTACAGAAGGATATGGGTTGATGATCGTGGTCGTAAAAAAGTTAATTTATCTTATTTAAATTGGCAATTATTTACAACTCTATTAGGCTAGTAGTCCGAGACAGAAACATCCAGCTGTACTATTGTTTAATTGACTAAATGTAAACAAAAAAGGAGGTTTGCCGTAATTATCATTGAAATTGGATTGGTTACAAATGCTTTGTATAAGAATTAATTGATGAGATAACGTTAAATTAAGATCCTCTTAGACCAACATAATTATAATTGTTTTATTAAGGGGACACTCCGACTAATGCAACAGCACATTTTTTAATTGTTTTTGAGCCAATTTATTTATTTCTTCGAGTTTTATTGGTTCAATTAATCTTAATATATATAAATCTCGTGTCACAATGTTTGTCCTCAATGGACTCCTAAACCATTTAACCGATTATAATAAAATTCACACACCATGTGCAGTTCGATCCAACTTGAGAGATAGGATAGTTTAAATCTCAAATTATAGTCTCGAGTTGCAGCGGGTGAAGCCGCTGGCAACAGCTAGTATGTAATAGTTTTTTCATCCCCCCATCTCGGAAAGGCTATTTTTCCTCTTCGATATCTGAGCGTAAAAGCCGTTTTTATCCTCTAGTGGATAAAGTAAATTGAATTTGGAACATGCACGTGCACTAAAGAGTTGTACCAGTAAAGGCGGCTGCTGACCCCTACAGCTGATCGCTTGTTGTGGTGCCCACTTGGGCTAACTTGAACTGCGAACCAGAATCCTTTGGTGCGTAATCTACTATTATTTTGTTACAATCTCAGACTCTGAACCTTCTTGACTCAGAACTTTTCTTTTACTGTTTTTTAATTTGCTTTGTGCGGTTTTCTTTTCACGTCATAGTTATTGTTAAGACAAACCAAGATAAAAATAAGAAACTTGAAAACATACTAAACTATTTTTTGTTATAATTTAAAAATTATTCTGTAATACATACCTACCTATAATAACGTAGTAAGTAGTTATTACCTTCTAAACTTTTATTGCATCTACTCATTTCCTCGCTGAGGTGGGATGAAAAGTTACGTGTTGCACTCGAGTGCAAAGATTTTTCACCTTGTGCTCTTTTGATTCCCTCGCTACCGCTCATGATTCTAATATTTGAATCACTCGTTGCACTCGTGATTCAATTTTAGAATCATTCGCTTGCTCGGTCATCAAAATTGAGCACGCGGTTAAAAAGCAACTTTGCACTCTTGTATAACAAATAACTATATATCGAGTATTCTACTTTATGTTGTTGCATCACAATATGTAAATCTATACATAAAATATAAATTAAATTGTAGTGTCTGTTTGTAATATTGAAATAACCGCTTTTTCTACTTGCATACGTAATTACGTCTACGGTACATAGATACACCAAAAAAACATTTATTAAATTTTTGTGTGTCTTTTGTGTATCGGCTAATCTTTGAAATGACTGGACCGATTTTGACGGGACTTTGACTATTGGCAGGTAACTGATTTGTTGTGATGTGTTTTAACTGAAAAAAGTTTCAAAACAAAAAATCCAACATATTACCTGTTTATAATTTTCTTTTCGTTTCTCTTACCTGTCTTGTGTTACTGTCTCTTATTCTATCGCCATTTTGTCAGTAAAAACTTTTAATTTTCTTTTTATTCTAATGTTCATATCCTAACTGGTTTTTTTCTCAAGGTAATAAAATAATGAGGGGGTACCCTATGATGTTAGATGTAGGTGATAACATTTAGGTTTAACCGATTATCGACTAAAAATATTTTTAAGAACAGTAACGTTTAGAGACATAATATAAAAGTTATTACAACAAATCACAGCAATTCACAAAACGGTTCCACTTTTCAGCCAATACGCGAGAGCACTAAAACGTTAACAAAAAAAAGAATAAAATAAAGCTTCATTATAACCTTGTTAAAGAAAGATACATGCTGGCCATAAAAGTCGTTAGCGTTTAAATTGCGAAGCGGCTGCACCGACCGAACGCGCCATTACCCGGGTTTGTACCATTCTGCAACAATTAGCTGATCTATGGACCAGTTTATAGTTTCGCGCGCTTTTATTCCACTACATCTATATATCCTGTTATTGCCCATAAATGCTCACCATTGAACAAATTAATGTTCTCTTCTCCTTGAGAGAAAGGTAAACTATTATCGCCAATGATTTATCGCCACACATTATCACGAAACGTATCTAAAAATCCTAATGTTGGATCTCGGCTAGGAAATATTGCCTGCCATTTTATACCCTCTAACTAGACAGTCTGAGCCTTTAAACTATCAAAACATCACGTTTTTGTGTGTTATGTGGTGTGAAAATTATTGTAAGAAACCTCTTGGTGCCTTTACAAAACTTTGAACAAAGAAGTCCCAACTTCGTGGAATGTTTTCACTTTGTATGACGATATGTTTTCTTGAACTAGGAAGTGTAAATGTTTATCTTCAACTTTGCTTTGTCTCTATCTGATTTCAGAAGATATTCATTGCTTAGAATTTTGTAGAATAATTTATCTACAGAAAATTCTATAGATCAGAGCTCTATTGAGAGATATCTTTTTACTAACATAGAGTTCTTAAGAGCTGTGTATTATTTTATTTAAATAAAGTAATGTATTAAGAAAAGTGAACACACCTTGAACTGAAAAACCTTTATTGGCGCACAAACCGTCAATTACCTAGTACAAAAACCGCCACCCAAACAGTCATTTTACCAAATATGCGATCGCAAGCCTGCCCGCTTTTCCAACGCAGCTGTTATCTGTAATAAAACTTCGTTACATAGACAACAACTCGTATTATTCTCTGTCGGTGTCCGTAATAATCGACATCGAATCATAGTGCGTCGGAAAATATCAACTTTGGAATCCCGTTGTTGCAGAGATTCGCAACACTAGAAAGAAAAAAAAAAGAAAAAAACGTTGTTGGTACAGGCCGCAAGGGGCATTTCGATCAACGTCTTCGACTGTAAAGGTAACACGCCGAAACACAACCCAAACTTTAATAAAAAATCCTTTAATGGACGATCTGAAATAAATGGAAGGAAGGAATGAAGTACCAAAATCAGTGCTCTGATTTTTTAAGTAATACATAAAATAAACTCACGCCCCTTTCCCATCCTTAAATACTTCCAAATTTTGTAAGGAATGCAACAAATAAATGTGTTGTAGCTTTTTAAGAATGTCCTAAAAATGTTGTAAACCACTGCAAGTTAAGATTGCTGTCATCAGGAAAGTTAGTTGTTCGTCATCTGGCTATCAGTATCGCTTTAGTAAACTCGGCTTTGTCCAAACGAAGACTTACTATTAGACATGAAACGTTTGCTATAGGTACGTGAGCACACGTGAGTGTAAAATCCAATTAGGAAATAACTTTTGTCGTATAATATCACATAAATAATCCCTAAATAATATACGCCCCCACATTTTGAGTGGCCCCTCTCTCAGCCCCGTAGGGTAATTTTCTTATTTTTAAGAAATTTAAAAAGTGGGTTTTTATATTTTTATATCTATTATTTTTTCTGTGGGTCTGTATTTTTTTTGCAGACCCCAAAGTAAACGCCGAACAGAAGAAATGTTCTCTAAATCTGTCGAGGCTGAATTAATTCTAAGTCACATTATGACTCATAATTTTGAACGGGCGGGGGTTTGACATTATGAGTCATGATTTAATGACTAATAGTGCAACAAAGTGAGTGACGGTACTTTCATATGAGTTTAAAAGTTTGCTTAATGATGGGTTTGACGTTTGATCAGTCAGCTTGTCTTATGCGCGGTTATATTGCCTTGTGGCCACCACACTAAAAAAACACAACAGTCAGTGAAAAAAAAATGTTTTTTCCAAAGAGATTTAAAAGAACCTATAGAGCGGGCATTGGGAAAATTGTCATACAAAATTGTTGATGCCGTGCGTCAGTAGCACTATCTAGCGTTGCATAGCAACGCGACTACTAGACTGAGGGACTTTTTACCTATTGGTAAAAAATTTTGGATCACAAATTTCTTCGTGATGTCCCGTCTACTGCTCGTATATAGTTTAATGTCTTTGGTTTTTTCATACAAAATCAGAAATTGATCGCGCCCACTAGAATGAATTTTTTTTTATTTTATTTCCAAAAGTCTTAGAACAAACATTGTTCAGTAACATGGGCTGAGTTACCCCACCAGAGGTTTTGCGCGTTTAACGTTACACGTTGTATAAGAGCGACCTTAGATTTAAACCACCAACAGAACTCGGGATTTTTTTATTCAGCGATCTCATTTGACCACTATTTCGCCTGTTGGTCGACGTTGAAGCTCTCTCGTAGTCACCTATTCACTTTTGACTTAAAGGTGCGTTCTTCGAGATTATAGTTATCAGGAAATACAGCCCGTAGAAGGGGTTTTTTAAGTCGAAAATCATAGACTGAGTCCTCCCAATCAGGGCAAGACGGGAGGGACTGTCAGACTTGTACTGACTAAAATCTACGATGTCCTTCTATAGCCCTTTACGTTTTCCAGTCACGGTTACACCCGTGTTGCACGGCTACTCCATGTTGCTGACAGCTGCTCTTCGAGACACGCGTGGCATAGTCTATGTTCGGACAGCGAGCCGCCAATTACTCGCCGTCCGCATGCCCCCACACCACAGCAGGGATGAGCTGAATTTCCGTAGAACGAAACATATCAAACGGGAATAGGCCGACGTCGTGCTAAAACAAACTCGGCCCGCAGCGGTGGGCGTGCCGGCGCGATGGTAAGGCACGCGCCGATCCACTAGATTATTTCGCAGTTCGCTATACCAATCGATGCACCTTTTGCGAAACTACTCCGTTTCTGGTCAACTTTGTAAGTGTGTCGCTTACCCTTCCTACAGTGTGGGTAGGGGCAAGAGTCAACGCCGAACAATTAAAAATCATTCTTAACTTTTCTTTGCTTTTATTTTATTTCGTTATTTTGTCACCGACTAACGAAGGAAAAGTTAATTAACACTGTTTTTTGATGATCCTTTTAATTACTTTTTTACCCTTTTTAGTTCAGATATTCAACGAAAATTGGCCCAGGAGTACAGAAGTCTGCAGATCAACCCACCCTAATCTGTAAAATTTTCCCACTCAAATGCTGTATACCTTCTCTAGAAAATAAGGAACACTTTTCTGATAACCACATCAAAATCGGTACAGCCAAACGCGAGTGATCGCGGAGAACATACTTAGGTACATACAAACATAAGGGCTGAACTAGGAAACTGCGTTTTCTTATTACGACATAACAAAATACTCTTGCAGAGTTCAGTAAACCTTAACATTGGTATACTTAAAAAAATAATACTAGAGAAAATAACCAATTTTTTCTAGTATTATTTTTTAGATAATAATGCATGAATATTTTACCCTTATTAACAACTAATGCATTAATTCTCGCTTAGAATTGCACCTTGCGTTTTCTATGTTTATTTTCAATTAGTAATTAGGTATGCCATTTTTTATGTCTACTTAATAAAAAAAACTAGTTTACTAAAATAAGTATATTTTTAATAAGTTTGTTTATTTAACACCTGTATATTAATTTTATCTACATCTTAAATTTACATAATTTAAAATTTAAGGACCAATTGTTAATTTTAATTTAATAAAATTAGAATACCAACGACACTTTTTATATTGTGGATGCAGCTGTACCATTTTCTACGCCCGCCGTCGTCGTCAACGACGAAGCAAAAGTTCAATCAAGAAGTTTCTTCTATAATATATCTATGGTTTCGACGCCGACGCTGAGGCATCGCTGACTCAAGGCTGTTGAATCCATAATATGTAACACCCCTGTAATAATCACGACGAAAAATATTTTTTGTTGAAATCTGCTTTAACAATACTATTTTGACGCTTAAACGCCCCTTAACTTTAATCAGTGCTTATGAAAAAAACCTCTTCTTTTACCTCCCGACATTTTGTTTAAAATTGCATTGAAGTGTTGTTTATAGTTATTCAGGAATTAACTGTCACTTTTAATATTAATTACTATAAATGAGATTTACACTTTTTCGTAATTAGAAGATATAAAAAATCATTGAGTTTCGCTATAATAAACCTTCTTAATAGACTAGGTATCTAATTATCTACTAAATAAACTATAAATACAGATGTAATCATAATTATACCTAGTAATAATAACTTCATTTCTAAGTAAAACTTGATTCCTCATATAAAGACATAATATTTATGTTGTTTAAACTGTACCTAATATCGATCGTATTGATATTGTAGGTAATATAATACGATCGTTAGACAAATGAATTGGATAGCATAGTTCTTAACTACTTTAAATTATAATTAACATAAACGTAACGCATAAAACTGCAAGTTTGAGCGGCCATTTTAATAACTATTATTAGAACCTGTCTAAAAATGACAGTTAAGATGATAATCATTTCGCAGAGGGCGCTAGTGGACCTTGCAGAGTCATTTAATTAATTATAACCTCACATTCACTGATACGCATGTATTAATCCAGTGTGGCAAGCTCAAGGAGCTAAGTGCAATCACTAATCTAGATGCAGGTGCCTCCCAGGTGCGTCGGTATACTCATTTAGTTAAGTGCACCTAGTTCGAACGCGGTATCACCAATGGAGTAAACAAAATTAGCGTTTTGAACAGTGTTTACCAGTTAATTAGCAATCTGTCTATGTCTAAGAGTCGGCGACTGCCTTTTAGATATTTAATTGGTTTCAGAAAAGGATGTGCGATCAATTATTTTGCTAATAAAGCGTTTGCAGTGTAGGGTTACCCGTTGCATATCGTTTATGCTAAACACTAGCATCATATTTACTTAAGGAAATGAAATAATTAACACACCTCACTTTCAATGAATAGACACATACAATAGACGTAACAACATAAACTTAAAACAACATACCTAAAGATAGCTGTTTATCCATAACTTTTATAAAGTAAGTACATTTCTACTTCCTACTGGTACCTACTTAAAATTTTCGGCAAAGACGTTATATTCTGCAGCTTCACGAATAGAACTCGAAAAAGCAAAGAACATGGCCAGAAACGCAGAAATCCAAAAAGAAAGGTGGTTACTCTGAAAGATTAAACTGCATCCTACCATACTACCTAATTTCATAAAACAAGTAGGTAGCTACCTATCTGCGTAGAAATTAAAAGTTGTTTATGGATTTAACTCGAACGGAACTCCGTCTAGACAGACAGGAAACCCGGTAACGTTTTATTTTACCTTCCAATCGCGCACTGGGAAAAAAAGCTCCAAGAATTTCAAAATTAAGCCGTCGGGCCAGAGTGATGAAGACGTTCCACCATACGTCAGTCGCGAGTCGTGTGGAAATCGAATTAAATCAGTCACTGGCTGAAAAGAATCGTTTCTTGGCACGAATGGACAACAATGCCTGTTATTAAAAAAAAGAATGGTGATAAAGAACGTATAATTTGTTCAGTAATTATTGCGGGACGGTGTGACGGGGCGTGAGTAAAGCTTCTCATTTCGCATGTAGAAAGCCGCGTCCGTCCGCATACTGGCTTAAAGTTACGTCGATATTGTTACGATAACAACGTGCTCATTTGTATAATTAATTGTGACTAATTTAGACGTATTTATGTGCACAAAATGTGTATGTAAATTAAATAATTGGAGGTTAAGCAATTAGGGGTTGAATGGTTCGTGTTTCAGGGTATAACTGTGCGTATATAGTAACGGATTTAAAACGATATGTTGTAATTGTCTGTGGGCACGCGGGAATGACTGGTGGACAAAAATCTCATCTGGAATGAAGCCGCAGACTGGCATGCGAATTGAATTGCATTGTCCGATGTCACACGCCTCAACCCTAGCTGACACTATTCAAAATGGTGTCCTCTATATGACTATAATATAGTGACACACTACACTTAAAAACGTGTTTATTGGGATTTTCTATGAACTAGTTCCGTGAAATAAATACTTAAGTACTTAATATTAATTGGCCAATTTTTACCAGGTAAATTATTAAGTGCATCTTGTTTCGATTCGATTCGCACTTTTATACGTAAATAGAAACCGTGGGATCTAGGTGTAACATTTCGATTCTAAAACTGTAATGATGATGCGAGAACAAAAAAATATTTTTGCCAGCTAAAATTAAATGAAATACAATGTAACTGAGTGACTACGGAATGAAATATTAGAACTATTTTTCTCTAAGGATACCTATGTTTAAGCAATAACAATAACTTAAAACACTACACAAAAGAATTTGACGCAATTAAACCTAACATGGTATAAAAATACTAAATGAAAGATATAAAGGTTGTGTTCATTAGAAGCGAAGCGGCACGTGTAGGCTATACGCACAATCATCAGTTAGGGCAGTAACAGACAGCATACGGCATTCGTTACCGCGACTGACATTCCAATAGAGCCTGAGAAGCCGCCAGCTGTCGTGAACCCAGCCTTATGACCACACTTGTAATACGTACTTTATGAATGAATGTGTTGAGTGTAGGCTAATGAACAGGATTTCGTGCTGATTACGTTAGAAATTGATTTTTGAAATTGGAACGCGCCATTGTGACAGAGCTTTTTGACTTTTTGCTCTTGTTCCATTTTTAAAACAAAGAAAACGTCAACGTGCACATCTAAATACTTACTTATTCAAGAAAACTTAAGACTACCCAGATTTTTAAACTCTTTTTTGTGTGAAATGCTTTCATCATCAAAGGCAAGTCATCCTAACATTATACAGGCGAAAGTGAGTTTATTTAAAGTTTTTTGTCTATTTCTTTGTTACGCTTTCACGGTTTAATCGCTGATGAACTTTCGTACAGACATTGTTAGGGGGACACTGAAGATATAGTTACTTCTTTTTGAATAAATCTAGAAAGGGGGAAACGGGAAGTACGGGACGAGCGAAGTCGGGGGCAAAAGCTAACATATAATAGAGATTAATCGAATAATGATTGACCTAATAATGTATCTAAGCAGGCAGTCAGCTATCAGTGTTGATGAACCAATTGCTGATTTTACGATGCGTTTCAAGATATTTCAATGAAATTCGTTGTAAGTTACTGTTAAAGTGACGTCATTTCCCATTGATATGGGAATACCAACGCAATCGTAAATGTTGGCATAAGATGATTCTAGAATTACAATTACATATAGGTATATGTATTAAAAACATGGCGTTATGGCATTCAAATTCATTCGAAACCTGATATCTTTTCAATAAAAAACTGGACTAAAACGATTAAGCTTGTTCAAAAATGCACCAAACTAATATTCTCACTTAAATCAAGTACAGACCAATAAATTGTCCACTTTCTTCTCTATTTTTACCGTTGACACTATGATATTTTGCCGAAAACAGCTTTCTATTTTGAATGCTCCCAAAAATCATCTTCATCGCATAAAAAAATCGCGTGGCACGGTGTTTGTTCTTGAACTTTGCGAAACGATTCGAACTCTACCGGTATGACCGTTATTTTTTTGTATTTTTGAAAAGTGCGAAAATAGTTCGTTGTATCTATTTTTTTATTCACTCACGATTTTGCCAAATTTAAGATGTGTTTTCTTCATATTTCAAACCCCAATTGTTTTTTTAATAATGTTTAACGCCTACCGAATTGAGCACGGGTCCGCTAATACTACGAGTATAATGAACGTTTCCTTCCGTAAAAATTAATCGTGAACCAAACCTCATGTGCTAGATTCGAGCACGTGCAGTTTTAATACTCTGGCAACACAGTCTTAAGTCGAGAGAGCCCTATTTTACTTGTTTCTGCCTCAAATCTGGAATAACTTTGCATAGCATGAATCGCAAAAAGCGCGCCGTACGTAAAAGATGCATGCATTGCCGACCAGCGTCCTGATTTAATAGAATAGAGGGCCATTGATGTAGAGGAACACTGTGTACTCTTACTCACGCGTCTCTTCATTTTATTTGTTCTAGTGATTCGTTGGTTTTACTTTGTTTACACTGATGGTTACTTTATTATTTGTTGGTTGTTTTTTTTTTGTTAACCAATTTCTATTAAAGAATCGCCTCAAACATAGCTGCTGTGCTTGAGGCAGATAAGGCAGATTCGATTCCCAAATCGGGCAAATAGTTACTAGTATTTTTCATCAGTATTTTTTATTCAGCTTGACTGGCCTGTTGGTCTAGTGGTTAGTGACCCTGACTACTATACCTACCCAGGACAGTGTCACAACCAGATTTTGTAATCGTGCCCGGTTACGGTACCGTGCAATATTTGTACCGTGGCTTTGGGGACAAGAGCACACGCCTAAACCTTCGGAGCATATAGAGGTTTTTATTTATTTATAGGTAATGAAAGTGAGTTCTGAAGGCGAAATCCGTAGAGTCAATGAAACAAAATAGATACCTGCAATATTTGTACGTGGTTTAAATCGTTTTAGCAAGAACAGATTCCAAAACTATTTTCCGTCTAGCTTTTTTGTTCTTCTGGTTGTTATTTAGCTATCAACTGTAGGTACTGTGTGAAATAGCTCAGCAGGAATATTTTAGAAACCCTATTTAATTAAATTACCTGCTATTTCTAATAACATCAAAATCCACTTCCATTCTATTCCAGTCTCAATGTACAGAGTTCTAAACAGAATATCGTTGTAAGTGATGGTGGTAGGGGTAGGGTCGCGCGTGCGGCCTCTGTGGTCGTTTTGCGGCGCGCATGCGTCGTGACCGCGCGCGCGCTCTCGTCACGCGTCCCGCCCGGTGCAAGCACACACCACTATTTTATCGCATTAATTATTTGGAAAAGGATTCCCGAAGAGCCAACATTCTTGTGGGCTTGTCAGTTGTGGGAACCGGGTTTAATGATTAGATTTCAGTTTAATATTTTAATAGAGAAATTATTATGTGGATGGATTCTAGGAATCTTGGACACAGACAATTTTAATAATTGATTTTTGGAGAGTGCAATAGGTTTTTTTTTGTAGTAAATCTACAAATGAGCCCTACCATCCAAGGCGGAATGGGAGGACCTGTCAGACTTGTACTGACTAAAACCAAGGTGATCTTTCAATAGCTCTTTTTATAGTACTGCCCCGGAGACAATCCCGCGACCCCGGAAGGGCTATCAGAAAGATTTTAGTAGGTATTGTTAGTCTCTCAATCTTGATGATAATTTAAAATAAATAATGAAAAGAAAAAGTAATCTGGATTTTTTATTTAAGTATTTAGCTTCATATACAGGGTGTCCCAAAACTCAACGTCAAGCCGAAACGGGGTGTGATTGATAATAACCATCACGAGAAAAATCTGAAAAAAAACTATCCCATGTAGTTTGAAAATGTATGGATATTTTAAGAAAATCCTAGAAAATCAAACTGCACATTTTTCGGTTATGTGGTTATTCCTTTTTATTTTTGTTCAATTGAACTTGAGGAAACGTAATCCTAAATAGACATTCCTTGAATCCCAATAAAAAATAATGACACAATTAGCCTTAGTTTCCGAGAATTGAGACCCTACACTGTTTAACTACGTTTTAAAATTTTCAACATCCATCGACGTTTGACAGGCCCTCCTCCTAAAAAAAATGTACTAGAGTGCCACGGGCAAGTGGCATCAAAAGTTGGCGCATTTAATCAGGATAAAAAAAATGATATGAAATAGGGTTACAAACTTGTTAGTTCCATACAATAAAAAAGAGTAAACAAATTAAAACCTCAAGGAAGCCGATTAATTTGCGGAGCTATCTCAGTTAAAATATTTTATTCGCACAAGCATTCTATGGTAGGATTCGTAATTTTAAGGCAAAATGATCTCAAAGCCAATTGAATTGGATACGTAGCAGAGACCTGCGTTAATGCATTTCTCAAGCAGTTGAGGAGATTAACTATCGAAATATGCTCGACTAATAACGATCTTTTTAAGAAGATGTAGGGCTTGTATTGAGGAATGGTAAACAATTTGAATTTATTAGTTATAAAATGTTATTTCTCTATCTGAGTTCGATTATTCCATCAAACCTAAATTAAACGAGATCAAAAGATATTTTCAGATTACACATTTTACTAATTTTACTAACTTTTTTCACTTTGGTTAAACGTGGCGTCACATTATCTATTTCGCTCACTTATGTCAAACATACCCACTATCCATCTTCCCTCATCGTTTTGCCTTAGGAAATTAAGAACCTATCTAGAGCTGTGTGCGAATTAAAAACGGATTACCGTTAACCGAATAGCAAAAATCGGCTAAAATGAGGTTTTAATTTTTTTGGTACTCTTTTTCATTGTATGGAAGTAACAGGTATTGTACCATTTTAGAATCCTGATTAAATGCGCCAACTTTTGATGCCACTTGCCAAGGTACTCTAGTAAATTTTCGCTTTAAAAGGAGGGCCTGTCAAAGTCGATGGATGTTGAAAATTTTAAATTCGTTTTGATACAAAAGTCTCGTTTCTCGGAAACTTGAGGCAATTGTGTCATTATTTTTTATTGGGATTCTAGAAATGTTTTTTCCAGGATGAAACGTTTCCAAAGTTCAATTGAACAAAAACAAAAAGTTAATAACCACAGGGTGTTAACCGAAAAATGGTGCAGTTTGATCCTATTTCTAGGTTTTTCTTCAACAAATAAAATGGTAATAATTTTCATCCCAACTTTATGGGATAGAATTTTTTTCAGATTTTTCTCGTAATGGTTATGATCAATCCTATCACCCCGTTTCGGCTTGACGTTGAGTTTTGGGACACCCAGTATAGGTATCTTCATCCTTTTATTTTCGTGTAGAAATCATCAAATGAGTCCTCTTGCCCTAGGGCGTAGGGCCACGGTGGCCCCTTTTAAGAATGTCCCTCGACTACATACTAAGTTCTGTTTATCAGAAACAAAACATAAATATTACGAATAAAAAAATGAAGATAGATGAAATCGTGGGAGTTCAGAAGAAGGTCCTGAAATTAGCGCGTTCAATCAAATTCTTCAGCTTTATAATATTAGCATAGTATACAACATGTAACGTAATTAACGCACATCCTCAGACACCTCAATTAGAATATTATGATATAATCATAATACCTAGGTATATTGAATTTTTTATTTAACATGTAAATGCATTGTTATTAACTAAATAAGTTATTTTGCAGATTATTTTTCTTTATTTTGTATTGAATGACGGAATATGTATTAATACAAATCAAATTGCACTTTTAAGTCCTGTTGCCTTGATTTACTGTCTATTTTAGTTTGTTTTGACTGTACAGGGGAAATGTGACTATAATTTTCACAGTTTTAATTATTTTTGATAAAAAAATTACCTATGTAAAAAATGATAGAAATCGATTCAGTAAACGATGCTGAACAAACTAATTTCAGGATGTGCGTTAACTATGTTACATGTTGTAGATAGACAAAACATAGTAGATTATGCAACCTCTGATCTAATATGCGGAGCATCTACCTAATATTAATGACCGAAATATGTTCTAAACCACAACGGTAGCCATTCAGCTAATGGATTTATTGATGAGTAGGTAAGTTCATTAAACTCCGGAAATATTCAGTCTCAATTATTATTGGATATTTTTAAGACAGAGTTCCCCGCAGATGGTTCAATTTTTTTATTATATCGAACTCGTTATGTCGAATATTCAGTTATACGATTTTTTATTATATTGATGCTTTATTGGTGCAACGTATCGTTTGTGCGAAAAATCTTTGCGAAGAACTCTACAGCGATTGCTCATTAACTGTTCGAAAGTTTATTAGTTCGATGGTATGTTATTTGATTCGAAACGAGTTCAATAAAATAAAAATCGAACCAACAACTTTCGCACGCACTTAAAGATCCCCCGCAAATATCAAATGAGATCTATTATTTATTTTCAGGGTAAGGCATTTAAACCTGCAATGTCATACACGTTTTCGTCAGCATCTTCATACCTATTTTCTCTATTATTATTATCCTAACGGCCGGCCCCGGGTTCACACGGTTTCTAAGTTTTGAGCTAAGTACTCGATGGATTTTCCGAAAACTTTCTTACATTCATTCCCTCCTCGTTGCGTAACATGGCCTGAAATAGGAGACCCACTTTTTAAGTCCGTGAACGAAGACACGTGATACGAGATGTACGTGAACGTAACAAACGTCAAAGTCAAATTTGCGGTCGGATAATACCGTAAATGTCAATGCATCAAATGGCTGTCAAAAAATTTAGTAGGTACCTCGAATTTTCCGCAGGTCATGAGAGTGGTGGCGGGCTTTGGATTCATTGTAGAGTCAGGCTCGACGTCACGGGGCGTTGAAATATCCGAAACGGTCAGTTCACACCGAGACGCGCCGTGGGAATACTGCAAATGTGTATCTTTTGTTGTAGTAAATAAAGTTCGATTTTGAGTCGCTGTTAATGCAGCGCGGCGCCGCGCTGCGTCGCTCTGGGTTGCGAAAGCTGTATCTTTTCCGAAATAGAGTTCGATTTTGAGTAGCTCTATTGAAAGGTGAGCACAGCGGCACATTTCGGTCTGAGCTGACCCTTACTAAGGCCGAAACCACGGGTTTCGTACTTAGATAAGTATTAGACGCCTATCACCTCTGTGAGGACACGGCGGTGCTTCGCCAAATCAGGGCTGACCTCCGCCCACGGTGTACTTGGTCGGTCCAGACAATGATGAAACTGGGTCATATCCTCCCGACCAATCCAACACCGGCACCTCCCGAAACAACCATGTCATAATAAGAACCTGCGTCAGGGTGTTACCACCGCGCAGCGTACCCTGGACGTTGACCCTATAAGAGGTATTATATACTCAACAAATAAAATGGTAAAATTTTATGCATCCCATGTTTACAATGTATGTTTATCATTTTAAAAAAATTGCTACTAACAAAACGCAATTTATTTATGCTAGCATAAATCTATACCTAGAACACACGAACTAGGTACATACAATAATAACTGAACTCGCTAAACATGTACAGAACGCTGCATTGTATACATTGTAACTTGAACCGATATAATATATACCTACCTCAGTTTACCTTAACATGAAGCTTTCACCACAGATCAGTCAGTTTTGGTGTTATCCCACACAAAGTTTATGTACTAGATAATAAATTCCGGGTTCCTAAACACAGGCATCGAAAGGTAAAAACAAATAGCTGTAGAGCGTGCGTGTAATTCCCTTATTATTGATTGTAGGAATCGGATATGACGCGTTCACAATGGAGAATTGAAGTAGTGGCCGATTTTGTGGATTTTGAACTTCATTATCATCACCATCAGCCTATATTATTCCCACTGCTGGGACACAGGCCTCCTCTCTGTGAGAGGGAGTGGGCCATAATCCACCACGCGGGCCCAGTGCGGATTGGTGGATGTCACATGTCTTTGAATCTTTTAGTTCTAGGACATGCCGGTTTCCTCACGATGTTTTCCTTCACCCTTTTGAGAGCATTGGTGATGAAATAAATCACAAAAAGTAATGCGCCTGGCGGGGTGAAACCACGACCTACAACTCGTAAGTCGGTACCGATACCACTGAGCCACCACTGCTCCTCTTGAACTTAGGTACATACTTATAATAAGTGGGCTGATTTACAGTCCCTAGGCAGCCGCCAGATGTAAAATTCAGCTGCATCCGGTTCGACTGGAAGCCGACCCCAGAATAGTTGGGAAAAGAAAATGGATATAGAAAATGGTAGTTTTAAATAATATGAAATATCATTGTCAATACTCATGTTTAACATAAAAAATACAAAGTTTCGTTATGCCAAACGATATTTCATTGTAATTATCAAATACAATGTTAAATATGTCAGGCACCCATATTACGCAACAAATCTTCCTCAAAAATTATGCTCAGTTCGATCATAAGTGTAAGCTCATTAGATATTTATGAATGTAAGCTCGTGTGTACTTTAAGTTTATAGGCACTAAAAAGCCGGGATAGCCTATGACAGTTGGTTTTCTGCAAAGATGTCTTTTACAGTTTTTTTTTATAAACCCTTAGATTTTCTATTACCTTACCAGGACCTCATCTATACTATTTCATAATATTTCAAAAAACCTAGCAAGATGTCTGTGACGACGTAATTTAAGCAAATTATTAAAAAAAATGTGTACATTTTTCTATTTCTCATAAAGTGTAAGATAAACATAATTATCTAGTAAATCCAAATGTTATCAATAACCACACTGATAGTTTACGACAAAAAAAAATCATGCTTAAATACGATTTTTTCACATTTTTCAACTTTGGCATAAAACACAAAAAAAAAAACTGTAAGATCATTTTGCCGTACCAGTGTGGAACGGCCCTACTTATGATTACACGGGACTGATGCAAAAAGGAACAAGTGTGTAGGCCGGTAAGTGGCCGCAAAGTGCAAGCTTACACTGTGCATCGGTTACAGCATTGTATGCACTGTGCAGTTACTCCACTTCCATGTCTTTATACACTTGATGCTGTATTAATAAGTTGTTCAGAGGTAGAATTAGATATGTTTATTTTTACCCGACTACGGCAAAACCAAAAGGAGGGTTATGATTTTGACGGGTATGTATGTATGTTTGTCTGTTCCCTCATAACTTCTAAACTCCTTATCATTCCATGACAAATGAGGTGTCGTTAGAAGCGTTTCAGTCGTTTCAGTTGTCCACTGGTTATAGGGTAGGTGAAGTGTCACCAAATCCAATATGGCGCCCGCTAGGGGATGTAAAGTCGTAACTGAAAAAAAAAATCGACATGGGTATCAAACGAAAAGGTTTAATGAGTACATTTGAAATTCACTCGCTACTTTGCTTTTGTCTGAAAAAAGGCGTAGTGACGTCGTCGTCCCAGCTGTCACTCACATGTAGATCTTTGACAGTCGTTACTTATTTGAAAGTGCTTTGAGAGTTGAGCCACGGAGTATCAATTAAGTCATAATTCAGTAGATAACAACATTGAGCAAAGGCTACGCAAATAATGACTCTTCTTAATTACCACAGAAATAAACAGATAATTACGTAATTTAGATCAAAATTTCTGTTTAACCTTTTAGACCAGTTCCTAGTTTAATTATTACTCTATTAAATGAATCAACTCTAGCATATTACTACGAAGCAATCAGGCTAGCGAAGAAGGAGGTGGAACGCATGAGGCAGAAGACGTCTACCTGACAACACCAGCTGCAGTGGTAAGACGCCCAAGGCGACAGATTTCGCAAGACGATCTCCGGCCACCGTAAGCGTGGGCATGCAGGCGGCGAATAATGGGCGACTCGATGCCCGGCCATGGACCATGCCCGGATCGACGGCGCGTTGTCTTCCACGCACGCTTCAAAGAGTGGCAGCCTCCCTTAAAGGGCCAAAGCCTGTCGGAGTCGCGGGACTAGCGAATTATCGAGACCCCGGAGCGTAAAGGGCTATTGAAGGACACCGTGGATTTTAGTCAGTACAAGTCTGACAGTCCCTCCCGCCCTGACTAGGTCCGGGCTCATTTGATGATTTTACCTTTCTTTTCATCCGCTTTCACTTCATCCGCACTTTTATATTTAGGCCTCATCACTATCCAAAATAATTAACTTTTTCACACATCTAAAAACATCATCAATTTGAGATCCAAATTACCTATATAAACATAAGTTTACATCGACGAAAGAGCCCCTCAGGCGGTGTCAATCAAGTCCTCGGTAGTTTACAATAACAATATATGTAATTCATTGGACAATATACCAATATTCGAAAGCCAGACAGGCATGGCATACATTTAATCACTGAGAAACTGAGTCCACCTTACTGCTACTCTATCTATATGCGCCCAGACATTGGTATGGCAACAACTAAACTTTTTACAAGAGTAAAAAAGCGTATAGGCGGCGCCAGCAGACACTCATCAAAATACCTTAGAAAAAGGGCAACCAATTAACGCACGCTTAATAAATACCAACAAAGGAAGATCACTGTAAACTTTCACACAAACATTATAATTACTAGGAACGAAACCCAAGAAAGATTCCAAGTTAGCAATACCACGAGTTACAGCACTATTACTTTGCAAACGGATAATGCCTCGTAGTCGTAACCAGGCTTCGTTCCACAATATTTTCTTAAAATATTCGTATATAAGAATATATGTGAAACTGCCGAGGCTATCCATCTTCAAATACCGCCGTCGCAGCGATAATCATAAACTTGGAACACACGACTAGTTTTATGAACCACCTAAAGCATTGCACTGCGGCTTCCTTACTATTAAAATTAAAATATTTTATTTATATTTCTCGTAAGTTTGGAACGTGCTATATGAATCATGATCGTGTGAGTCTATCTTGAGGAAGATTCTCGTAAGCAATAAAAAGTTTTACCAATTATAATAGTCCTTCAGACATTTTTCGGTCACGGGGGCCAATCTCAGCAGAGAAGCTCATAAGTGTGTGCGCAGACATAGGTGCACTCTCTGTTCCTTTACTCGACGTGACAGTTCGATGTGAATCTCACTTACTAGAGAAAGACAAACATAAGCCACAGAATTTCGTGGTTAAAACGAATTTAAACAAATTAAAACCACGCCAGAAAATACTTAAAACAGCATTGACTTAGCTAGGAAAGTCGATCGAACGGTTGTTTTTATTTTATTCTACTGCACACACTTTAAAAGCAATCTCCTCGTCCCATTTTCAGTTGATGCTAACTTAAACGAATCCAAAACTAAGTAAAACTCGTTATTTATGTATCACTGAATTAATTTCGGTTTGAAAACGAGAAACCTAATGATAAAAATACATTGAAAGAGTCACGGAAGTTTCTAAACAGGAAGCTGAAACTCATAAGGCATGTGAAGAAATAGAGTGAGATTCTGAAGTCGTAACGCAACCGCATGCGGTAAGAAAGTATCAGAAAAATTCATCAGAATTTTTCTGATACTTTCATACTTATACTTTTCATAAAAATTATAATATAATATAATTTACTATAAAAAATTCTGGCAGAGCTCATGCTCTGCCAGAATTTTTTATAGTAAACGATCGTAGGTAAAAATCTGACAGTCCGTTTTGTTCTACTCAGACCCGGAGGCAGTCACTTGATGAGTTAACGCCACATAAAAAAGTAATACATTGAGAACAACTGGAACTGATAATCGAAAAAAACAGGTATAATTTAGAGACTAGACCGTTTCAATTAACAGACATGACAAAAGTTTAAAAGCAAATAGAACACGGCAACTTGGGTATTCATCGTCTGGCTCAATAAATTAACCAAACTGGTATTATTTCCGATAGCATTATAGAGTGATCACTAGCCAGACATCTTTTTTGGGTATTTTTTTTATATAATGATACATTTTTTGTTAAGTGACTGGCGTTGAATAGAAACTAGTTAAGGTGCACTTCTAATGCCTCGAGGACTGCGATGTAATGACTCCGTTATGATGAATGAATAAGTGGATAGGCACTTCTATAATCTATTTTGCATTGTTTCGTTTGTAATATCTGTCCACAGGTTCTCTTTTTAATACTTCACAATAATGACTGATAGCCTAATAAAAGCACGCTGGTTATCCATTGTAAATCTAAAAGCATTTTGTATCATCTATTCTTAAGGCAACGTACAGACGAGCACCTCTTTGTTGAAAATAGAGCCAACTTCAGCTGACAGCAGAGACAACTACAGCTGCCGTTATTTGTCAACGTATGCTGAAGATTTGTCGACAAATGATGACGTTGTTTTTGTCGACAACTAAAGTTACCTTTGTCAACAACTAAAGTTGACTTTCTCGACAAATGAGGTAGCTTTTTTTCGACAGCTGAAGTTGTTTCTGTCGACAACTGAGGTTGCCATTATCGTCAACTAAACTTGGCTCTGTGGACAGCAACCTGCTGCTTGACTGCTTGTCTGTTTGACACCTTAGATATATTGTATTCTGTTCAATATAGAAGCTGTTGGTAAATCTGTTGAAAACCTAATCCACTAATGCAGGACCGATTTTCGTGAAATTTGGTATAGAGAAAGATTTTATAGATAAGCGCAGATGTAGGAGTGCAAGCTAGTAATTTAATAAATATTTTATAAAGTTAACGACTATGCAGATGATAGATTTGCAACAGAATTACAAAAATATATAAAATTATTTATAATTATATATAATTTATAAAATTATAATTAAATTTGTTCTGTGTCTGGGTGTAATTTATTTATTTTATATATACTATGTATGTACAATTTAGAAATATATATATATATGTTTATCAGTTGTCTAGTACCCATAACACAAGCTCTGCTTAGCTTGGGACTAGATGGCGTTGTGTGATAGTTGTGGAATATTATTATTATTATTATTTCCTTAACGATGTCATCACGAAAAAATAGTATAGCAGTAAAAAATCTCACCTGTACGTCGCGATATCAATTAAAAAGTCTTTATAATTGTTTTGTCATTTGCAATTCAAGCTTCAATGGACTTGTATAACTAAATATTACTTATCAAGGGTTTTTTACGACAAGGCAAAACATCGACATTGCTGGAAATTCAATAATAATGTAATACTTATCCATATACTTAGTCACTCAAATATTTCTTTTTCTCTAAAATTATGGGAAAAAGCTGTAACTAAGTTGAGATCAGGTGGCCTACCATGAACTCTTAAAGCGTAAGTTTTTAGGCTGTGGGAAAGAGATGGCGCTAGAGGACTTGTTAACCTGTCTCTTTCCCACAGCCTAAACCGGATCGCGTATCGTCACATCTGCAGACACAATAGATGCAGACACGACTTTTGAATACTGAATATTGTATACCTATACGTTACGGTCATTAATAAGGAAATAGATACACAATCGTCAAAAAGTCTACAGTAAATGAACGTCAAGTCGAAAGTTTACGTGCAGTTTTGTTGTTCTTTCATTCGCTTTGTAGGTACCTACAACTTTAATGCAAATTCGTAGTATTATTGAAAATAAAATGTTAGTGAGGTACTGGAACGCAAAGGGCTATGCAAGGAGCAAAGTGGGTTGCAGTCAGTACAAGCCTGGCAGTCCCTGCCGCTCCGCAAAGGGAGATGCCATTTTAGCATCATTAGTCTCAAAAATTGAATTTTCTCCGAGAATATTATCGTGCTCTATTTTGAGATTACAGTGCCGCGGTAGCCTATATCCCTCTCGGTAACCTATATCCCTCCTCGGATCTATGATGAGACTGATTGATTTGCGAAAATAAAAAATATGTATGAAGGAGCTCTTACATTCGACACTTTTAAAGTGGTCAAATATTTGATCAACGTTAACAACGAACAAAGAAATGTCTAGACAGGTGATGAACAAAAAATGCATTGTGCTTGTGCTCTTGTAAATTATTCTTCCAGACACATGATGCATTTTTACTTTGACAAAAACTATCTCCTTTGTACATTTTCTTTAAAAAAATACTTTTTTATAAAAAAAGTTAATAACCTAATCATATTTCTGTTAAAAAAGTCGTCTGCTATTTGAATGGCTAGTTTTTCTTTCAAATTGGGGTTAAGTATGTGTTTTTAGTAGTGGTTCAGTCTTGAGCAATGATAGGAGTTGTAGGTCGGGGGTTTCACACTCAGTCAGGTGCATTAATTTGTGTAATTTTCATCACAACTGCTCTCAAAAGAGTGTAAGACACTTAGCGTGTGCTAAATCCATAAAATTCTAAGACATGGACATGGTGTACAGTCAATAGTATGTAACCAATAAGCACTGGGACTACGTGGTGGTATATATATAAACCACTTCCATAGTAAAAGGCCTATGACCTAACAGTGGGAACATTAAAGGCTGATTGTTTTTATGCTCTGTGTGTATTTCCCTCTTTTGATAACTGAGCTGATGCAATGTCCACGAACTGATGACGATATATTCCGTCAGTAGCGTACGCAAACTGACGAGGCCCAATAGGGCCAAAACCCAGTCAGCTGGGGGCACGGGTTACCTATAATGTTAAAAGGACATGGTTTTCTGTATCGCCAATGACATGAAGGAACAAAGTGGTGTTCAGTCAGAGAATCTGCAAGTCTAACAACTTCTTTCTTATATCTACGGACGGTCCCTTTTGATGACCTTTCGGTCACCTCGAAAAATTGGTGAAACTCCCTACTGAATAGCCAAGCTTATCAACGCTACTGAAGGCAGAATAAATTAATTAACGACACAGTTTTCTGTAAAACAATCATCATCAGCCGGAAGACGTCTACTGCTGAATATAGGCCTCCCCCTTAGACCGCCACGCCCAACGACAATTCGCCATTTGCATCCATCGGTTGCCCTCACGATGTCGTCGGTCCACCTAGTGGGAGGACTGCCTACGCTGCGTCTTCCGGTCCGTGGTCGTCACTCGAGATCTTTTCTTCCCCAACGGTTGTCAGTTCTACGAGCAATATGGCCTGCCCATTGCCACTTCAACTTGCAAATTTTATGAGCTATGTCGGTGTAAAACAAATCGGCTCTTACTTCAAGCAACCTTCATAAATAAATAAATGAAATCTTTCAAATCTAATATTTACCACAACTGTATCAGATACCTCCCGTCATTGTTCACAAATTGTTCTCCGATGAAAACTGTAATTAATTCGTGGAGTTTCGAACTACTCCGCCCACAAAAATGCCAATTTGGCCAGTGTAAACCAAAGCTCTAGTCTACGCCCTAGCATGAATAACGTATTTGACCGTAAAATATTGTTTTTTAGCGTGATAATTCATCAAATGAGTCCTCCCACCCCGGGCAGGGCGGGAGGGACTCGTACTGACTTAAATCCACGGTTTCCTTCAATAGCCCTTTATGTTCCGGGGTCACGGTAATGAGATAAGTCCCGCGACCACCGTAATACATACTAGACTTTTTAACCGACTTCAAAAAAAGGAGGAGGTTATCAATTCGACTGTATTATTTTTTATTTTTTTTATGTTTGTTACCTCATAACTTGCGACTGGGTGAACCGATTTTCATGATTCTTTTTTTATTCGAAAGCTGGTGCTTCCCGTGTGGTCCCATTGTCACCATTTCAGGATCTGATGATTGGATCTTAGAGAAATCGAGGGCAACCCTCAAATTTTATTAGCTGACACATAGTTTTTCGCAAATCTTATGAAGTAATTCAAGTACTTGCGTATGGAAATCATCATCTCATGTAGCTGAGCTGATGGTGGAAGGTACAACTCCTCAAGTAAGAAAATTATGTTTGTGTTCGCATATCTCCGGAACTATTAGTCCGATTTAAGTAATTCTTTTTTTGTTGTACTAGGTATTGTTCAACTTAGGGAATACTGCAAATTTCATCAAAATCGGTTCAGCAGTTTTTGAGATAGGGAATAAATGAAAGAGATGTTAACGATGTTATTACCGGTGCTACGGATTACAAAATTCTAGTGCACATGTAAGAAAATGATGTATTTGACAAGAATTTTGGTTTAATATTTAAACTAAAAAGAGTAAAATAAAAACATTTTCAAAAAAAATGAAAAAAAAAATCCTCTCTTTACGTGTAAGTACTGGAGGTACCCTAAAAAAAAATATTTTACGAGATTTTATTTTACCACTTTTTCGGTACAACAAATCCGTATATTTACACCAAATTACAGCTCTCTAGTACTGTGCGTCTCTGAGCTAAACTGCGGACAGACGGACGGACGGACGGACGGACGGACGGACGGACGGACGGACGGACGGACGGACAGACGGACGGACGGACGGACATGGCGAAACTATAAGGGTTCCTTGTTGACTATGGAACCCTAAAAAGAGTAAAATAACCTACAAAACTTTTCTTTCGGAAGTCGGTGGCTAACAAAAGAGACAATGAATTAATAAAAAAGTCACCGACTTCCGAAAGAAAAGTTTTGTAGGTTATTTTTAACCGACTTCAAAAAAAGGAGGAGGTTCTCAATTCGTCGGAATCTTTTTTTTTTTTTTTTTTATGTATGTTCCCCGATTTCTCGAAGACGCCTGGACCGATTTGGAATTTTTTTCTTTTGTTTGAAAGGGTATACTTTCCAATTGGTCCCATGATCACCAGGTCAGGATCTGATGATGGGATCCTAGGGTGAGGGCAACCTTCAAATTTTATAGGCACATAGTACCATTTTCATATATTTTCTAAAGCTGTTCAAGTATCTGCATCTGATAATCATCATCTCAGGTGGATGACCTGATGATGGAAGGTACAACTCCTTAATAGTAAGGAGTAGGCATAGATTGATTTATATCTCCGGAACTACAAGTCCGATTTAAGTAATTCTTTTTTTGTTGTACTAGGTATCATTTAACTAAGAGAATACTGCAAGTTTCATCAAAATCGGTTCAGTAATTTTTGAGATATGGAATTTTATTAGCTTAATGTGTACATGAGTGATGTAAGTACTGGTGCGAACTTGCGAAGGATTACAAAATTCTAGTGCACATGTAAGAGAATAATGTTCTTAAGAAGAATTTGGGTTGAATATTTAAACTAAAAAGAGTAAAATAAAAACTTTTTCAAAAAAAATATAACCGCAGGAAAACAACCACAAAAAGTGTAAAATAATCTACAAAATAACTTTTCTTTCGGAAGTCGGTGGCTAAAAAGACAATGAAAAGAAAAAATACAAAGGCACCGACTTCCGAAGAAAAGTTATTTTGTAGATTATTTTACACTTTTTTGTGGTTGTTTTTGAAGGCGGTTATATTTTTTTTTGAAAAAGTTTTACTCTTTTTTGTGGTTGTTTTTGAAGGCGGTCACATTTTTTTTGAAAATGTTTTTATTTTAATGGAAAAAACGCCTCTAGCGAACGAACGAGAAAATAATTTTATCCATCAAATTAATGCCAAAGTTAAAGTTCACGTTTACACCACAAAAAACGTGAAGAAAACTTGTGTTGGTGCCTTTGTAACAGGGTGGCTGATAAAATTGGTTTATTCTTAACTCCCATCTCCCATTCGAGAAAAACTGATAAATAAATAGCTTTATGTACTAACAGCTATATGGAAATAGTATTTTTCTAATGGAACCAAGAGTCTTTTTTAACAAACTTGAATAAATTACCAAAATGTATAAGGATTGAAGATGATTTCCGTAAATTCATAAGTTAAGTAGGTACAACAAATCGTTAATGTGAAACGATCAAGACTAATGAATCCTACGAGGAAACTTACAAACGGTAGTTATTGAAAATTATACTCACTATGAAATAAAAGTGAAATACTAACCACTGACGACGTTTTCAGGCAAACTTACAGAACAATAAATGCGAATAGCGATATATGAAATATCATAGAAATGTAAATAAACGAAAAATTTTGTTAAGCTAAAGTTCATTATTCATTAAGCTCCCAATATCAAATCTGCAGTTATGTATGATTTAATAGAAGAGTACCAAACTGTTTGCAAATATTCATAAACACGGTGACACTATAAACAGATAAATTTCAGTCTAACAACACTGAAAATTCATTAGCATTAAGCGCACACTGTTTTTATAAATAGCTACGCGCGGAAAATCTATCATTTTCGTGATGAAAATTGTGAAACTGAAACCACAACACAGTCCTGAAATAGTAAAGTTTTTTCTATCTATCTATCTGAAATAGTAAAGTTTTTATGACAATCAAAGCTTTGTTGCTCCCCATCTTGTTTATGTCTTCGATTTTATTATTGAATTCACAAACATCATTTTAACAAGACTTATTGATAACTTATGCTTCTTCACAATATACAAGGTATACAAGTTTAAGGACATCTACCCAGAAAAAAAAATGACGGCCGTTCGTAGCAAGAAAAGTTTTCCAAGCAACAAAGACGTATAAAAGTACAGAACTCTCCAAAATAACTTAAAAGCAAAATATGTAACTGCAGTTCTCCTACACCCTTAACACAAAGGGTATGTCACACAAAATCAGCGTGTTTACGATGAGGTTTAATCGTGTGTAGTCCACACGGGAGGTCTGGTCTACGGCGTAGCTCCAGGTCTACGTCCGGCCGTTGAACTCGACGTGCCGGCGCCGAATTCGCATGCACCCTTCTGAACTTAGTACACCTCCACTTGCGCAGGTCAAAGAGTAATGTACTCCATTCTATCCCTAATATTCGTAGACGATAATTGATATAGAAATATGAGCGTAGCCAGACCACACCTTTCGACCCGTAGTAGCGACATAGGGATAACTAGACTGGATAACAAAGGATAAACTCATGAAGCATCTTCTAATTCATATTTTATGACACTACTAACCAACGTATCCAAAGTACCTCCTAACAAAGCCTTGACAAGCATTACTTATCACTACAGCTGTCCTGAAACCATCGATTGTGAGTTTGTTCTAATCGTTCATTTTTATCGAGTCGGGCCTCGGGCGTGATAGATTATCCTTTAGCTTCCTTTTTCCTTTTAGAGAGCGTCGACCGTCGGCTACGAGGGGGCCCAGGGGGGGAGACGAGGGGGGGGCACGAACCGCTGCACCGAACCGCCAACGTCATTGCCCTGTCAACTCAACAATACTAAGCAGACGATGTTACGTATACCGAACAATACGGAATAGGTGCTAAACTAAAGAGGGATCACTGAACTCTTTTGTGCAAAACATAAAAACACTTTTTGTTTGACACGTTTAACCAACAACGACGGCTACTTGCATACGACGCAAAAACCGTCACAATGCCAACAAAAACTTTAAGCTTCAACATAGAAAGTTGTCAAACTGATTAATGAGGTGTGCGGCGCAAAATATTTAATTACAAATTGATTACAAATTAATTATTAGATGGTAGGTACGTATATTAGAACATATAGTGATAAGGGATTAATTAGTGGTTCGTGTTGAGGTGGTAAACAAGTGAACAGCTGCGGTGCAATGAGGCGCGCCCTCTAGCTTCACTTATAATAACATAATGTCTAGACTTCAGACTACAGCCATGCGTCACCCTCGTTCACACGCAACGCTTTGAAAATAACCGCTCTCCGCCTTTTTGTGCGCTCCCAGTAAATATAAATGATTATCGTCGTACTTATGTATGTAAAGATATGAAATACTACGATGGGGACTTCTCATTCATATTCCATTCAAATTGTAAGTTAATGCTAGTACAACGTGGTACAACTAAGTACCTACATTAATCTAAATGTACGAGTATAATACATAACGTCAATATTTAGTAGGGCATAAAAACCAACACATAACTCAAAAGAAGCAGTAAGGAAAAATAAACTGCACATACATAAATATTATGCAACGACATGAAAGTTAAAGAATTAAGTAAACGTACAAAAACAGTCTTATCAATTAGTCATTCAACCGTAGCACGCTCTATATAATGCACTTCTAATAAATTATTTCGAGGACGAGAACTTAACTCTGATACCGATCACCAAATATAAAGGTAAAAACATAATAAGAAAATGAATATTTTCCAATTAGAGTCGTTTCCCTCCTCCCATGCGAAAGAATGAGCATTGATTAAAGATACCTCGCTCAGTGTGAGCTACAAAAAAGAGCAAAAAAGATGCCCTGAAACATGCCTTATTTTCTAATAAAAGTGAAAACGATGCACGAAAACTGAGTTATATAACCTTAGCACTCTTTTAAACTCCAAGATTATCTCCTGAAACAAACACTGGACAAAATATATCTTGTCTTTGACGCATTGGGATGCGTCATAACAAATTTCTGGAGCCGTAGCTAACTTGGTGCATGCCCACGAGACCGGCGGGCGGGGAGCTGGGGTGGGGTAGCTCCCCCACACCCTCTATTTCCCACGCAACGACCTTTGTGCCTCGGCGATGCACTTTGACAGACTTTACTAATTCAATAGATGGACGCTGTGTGGCACGGCTCTTTCCGTTACATAATTATATACTTTGTTTAGCTTTGCGTTACGTTGGATAAGGGATAGGTTTATACCTACATAGTTTATTACATAGAAAGGTAATCAGTGGAGCGTTGAATATTGTAATTATTTTGTAAGTAATTTTCCGATAGAGCTTTTTTGCCTAACTTACGGTAATTGCATTTTAAAAGATAGTTCAGTAAAAAATTTTGAAATAAAGTAGTTTGCAACTTTATTTTCTACTTCTTAGTGCTTATCTATTTAACGAACCGCAAAATAGATGAAGTAATTTTCGGTTCGGTGGCTTCGACAAATATTCAAAAAACAATGGCTACCTTGTAGCCAACATACCTAACGTGTAAAACAAGACATCTGTCCAATTCATAACACAAACATTAATAAAGAGAACACCAATTAGCAGCGAATTATAACAAGGAGTAATCTAATAGTCGTATCTGCAGCGGTGTATCTATTTGTTCAAGTAAATTGGTGTAACTACAGTGTACGACACACGGGAACGGTGCGACGTCGAATTACGACTATATTGTACCTAGCACGTGCGAAATGACTTCGCAAATGTATTCTGTTATCGTATACCTGCAAGTAATTAATATATTGGGTATGTTTTGGATTAAGCATTAGATATTAAATACTAGTTTAATGTTTTACATCATCAACAATAGTATTTCGATTAATTACAAACATAGTGACAAGTATCTTTGTATTTTTAGTTTATGACCAAACACTCTGAGTTGGTTGTCGGTCGAAGCACCGAAGAAAGAAAAAAAACATAAAAGAAACTATAAAAATATTGGAAATGTTGAAACAAAACTCTACCGTCTATTAGTCCTCGTAGTCGCAACAGCTTGATGACATAGAGCCAACAATGACATACATAACTCTGAATTTATAAGATTCTAAACAGAAAACAAATATCTAAGACAAAAATAGCAAAATGGGCTCTAAAGATTGGAAGAGCAGACGCACTATAGGAAATGGACTGTTGACTGGAATATTCAGAACGGATATCGGAACCGGGATCCACACTCTACACTTAGCAACCAATAAAAACCAATAATATTTTATTCTTACGGAAATGGTGAAGGAAATGCAGTAGGGTTGTACTTTCCTACTTTACTATTTGCAGAATCTTCAATTATTTGTGGAACCTATGTTAGACTTACCTATCTGAAAAATTATTAGACGCAAATTGTATCTCTCCAAAATCCATTTATGAAAACATATTTGACGTTACACTTTTCATTTTATATATCAAAATGTCTCTCCATTTCCTTTCGACGATTGAGGACATATACAAAAGGAAAACCGCTCATGATTTGGCTGCCAAAATAATCTAACAGAACCAAATGAAACAGAACACATGTCATTTACAGAATACGTTCGATGCCATCATTAGTAAATCCCCGTACCACGATGCAAGTATTATTCTAACAATCCAGTTCGTAAAAGAAAACCTTCAACCACCTATTATTACATATCAAATAAATTGGGAGGGTCCCCGTACCACAAGACTATCGGAACAAGGTAGCGACAAGCATCGTTTGCGCGGTGGTTCGGGCGAGGCTCGATCCGTGGGGAGGCTCGCTTGTTTTGGTCTGTTTGGGCTGAGGACGGCCGCCACACAAAGACGACGACCGATCCGCACACTAATTCAAAGGAGATCGATAGTGCACCCACCCAGTATGCCCTTTCATGCAGACCTCATCATGCGCCACGATAATTAAAATGTTTTTGCTCTCGATAAATATTTGGCGTCGCTAATTATTATGAACGCTGTTTCGAATTAATATGACGTTAAAAACGTCATATCAATTGTAATTTAGCATTTCGTTATTGGCGCCCAACATGTATTTGGATGTTGGGCGCCAATAACAATGATATTTACGGAAATTAATTTGGTCGGTTATTAGTAACTAATACAAATTCATGTACAACAACATGCTTACTAGATCTTCTATGGACATTAAGAGACATTCATTACGTCGTCCAAGTCAAGGCTTGATAGATTTAAAATAATAAATTTAACATTCCTATAAAAACATAGGTGTTTTTTCTTAACAAAAAAGTCATAAAGAAAACCATTCTAAAGTAGTTACGTCGAATAATGACAAGGTTTCTAACAAGTGCTTAGCCTGTCAACTTGTTATTCTAACAAATTACCTGCACATTGAAAACGTAGAAACCACCTGCTTTGTATTTACTTAGAATTACAAGTAAAATGGAAATTTCTAGATGGTATCATAGTAATATTACAAAACGTAATATAAAATGAAAGTGTTTTAGTGCAGCAGATTCATTTCTTCTTAGAACTTTGAACGACCTTCGAGGAGGGTGGTTGTGTAAGTTTCAGTTTCAGTTGTAGAGGGCTCTCCCACCCATCTCGGAAAATTTGCATGATTAAACTCGTTGCTTTAAAAGAACGCAAGAAAAGTGGATTCAACTAAATTACGTATAGAACAAAGTGGATGCATCTTAGCTGAAGGATACGTGTTTCAATAGGTACAGCCGGGATAATAAAACAACCAGATTTTATTCGACCGATGATAAAAGAAAAAACTTACAACGAAACGAAAAATCTAACTGTCAAAAGCTACCCAATAACGTACAACAGAACGGATACATCAAATTCTTAAATCGATACGGCAATAAATTAACGGCAATATCGGCAACATTTTGCTGTTCCAAAATTGGAATCCACAACAAAGGGACGTCAAAGAAACTAGCAAGTGCACGCGTGCAAGCGGGGCCGGGTATAAAGAGTGAGCGCAGCACGGCCGAGGAGGCTCGTGCGTCCATTACCCCCCTCCCAGTGGGGGGCTGGGGGCTGCCGAAAGTACGGGGTGGCAAGTGTCTCGCTCACACCCAAAGATGCATCGAGTTTCTGGACGAAACCGCACTGCCGCTGCATATAATGGTAATGAATTTCGTCTCCATTTTATTTAGTGCATACCTATAACTTAGCTATTGATTTCTCCTGAAATTTCGCCGAGTCTGATGCAAGCTTTACATTTCACATTTGAAAATTGACTATGTACCTAAGTCCTATTTAAGTGTTAATAATAATTTACTTCAATTGGTTTAGTAAATGTAAGTATTGACATTGTAAACAACAAGAACAGAAATAATGATGTAATGGCATAAATTTATCATCATGAAATGTCCATGGTATATATTCGTCCAGACGAGTTTAAGCTTAGGGACATATACAAGGGACTTTTTTACCTATATCAAGCCAAGCTTTCTAACTAAACTTACTTTGCGCTTTCCAAAATAATTCAATCCTTGAACACTATCCTTGTCTCCGCACACAATGACATCAGTACGTACCTAGTGTACCTACACATACTCCTATTTTGTTAAAGTACCTACCCCAGTCACGACATGCCCCTGCACCGATAAATCGCATTATGGCCCACGTGTAGGGAATACATTTTTAATCTTGTTTCCTTTATATCATGCCGCTCAGAAAAGCAGTGGGAGGACCACTGAAAACTACTCTCCTAAATGTGAGTTTGAAAAAAACCGGCCAAGGGCGTGTCGGGCCACGCACAGTGTAGGGTTCCGTAGTTGCCCATCAAAATACTTATGCGAACTAACTAAACTGATTCGCTGAATTTAAGTGAATTTTATAAACAGGAGTCTGAGAAATCGGGGAAAATACATAACTTTACCAAAAACAAACACGTGAAAACAACGAATTTAGAACCTCCTCCTTTTTTGAATTTAGTTCAAAAAATAGTTGACGTAAAACCTACCTATCCCCAAAAAAGTCATATAAAAGCTGTAAAACATAAAGTTGACAAACTTACATTTGCACCGATACATTTTGTTTATCGAAAATATGATATCAAGTACGTTTTATAAGTTGGTCCACTCATAAAGTGTAAAGCCTACTTAGTCATGATAATTTTCTTTTAAACTTCGTTTTATACTACTATTGTGAATTTTTTCACACCCCCAAACATAACCGTTTAGCTCATAGAGGGGGGGGGACACTCGAATCTAACACTTTAAAGAAATATTTCACAAACGAATTTTTTTTGGGAGGAAACTATCATTATTTTTTAAAGGCTTATTTAATGATACCCCACACTAAGGGGTACGAGAAAAAAAATCCTCACTTTACGTGTAAATACCTAAAAAAAAATATTTTACGAGATTTTATTTTACCACTTTTTCGGAGTTTGAAAAAACGGACGGACGGACGGACGACGGGGACGGACGGACGGACGGACATGGCGAAACTATAGGGTTCCTATACGGAACCCTAAAAACGGGACGGGTTTACCTATACGAATTTGTTACCTATCTGTAATCTGAATAATGTAAGTAGGAAATGACTATCTAAGAAGACACTTCCTCTAAATTTGCAAACGGATTTCGGTTACAGAATAGATATAATTAGATTGCGACATATTTTAAATGTGAAAGCAAAAACTGTCCTCTTATTATTTACATAAGTTTTGCAAGTACTTACTTGCTGTCTCAAACAAAGCTAACGCGCCAGACTAAAATGGAGAGCACATTCAACACGTAAACATATCATCAACGTTACCAAAAACAAACACGTGAAAACAGCTCGGTAACGTTAATAACGCTCACGTTGCCATCCATAGCTCTTTTCATTCGGCACGAGGCGGTGCAGGCTGTGTCAAAGCACGTAATTAGTATTTAGGAAGGTGGTAAGAAAGGCGAGGTCGTGGGCCAGACGTCGGCTATCGATCCGACGACCTACCCCACGTTCTACCTCCCGAAAGGGTGGGAAGGGGAGCCACGCACATCGAGCCACCAATTGACACACTTAAGGTAATACTTGGCACTTACGATGTCGCCTCGACATACTGATGGCCAGCGGAAACAATGCTGATAGCCAAACTACTTCAAATCGAAACGTTCACCGGCTAGATGAAAGTAAAATAAATCGGGAACAAAGAAATTTTGAGTCACTTCAAAAATAATCAGATAAAGCGAATCATATTGCATCTACGATTATTGTTAGCGGAATAGCAGAAGTAGCTGAAAATTACAGAAAGCTCGACCCAGTTGGCTCTGAGCCCGCCCGTACATCGGAACATCGCGAACTTGCATATAGAAGATATGTATCTATTTATTTAACCTTGGAGAACTGTAAACAAATTATTCTGCATTTCTATGACTGCAGCTTAATCAATTTATATGGGATTACTCCGTTAAATAAGTGAAAAGTAGTGATCGATCTAGGTACTATACGTGTCGAAATATTATGATATCACCGATGAAATAATAATAAACCCTACGAATTCTTTGTTTGTGAGATTTATTTTTGATAGGTATCCATCTAAGTAAATACATTTTAAATGTCTTGTCTGAATTTTCCATAGTTTTATAATTTTATTATAACAATGAAGGTAACTCTGTAATTACATAAAATGCTTCAAAATTATCAGCACTGCCATTGTTTAATTAATCTAACGTTAATTAATTTACTAAGCAGATTGGTGAAAGCTTCAGATTATTTGCACGATATGAGCGAGTAACACCTACGTATCCTTCACACATTTATAGTACCTACGTAGGTTTTCAGTATAAATACCTCTAGAGACATACCCTTCTTGAATATATAAAGCTGCATGCATACAGCTGAGACACCTTAACCACTGTCTGCATATTAGTAAGCCTGCGTTGCAGCTACCTTTGTTTTGGCAAATTGTAATCATGTCTCTTGTAAATGCGAAAGTTTGTGAGGATGTATGTATGTGTATGTAGGTATGTTTGTTATTCTTTCACGCAAGAACCACTGAACGGATTTGGCTAAAATTTGGTACACAGATAGTTCATAATCTGGATTAACACATAGGATAATTTTTATGATTTATGTTCCCGTGGGATAATTTTCAAGTTGTAGCGGGTGAAGCCGCTGGCAACAGCTAGTATAATAATATTTGTCATTTGTAATAATTTCTAGTGAAGTTTCGAGGTGTTAAGAGATATAATTATAAAGACTTACTTTTACTTTGTTATATATAATAAGGTTATTACTACATAGATACTTAAAATACCTATTGAGTAGGAGCTACATACACACAAAAGATACATAGGCATACTTAATGCTGAGACATTCTCTACCAGAAAACCTAGGGTGGTCGAGATTTATAACATGCCAGGTGCATAAAAAATATAAGATTATTAGATAACTAGTGTTTGCCCGCGGCTTCGCTTGCGTTATTTTAGAATTTGAGAAACAAAACGGATCGTGTGGCGCCATCTGGAATACGAACGTAATTGTTTTCTCGGAAACAGCTCACTTCTGTTATTCGGAATGTAAGATACCTTATAACCGTGTCTATACTCCTGACAACGTATATGCTAAATTTTGGGACGATCGATTCAGTAGGTAGTAATGCGTGAAAAGGTAAAAAACAAACATGCTTGCATTTTTATTATTAGTTTAGATCAATAATGTTATATCTGGGTACATAGTTTGCATAGGAATAGGTCCTTATTTGAGCGACATTATTTCAAAGAACCGTGTTCTATTTAAACATTAGACTATCATTTTGAGAGTCGATTTACAGTATCGCTGCAAATTGAACGTACGATAGCATTACTCTTCTCCCTTTGGCATACCGCAAGTGATACCTAAAAAATAACTAATTATTTGACTCGATGCAGTACAACTTTTCGTCGTTTAAAACAGAATCTATGCACTGGTTTGAGCACCAATTCAAAACATAAATAAACACAAATTATAGAAACCTTTGATTTTGTTCTAATCTTTAAAATTCCACACCTCGTAACAATCTACAATAGAAAAAAAAAATATCGAAACTTACTACCTACAATTATAAATCGGTGTAGATTTTTATCCTAGAGAAGTATTGAAAAAAAAATAGTAATTACTCTTTAAAATCGCGAATAATATTGAAACAAAAGTATGCACATTTTTTTTTTAATTATTTAAAACTCTCAGGACAAATAAAATAAACTCAAAAAGAGAAATAAAAAACTGCGAGATTTGATCCAGAGACCACTTGCACGAAAGTCAAGCAGGTTACCGACCGGACTGGCTAGTACGTTGACAGTGATTTTCAAATAGCGGTTCTTGTACAAATGTCAACAATGACTGAAAATCAACATATTATAAAATTGCTAATCCCCCAAGGGAAATAGCGTAATTATACATATCCTATTAATAGAACAGCAGTTTAAGGAATATTTGAGGAAAAATTGACTAAATAATATACAGTGGTTTAGCTTCCAACTATCAACAAACATCTAAAAACAACAAAATTCAAAATTGCTTATCTCCCAGGAAAAATAGCGTAACAATACATAGCATATTAACAGAAGCATATTATTAGGAATATTTGAGGAAAATTTGATCGACAACTTTACAGTAGTTTCGGAGATAGATCAAATGAAAAAAACATAAAAAATTTCGAAAAAAAATAAAAGTTGATCTGGCATCAGAATCGTACCCTTATCTCGAAAAAAATACAAAAAGAAATAAATATTCAATGTACAGGAATGACATCTCTACGATTTTATTATTATGTAAAGATAAATTTATTTATATAAGTAGGTATGTATAAAAACAGTAAAAGACAGAAGATTGAGATGACTCTGCTAATGGTAATGAAATAGAAAGAGAAATGCTTAAATATAATTATTGACTAGTGGTCGTCCTGATAACGAGGGGAAGCGCATTCCAGAGAATAGACTGAATGTGAAAAGAAGAATGAGTAAAATCAGAACTATGAGAAGGACAAAGAGAAAATTTTTAGACGAACCCAGATTCCTAATATAACATGACATGTGATGTAGGTACTTAGATATTGAAAGAGAGGGATAAGATAAGGCGATATCGAAGAGTTGAGTAGTGGGAAAAGCTTAGAATTGTCACCTATTTCGAGGTTTTTTTTTTATTTTACTTTCAGGTTATAATCAAACCTTGGAATACCTTGAGAGAACTCATTAAAACCACGTACCTACCTACTTAATTCTCACCACATTTAATTCCTTTTATCTCGCTTTTCTCAAAACTAAATTCTCTGTTCTTTATAAAGGCAATTTCCGCAAAAGGAATTACTGGTGAAAATAAGCAGAGCACGCAGATTGTCCGGAGCGACGTCGCGTCGGCGCTGCACTTTGGGTTGAGGGCCGGAGGGGGCACAGACATCGGGGTGGTGGGTGGTGTAAAATCACCCGCAATCATTTATACCCGAACTGCCTGCAGAATTACTAGCCGTCACTAAATTCACGACACCACCCCTTGCACCAACTTTATTATGGCTTTCTCTTACAGTATAAAATTGAAATTGATAGGAATTATTATTTCTTGGAAGGTTTTAAGGTGGATTCAGTTACCTGAAAGTATATAGCCTCTGTTTGCTGATCTTGCAAATTGAAAATATTTTAATAGGTACCTAATAAATGCTTTTCTGTGTAGGTTTGAACTGCTACGTAAGCAGTAAAACAAAGTTCATAACGTTAATGCGTTTTTAAGAAGCTTACGCTTGAGCTACCTCCCTAGACACTTGAAATGAATGTTTTTCTGGGATAGGAGAAATATGAAACACTAAAACTATTTAGTTAAGTACTAAATATTACAATAGATTATAATTAACAAAGCTTTCCGCACTTGAACACCCAAAAGATCAACTTACCCTGCTTTTCTTTGTCTTCCTTTGTTCGTAAAACAGAGATGAAAAGTTTTGAAAGAATATTATGGCAGCCAATTAAATGCAGAATAAGGAAACTATGACTTAAACCAAACCTTAACCTAAGTTTAAGTTTTAATAACCACCAAAGTCCTTACAAAACGTACTTAGAAACCTAAGTTTACACAACTTCCCTCGATCTATATACCGTCCCCACAGAAGTAGGTAGGTAAGCACCTACGTTTGCACATTGACAGCATTTGAGAGGCAACGCGAGGCCACGTGGTGAGATGCGACGTAGCTATTTGTGTCAGGAACTGTACCCGTGACCCACTTCGCAAACACCCCTACTGCCGCGTACTAGTGAACAGCGAGTACCCGACACTGCCGTATATTTTGGTCTAGGTTATGTCAAGTTATATTGCCGCCATTACAGTGTTTTATGTTATCCTTGGTAATGTCTTGGAAGTGGGATGGAAGTTGAATAACGGTGCAAGTTCTGTAGAAGATTCGAAAAGTCGAGAATATACGTACTTTTATAGTTGGTATATCTATAAATTAAATGGAACGACACCAATATTATGGATCATTTATACGATATAATTAGCCTATGAGTCTTTTTATCGGGCTTCGACTGAACTTGTTTTAATATTATGCTAGTCACGTAAATAATAATACCTAGTCTTGACCATTTTCAGTAACGGCTGCCATTTTCAACGGATATTAGCCATCGGTGTTGAAGATTATCTTATTGATCTTTTTTACTTTATTTTTAACACCTTTAAGTAACATTTGGAATGCCATTAAGTTTAAATTTTAAGTAGTTTTTAAAATAATAAATAGTGCTCCACTGTGGGCTTCGCCGAATCCCACACAAAAAGAGATTATCAGGCGCAGACTCAACGACTAACTTTGAACTGGAATGGGAAATAGTATATCTCCGGTCAATTTGCTCTCGACTGTTAGATAAAAAGAATAGGTATAAATTCCCGCTGGGAAATCATAATAGCTACTTCGCCTTTGAGTTTGGTATTTTTTGGTTTATTTAAGACAGACACAAACGTTAACTTGTTAAAATGATGAGCAGTGGCGCTTTTCACCATAAGACCAAGAGCAGTCACGCTTGCCACCACGAGACCATGGGACACGATGATCGTACTAGCTGTAACTCGCGGTTTCACCCGATGCTCGGCTCTTACTGGTCGTATAGTCTCCCTCGATAAATAGACCATCCGACAATAAATTCACGACGGAGATTTTTCAATTTGAACCAATAGTTCCTAAGATTAGCGTGTTCAACCAAACGGACTCTTCAGCTTTATAATGGTAGTATAGAATTAACTAACGTTACGTTATGTGCTAAAGAGTTATTGGTTTACAACGAATACTTACGCCTTATTGTTTTTTAACGTGGTAAATTCATCAAATGAGTCCTCCCACCCCGGGCAGGGCGGGACAGACTGTCAGACTCGTACTGACTAAAATCCACGTTGTCCTTCAATAGCCCTTTATGTTCCGGGGTCACGGTGATGGATCACCGTGACCCCGGAACATAAATACATATTCATTTACCAGTCTTTTTAATTTATGAGTTTTCCACGCCAGAAAGAAAATGTCCCAAAAGAAAGAGAAGAGAAGTCTGTGCCTCGTGGATTTGTGCAAAAAGGAAGGCATACATCTTTTACCTAGAGTAACATCGTCAGTTCAACGCCATCTATAGAGTCCTTGAAAACTACTTTTTTTTTTTAAACTCCAAAAAGAAAACCTCCCATTCCCTTCAATTCTGCAGAAACTGTTTCGGAGATTTCCACACCTGAAAAATGTATAGCGAGGTCTATCTAGGCATCCACCTTAAATGGTGGCGATATCTGATACTCGGAATAAATTAAAGCTATTACTTACTCAGAATTCTCGTCAAGACAAATCTTTTACTTGCTCTACTTCATTAAAAATTGAATATTTAACAAACGAAAAAGACAAGGTAGCGGACTACACAAAAACTCTCAACTGCAAAATGTCATTTGAAGTTGATTCATAAGGGGTTGTTTTGCAGTTACACTTTTTTTAGACAAGTGTTCAACTGAATGTTTAACTTTTTGTGGTACGACGATCTATGTTTTATGTTGATGTTCAACAGATGTTTAAATTTTTTTTTTTTGGTACGACGATCTGTTTTATGTATTCTGTGGTTGAACTATAAAGTTCACTGTTGTAAAATCGTCCTGAGAGCAAACTTTAATTCCTCTAAAGACAAAACAAAAGTTAATTTCGCTCAAATTATGATATGTTGTGAATGTTTTGGCTGACCGAATTGTGATAGTGAATCTTAATTCGAGTACGCGGCTCGAACATGGCCGGGGATTTTCTGCTGGATGCACTCGAATCATATTTAGCATACAAAATTACACGTCTACTACAAAATCGTGGCAAGATGCACTTTTACGAAGAATGCGCTTGAGCTAACGGTTCAAATTAGCATTCATAATGGATGGTTCGCACCGGCGGTGGTGTCACGATAGCCACTAATTGTGATATCTAATTAAAGTGAATATCATAATAATTGCACGCGGCTCACACCGTGCGGTGATCAGACCGGTAAATTAGACGCGTTCATTCGACGACTGGATAATTGATTAATTAGTTTGTACATGTATACTTGAATTTATCGTTACTGCTTATTTAGAACGCCATGAGCTTATCTTTTGGCGTTCGAATTTTTACAAGGGGGTGTTGACAGCATTTGAAATTGTATTTAAATATCAAGATGGCGGTGTTACTCAAATTTTTAGCAACGCAAATGGAAATGAAAAAAATGGATACTTGACGACTTCAGAACATTTTTTTTATGTCGGAAAATCATCAAATTATCAGGCCTGCCGCACTGGTTACAGAATTTAACACCCTGGGTTAATAATAAATGAAACAAGTGTTTGATCTTATAAAATATTTTTTTTTATTAGAAACATGGTCAAATGTCGTGTCTTGCACAAACATAACTATTTACATAAACTTATATTGAACTGTACAATCAGAATGAACTTATGTATGTGTCTTACACATATCAATAATAATATACTTTTATAACACTGTTCGATTAGTTAAATACAAATTAATAATAACTTAACAAATTGTCCACCAGTTTAATGTCAATTAACAAGTAATATTTATAACAAGTCCACTAGGGCCCGTGGAGTTTTGTCAATACTGTTTCAATATCAATATTCTGAATATTTGTAGAATTAAATAAATATTGTGTTTCTGGTTTTGTTTTCTTGCTCTCATTCAAAGCCTCTTCAGAACTATTACTACCTTGTAATCGTTTCTTTTTCTTAACGTCAATATTTGTATCCTTATCATCTACTACTTCTTCGAAAACTATTTCTATCTCAGTTCCTTTCTGTTCTTTTCTGTCTGGACTATTCAACTTTAATGGTGTATCCAAACTTGTGAGAGTAGAATCAAATATTTCAAAACACTGCTCCTTGTGGTATTTCATTGGTGTGTACAGTTTTTGTATATTTGATATTGAACTTACTGCTACTTCTGTTTCTCTAAAACTATATCCTAACTCTCCTTCGCCTTCCGGATCCAAATTATATAACATATTGAAGTTTGTCGCTCTTAATCTAATCGCAACTCCGTCATCGATGCACACTTCCATATTAAACTTATCTTTTAATTTTACAGGCAGTTGCTTGCATTTATCATCTTTGGTGTCACTATTATATTTAATATAATTATGACTATCTTCATTACATTCATAAGCAGACAATTCAAATTCATCATCTGATTCGTCAGCTTCTTGAACTATCTGCAATTCACTTGTACTTGTGTTTGTTTCAACACTCTTATCTAATACACTTTCATCTTTTCTTGTTTCGGTGACCTTAACAGGACTGGCTGGATCAAGCAAATCACGTTCTATTATTTTTGCAGTTTCAGCGTCGAATCCTCTTTTAATTAAATCTCCATGAAAAGTGCCTGTATTATCATTGTATTCAGGTTTACTATTAACGGTGGTTTCAATATACTGTTGTATTTTGGATATATCCTCGATTTCGGCCTCTTTTGGCTTTGCATCTTGGGAACCGTCATCGGACCATCGTAGCGCTAGTTGCTCGTCATCATCATGGGAAGAAACCATTGCGGCTGTATTCTGAGCAGGAGTTACAGTAAGTTTAACACTAGCGTTAATATCGGGAGATTCGTGGCCAGAACTCTCAGAGTTAAACGTTTTGGTGCAGTGAAGTTTTCTGGGAGTCGATGATTTTCTACGTGACTTCGTTGGAGCAGGAGTAACTATAGGGGTTATGTGAATATTCTTTTCTTTTGCAGTATGCTTTTTATTTGCTGGTAATTTGGATGAATTACTTGGAGAAAATACATCCTTTTTCCATCTAGCTCTTTTATTTGTACTTTCTTTCGTTGGTGTAGGACGCCTTGGTTTTATTTTCATGAATGAATTAGACTTATCTTTTTTCATTGGAGATTTACGTTTTTTAGTAGACTCCAATTTTTTCTTGGAAGATTCTGATTTTGCGGTTGATTTAGGTTTGTTGATTCTAGGTGTTTTTACAGTAATATCTTTACTGATCTCACAAAAACTATTTGCAATTGTAGTATCACTACTTGATGATGCAATATCAACTTTATCATCAACAACTTTTTCTTTAGTTTTATTACCTACATTACTATTATTAACATATGACACATTCTTGGTACACTTTCTTACTGGTCTAGAACTTCTTTTACTGGAACTTGCTGTTTCTTTCGGCACTTCAACTTGCTTCACCACCTCAACTTCAACCTCTTTTGATGATGTCACTGGACATTCTAAGTCAGCTATTCGCAGATAATCTTGATCATCAGGTTTATAGTAAGAGCCTCCACTAGAATAATCTGTAGGTCGAGATGAATAGGATGAAGGCGTAGCTAGTAGTTTTGGAGTATCAAAGAAACGAGGAGTAGGAATACTCATAATTTTAATATCCGATATTGGTTCATCTGGCAGAACAGAATTTAAAAATTTTGGCGTTTCCATTTGGATATCATACAAAACTTGTTTATAAGGTGTTTCAAGAAATTCTGATATATTTAATCTTGCACCAATTTCATTGTGCAGGGATAGCCTTTCTGCTTCTGGGGTTTCATTATTATCATCGTTATTTGATTTATTTTGGTTTTGAATTACTTCAGGAACTTTATCTACAGGCTCTACGTAAGTATTAGCAGCCACCACATTGAAAGTTGGTTTAACTGTAGGTTTACTTTCAGTATGTATTTCTGATTGTGCATATTGTTCTTCCTCTTCTTCTAGTTTTCGCCTCTTCTTTGATTTCTTAGGTTTAGGAGATAATTTTCTCTTACTACGTGGCTTTTTTTCGTCAACGTTTCCTGTTCCAACTGCTGTTTTATCAGCATTTTCAGCAGTTACATCGGTGTTTTCAGTAGTATCCTCGGCTTTATTAGTAGTAACATCGGTTATGTCTGAGGTTTTTTCTGTACCATTATTGGTTTCATCTGCTTTATCAGTAGTTTTATCCTGTTCAGACTTACTGACAGCAGGTTTTTTATTCTTCGGTTTTCTAGGCCTAGGCTTCGATTTTGCTGGAGGCTTGCAAGCATAACCGCTTGCTGTGGCTAAAGCACGTAAATCAGCGTCCCAATTAACCTTCTTATTTACAACTGTTTGCTTATTATCAATATCCGTTGTTAACTTATTGTAATGACAAGATTCTATCTTATGAACTTTAACATTGCTCAAATCAACAATATTATTTTGACAATTTCCTGTTTCAGAGAATATCAAATTAGGACTTCTAGTAACAACAACATCAACAGATTTATCCTCAGTTTCGTTAGGAACTACTTCATTTATTGTCTCATGTAATATTCTCCTGGGAGTTGTAAAGTCTAGAACTCTGATATGCGAATTTCTGCGTGGTGTGGAAGATGACTTCCTCACGGGTGGTAACACTTGTGGAGTACTTGTTTGGAGAGAACAAGCAATGACATTATCCTTAGGAACAGATGCATTCTTTATAAGATCAACAGTTTTTACCAAACCTGGTTCTTGAACAGGTTGTTTCTCGTCTATCTTTGGTAGCTCAGCATCAGGTTTCTTTGTTTCTGTACTACTTGACGAAATATCTATAACAAGAGGACCAAGCAATTTTGGCGAAGATACCGACGTTGTTTTTGGTTTCTGTAACTTGTGTGCTATGACAGGATTAGATTGTGAACTGTTTGGTGGAGGACCTGTAAAAAAACATACACAAATCGTTACCGTCCGACCGTAAAGTCGATTACTAGCCCAAGCCAAAGTATTTTAACCTTTAAATATTCAGTAAAAGATTGACTTTCCGGTTAAGGAAGTGTGATGCATGCGACTCGCGCAATCTTAACAGTTCGTTTGATTAGTAGTTAGTAAGAGAATCCTTTGGCTACAGCCAAAACTAATCGAACTGAAAGAGGCCGAAACAGAAGTTTCCGTCGGATACAAATAAATTATTGAACTTAATTACATTATCATTATTTAATATGAAGCAACATCTTACCTGATGCTGGCACAACTATAATAGTAGGCATCGCCATAATTTCATCTTTCGTGTAGTTGTTGTTTACAATAGGTAGCTTCTGTTTATAAGCCGGTGTACCATTTATAACAATGGTTTGCATCAATGGCGTCGAAGTAGTTGCCTTAACGTTGCTCATTGAAGGAAACGGCTTGTCCACTTTTATGTCCGAAATTATTTTAATTTTTTGATCCTTACATTTAGGTTTTATTCTAGGATATGGATAGTTGCTATACTGATGAGATTCTAATTCAGTATTTTTTGCTACCTCATTCAAATTATTACCGAAACCTGTATTTGTATTGTTAGATACTGAAGCCCTGAAATTATAGAAATTTGTAGAACTTAATTATGACGCCCCATTAACATTAAATTTTATTTGATTCCTTTAAAAGCGTTTCAGGTAGATAAATATCCACAATTTGCATGTATTCAAAAATAACGTATATCAGAACTTACAGAGCTATCGAGTTTTCCGACGTGCTCGAATCAGGCACATGAACATTCCGATGTTCGTGACCTGTAAAATAAGTAAAAAGTTATTAATTACAATGTACAAACAGTAGCCTTGCATATGACACAAGAATTTTAAAAAGACAGGGTGTTCAAGTTGTTGAGCACCCTGTCTTTTTGAAATTCTTGTGTATCTTATTTTCTAAAAGCTAGTTTTTCTATAGTTACTGCTCTATAGAAAAACTAGCTTTTACCCGCTTCGCCCGTATCGGGGCGAAAATTATCTCACAGGAACTTTTGTCTATGACAGTGTAACTTCCCGTAAGGATTGAATGAGTAATTTAAATACAGGGGTTTTAGTCAGTCATAGTCAGACAGATATTCCGCGACATAATGGAATAATTCTATAAATTTTAAATTATACATATAGTGTTCTGCAATCCAAAATACAAAATTGATTATTAATTATACATACCACCAACTCCTGATGCAAAATCTTGGAATGAGCTTTCATTAGAAATACTATTGTTCAGACTTTCAGCTTGAGATTTGTTCTTACAAACTTTCTTCAGGATAGTGTTAAATTCTTCAATTTTATCTCTGCATTCTGGTGTGTCGGCGGGTTTAGTCTGCAACGATAAAAACCACTAACATTTTAAATCCAAGGGTTTGTTTCCATTTTAATTGGATAATGGATAATTAAAATAGGCATATATGCAGTTAGTAGGATACAAACCACAGCAGTTGCAGTAATTTAGAAACAAGGCGATGCGATTGACATTTTAACAATAAATATTTAAAAAACTGAATTAACCACACCCTCCCCTCTAATTTGTGAGTGTTTACTACACCACATGGAGTGTCATTGTGTTATGTTATTATGTGTCATAATCAATCTACTTTTGTCGTATTTATTAGCAAAACTCCTTTAAGATTTCGTTATGAAAGAGTCCATTTTAAAAGTTCATTATCTGCTTAATTAAACTTCGTCATATTTGAAAAATTGATTGATCATAGATGAAAATTAAGCTACTTAATTATTACCTAATTCCAAAAGTGTAGATAGATTGATATAGTTTAGGTAGATAAGTTTATCTAAATAATATGTATTCCACCTATTTCCATCTTGGCATTGTTCAATATTCAAACATAGCTAATGTCAATTGGGAGTTGAATTTATTCTGCAAAGCACGTGCTAAACATGCAATTAAATAGGTTTGTAACTGTCCACTCACAAGACTGAACGGTAAAAACAAGTGTTTACAGAAATGCATGCAAGTTTTTCTACTATTGGCAATGCTCCAACACACACAATTATGAAATAACATACAAATAGTAACAGATTATTTGGTTGCCAAATAAGCAGTGTTGAATAACATAACCCAGATTATTACAACCAAACAGATTTTTTTTAAAATGTAATATGACTAATTATGACAACTCCTTATCATAGTTAATTGATAATGGCTGTTAGTCAATTAGTTTCATTAGCTTGCTTCAACTGAACACAAAGCTTTCCTAGTGATACCTTCTTGGTCGCGAGACTTATCTCATTACAGTGACCTCAAAACGTAAAGGGCTATTGAAGGACACCATGGATTTTAGTTAGTAGGAGACTGACAGTCCCTCCCGCCCTGCCGTGTGTGGGAGGACTTATTCGATGATTTTACCACAGTAAAAAACTGATTCCTTCTCTGCATGACAAGACTTGCAGCTAGCCAGTTATACGGCAGGTACTTTTACCCGACAAAAGAACTTCCATTATTTTTTTATTTTACAATCAATGGCACACTGATTAAAAGACCCCTTCACTATTCATTCAAAGGACCACTTTGTATAACAATAAGAAGTATTTATACTACAGTTTTATCAAGGCACCAAGGTTCCTTTTGGGGATCATTCATCTGAATGATTAGCATTTTGTACAACCAGTTTTACTAAGGGTTAACTTTACCAACTACTAACTGAAATGAGGGGGTCAGGTAGGCAGTTGCCTCATGTAGTATTCAGCTGCATAAGTTTAGATTGGAAACTGATTTTTTCCATAGTTGAGAAAAAGCTAGGCAGAAAATACAAAGAATTTGTTAGTACTACAATAATTAATATACTTACAATTGATGGCAGAGGTAAAGAAGAATTGTCACTAGGTTTGATTTCAGAACAATGATTATTAGTATTGAAAGTATTCAGTCCACTGCCAATGTTGTTCAAGACACTTGAAGATTGCTTTGTACTTGCACTTAAATCTAAGATGGCCTCTGAAGTCGTGTTCTTTTCCAGCACTCTGACATGTTTCTTTCGTGTTGTGACATGGTGCCCTGTAAAGATAAACAATTTAATTTAGTTATGACTATATGCAACAGGAAATTGTAGGTAATACATCTGAGTAAGATTGGCACAGACCAGGGCAGCATGGCACAAAAGGTAAAAGGCATATTTCATACACAGTGGGTGGCACAAGGCCCTTCATCTAGTGTTCTCTTTAGACAAATTTATCTGGTTACTAACAGTAATTTTAACATTACAAATTAAACATTTATTTGGGTGAAATTACACACTATCAATAAGGACAGATACTCTGAAACTGAGAAAAGCAATGAGAACATTGAAGCACAAACCTGGTAAATCTTCCAATGCTGTGGTTTCAACAGAAGACTCCAAGCCACTGGTTTCCACATAGCTGGCTGAGACATTTGATTTCTGCTTACTCTTGCAGGAACACCCTAATAAATTTGATGAGTTGCAGATTTCGCAGACATTTTGTTTGGAATTTTGTGATGTATTTTGCTTGACTAGGCTGAAAACAGAGAAACAACATGTGTTAAGAGCTGAGAGACATTTCACATGCAATATTAGGCTTTAGTGTTGTCAGAATTCAATAGTTTTTAAAACTGCAATCAATCTGAACATCAAGTCTTGTTAATAACATTCCATTTATAACCTAAAAGTGATGTTGAATATTAAAGTTGTTATCCTTGTACCAAAGAAACTAAAATTATTAGTTACCTGATATTTTCAATAGAAGTGTCTTGTAGTTGAATCTTGTTCAAATCTGCATTATTTGCAAGGAACCTCACAACATCTAAGAGATTTGTACATTGAATCAGCTTCTTCCTCAAAATAAGAGGCTTACATGTTTCCACTGAAAAGGTGATGTAAAAAATTACTCTATATGATAATATAAGTAGGTTAGTAGTATTAGCTTGGCAAAGACTCTCATTTTATCACTTTGATTCTGCCCGATCCCCAATAAGCCCTAATGGCACAATTTTGAGCCACCAAACCCCGATCAATTTTAAACTGTATTTTTGGAAAAAAAAGTCTTAAAATCGGTCAGGGTTTGGTGGCAAAAAATTTTTCTTGGGGCTCGGCTCGAGAGGGTTACCTTACTGTTACTATATTTATTATGTTTAGAAAACAATGGACCAAGTATTAGCAATTCAGAATGTCAGAAAACAACTCAGTAAAGGCCCATTTACATGCTGCAAGCATTTGAATGTGAGCTGCATTCGTGTTTGACTATGTTGCAGACTATTAATTATGGGACCATGAATACAGTTGATCAAAAAATACCACAAACTTGCATGCAACTATCATGCAAACAGAATTTAAATAGACAGATAGAATGCATTTTATTATGCACACCTTAATAAAGTGTATTAATACAAATTACAGATACAAAGTATATCCTAAACATAGGTTGACACAATGGGCAGTCTTATTGCTAACAGTGGTCTTTTCAAAACAAACTTTGGATGGATTTGTAGAGAAGGGAGAAACTTGGGAGGACTTAATTGTATTGCGAAGGTCAGATAATTATGCAGACAAGCAGTCCCACCATGTAAAATTTAAGCTATTAGGAGTTGAATATGAACTCAACCATAACATATAGTAGGGGCGGCGAGGAAGGGATTTGTGTTGTGACTCGAGCGCGTCAGATTATTATAGGGGAGAATCCTTGCACCCTTTAATGTACCTGTACCAAATATCAACCCTTAATATTGTGGGGTTTGTTTGGGAGAACCCGTCAGATTAGTAAAAAAAAATCGATCCGCAAAAATACTCGAGCGCGTCAGATTAAGAAAAGGTAGATTAATTACGTTCAGAAGAGTGTATATCTCAATAATCTGACAATTTGAGCATGGCATTTGGAAATGAGCGAGTTCTGAAGTTGTAAAACAAAAACGTAACGCCTGCTCGTTTTTTATAGCAATCAACGTTCCGTCTAATTAATTTTTATTATTTGTAAGGCGTTTTCGTTTTTGGGTCTTCAACCGCTTGTTACGGACAGCCCCCTCGAATTAATCGTCAGATTAATATGTAATGGTAATCAGAAATATAAAGCGCGTTTACACTGTAAATGGCTGACGCGCTCGAGTACTTCTTTACAACTGTTTTTTTTTACAGTTTTAAAAATGTTTACTCGCTCTCCCCCCCACTAAAATAGAAAACTTGTCAGAAACTTTTTTCTTTTTAAAACATAATCTTTCAAATCCAATAGATTGCCATGGCGCTCGAGGAACTGCAGATTTAGCATCCTCGGCTCCCCTACCAATAGTTGGGTAAAGGCTATGTAGATGATGTTACCAAGATGTGACCTTGATTTGTATTAGTCTAGGATAAGGCCTCTTGATTGACCAAGAAACACTTAGATGGACTATTTACTGGTGATTTTTGTTACTGTTCATTTTGGCAGGTGGTGCTTATTAATTAATCATCAAAGTAAACAAGCTTTTAGTTGCAGCTTTAAATTATAAGGACAACTTTATCTAGCAGTACTATTGAAGTATAACTAAGTAACTGCAACAATAATTAACTGTTGATTTCTAAAACATATTTGGTCCATTCTAGTAAGAAGATTGTTATTAATTTCATGCTGAGTTTTAAGTGTTCGGAACTTGATTTAAGTATGATAGTTCCTGCTATGATCCTCTGATAGCAACTTTCTAAAAGTGTTATTTTTTTACCTTTGATGTAAACATACATTCAAGTGGTACAGTAGCTTTATGCATAAATACTATGGGTGGGTTACATTTTGTTTAGTACTGCTACTTAATAAAATGTGACATGTCTTACATTGCGTGATAAAAATCATGTTTTGGTTGATGGACTCAGAAACAGAAAAGAACATCGAACATATCGTACTTATTGGGCGACCATAAGAGAGTTACACAATAAAAAAAAACTACAATGAACCTCAATGCAATGAACAGAGAGGGGGGACCCTACGATACCAACCATATATTTTTACAGCCCGATATTCTGCGAGAATATTCCTCAGTGATGTCATGAATATCCTGTCATATTCGTTTCTGAGAGCGTCCAAGTATGGACTCGCTTGTAGAAACTCATCATAAGCAGTCATTAACTGCTCCTCAGCCAAATATCCTAGAACACAAAACAAAGAACGTGATCATCAGTAATCCCGTCCGTTATTTGGGATCGCAGTCTTCCCGCCAAATAGACAGCATACCAAGCACTAGTTTTGCCAACTCTTGTGAAGGAAACGGTGGTAACGTCATTTTGTCACGTACTAAGAACACTGCACTATCTAATTTAGTAAGAACCACATCAAATCTCAATTTAATTGATTAACAAAATCACAAATAAAAACAGTGCGAACTTGCTCCAAATTCACGCACAAACACAAAAACCACAGACTACATAACAAAAACACACAGTTGAAAAAACAACATACTGAATGAACGGAAATGAACGAATCCATGAACAACGAACGCCTCTTCAGCAATTCGTTTCTGGAATGGCTTCAAGGCCTTTATGCTAAGCAGTGTGTATTGCACAGACTACTTAGTGATACTACGTATTATGAGATTCCCACAGATTAGAGATTCATGGTGCCAATGCCAACAGCTGCCAACCCGGATCAGGAATCCCGGAATTCTCTGTGCAATATGAATTAACTTGACTTTCTTAGACCTCTTCTAGGGTGGTTCCCGCTGTGAGTGAAGCGGCAGGGCCTTAACGTGGCCTCAACTTTACCCTGTTCTTTCAATTGCCCTTTGCATTCTAGGTCCGCGGTAACCCATTGTTCACCGTTTGGAACCTATTCTTGAGGCGCCGCCTCAAAGCAGCTGCGCGAGGATAACAATAATTATGCTCACGGTGACAGCAAGCTTGTACCTCGCAGACGGCGGCGGCGGCGTGCGGACTACGAGCATACACCTCGTGGACGTCACACGGTCAGCAAGCTAACGCCTAAATTCAAGGAGACGCTACGGCGTGCTGCAGCTGTGCTGGTATAATGTGCCATGACCTTAACTCTGCACAGTCGCCTAGACTAGAGGGACGCTAGAGGTCGCCACCACCGATCGTCTTCACGTATGGAACAACCCCTACATACAAATGTTCTCTATGGAACAACCGTGTTCCTCTTGAAACAAGTGTCTATTGGGGACTTGCGTTAGGCAGAAGGTGAAAAAGTCGTGGTTTCTCTCCAGCTACTACTCAAAGAGAGGACTTAAGCCTTTTGTACTGAAAGCATTAACAGGCGAAACCACTAGCAACAGCTAACAGAATATAAAACAATGAATCTCTTGAATGTGTTTATTCATAAAGTAAAAAGCTTAAACATATTGCTCTTTTACATAAGCAATGTTGAGATTAGAACATTCTTATCGCGCCATTTCAACATCTTGATTTTCCATAAACTTCAGTTTTATTGTAACAGTGTTAGGGGTTGTTATGTCAGCCACTAAGATATCAGCACCGTTGTATAAGCCTAGTTCTGTTACTTTCTTTTTCAAATTGTCCCTAGTTCTTTCTTCAATACTTTTTATTGATGACATGTACAAAGTCTTGTTACGGCCATTGATGACTGTTGTAATGCCTGAAAAACAAAAATAAAACATGCAATCCCTTACAAAACAGAGTATTCGAATGGATTTCTGATGAACATTACAAACCTGGGCTCTTCATTAAAAATACTGGATCTTCGCAAAGCTTATCATAAATTGTCTGCAAGGTTGCATCTGGTTCAATCTCCACAACTCGTGTGGTGTTACTGCAGGCAACGCAATCAGGCCTCCTTTCTGCATTGAATGTATATGTGTACACTCCATCAGCCATGTTCATCACCATGTAGTTGTTCATGTTGGCACAGGAGGATGAGGCCAGCTTGAAAACCTGCAAGGAGTTTATAAAATTAGAGGAAAAAAAAAAGTTAAACATTCTGAATTTGAATAATTTTGTTGCAATAATACCTCTGTAGCACAACATGCAGCAATGGCAGCATTAGTACTAGCTACTGCTGGAATGATATTCTTTAAAACACCCTGAGTCAATCTATAGGTAACATTGGATATCCCATGCTTGACTGCTCTATCTTGTGCCTTCTCAAATACCCAAGCAACATGCTGAGGGTCATCACCATCAAGGGCTGTGTTGGCACCCCATGGGTTTTCTTTGGCCCATTGAATGACTTTAACATATTCAATACAATGCTCTGGTAATCTGAAATGTAAGAACAATTTAAATTTTGAAAAACAATAAAGTACAAATTAGCATAACATTTAAATTTAATTATTACCTTGGAGTATTAGCAATGGTACACAGAGGGAATGTTTTCTGTGGTGGATATAAGTCCAGGGTGCACTCAATACATGCACTCATGCCTGGCAGGATGACTCTTGCATTGCCCTTAAACCCTTCAGTGCCTCCATCAACCAGGGGAATGATGCTACTTTGATCTAGACTTCCTGGAAATTAGGATACTTGTCAATCACCAATCTATGAGGAAAGCAAGTGTTTGGTAAACATAGCCATATAAGTAATTTTTAGTTAACAAAAATTCTGTCAAGAAAAACCACTTTAGCAGAATCTTATATGAATGATCTGAATAGTGATATTCATTGTGATAAAATTCATAAAAGGAAAAGTATGCTCTAGTAATAGGATAATATTTTTTTAGTTTTTTTTTCCCTTACACTGGAAATTTCTCCTGTATCACAGATGCATTTACAATCATAGAAATTCACATACACAATTACCCAGACCAGAAACAACTACTTGCAACAATACATACAAATATTTGTTCTGCGCACAGCAATCTAACCCGCAACGCACTACCCATCAAAAATTGCTCACCCACTGTGCCAACCATGCTGTCAAAATTCATATTTTAATTCTGTTAGACAGTCCTTTTAAAACTAAATTGGACTAATTGAGAAGTTTTTAGAGGTGCACAGGCATAAATGTAAACCAGATTAGTAAATAAAAGTGTGTATAATTACTGTCATCATTATACTGCAATAGAGACATCAGCATGCCATTGAGCCAGCGCCTTGCCACAATAGAATCTAGACCACACACAACTATATGGAACTGTCTGTAGAATCCTTCATCCAAGTCTTGGATAGGACAATGGTGAGCTACTGCTTCACAGCCAGGTACTCTGAAATGAATAAGTTACATAATTAAATAACTACTAACTTATTTTAATAATAAAATGTTGAAAATACAAAAATACATGTTTACCTCTTGTTAACAAATTCTACAGCACATTTTGCTTTAGACAATCCAATATCATGCTTCCTAAAGAGAAACTGTCTATTTAAATTGGAAAGCTCTATGGTATCCATGTCCACAATATGCAGTTTCTTGAATCCCATCAAAGCCAAGTCTTTCAATAACTCGCAGCCCAGGCCTCCAGCGCCCACAATCAGCACTTTACATGAGTCCATTATGAAGTCTAATATTTCAGGCGATGGCTCGAAATCTGGGTGACAGAAAGGACCAGGCCTTTCCAATAGTTTTCGTATATGATACCATCTTCTTTGCTGGTAATCAGATGATGTTTGAATCTCACCGGATGCCATTATGTTTTACCTACTGATTTTTCCTCAAACAATAGCAGTTCTTGAAATTATTTAAGTGCCAGTAATAACCAATCCAAGCAAGCCGGTTTGCAAAATTGAAAAATAAGGAGTTATCTGCTTTTCAATAAATTTATTGATGTCAATGTCAAATGTCAATGTCACTTTTGTCTTGGTGCTGTCAAACTGTCAACAATAACAGATAATCAATACTTCCGTATTAATATTAGTTTTTAGTTTTGCTATTTTTCATAGAAAATACCGAAAAATACGCAGTTATTTTTTTTTATAATATTAGTTCATCTTCCACACGTAATATAGGAAAATATCAATGTAGTGGGTGGGTGTTCAAATCTAGTAGCGCCGTAGCGCCCTCATCTTTTGTAATCGGATTAGTGATTTCTGGTTTTCTTTCAATCAATGATGCACAAACACAAAATTGTTTTTCAGAGTTTTTCATTAGTTACCCACAGAATCAATGGAAATCTAGTTTGCTTTTTATAATATTATTTCATAGTAAAAATATTTGAATTCTTTTTTTTACACTTTTTTTCTTTACATGCTATAGTTGTACATGGCCATGAAAACATAGCACAGTTACGTCCTATAGAAGATATTCATTTGTTGAAAATGGAGGCGTGATGGAGGTGCAGTTGTCGCAAGACTACGATTTTCAAGTTTGCGGTTGTGAAGATTTACACGTAAGTGTACATAATTAAACACTAGTATCGTAATCTATATTGATTAAAACGCTAATTGCATCTGTTTATATGACTTATAGTCGCGTGTGAATGTATATATTTGAGGGAGAGACGGCGAATGCCTTGGTAGCTCTGGAATATGATAATACCATGCCTGAGTCAGATAGAAGGCTAGATATCGTTTCGTTGCTAGTTGTTACGATAGTAATAAAATAATAACAAGGCTTAAGCAGCTGTTACTGATTTATCTTTCCACAAAGTTTTATCTGTTACTTCATTGTCAACATGGTTGGTCAGCGTTATACAAAACAGTGCCAACACAAAGTGCGTGGTATTTAAATTCAAATCTTACAATCATTATTCCCGAAACAATTTTTTTATCGTAATGGTAGCGTATTTTAGAACTGTATGAGATAAAATTTGACATTTACATAACAATTCATATCCTTTTAGGTTCAGCATGGCTGGCAACAAGGTAAATACCAAAACAAAAGGTAAAGAAGAGAAAAGTAAAGGTAGTTCGAAGAATGTAATTCAAACTAGTGAAGAGACAGAGGACACTGACTTCACTTTGCTTAGAAAACCTATACATACTAGTATCACAGGGTTTGGTCAAGCAAGGAAGATCTTTGACTTAGCCACTGAAGAAGTAAGTTGGACCTACAGTGAATTGAAATAAAATTATAATTTAAATTATATCTTTATTATTATATATATTATTAATTTGTATTGTTATTTATAATTCCAGCTCAAAGACTTACTATCAAATGAGTGTGATTTACTATATGAATGCAAAGTATGTAGAAATCTATTTAGAAGCTTAGCAAATTTCATATCTCACAAACGTATATATTGCAAGGAGAAGTTCAATACATCTGTACATAGCCATTTTATCAATGCTACTTCAACAGTAAGTAAATTTTCATTGATGTCTTGATAACAATATTCCCATTCAACGCTGTCAGTTTGGTTAACTTATTTACTATTTCTAATTGAATGGTTACTTGCTTATTACAGTTTACTGAAATGCTAAAAATAAAACGCTTGGAGCAGGGATATCAAGATTCTCTCAAGGAATCTATTGAGGTTGAAAATAATGAAATGGATGATGTAGATGACAGGGTACCACTGACTAAAGATTTGACAGCAATTATAGAAAAGATTGCACAAAATAAAGGAGTTAGTGAAAATAATCGTGAAGAGCAAGTAATAGCTTTGCAGAAGATACCAAATAGTACTGTGGCTGTTTTTCAAAGTGTCCATATGCATGAAGACAAAAAGAAAGAAAATATGAAAGTGCAAGTAAGTGTGTATGTTGTATTATCACTGTCATAATTATTGTACCTTGATCATCACCACTTTACCAGACTGTTTCTATGTCAATAAAATTGTGATTGCAATTTGTAATAGGTAGGTACACAATATACATTACTTCTGATACTCTTGGCAGCTATTTTAATTAATACACAATAAACTAAGTTAATATTAACTTCAGTATTTACCCATTACAAACATAACTTTTCCTGTTTTTAAAAGAAACCTCATACCAATAATTGCCAATAGCAAAGCAGATATGTCATGTTGTCTGGGTGCCATATTAAATTTTTGCCTTAACCTGGAATCAAACCTTGGACTCACAAACATACTATCATCCCTTCAACCACTGAACCTAAAGATATAATTTTTTTTAATGAAATTGCATTTGTTTCTAGGTGAATGAGCTGGACAACATTTTATCAAGGGATGTAGCAGTTTTACAAAGTGATGGAAATTTCAAAATCAAAAGTTCAGTTTCAGAAGAGCTTGATAATGTAATACAAATAAGTGATGATGAAGAAAATAGTGACAACACTAATATTCTCAAGTGCAAAGTCTGTGAGTAAAAGTACAAGTACCCACATTTTTTTTAGTATTAAGTTAAATTAGCAAGAACATGTTCTTGTCAAGTTAGCGAAAATGAGTATGACAGCATACCATTTTTTGTTAAAATTATATTCACTAGTCCTCAGATCAAAGAAATAGGCAGATAGAAAGCTCAGAACACGCGAGTGTCTCCACCAAAGTTAATACCAAATCAAATAGAATTCTATAATGTTAATACTATAATGTTATACATTCCATAATGTTTTCTTTTTTTTTTTGAGAACAACTTTTACGATGGTTAAAGACACGAGAAGTCGAGACGAGAAGCAGCTTGGTACGACGCGTAGCTTGGTACTGTCGCGACTTTGTATTCGATTTTGATTTTGTATTAACTTTGGTGGACCCACTCGCGTGTTCTGAGCGCTCTATCTGCCTATTTCTTTGATCTGAGCACTAGTAATTTTTATTATTGACTTTGTCCCACACCGCGACCCTGGAACGTTATGGGGTATTGAAGGAACGCTGTGGATTTTAGTCAGTACGAATCTGACAGTCCCTCTCCACCCAGGGTCGGAGGACAAATTAGATGAATTTAGGTACCAAGTAAAATAAAGGGTATTGTATTGTTGTTTGCTAAACACGACATACATAATATTTGAATACTACTAATGTAAGAGCAGTGGTGGCCCAATAGTATCGGTCCCGACTTACGAGTTGTAGGTCGTGGGTTCAAACCCCACCAGGCGCATTACTTTGTGTAATTTATTTCATCACTACGTACTGCTCTCAAAACGGTGAAGGAATAAATCGTGAGGAAACCGACATGTCCTAGAACCAAAAATTCGAAGACACTGACATCTGCCAACCCGCTGGGCCCGCGTGATGGATTATGACCCACTCCCTCTCACAGAGAGGAGGCCTCAGCAGTGGGAACGTTATAGGCTGAATGACTAATGATGAAAAAAAATATACATGTCGAATTGAGAACCTCCTCCTTTTTTTTTCGTCGGTTAATGAATAAATGTTTGTTTCATTATTTGGATATAATAGATGTATGGTTGTTGTTACTCTTTCACGCAAAATCTACTGAACGGATTTAGATAAAATTCGGTACACAGATAGTTTATAACCTGGATTAACACATAGGATAGTTTTTATCCCGATTTTATGTGGCCGTGGGATAATTTTCGGGTTGGAGCGGGTGAAACAGCTACTGTTTTTGGATGTTTTAAGTAGGTAGGTAGGTATAAATGTTACCGTGACGGTGACGAGAAAAATTGAGAACGAACCAGTGACTTCATTACTATTACCGCCGACAATAATCAAAATGAATAGACTCGGCAACTATACTATAGAGCAATATTATGGAATCACTTATTCCAGTTCCGCGCGATATTAAGCAGTTTTTTTTAGCTTGGTAAAATCATCAAATGAGTCCTCCCACCCCGGGCAGGGCGGGAGGGACTGTCAGACTTGTACTGACTAAAATCCACGGTGTCTTCAATAGCCCTTTATGTTCAGGGGTCACGTTAATGAAATAAGTCACGCAGGCTTTGGCCCTCTAATCAGCATTATGCTGACGCTCTTTGAGGCGCGCGTGGAACACGACGCGCTGTCGACCCGGGCATGGTCCATTGTCGGACAGCGAGTTGCCCTTTACTCGCTGTCCGCATGCGCGCGACTACGTTCTCCGCCTATCGCCGCCATTGATGACACGGCAGTGCTCTGCCCAAGCGAGGCAGTCTTGCACCGTATGCTCCACCGTGTCCTCCTGGCGATCCTCGCAGTGGTGAAACCCAGGCGTTTCTTCCTTTCCAATACGTTGTGTTTCTATTTCGACAGGTTCCTCTGTCGTATTTATTTGGAACGAAGTTAATTCCTTATCGCGCGTTGTGAAAGGGGGCTAGACGGATAAAATTCTTACGAAAAGTTGTCACGACACTTTTTGGAACGAAGTTCCTTATCGCGCGTTGCGAAAGGGTGCTAGAGCTCAAAGAGTGGAGTGGAGTGGAGTCGCGACTGTTATTTTTGTTGAGTGTATACAGTAACTTCTTTCCATCCGGGTGTCCCTTGAGACCTCTCAAGTTTTTTATTTTAATTTTGTTTGAGGGGTCTTACTGCCACCACTGGCCCTGAGCGGTCATTTTTAACAATGAATATTACCTGTTTCAGGTGACATGCAGTTCTCAACCCAGAAGACTTTGAAGTTCCACATGAAATACAAGCACGTTGAAAGTCGCCTCGTGTACCCGTGTCCTGACTGTTTGGAGATCTTCTCTACGTCTTGGAGTGTTTACAGGCATCTCTTCAAAGTACACAGGTAAATATTTTAATTTAATTTTAAATAGCGTGTATTTTTTTTAATACCTTGCCCCACATTAAGAATTTCTCAAAATATCATTCCGTCATGAGTATTAGCGACCAAGAAGGGTATGAAGAGCAGGTCGCGTAGCATGGCGATTCTATCTCTATTCTACCAAGAAAAGACAGTTATTTCATCGTTATTTCTACTCAAATCGACTGTTTTTTGCACAAATATAACACCATTATTGAAGAAAAGAACGTTTATTTTCCATATTTTTTTACATAAACATGCTCAAAACGCTATAATTATTTCTGCGTTCTGTCATTTTGTCTATTCTTGCGTCGACAAAACCCCTTTCTAAGGCGCCATGCTACGCCTGCAGGAATGCCAGTTGCCTCTTTGGTCTAAAGACCTTGGCAGTGGCAGACATGACCTTGTCTTTTGAAGAAGCATACTCTGTGAATTTTGCATAATAATGATGCATTTTGAAATTTCAGTAATTTTACTTTTTGATGATGTATGGTGAATGGTGATGGATTACAGATTGAGTCTAGGAGCTCGTGGATAAAAATTACAGCCAACCAAGCAGGCCGATCTTCCGGGTTAAGCCGTGTTTAGTCTGTAGATGGGTGACCATCTGTCATAGCGAGTTTCCTCCGTGCCTCGGAAAGCACGTAAAGTCGTTGGTCCCGGCTGTCATTTGTAGATCTTTGACAGACGTTACTGTTAGTCAGAAGTTGTAAAGTCTGACAACCAGTCTTTGGGGTATTGTTGTTGCCCAGTTACTGGATTGTAGAGTTCCGACAGGCAGTCGCTCCATGTAAAATACTGATATCCAGCTGCATCTGGTTCGCCTGGAAGCCCACCCCAATATAGTAGCAGGAAGCCTAGGCAGATGATGGTGATGGATTACAGTCCACTCCCTCTCACGGAGAGAAGGCCTGTGTCCCAACCATAATCTTTCGAAGGTTGACTGCTGATATAATAATTTATCTAAATCGTTCCCCTTATTCTTAGCAGCACATATTTTGGTATTTTAATATTCAATGATAAATGATTACTTTTGTTTTAAAAAAACTTGAACGCTTTTCAGAAAAACTGCTGCTCAAATAAGGAGACTGAGGGAATCGATTCAAGCGAAAGCTTTCAAAATGAACAATCCCCCAGCTTTCTATGAGAAACGTAAGAATAATATTAAAGTTGCTGCTGACAAGAAAATATCTGAAGAAGAAAGGTTGGAACAAGAGAATCAGGTAAAAATCTCCTCTTTCTAAATAATCATTGAAGAAAATACCCCAAAATAGAAAAACAGGTTTAAGGCTTCGGCAAAATTAGACAATACTCATTGAAAATATCTGCTCGGTTGTAAAAGCGTCTGCTGTACTACTACTGCTTGCAATCTAATTTTCCTTTGCAAAGAAAACCTTTAATTCTCATTGCGTCACAATTTTACTAAACGGCCAAGTATTACACTATAATGCCAGATCCACACGCTGGCCGTGTTTGCCAAACAGAAGGAGACGGCGCTATACTAAAAAGCAAGACGCAAATAATTCTATCTCGATTCTTAGTATAGCGACGTCACTTTCTGTTTGGCAAACACGGCCAGCGTGTGGATCTGACATAAAAGAAAATCGCTAGAAATATGTCAGAAAAGTACTGGGCGAAGATGATTGCGCCTTCCAGTCAGCGGTCTGTCGGGCTTTCTAGTCTCAGTGAGCTATCGAGCCTACTAGCCATGGTGGGCTGTTGGACTGAGTAGGTGTGAATGTACGTTTATACAATTCTAGCATCGAACTCATTGCAATATAATGAACTGTAGGGTTTTAGTCTATCAAAATCTGCTAACATCTAAGGTTTTCTACACAAAAGAAGTTAATCATAACCTTAATGATCCGCAGGCTTGGATGGATAACATGGAGGGTGACGGCGAGGTCCCGCGCTGCGGCGGCTGCGGGCGCACGTTCGAGCGGCGCGCGGCGCTGGCGGCGCACACGCACACGTGCCAGCCACGCTCGCGAGCGCTCGCGAGGCGCCCGCACGAGACCAAGAAGATAGAAATACAAATACGCAAGGACTACCACAAAGGACCACCTGTTTCATTGAACCTGCTTGCTAAGACAACTGATGCTAATGGTAATTATTTTTTCATCAAAGTGTTGTTCAAAATTCGAACACGTCTTCTATTCAAGTTATCTACACTGACTGGCAGACGAGTCAGCCCCACCGCAATTCCTCGCTAAGTGAGGTGAAAAGTTGTGTGTTGCTTAAGGGTGCTCCCACATCTATCGACGCGGAATCGGCTTTTTCCGTCGCCCTTTCTCTTTCTGTCGCTTAGAACTGCCATTTGCTAGACCGAGACAATGCGATAGCACGCGGCCGTCTCGAGGATTCCACCGCGTGCTATCGCATTATGCTTTCTGTCTCGGGAGCACCCTACGGCAGCAAAGTTATTCTGCGTCTCGTATCTTTGAAACTTCGCTATGCTCAGGATTCTATATTTGAACCGCTCACAGCCTTGCATAAAAAAAACTATTGTGGTGCATGGTTCTCTAAAGTTTTATTTTGCGACCGCAATATAGGTCAAAATTAGACAAAAGATTTTTTTTTTTCATAAAACATGCTCTAAAGACTTGTTTAATTTTATTTCACAGAAAACAAAATTACCAAGGACAAGGATGAACCTCAAATTGCACCTAAACCTAACAAAGAAGAAGAAAAAGAAATCGTGGAGGAAGAGATCGATGAAGTTGAAGAAGATAAAGACGATGAGGACGATAAAGATGATGATGACGATGCTCCCATGGACGTCAGCGATGACGATACACAATCCAACGACGCTACTGAGTCCTCTGAGAAAGAGCCTGAGAAACCACCCATTGAACCACCCAAACTCAACATCAGATTGCCTTTCGCACATCAAGCAGAAAAAAGTAACCTCACCGCTTTCAGGCAGAGAATCCAACCAGAAATAGACTTTAACAAATTGCTATGTAAGAAATGCGATACGCAATTCAGCGAAACACAAGAATTGTATGATCATGTAGCTGAGCATGTGAAATGGTTGCGCTATGCCTGTAAGTTGTGTAACTATAAACACTACTCCTTTGAAAAACTGCCAGAACATGTTAAAGTAGTGCATAAGCTGAAAGGTGATACAGACTTTTACTATAGTACCGTTAAAGCAATCGATGGTACTGAAGCGTCAGAATTGTGCGAGTCTCCTGAAGAAGTACCCGAAGCTAATGAAACTAGTCCTGATTCTAGACGACCTAGCCGATGCTCCAGTGATTCGAGTCGACTGTCTGATGATAGTTCGTCGAGTAGTACCCGCTTAGAAGCCTTGGGAAGAAAGCGGAAAATGTTCCAAAGCAAGACTAGTGCAAAAAAAAGGAAAGAAATTGGAATGAAAGGTACGTACATTTCTAATAGACAGACAAGACCAAGTAGACTAAGCCTTATGAAATTGTTCAATGGTTTAACAAATAACTTGTTTCAGCTTCTCAAGATAAAGATCCAGATATTTCTCTTGACAAAAATAGTATAGAAAACTTCACCTCCCCAAATATCAAAAACTTTGAAGAGAATTCTTCAGACATGGATGATATTGACGCTAAAAAGCAGATGACAGGTGACAATTCATCTTCTGTGGCATCCCGAAGACCAGTAAGAAGAAAAACTAAACCTAAAAATGCAGATTTTGAATATGATCTATCAAATTTGTTAAAAATGGAAGCACAGGGTTATAGAGATTCTCAAACAATGGCAACTGCTAAAACAACACAAAGTAAGAAAAAGATTCAAGAAGTTCAAATTAATTATGAAAATCTCAATAAAGACTGCTGTGGAGCACTAGTCACTATGTCAAAGAAATCTGTTGAAAGAGCTGCAGCACATATAAAAACCGATTTCTCGAATTCTTATGCTCAGAAAGACACGAGACCACCAAATATTTTTGCTAGACCCATGTTACCTAAGATTATTTCGAGGGCAGAGAAAATATCTCCTAAAAAAGATAATGAAGATGCAAAAGAATTACCTTCCCCGAGTCCTGTGAAAGCTAAGGAATCCCCAGCCCCTAGTCCTGCGAAAGCCTCCTCCAAAGAAGTCAGTCCTCTGAAAGAAGTCACAACTCCTGTGAAAGAAGTTACAGCTCCTATGAAAGAAATTACAACTCCTATCAAAGAAGTTGCAACTCTTATGAAAAATATTACAACATCTGTGAAAGAATTTACAACACCTATAAAAGACGTTTCAACTCCTAGAAAAGTTCCTTTAGAAGAACCTACAAAGATTAAAAAAGAAGTAATATTAAAGGTAGAAACTAATTCACAAACACTTGTTTAAAGTCAGAAAATGAGTCAAATGCAGAACTTGATTCAAAAATAGAAACTAAATCCAAAACTGAAGTTGTTCAAAATACACTTCCGTCTAAGGAACAAAGCAGTCTGAACTTGAAAAATAAACTGAATGAATTAGTTAACCCAAAAAGTATTCCTTCAATTGTCCCACTTAAATTTCGCCGTCAAAGTTTAGAAGTTATGAAAAATCCTATAATCAATAAAAATATTACTGACTTCACTAAATCAGGATTGAAAACAAAAATATTAGTTATCAAACCAATAAATAGGAATAAAGATGGAACACAAAAGTTGAACTCTCCACTTAAATTTCAAACAATTAAACTGAAAGATCCGAATAAAAGAAGTTCCAAAGACGATCAGGATCAAGTGGTTGTTGTGAAAGTCCCAAAAGTAGATTGTACTTTATCGCGACCTGTGACTGATGTTTGTAATAAAAGTAAAGAACAACTAGCGCTAGCATCGTCGTCGAAATCGACAGTAGACATCTCAACACCAAAAGATGATGAAAATAGTGATAAATCTGTAGAGAATGAAACATCAAGTATAGCACCGCCTTACCTGGAAGCAAGCAATGAACCCACCGAGCTTGAGAAAAGTGCTTCAAATGATATTGAAGATCCAAAAGTAATTGATAGTGAATCAGGCATCGCTAATGATGATACTATTGTAAGAAATATTACAGAAGAACCTATAATTGATAGTGATATGGATACATCAGAAAATGTTAATACAACTGAATAGGCATTGTTAAATATTGAAAGTTTTATCTTTGGTTTTGCTTTGAAGCACATTTCGTTTTATGTCCTTATGTACCTACGCTATTAGGTAGAAATAACAAATTAAAATACTTGTAAAAAAAAAAAACATTATTTTTCTCTTCCTAAAATTATCACCACACCACTACTCTAATAATTTAATTAAACTACTATAATTTTACTTCTAAAGGTGGACTAAAGTTACAACCAGGATAATCCTCGGATTAACCATTTATTTTTTAAGGATTAACTTTGGCGTAACTTTAGTCCACGTTCATTAATAAGGGGGTAAGAGCCTAGACAAGTGGCAACCGTTAAGCAAAAAAATTCTGTGGTCTTTATTAGATTTTCAACCTTATTCTTAGGACTATAAAGTTAAAGATCTAATAGAGACTACGCTACATACGAATAAAACTGCTCTGCAATTTTGTACAGGGGGCCTGATGGCCTAGATAAGTGGCAAATGAAAGCGCTATGTAGATTTCAACTTTACACTCTAAGGGTGCGTCCACATCTGGCGAATGCGCCGCAAATGCGCAGCTCGCGCGCCGTTTGCAAGCTGCACGCGTGCAGATCGCGTGCCGCGCGCGCGCTTCTCGCCCGCCTTTTGGCATACCAAATTCTCATTCTCATTACCGAGTATGCGCGGCTCGGAAACGGCGTGCGAGCTGCGCATTTGCGGCGCATTCGCCAGATGTGGACGCACCCTAATGAATAAAGTAGAAAATCTACTACAGAGCGTTTTCGTTTATCTTTAGTTTACGGAGGAGTTGGTAACTGGATATCGATCTCTGATCCGACGTCGCAGAACTAATGACAATGAGTATAGACCTTGTCTTTAGAAAAGGCTCCAAACGTGAAGGTGTTAAAAACTAAATAGTTCAGACTATATTGGCCGTTTCTTGTTCGTGTTGTACGAGTATCTATAATTACTATCCTTATTAATATTATGAAGTTGGAGATTGTTGGGTTGAGCGCGCTAATCTCAGGAACTATTGGTTCGAATTGAAAAATAATTATTTGTCTTTGTGTTGGATACTTGGATAGTCTATTAATTTAGGAAGACTATAAAACATCACGCTACGACCTATAGGCGTCGACCAGCGGGGGTGAAACCGCGATACGAAATAAGGTTGGAAATTCGTTACTATTTTAGCCTTGCTATGAGATTGGTTCCGTTCGGAATGGAATCATCCAATTAGGCATCTCAGACAAAAAAAAATTACTCTGAGGATACTGAATGCTTTTCGATTACCTACATTTTACGATATCAATCAATAGAAATAGTGGGATACATGTACCCCACTTAAAATTAATTTTATTTGGTTGTTATGATAGGGCCTATAATAAGTACTACCTACATAAAGATTTTTAATTGCCAGAAAATATTAGAGTACCTACATAGACAAGTCACATTTACAGCCTACAAAATCCGAATGGAAAATATTATTCGTTATTACCATAGGGCAAAGACCATTAATAGAAATATGAGAATTATGCTCAGATTCTCTCCGACTCTATTCAAGTAATCCCTTTACTAGCCTACTCCTTAGCAAAGGACTCCCCCCTTCTTTCCATTTCTTTCGATGGTATGCCTCTTCATGCCAATTCACAAGGAAGCCATCCAAAGCGTCCCGCCATTTTCTAGGACTGCCGCGACCCCGTCTAGCTGTCTCAGGGCTCCATCATCTACCTATCCTTTTCCTAAGTGTATTGGGGTCGGCTTCCAGTCGAACCAGATGCAGCAACCCAGTAACTGGGTTGTGGTCTGTCTCAGGGCTCCATTCCTGTGATATTCGTGCTCACAGTTGACATCAGTCTGACAGACATGACCTACCCAGGCCCACTTTAGTCTTGCAGCCTTGTGAGCTACGTCGGCTACTCAAATTCAACTAACAGACTTAGAAAAATATTTGATAATTCTGAAGGTCGTATTATAAATGGTTGTGCAACTTTTTATACTCCAACTGGGACAGGGCAAGAAAACAGGGGTGACTATGCTTTCTATAGGTGGCGGACCTAAATAAACCGAAGCTGAAAATATTGTGTATTTTATAAGGGATGTTGCATAATGCGTAACTAAGTCGAAGTCTAACCTACAGAGGGAGCAAAATACTGCATTTAAAAAATCTCTTCAAAGGTCTTGTTAAGCTGCGATTCCGATTGAATGGAGAGAACAGATGAGGATTTCAAACTATGTTGATGAATTTCTCTCGCTCCTCCTCAGTGGTGCGGTAGTATAATTACCTATCAATAGAATGTTCAATCTGATACAAGACAATTTGGCATACCTACCATACTATCCTAGGTAGGAGTAGATGTAAGAAACAAGAAAACAAGGCTGTTAGTTTTAACTAAATTTATTTAGAAATAACATATCTTCCTCTTACATTCGTGTCGGCATTTGATTAAGGATTTCCGGCAGATCCTGCCTTGGCTGCCACTTTCCATTATTTACGACTTGGCCAAAGTTTCAGCCTTAGCCACAACTTCCTCAATGGGTCCAACCATGTAGAATGCTATTTCAGGTAGATGATCATACTCGCCCTGCAGGATTTGAGAGAAGCCCTTGATAGTTTCCTCAAGGGGCACCAGCTTGCCAGCGTGTCCAGTGAACACCTCAGCCACCTGGAAAGGCTGGGACAAGAACCTCTGGATCTTACGTGCACGAGCAACAGTCAGCTTATCTTCCTCAGACAATTCATCCATACCCAGGATAGCAATGATGTCCTGAAGTGACTTGTAGTCCTGAAGAATCTTCTGAACGCCACGTGCTACGTTGTAGTGCTCAACTCCAATGATGTTGGGGTCCATGATACGGGAGGTGGAGTCAAGAGGATCCACAGCGGGGTAGATACCCAGCTCAGCAATGGCACGGGACAGTACAGTGGTGGCATCCAAGTGAGCGAAGGTGGTGGCTGGGGCAGGGTCAGTCAAGTCATCAGCTGGCACATAGATAGCCTGCACAGAGGTGATGGATCCCTTCTTGGTGGTGGTAATACGCTCCTGCATGGTACCCATGTCAGTGGCCAGGGTGGGTTGGTAACCTACAGCAGAGGGGATACGACCCAGCAGGGCAGACACCTCAGAACCAGCCTGGGTGAAACGGAAGATGTTGTCAATGAACAGCAGCACATCCTGTCCCTCCACATCACGGAAGTACTCAGCAACAGTCAGACCAGTCAGAGCGACACGGGCACGCGCGCCGGGGGGCTCGTTCATCTGTCCGTACACCAGCGATACCTTGGAGGTCTTGTCCTTCAGGGAGATGACTCCAGACTCAATCATCTCTTGGTACAAGTCGTTGCCCTCGCGGGTGCGCTCGCCCACGCCCGCGAACACGGAGTAACCACCGTGCGCCTTGGCGACGTTGTTAATCAGCTCCATAATGAGTACAGTCTTACCGACTCCGGCGCCGCCGAACAGACCGATCTTGCCTCCCTTGGCGTATGGCGCGAGCAGGTCGACGACCTTGATGCCAGTGACGAGGATCTCCTGCTGCACGGACATGTCCACGAACTCGGGTGCCTCGGCGTGGATGGCGGCGGTCTTGTCCGTGGGGATGGGGCCGCGCTCGTCGATGGGTTCACCGATGACGTTGATGATGCGGCCGAGGGTCTCTGCGCCCACGGGGATACGGATGGGCGAGCCGCAGTCGAGTACGGGCTGGCCGCGGACCAGACCCTCGGTACCGTCCATGGCGATGGTGCGGACGGTGTTCTCTCCCAAGTGCTGTGCCACCTCCAGCACGAGCCGGGGCTGGCGGTTTTGTACTTCAAGGGCATTTAGGATGGGTGGCAGGTTGTCTTCGAACTGTACATCTACTACGGCACCGATGACAGCGACTACCTTACCTTGAGCCGTACCTGCTGCAGCTGCTTTAGCATAATTCCTTTTGTTGATGGTGGACACAGTAGCAATTTTGCCACATTCTGTGAGGGCTTTTTCGGCTACCGACTTTACGGCTAAAAGGCCGCTCCCAACCCGACTTGCAGCTCCCAACATTTTTATTCTTATAATGCACTTGGGCGATAATCGGCGCCCGCCCGTAAATTATGTAACCTTAAAAATAACTATAGACACGAAATCGCAAAACGTGAACTTTATTGAACGGCCCTGCCAGTGCTGTCACTTCGTGTGTTTTGTTGTCTATGATAAATGATTTAGCACGACGAGCACGACAGAATATTGGAAGAAACTGGTCTCAAAAAGCTGGATTGAAAAATGGATAGCGCAAGTAGGCAGCTATCTACTTGATTAGTCTTTGATCTTAGACAGAAAACCGAGGAAGGATTTCTGTCTGGATTTTATTGATTTTTTTTCCAATTTTCCAATGTGACATTTTCTCATTGACTTGACAGTGACACTTCTCGTAAAAGTCGTAAACTGTCAGTGAGTTGTCAAAATGTCGAAGTGAAGCAAAGTGAGAAAAGTTAATTTTGAATATCTCCTATCTCCGATAAATAATTGAACAACAGCATGTTCCTATCACGCGCTATAACCCGCGTAGGTGTCTTACATTAATATGATATTATTACAAATAGTTAACGTTAACAATCAAGCCTATTGTCACTTTCAGCCATCCTAACCTTAGAATTGTATTTTTGTACTGCTAAAGTTATTTTGGTATTTTGTAAACATATCATGTATATTTTCAGGCATTGTGGAAACAGCGTATCCATATTAAAACGAATTATGCAAGACCATGCGCTAGTACCCTGTGTATGAACAAAGTAAACACAAGGAATCTAAATACTGTGACTGTTGAAGATAGCTATGTCAAGAAGTTCATGAATGCTGTCGGGTGGATGGACCAATCTAGAACGGTAAATATTGTTTTAGTTATAACCCACGTAATTAAGGATAAATCTCTTTTTTTTCTGTCATCTTCATAACATCCTCCATTCCACCAGAACTTGAAAAGGCATTTCTTTTTTCTAAGTCATTGTATTTATAAATTTATTATCAATTACTATTGATAAAAATGGATTTCAACAATTTAACTTTGTCACTCACACCAAGTCTAATATTTATGTTTTTCCTTTTCTAGCGCTTAAAACTAACAGGATACTTCCTTTACGAATGTATACCTGAAAATGTGTCTTATTCTGAATGGTTTGAAAGCCTAGAGTTGCCCGACACATTTGCCTCATGGTTCACCATCACAGAGCTACATGTATGGTTGTTGATGGTCCGCTACATGGCTGAAGATGTCTTGGTACCTACTAGTGAAAAGAAGAAGTACATAAAAGGTGATGGCCACTTCGTAAGGAACTGTATCATTGAGGCTCTGTGGGCCGATGTTGCAAATAAAATAAAACTGTTGGAGGTAAATGTAATTGAACTATTTAGTAATGATCTTGTAAATTTGCATTTTCTTGCTTCGAGTTATTGATGTTCAACAGCGGATTATCCTTTTTGGAGCCTACTGCTGGCCTGGTAGTGTCAGATCTGTGTCCACAACTTAAAATAAATTTGATATCTAGAATATGCACTTCAGACTTTTGTAGGCCCAAGGGCTTTTCTTCTTTCCTTTTTGCATAGTGTTAGGTTTATTCTTACATTATTATGTTACATGAAGCCCAAAATCAAGGATCAGTTAATCTATGTGTAAATTGTATACCTCATTTTTTTGTTCTTGTAACACAAAACCAACCAACTGAAACAGAATTTTATCAAACCCAACTATATTTAACAGGATTCATAATTAATTTCAGGGTGCTAACCCATCTATAGCAAGAAAGCAAGTGACAGAGTTATCAGAACAGTTCCAAGCGGCTCTAGTGGCATATGATGAAGGGCTTAGTGATGATAAGGTGATGGCTGCAGCTGTCTGGAGGAGGTTCTACTCACTAGCTGATGATGTTAAAGCTGAACATATTGAGAGGCTTGTCAAGTTTATTAGGCATCAGGTAATGATTCTTTTGTTTACCTTTAAAAAAAAAAAACGATCTTTCCCAGTTGCATTACCATTATGTAGGAAGAGGAATGAGAATTTTCAAATTATTTAGGAAATTGAATTGCCTATTTCTCTCCATACAAAAGTACTCTTGCCAAATACTGTAGAATCAATCTAATTTTCTCTGTTTTTGAAACCGAGTTTTTTAGTCTTATCGAAATAAATGGTTCGACATTATAAAGACTAAAAGAAATTAAAGAAAATGCCTTAAGTAATAATCAATGTAATGTTCATGTCATTTTGCTGAATTTCATCTAAACCCATAAAGGTTTTTGACAATCACACTGTTCCTAAGCAAAGGCCTTTCCCCTCCATTCTTTACACTTCTTTGGTGTTAGCCATCTAAGTATATTGGCATTCTTTTTTTTAGCTATATTATTATCTTGTTACAATGCCTTTGATTCTCGAACCCCTTTTTTTTAATTTCTGTTTCTTTATTTCAGGTTTCGGAATTAGATAAGATCCCAAGTGAAGATTTGAAGTCGAAACCGAAAATAAAATGGTTAAGTATATCAGACCACTGATGTTATTTAGTATGTAGGTAGTAATAGAGAAAATTTAAGTTATGTAAAGGAATAAATCAATTGTTGTTTGATAAAACAAATATTTAATTAATAAGGAACCTTAGAATTACATGACAACTTATTATACATTTATATAAAAGAACTACATCGGAAATCCGTTCATAGAGCTTATAATAATATCCGAATAAAAAAGGTAGGTAAATAAAGAACTTTTTTATCATAACAATATAGACGGCTATATGAAAAAGGAGGAACTTTATACAAATATTTAGTCTTTGTAATATTTTCACGAAACTGATTGAGATGGCAGTTCCTTTGACCTGCTTCTGCTATCTTCGCATTCCACAACATTACTCTCTGAGAAGCAAATAAAAAACCTAGTGTTCGTAGTCGTCGTTTCATGCCACGAGCGCGTATCGATAGGGCAGGCAAGTCAAAGCTGATTGTAGATGGCGCCACCATAGCTTAGTCCTTATCCGACCAATGGCGTAGTACTATTTTGAAGTACCTTTAAGATTTGAACTGATTTGAACCAATGACGATGCTTGGAACAAGCTATACTAGCGCCATTAGTTCCCCAGTTGCCATCCCCATTGTAGTAAATTGAACTTTATTCCAATATAGATAAAACCGTAGTTGCGCGTATTACTAATTTTAATCACAAATAATTAGTTTAACTATAATAAAGGGTTCTCAGTTCTTCACACTTAGATCTCTCCCACAGTACTGTGACAACAGTTTTACAAAGATTATCAATTTTGCACAACTCATTACAATGTCGCCAGCGGTTTTCACTAATCTTTGAATAGAAAGCTGCATAGAGGTCCAATAGATATTTGTTATCAGTGACCATTCTATGAACTAAGTTGTCCATGGAAGCAGGGGATAGGTCATCCATTAAAAATGTTTTCTTCATGTCGTAGAGTTCGAACCAATGAGGGGGACGGTTCGGCCTTAGGTTTGCTTCAGTGAGATTGTATACGTAGTTTACTATACTTTCTGGTTGCTGTGAAAAACAAAATAGGTTGTTAGAATGAGATAGCTAGATGGACAGAAAATTGCTGTGGTTAAAGGTTGCGGAAAGCAGAAGACAGGGTGATGTTAGCGTAGCCTGGAGGAGGCCTAAATCCAGCAGTGGACTGCAATTAGTTGAGTGGAGATAGGTATAATATTTTTGGTTTCATTTTAGGTCAGAACTAAACTTACTAATCTGTTCGTTTCCGAACTAAATATTTCTATAGGCTCCTCTTTGAAAGTCTCAGTATCAGTACCCCAAGCATACCAGGTTTCCATTGGTTAAAAATACATACTTGAGCCTTTTCAGTACTGAAAGGCGCATGAAGCTGTTTGAGAATGTTTTTAAAGTCGTATTGTCCTGTGTTATGCTTTTGATATGCCTCAGGGTAATCTTCCATAACCCCGTATAATCTACAATATCGCAGTTAACTACGGTTCTTATGGGCTTTGAAAGAATACCCAACTTATTTCAACATCCCATTGCAGTGTTCGATACTTACATAAGTAACAGGGTTAAAGTCAATGATCTTATAGTTAAGATTGTAGTCAGTGTAGCTGGTAGTGCTGCCGGCACCCCATGCTATATTGATAGGACGGCCATCAGTCAAACTGTAGAATATCTTGAATTCGTCCGAGTGAGTATGTCCGTTGAATTCAGCAGTTATCGTCGCAGAAAACCTGTAAACAAAATTAAAAACAATTGAAAGTTATCAGTTTTTAATCCCACGTACGTATACCTATAAATTACTCTTCAAATCATTGATAAAAGTCCAAAATTTAATTACTTTGCGTGACGTCGGATCGCCTATGTGATTAATTCGCCGCATTACAACAATTTCATTTGAACACAGGCTGTGCTAACTTCGTGCATTTCCAATGATCACCAACAACGTCATTGCCTATTCTTGTATTATTCATCCACAAAGTGGATCATTTGGAAAATTAAAATGTGGCAATCTGAGACCCTTTGGTATTTCATTTTCAAGGGACGCTTCTATTTTGGTCAACTTTCTGTAAACATTTTCCTCTAGAAATCATTGATAGTTTGTTATCTCACCTGTTAACAATTCTATTGTATTCCCTAGTCCAAGTGTGAGTAAGATCGCTGACTCCAGGTGGGATGTGTGCTAGAATGTGGACCTTTTCTCCGGCCTGTTCAGCTTTGTAAAGTTCTTGTATCAACCAGTCTAAATGGCGTTTCGCGTCCGAAGGATCGTAGACCAGCCACCTGAAAAATAAAATAAATAGAATTTTAGATTATAGCTATGGTTTTTTTTAACCAATTTTAGATGCTATTAAGGATTTATACAAAATATTAGCAATTTTCGTTCTTGCTACTTAAATGTCTCTCTGGAGAAGGAGTGACTTTACTACGCGAGCACAATGAGGGTTAGTCGATGACACATTCGGAATTCCGTTTCTAGGACATACCAGTCATAATGGCCACAAATCATTTGAAATTAAATATTCATAGAATTAAAGTAGATTTGATCGAGTTTTTTCTCCAATGAGGATGCATCTAAAACTGAAAGTTAGTTACCAGTTATATTTATAAGCCACGTTGTTATTCAACGTTATAACTCTGAGCCCTGGTCTGATCACCATGGAGAATTCCCCACGTTCGCGAATAGTAGCCTTAGCTTGGTCATCCAAATAGGAATCCCATTTTTTTGCAAGACCTTCGTACAGCCAAGTTGTGTTCAAATGTTCGCCAGTTACCGATGATGGTGCAAATCTGAAAAGGAGGAAGTAAATGAAGCTCCTAATAATTCATTAACATTAGCTAAGCATAACAATTCATGAATCAACCTAATGGGGATACACTGGCGTCCCTTTTTCGATTAAAAAGTAGTCCATAATCCACCACTCAAACCCAGCTGTACTATTTTCTAAGGATACAGCCTTGTATGCAATGTGGAAATTACAATTTGTCTTTAATAGATTTTAAACTTTGTGATTAGGGCATAAAGTTGTGTATCTATTAAAGACAAGTTTTGGTTTCACCGCTGCACATAAGACCGTATCAGGCGGTTTGTATCAGTAGAAAATAGCAACACACTGCGGGGTGGTTTTTAGCTACATATCCATATCATAAATTCAAAATCCACTATCGGAATTCGTTGGTATTGTAAAACGGACGTTATTCTTATCATCATAATCTTTATTATTGCGCGTTTATTCATTTAGAAGTCAGATCGTAAAAATATTAGTTACACTCACTGATTTGTAGGCTGAGATTCGTGATTACCAATAACAGGTAAAACTGGCACGTTATCTCCAAAGCTGGTCCTGAGTTTATCGACGAGATGTCGATTCATATCATTGATTAGTTCGTATGAGGTCTCCCAAACTCCATGATCGATAGTGTCGCCTATGTAGTAGACTACGTCAATCCCCTGAAATTACACAACCCGTATCAATGTTAAGGCTATATCGGAGAATTGCGGTCAATATCAAAGAATTCACTTGAGAAATGCTAATTGTGATAGAGAGATGATTTACTGGGGAGTTGTTCCGCCACTTATTCCATTATGACTTTCTAGGCCTAGGTTTCATTACGATTTTTTTTTTCGATTTTACATTCGAAAACTTTCATTACCAGCCCAGAGCCTGAATTTGTGTAGATCTGCGGTTCAGACTAATTTCAGAAATATTAGGGAACAAACATCGTCGAATTTTAGATCTTTATTTTCTATCGTTGCGATCGCTTGAGATTTGCAGGATAAAGAGATGACGAGGTCCAATATACTGAGCCCTTATGAATTTAAATGTAAGGCTAATTTTTATTAGGTTGATGTATATCTGTCGATTGCGAGTTTGTCAATATGCAATATCGTAAGTAAGATTAGATGGCGCACGCGACGGTCTTTATGCACTATTCGTCATACGAAACCTATTTTTTCCTACAAAAGGTTTCCGTTTTAAGATATGGGTTTGATATGGCAGTAATGTTTGTTAGTATCGATATTTTAAGCCGGATACCTATTATATCTGATCGTTATAACTTGCAGAATTGCAAGATGATCAAACGATAAAAGGATATTGTTAAAAAAAAAACATTTACCTTATGTGTTTTATTAATCCTGTCTATAACATTATCAAACGCCCAAATCGGTGTGTCGCAATTCCTATAATCGCCCCAAAAGCCGGCGGGCTCCGCCTTTCTTGCAGATTTAAACCTAGTTTCAGACGACTTCCTTAATTCTCGAATTTTGGGAGCTGCACTCAAATCTAAGGATAGTTCGCCATTATTATTCTTAATACTGTGTTGGATTATAGATTCTTCTGCTTCAGATTGGAACTCGTAATGTTCCTTTGGTTTTTGTCCTTTTCTGCAACAGACTGGCTCATCGCAGTCGGCAACTCCGAAAGCTTCGTACAGAGGATCCAAATGAGCATCCGTGATTACAGCAACTTTGAGCGGTTTGGGTTCGATGGCGACAGCCTGTTGGATTGATTTAAATGATTTCAATGATAAATCTTAACCAGGTCTTTTTCTAGCGTATCGATGGAGCTTTCAACAACTACTTAATAAACTATGTGGACACTGTAGTTTGTATCTACAAAAAGAGCATAAAAACATTTACTCCTGTATTACTCCACTCTAGGAATTTCTCCTGTACTGTGGGTGCGTTTACAAAATTAAATATTGAATTTTAAAGATGTGTCTACTCTTAACCAAATACGGTGATTATTGATTAACAAAAGTCGGTTGAAACATTCTGGACTCGGGTTGAGAAGTAATCTTTACTGATACTTACAGTTTTAATCGGTGCTGGCTCGGGTAGATCAACGTGCCATTCAAATCTCGGATCTTCGAGTCTGCATACATTGGGGTCATCGCTTGTTTGGCTTACAAGTGCGCAGAATGATCTAGAAGTAGCCTCGGGTGTCGTTCTGATAATATGTGTTATAATGGGCTACAAATAAGACAATAACATGTTAATATTGGGTTGTAGTGCATCAGGCAGGAGCAGGTAACAACTACTCCTTCACTATTCTTTTCTGATTAATTGTGTTGCAGGATCCAAGACAGGTAAATTCATTCTCCGGGACACGTCGAGCTTTATCGTCTTGGCACTTTTCTGGTGGTTGCCACTTTTGATTCTGGCTTTCAGGAGTTACAGTGATTTGGGAATAGAGTGGTGGGATAGTCCCAAAAAAGGTAACAACTAACAAGGGAATACCCTCGGCATAATACTGTCAGAACCGATGTGAATTTATTCTTATCGCTTTCTCTGCGCTACTTCAAAATCGGTTAATCCCAAAGAGAAATGCTCATTCTTTTTTTGAGATATAATAACAAGCGGGCAGTACACAATTTTATCAAGACTGATGATTTCAAATATTGATTTATTTTTTTCTTAGTTCACTTTCTTGTTTAATTTCATATTTTTGTGATATAGAACTACTGTTATATATTTTGCAATCTACTCATCATTTACAAAACTACAAACTAAATTTAATTTAAAATAAAAACGGGATCCTTTTTTAAAGTTTACAACGAGCCCAGGATATTGAAATGTCACCTTATTTGGTGATATTCAAAACATCGAAACCGGATTTAGGCGTTCTGGAGCTATGGAGGAATAAACTCAAAAAGTTGTACAATAATACATGAACCCTTAAAAAAATAACACTCGTTTTTAGATAGTCTTGTAAAAATAGGATGAAAATGACAGAAATTAATTCCATACCACATTTGGAAGAACAGCTCCATAGCAAACATTGTAGGACTCAATGTTCAAAGCTGTGCAAAGATCAATAACAACGTTCGTGATTTCTTCATCTGATTTCCCTGTTTCGACTCCTTCGAACACGACAGCAAACGCGCTGCGGCATATTAAACATTCAAGCGTCTGTAACAAAATAATATGTGTTTTAAATACAAGCGGATTTTTAAATTTAGCAGTCCGTTCACTATTTTGGCAGCATGACCTCAATCAATGCCGAGTGTGAGAAGTCGCAGCCTATCGCCTCTGTGAGGACACGGCGGTGCTCTAACCAAGCACGGCAGTCCTGCACCGTATACTCCACTATGTCCTCCGGGCGATCCTCGTAGTGGTGAGAGGCCCAGTCGTTTCTTCCTTTCCAATCAGCCACAGGAACCTTCCGAAACGCCTGACTCAGGTCCACACTGGGCACTGGAGGTGTCCTCAGGTGCTGATCAGACGGAAGGTGAGGAAGCCGTGGCCACTCCAAAAGTAGGGGTCTTACCGCTGCGATTGCGGCGTGCCCAATCCGAATTCGAATTTCGGTCACGACAGCCATTCCCTCCATACCACCGTGAGATCAAGCCGGAGCTCTTCCACCAGAAAGCTGGCAGGAGTCGTTTGGCCCGCCGAGATTGCCGATCCAGCTTTGGGGCCAATGAAATGTTCCTTGGAGTTCCAATGGCTGTCGAGGACAAGTCCCAGGTATTTCATCTTCGACTCGACGACGCGAACCCCTCCCATCGTTATTTGGTAATCTGACCGTGGCGCGTTGAGACAGCAGACATATGGCCTCTGATTTGTGCAGCGCCACTCCGAGTCCCAACTGCCGGATCCTCCCAATGTATTGTTACTTCTGACAGTCGTAAATAATTAAATTATTTTATGATAAGACTAGCACTACGCCCGCGACTTCGTCCGCGTGATTTTTGAACTTTGCCTTTGTGAATTTCTAGTCCCGGCCACCCTCTATATGGAATACTGTTGGAAAAACTAAATCAATATTCAACAAAAATTCTTTCAACTCGCAATATTTCATCTTAGGTAACACCTACGTCCTAAAAATTTAAGATTCCTAACTATTAGGGGTCGAATTTCGTATTATCCTCTCTTAGTGAGAACCTGTATCATAAATAGAACCCCCCTGCAATGTTGAGTCCTCTAATTACAAACACCAAAGACAACCCCTAAGGGGGCGAATTTTGTAAAATTCTGCCTTAGTGAGAACCTAGGTCCTAAAACAATCCCCATGCTGAAACTCCTAGCATTTGTAGCAACTTTGTTTCATACAAACTGTCAACCCCATAAACAGCCCCTTAGGGGTAGAATTTCAGAAAACAGTGCCTTGGTGTATTTGTGTCATAAAAGAACAACCTTCCAAAATTGAATACTCCTATTTTTGCATTTTGTAGAAACGAAGTTTATACAAAATATCAACCCCTTGGTGTCTATTTTCACAAAACACCCGCAACTACGACCAAAAAAGGATATCTATGCAAAATTTGAGGCTCCAAACTATCGACCCCGAAAAAACCCCTTAGGGGTCGAACTTAGCAAACCCGTCTTAGTGAACATTTGGGTCTTAAAAATAACCCCTCACAAAATTCGAGACGCCTAGAACTTGTAGTAACAGAGTTTCATACAAACTATCAACGCTAAAAACAACCCCTTACGGGTCGAATTTCTCAAAATGTCCACCTTGGTGAGCATTTACATCTTAAAAAGTACCACCATGCAAGATTTGAGACGCCTAGCACTTGAACTAAAAAAGTTTCATACAAACTATCGACCCCAAAAACAAACCCCTCAGGGGTCGGATTTCCCAAAATCCCGTCATAGTGAGCATCTACGTTCTAAAAAGACACGCCATGCAAAATTTGGAAGCGAAGTTTCATGCAAACTATCAACCCCAAAAACAACCCCTTAGGGGCCGAATTTCGCAAAATCCGTTCTTAGTGCTCACTTAGGTGGTATAAGGAGGGCCTGTGCCAAATTTCAAGTTTCTAGGCCTAGCGGTTTGGGCTGTGCGTTGTCAGATCAGTCAGTCAGTTTTGAATTTTATATATATAGAAGATAGATAGTATTGCATGAACAGTAGGGAATTAGGATTTTCTTTTATCAGTAGTTAAATCAGACAGAGACAGTAATAGGTACTGGCGTAATAAAATGTTTTCTTGATTAAAAGAACAATAGTCAATTAAAATTATTAAACTACATGTTATAAATTCATTAATATTGATGGAAATAAGAAATTCATCATATTCATTTATTTTATCAAAACAACTAATACCGTTACACATTTTATAGTGTTTTAAATTACCTATTGTGTATTAGATTAGTAGCTATTCTTAACTGATTTATTTGTTTTAATTAACTGCCAGTCAAGTAGAAGTTATAAAAAAAAAACATCAACAACAACAACACAATTTTGGACTTTCTTCGTAACTTTGTTTTAACTAGATAGGAGTAGAAGATATCAAAAGTCCCCGCCCCTAGCCCTTGAGCTGAGGGGGGAGGGAGGGTAGAAGGTATAATTTTTGTTATATTTTTTTACTTAAAAAAAAGGAGGGCGTCAGTTCGACCCGTATTTACATATGTAATATTGTAAGTATTCGCATATCTCCGGAACTATAAGGCTGCTCCCACATTTGTCGACGCGGAGTCGGCTCTCAATCGTAATAAGGGTGTTATTAATGCCATTCGCATCGGCTCGGCTCGGACGACGCAAAAGACGAAGCACTACATTTTACACTTTTTTGTGTTTGGTTTTGAAGTCGGTTCTTTTTTTAAGTCCTTATTTCGCATCATGGAAACCATGTGTCCTAGCGACATAGCTTTTATGAACAATATAAAGCTGAATAAAGGCACAAGTTTTATTCACTTGGCATTTCCATATCTTGTACAGTTTTCGAGATAAATATACGCTCTCTCTTAAAAAGTCTTTAATTATGAATTTTTTTTTTAACTTTTCGCATTTGGGAAGTTGTATTTGAAGTCTCCAAAGATCCAGAAACAGCAGCAGACTTTGCAGACCCTTCTTTCACTACCTACGATATACAGAGTTAGTGGAAACTTTCATCTTGTGGTCGTATGGGGCTCCAGCTAAAAAGGTCTCCCTCAATGCTCACAGGTATAAGTTTTTTCCCAAATTACAGACATTCACGAGCATAAATATACAAGATGTCTAAATGCTTCCTGAATTAAAACTCATCGCAAACTTATTTATTTTGCTGACCGTATATAACTATAGTTGTATATGGTCGTAATGACAAAAGAAAATTAGGTAGTGTTCTCACCATGCTATTATTAATTATTTTTTCTCAAAAACCCTGTCCAAGCAATAGTTGCCTCGGGCACACGAGGTACAGCAGCGTTAAGACCCCACTTTCAGGAGTGGCTGGAGAGGCGGCACGGGCGTCTCCACCTTCTGCCTGACGCAAGTCCTGACCGGATATAATGTTTTCGAAGAAGGAGGCGAAAAGGGAGAAACATCCTCACGCCCCAACTGCCGTGGGACACCCACAGTCGTGTCACCATGGGATAAGCAGAGACTAGTAGAATGCCGACCAAGGGCGCCGAGTTTATAAAATTCGCGTGGGTGCTCCAGCTGGTACGAGGCTCGAGTACTGGTATTTTTGAGAGGTAAATAGTGGGTGCCGAGCACCCACGTATTCGACGCCCTTGATGCCGACTGCTATCATCTTGACTTTGTTACTCCTTTCAGCTCGTCCACATTGGAAATAAAATATTTAAAAACAAAAAAGGTAAATGTAACTTACATTTCTAGCTTCTGAGCCATATTCCTGCAACAGCCTTGACACATGTCGCGGACTATGCAATAGATCAATAACATCGGCCAGTTGTTGAGTTTCTAAAGCGCTCAACTCATTCCTCATATATTTTCTAAACAATTCTTCTATGCCATCTAAAACACGAATATGTTTGTACACTTTCTATACTAAACACAAATTCATTTCAATTAAATTCTGTAAACAGGTACCTATAGACAACTCAGTTGCGCAAGATGCAGCTAATATCGCTACAGTAAATATTACGAGCACCCTCATCATGCTCGCTTTATTGTACAACTATGAATGTTATCGACTTATTCCACCTTTATATAGATAAACGAGATACCGACAAGCAATCGAAATTATTGACATTCTTTCAGAGTCTCGATTTCATTACACGGATGCGGGCGTACAAGCATTTCTATACCTATAGATAGTGTAATCACACGAGTTGTAAACGTACAATCAGATGCATGATGTGGAAACACCCCTTGAAAGCACCTAAAAAAACCACGGTAATCCTACCCTACCAAAATGCTTGGGTACGAACCTGCCACGCCCACGGCAACAGACGTCGCGAAGCGATTTCCAGCCACCGTAGGCGCGGTCTTGCGGATGGCGAGTAATGTGTCACTCGCCGTCCGATCATGGACGATGCCCGGGCCGAGGGCGCGCCGTGAAGCTACCCTTAGAGGGCTAAAGCCTGCCGGGTCGCTGAACTGTTTCTTCAGGTAACCGTGACCCCGGAGTGCTATTAAATGACACCGTGAATTTCAGTTAGTACAAGTCTGACAGTTCCTCCCTTGCTGCCCTGGGTGGGAGGACTCATTTAATGGTATTAACACCTAAAAAAAATAAAAAAAAAAGAAGGATATCCATTTTATGCGCTTACACTCGGTGTCAGTGTGATTCTCCTGTGCTGATATAGTGAAAGTAAATACCCACTCTGCATCAAATCACGTCAATAAAATTTATAAATCAGCAGTCAAAACACGCCATGTAAAATTTTCCCACATTATGTCCATGTCTAAACCACGTTCGAATTTTTTGCAGGTCATTTATCAACGATTGATAATCCGGGATCAATCAACGTAATCAATAATCTTACATTATATCGACAAATCGACAAGCGTCAATACATTTAGTACTTCTTTTGTTAAAAAAAAAGTGGAACGGCTTAACGGACCTTTATGAGGTTCAGCGATAGGTAGTATGGAATAACTCATTGTTTACCGATTATTCCAGTATTACATTCCCGTGGGATAATTAACATAAACGCGTGTTGCTGGAAAAACCTAGTATTACGAAAGAAATTAAACAGTTTTTACATAAATAAACAAAGATATTTATTTAACATTTTATATATACAAAAAAAAAACCGGATTCTCGGACAAAAGTTATCAATACACGCTTAAACTTCGGTCATATCCACATCTTCGATAACCATATCGTCCAACATTTCTGCGAGGGTGATGCGTGGGAGCGAAGGATCGATCTCGTCCGTGTCCACGGGTATTTTGTTCTCATCCTTGAATATGTTGACATTCTGCCTAAACGTTGGGTCTTCTTCCAAGTCGTCCAAGAAGTCGTTGTAATCCCTGTAAAAGATATTGTAGGTTTAATGTTTTTGTAAGTCAAAAATCGATCCGTGGACGGTGACTCGATATGCGCGCACGCACTGCTTCCGATCCGAATCCGTGAAAACAACTTCTTATTCGAGATGACCATTGCGAAAGTGTCAGTCAATATAATTTTATCCACTTCAAAAACCGATGTAGTAAGTATTACGAAATGTTGAACGATAGTACTATGTCAAGATTTATACATGATTTATATTATTTACGCAAAGGAAGCATAAGAAGTGATAAGCCGATAAAATAGATTATGGGTAGTCAGATGATAGCATTCTCTCTTTTACATTAAAATTACGTGATAAAAACTAAATATAAATTAAAATTTGTATTACAGGTTGTAAACAAGTGTTTATCTTTATCTATTACCAAGATCTCAAATTAATTGGGACTCCCAGTAATCGCATTTTCACATAATATATTATATTTTGCACTGAGTGTTGATTAATGCTTGAACAAACACCTAAACTACAACTGTTCGACGACAAGGCCTATCGCAATCAACCAGGTACTAATTCAGCATCAGGGCTGCTATTAATCTCCGAACCGCCCAGTAACACTTGGTTCGTTGAAATAAACCCAAGATTTCATGTTCAGCAAAATTGCTTAGAATTTTGCTAACGTGCCCCCCAATGTAAAGCCCAATTGCCCCAATAAAGGATATAGTTTAAGCCAGAAATATCCTAAGCGAGCGATGAGCCCCCGGCAGCAGCTGCGGTGCGTCAACGCAGACCCGTTCTGGAAACCTGCGGGTAGATCGCGGCAGTGTTGTGTCGTACAGATATTGGGGTTTTTTGCGGACGGAATATCTGAACAACGTTAAGATGCTTTTGATCGGGCTAGCTGCAATCGCGGCTGTAAGACCCCTCTTTGAGGTGGACGGATGGACTATGCCCGGGTCGACGGCGCGTTGTGTTCCACGCGCGCCTCAAGGAGCGTCAGCATAATGACGGGGCCCCCTTATAGAGGGTCACCATCCTGCCGGGGTTGCGGGACATACGTATACCGCGACTCCTGTACACAAAGGGCAATCGAAGGACACCGTGGATTTTAGTCAGCACAAGTCTGACAGTAAAGGGCTGGGAGGACTCATTTATTGATTTTACCACGAAAAAAAAAGATGCTCCTGATTTGATTCAAATTGATTCCTATAGCTCATTTATTGTGAGCAAAAGAACATGTAAATACACTACAGTGCAGAAGCGCGGGAGGTCACCACTCGACTGTAGTGCACCGCTCGTCGCCTGCTCCCGTGCCGCTGTTTTAGGATTTGATTATATTATTATGGATAAAATACTGCCGCTTCCACGCCATTGCCGAACGCCACCCGCTCTCCGCAAATTTCGAGGGAGAGGATAGCCTCTCCCACAAAATTTGATAAAAATATAACCATAGTAACCATTTGGTTGACTTGTGGTTAAAAAATAACCCTGCTTGGAGCGATTGGACCAAAGTATAATAGTGTACTTACTCATTAGTAGAACTAAGTCCTTCATGTAACTCTTCAGCCATGTGTTTGAGTTTCCATGCGCGCGCGCGTCTTCTCGCCGACTTCTCACCATAGTGTTTCTTGACGAGAAACACGTCTGGAATGATCTCACGGTCTAACTTGTCAAAGTTTGCGTCGTTTACGTTTGAATCGCCGATGTTGTAGCTGAAAGATAGTTTAATATTAATTACTCAAATAAATTATTAATTTAGGAAGTTTATTTTTCGCCACCAGGGGGCGTATTACAACGTCTTAAAACCAGGCTTATTCTGGCGAGTGAAAGTGACAGAGCTATACAAGTCGTCTAGCGCCATCCCGTTCACTCACTGGAACAAGTCTGGTTTTAAGACGTTGTAATACCCACCCAGGTGATTTTTAGCATAGTAAGAGAAAAGATTTGTATTTTTGTATGTGTGTGTTTGTAATGAATAAACTCAAAACCTACTGTGGCGATTTCAAAAATGTTCATGATAACAAGCTACAATCACCCTGAGTAACTTAAGCTATAAACATATCCACCCGTGCGGGGCCGAAACGGGCCGCTAGTAATCTCATCATCAGCCTATAATGTTCCCACTGCTGGGATACAGGTCTCTCTGCGAGAGGGAGTGGGCCATAATCCACAACGCGGGCCCAGTGCGGATTGGTGTCACATGTCTTCGAATTTTTGGTTCTAGGACATGCCGGTTTCGTCACGATGTTTTCCTTCACCGTCTTGAGAGCAGTGGTGATGAAATAAATTACACAAAGTAATGTGCCTGGCGGGGCTGAACCCACGACCTACAACTCGTAAGTCGGGACCGATACCACTGGGCCACCACTGCTCTCAGTAACATATAAAGCTGTATTATATTATTTAACGGGCTGACATCTGCAACACCACGTCCAAACCGCGTCATATGCATGCGAAATATTTACAAAGGCTTTTAAAATATGGCTTACCCTAGTACTGTATCGCCAGGTTTCAGAATATGTCCCAAATGTGTTCTAGTATGAACAGGGTTCACATCTAAGCCAAGCTCGCTGGCTTTGACGACCCAAACATCCGCCACAACGTGCTTACTGGACACCATGCCTTGGCCAGGGAAGGATTTCTTTTCCTGCAAATGATTATGAAGTAAAAATTTTGTATAGATTCCTTCTTTATTGATGTGACAGGAGCGTCACACGCCTCACAAAACCATTTATAGCTTGACATAAAATTGTAGAAAACCGGAAGTCGCCAGTCTTCGCGCTACCAGCACTTTGAATGTTTTTTTTTTTCACTTATTACGTTAGTTTTATGGCACAATAATAAATCTAACAAACCTGCGGTCTTTTTTTACATCAAATATCAAAATTTTTAAAACGTTGTCAGAAACAAAAAGATTAGTTCCGTTTCAATCTATTCTGGCCAAGCTGTACGTAACTTTTTATGAACAGAAAATTAGGGGTTAAAGAAACCTGCTTCTGTTTGCCATAAACCATCTCTGAAGAACAAATAAACTGTGAACTCCCTGATATTCTTATTAGAAGCTTAAACTTACATGTTCCTTCAATACTTCAATGTCCATCACAATATATTCCACCAGTTGTTTGGGATTACATATTGGAGAGAATGGGTTTCTCCAATAAACTGTTGAGGACACCTCACAAACTGAAATAAGATTGGTAAAATTAGGTATTTTAATTGTAATATTTAGAAGTAATATTTTAAATATACTGCTGATCCATAAGCAGGCTAACTTGTGCACAAAAAGTTTATTCAAAGTTTACTTCTACTCCAAAATTGCTGAACTTAAAGGGATGTTTACTCTGAATAAAGCTGAGTGTCTAACTTCGCGTCTTCTCGCGTAGACTCTGGTATGTGCGAACGCCTTTACACACTCATGGATCACTTTCAAAATTATCTTGTTATTATCCCAAATTACCTTGTCCAGTCCTAGCATCAATCAGATGAATAGTACTTGTAACTCTGTTAACCAAACAGATAGGAGATATGGACCCAAGCTGTTGCGTCAACTTCTTAGGCAGGCACACAACACTGTCCTTAGATAGTGGTACAATCTCAATACTAAAAGTGAATTTGTAGTTGTAGATATTACTGTGTATATCATGTGATATAAGCTTTTTGGAATGTGTGCATTTTATAGGCAGCACAGACTGGATGAAGTCTACCATTTTGCGAGCATGGTTTTCTGATGCATAGAAGAAATCTAATCCATCTGAAACAGAAAATTGATTTTGAATATTTAATTGTTACTCTGAGAAAGCTTCTTGCTTTAAGAACACAGTGTTGATTATTGAAATAAACTGTCAGGCTGAACAGTAAATCAAATAATACCCAGTAGCAGATTATAATAAATTATTATAATTCGCCAATTTTATAACTGTCAAAATCAAATTCAATGGATACCAAAAATTAACTTCATAGTGTTAGAAAATGACTATTTAGTTGAATGGGCATACATAAAGAATATGTTTACAGTATTCACTGTTACTTTAAATAATTACAAGTTATAAGGTGTGCTGTGCAGTCTGTTAAACCCTTACCATGTTTAGGCTTAATTCCAAGGGTATTTTCATGTGCCTTATGCTTCAATATAAGCTGTTCCAAATAGTAGAAAGTCTTCCTGTTATTAGCGCGCTGCCTCACTTGCACCAAGGCACGCCAGTAGTCTTGAGCCTCAGACCGATGGCATGCGTCACACATCTGATGCTGTATACTGTACTCTACAATAAAGGTTTGCTGGAGGACTGCTCCCCCCATCACTTCTCCTTGAATTGTTAGTTTTACCTAGAATAATATATGAATTCTTTTTTTTTTGTTTTTTGTTGCATAAAGATAATAATAATTACCCAGTAGTCAGAAACAAAGTAGGCTATTAAAAAAAATAGTGACAATGTTGCACAATATTATTTTAGCTGGGGAAATAACATGGCATCTGCCAATTTTTCCCAATTATAATGGACTTGGTTTCACAAATGTATTTGAAATATTGTTAGTACAGACATGGTAACCTCTTATTTGTTTTTTATTATTGTTATACCTTTATTCTCTTGGAATGTGGTTCAGTCCAAGCAAAGCAAGCATCAACAAGTTTGACTCTGCCAAGTCCCTTCAGCTTTTTGAGGCAGAGAGCAAGCAGTTCCCGGGACTCCAAAGCTGCCACCACCCATTCTGCTGGTGGTTGCAGGTATCTGAAACAGATTTAATATTGATTATTATTTATTAAATGCTGACAAAATTTATTCTTCAATTAAAATGTGCAACATGTTGAGATTTTAGGGCTAACCTTTTTTCAAGAGTTTCATAGATATCTATTTCTCCAAAATATGGCCTGATTAGGGTCTTTAAAAACAGAAATATCACATTTTATAAAAGTAAGAGAATTTTAGTTTTCTTTTAGAATGTAAGTTAAAAAAACAATATTTGATATGGTATTATTTCAAACCAATACTGAAGCTTAACAATAATCTATCAAAATTAATATTTAGAATATAGTTTACCTCTCACATCCTCTGCAGAAGAAAATAGTTGCTTGCTTGGGTATACCCTCAGATATGTCTATGTTTGTACGCAAGCATGCAACACACATATTGGAGGGATTGGGCTCTATGGGCACTGCACATTGACAACATAACCTGGAACAAAATTTATAAACCATTACTAAAATACCTTCATTAAGTTTAAACCAAATTCAGATTCTGAATCTTAGTAATAATTATAGTACTTTCAAAAACATATATGTTACTAGACATTTAGACTCCTTATTGGATATTAATTATTATACAATATTATACATGTGAGTAATTTGCCTGTATTTATCTATAAGATTTTCATGAATATATAAAATATTATGACTAATATTATAATTTCTCGGGTGCTGATTTCAGATCTGAAGTCAGATTGTTTGTATCAGCGATACTTTTAAAGAAAGACAAAGGTTCTGACTTATGCACTGGGGTCTTCCTGATTAAGGAGCTGAGGGTCAGCAGAAATATCTGGGTTAAAATCATTGTCCCACTTTCATTACTTGAAGAAGAGCTTTTTTTCTTCTAAAATGCGATTATTTCATATAGATGAAGAAACTTGAGAAACTAGAGTATTGACAGTGTACAAGACTGGTCAAGTAACATGTAACAAGGTAGGGTAAAACCGTTTCGGACGGTTTCTTTTGTAAATCCTGTATACATCAACCACACAAGAATAGCAATCATCTTGATGATTGCAAAGTTCCCGCCACATCATTGGTGTTTGATACACACAATGGGGTATTTTCTTATTCTCCCATAATCTCAAAGACTCCACACATCTTTTACATATCCAAGGAGGAACCCAGTACTTGTCACGGATGTCTAAAGGGAATCCAAAGTAATCAAAATACACCTGATTTACAAACTCTGACACACTTAGTCCACGATTCTTAATAGTATATTCATTACAGATGTTACAAAAGTAGTTGCATCGTTTTTATAGATATTTGTCAATGTGGACATTGTCAAACAAAAAACTGTTTTAAAGAGATCGGTAGATTTGAAATTTAAATTTGACTAGTACTAAAATATGACTGATAGTTGCATCTCATAAACTAGAGCTGCTAGTAAAAAAACTGAGAGTAGATATGAAATCAGCAACCTCAAATTAGTAACCATCAGACATAAAATTCCATGCAACAACAAAAAATTATTTTGTTCCCTTTTGTAATCTATACTTTTATTAAAAAGCAGAAGAGTTTGTTTGATTTAATGCACGAATCTTAGAAACTACTGCTTCAAATTGAACAATTCTTTTTGTGGTGGATATCATAGTCTATATCGAAGAAGGCAATATAACATCACGCTACGATCAATAGGAGTCGCGCAGCTGGAGAACTACGGGATCCAGTATTTCATTGGAAGATCATTCGTGTTTTTAACCTAAAAACAACTTACACTCGTGCAGCGGTTAGGGCAGCTTCACTATCTGGGGGTATATATTCCATTGTGAAAAACTGTGTATCCTATTAAACAGCAACAAACATACGAATAATGTACTTTTGAAATTAATGCAAACACGTTTTTAGTTCACGGATGCAGTGGCAGTTCGCAAGATCAGCAAGTTCACAATATGTCAAAATTTCACACAAATGTCAACGTCAACGTCAAGACGTCGTCATTGTCAATTTTTTTTTAATTTACGTTTGGCCATGGAGATAGACATATAGGGAGCGAAGGCTTGTAACATTAAAACCGTGCCTTATTTTTACTCGACTGCGCTACGCAAAGGAGGGTAATGTGTTTGTTTAAGAAAGAGAGGCACACAGCTTTGCATGTTTTCTCCTTCTGGCATTCATAAATGTTTACACAAAATAAAAACATTGCCAATATTTTGAAACATTTTGGGTTAACGTTTTTAGATGCATATTTTATTTCATTTTATAGCTGTGATAGTTCTTATATTCCACAGAAAGCGAGATAGCCATACATTATTTTAGCTTCAAGTAGCTATTCAAAGTTTGGGCTCCATGTACCTTCATTGTTCGATTCATCTTTTTGTTGTAACTTGGTGTTTTTTAAACACCTGAAAAAAAGCGCTCGTGCCAGTGGGCTCATGAAAATAAAGGCAAGCCTACAGAAAATTTAATAGAATAGAAAAAGAAATAATTAAAAATCATCATTAGAGGTGTTGAGAATATCAACCAAAATTAATATTTTATAATCTGTATCCGGATACGGCAGTGCCGTAATCATCCTGTGCTGATTTCTGAACGTCGAATTGTTACGTAAAGAATCCGACCGAACCTCTTTCGTGACCTCTCCGACCATCTACTGTGCATTTATTCGAATCGATTCTCCTTCACGAAAATGTTCTCTACCGTCTGCAGGGCCGGCCGTTTGGCCACAAGGACGGTAGTAAATAATACCTCCGACAAAGCACCTTTAGTCGCAGCACCCGTGGTGAACAAACGTGATTATGCGGCCAAAGCTGCAGCGGGCAAGGCACAAGGTAAGGTGGTTGCTGTTATCGGTGCCGTGGTAGACGTACAGTTTGAAGACAACCTACCACCCATCCTAAATGCTCTGGAGGTCCAGAACCGCCAGCCCCGGCTCGTGCTGGAGGTTGCTCAGCACTTGGGAGAGAACACCGTCCGCACCATCGCCATGGACGGTACCGAGGGTCTGGTCCGCGGCCAGCCCGTACTCGATTGCGGCTCGCCCATCCGTATCCCCGTGGGCGCAGAGACCCTCGGCCGCATCATCAACGTCATCGGTGAGCCCATCGACGAGCGCGGCCCCATCCCCACGGACAAGACCGCCGCCATCCACGCCGAGGCGCCCGAGTTCGTGGACATGTCCGTGCAGCAGGAGATCCTCGTCACTGGCATCAAGGTCGTCGACCTGCTCGCGCCCTACGCTAAGGGAGGCAAGATCGGTCTGTTCGGCGGCGCCGGAGTCGGTAAGACTGTACTCATTATGGAGCTGATTAACAACGTCGCCAAGGCGCACGGTGGTTACTCCGTGTTTGCGGGCGTGGGCGAGCGCACCCGCGAGGGCAACGACTTGTACCAAGAAATGATTGAGTCTGGAGTCATCTCCCTGAAAGACAAGACCTCTAAGGTATCGCTGGTGTACGGACAGATGAACGAGCCCCCCGGCGCGCGTGCCCGTGTCGCTCTGACTGGTCTGACTGTTGCTGAGTACTTCCGTGACGTGGAGGGACAGGATGTGCTGCTGTTCATTGACAACATCTTCCGTTTCACCCAGGCTGGTTCTGAGGTGTCTGCCCTGCTGGGTCGTATCCCCTCCGCTGTAGGTTACCAACCCACATTGGCCACTGACATGGGTACCATGCAGGAGCGTATTACCACCACCAAGAAGGGATCCATCACCTCCGTACAGGCTATCTATGTGCCAGCTGATGACTTGACTGACCCTGCCCCAGCCACCACCTTTGCTCACTTGGACGCCACCACCGTACTGTCCCGTGCCATTGCTGAGCTGGGTATCTACCCCGCTGTGGATCCTCTTGACTCCACCTCCCGTATCATGGACCCCAACATCATTGGAGTTGAGCACTACAACGTAGCACGTGGCGTTCAGAAGATTCTTCAGGACTACAAGTCACTTCAGGACATCATCGCTATCCTGGGTATGGATGAATTATCTGAGGAAGATAAGCTGACTGTTGCTCGTGCACGTAAGATCCAGAGGTTCTTGTCCCAGCCTTTCCAGGTGGCTGAGGTGTTCACTGGACACGCTGGCAAGCTGGTGCCACTTGAGGAAACTATCAAGGGCTTCTCTCAAATCCTGCAGGGCGAGTATGATCATCTACCTGAAATAGCATTCTACATGGTTGGACCCATTGAGGAAGTTGTGGCTAAGGCTGAAACCCTTGCCAAGTCTTAAACCAATTTAGTTTTTAGGATTTCCATTATAACATAAGCTTATGCATCCAATAAATTATGTAAACAACAAGCACAGGTATTGTAGATACAAATTCTGTACCAGAAATAAAACGAAATTTGTAACTTATGCTTTGTTTTATTTCTCTTATGTTACATAATAATTCCAACCTAACCAAGTTCTTGAAAACTAATAGTATAAGTCCAAAGTACTCGTCTATCTAGCTTCTACTCTTGTAGGGTGACCACATTGGGGAAGGTGAACAACTACAAAGACAGTGGGAGTGAAATTCTTATCAGCCAAAAACTTTTTTTTCTATCATAATCATGCAATATTTTTGCTTAGTTGGATTTTAGCCAATTAGCAGCGTATAAGAGAGCCAGACCACCTAACGATATTTACGTAATATTACATGTCGCCAGTAGTGACCAATTATATATTCGTTACCTTTTCTCAAAGAACCAAGCAGGGGCAGGTGTCTCAACATAACTATCGCAAGGTGTAACCTTTTTCAGCGTGGTAAAATCATCAAATGAGTCAACCAGGGCACAGGAGGGAATGTCAGACTTGTACTTACTATAATCCACAGTGTCCTTCAATAGCCCTTTACGTTCCGGGGTCGCGGTAGCTCGTTAGTCTCCGGCAAGGTGTAACCTTGAATTAGTTATGTCATCTCTGCTAAACCTATTTCCCAACCTAGACTCTCTCCATTTAGCTATAATGTATTTAGAACAACCTACATTATTTATTACCTATGTATGATGAGTATTCAACATGTAAAATAATTGACTGATCATAATCACCAATGGCGAAATATTCGCAAAAAAAAGTCTCGTTAGGTATCTCGTGCGTGAGTCGACACAATTTCTTGTATGTTCCGTCTGTGCTCGTGCGAACGGCCCGACAGCTGTAAAGAGCCATGCATGCCTGTGCTTAGGTTACACCTTTTTACCCCTACTAACCAAGTTTTTAAAAAGGAGGTTCTTTTATATAATAATATGCATGATGTATTGCATATGCATTTTTTGGCCTGGGTTTGTGACAACAACAGATAACAGGCGCAGGTTATCGATCAGAAACCGTGATCACAAAACGAACTTGGCAAGTAAAAACTACGCGCGGACTAATTTCTTTCTGGTAGATTTTACATGGAGGCAATAATAATATCATGCCCAAGTACTGACAGACACCTGACTGATTTGGACACAGGATCACTAGGAAATACTACTACTACTAGTCTTGTCACCCACTACTCGGCGCCTATTGATCGTAGCGTGATCTTATGTAGCCTTCGTCAATACTTTCAAATTCGAACCAGTATTTCCTGAGATTAAAGCCTCATTTAGACGATGCAAGAACTCGAACGCGAGTTGCGTTACATTGCGGAATTTATAGGTAGAACAAATTCAGTTAATGAAACAAATGCCGCAATGTAGTCAAAATCGCATACGAGTTCTTGCTCCGTCTAAATGGCGCTTAAGGCTTTCAACGAAACTGGTTGAGTAATCGACTGCTGCGCAGCGTGTTGCAGGTTCGATCCCCGCCGAAACAAATAAATAAATCGTATGGCCTGCAGGTATTTGTTCCAGGTCTTGGGTATGTGTATTTCTTTTTGCAAATGCACCCATGATACAGGAGGAATTCCTATTGTGGGGCAGTTTTTATAAAAATAAGCTATAGATTTTAGAATCGCTAAAATTTTACTTATCAGACTGTGGCCAGGCCAGGCTTTATTTCAACACAGTAGTTATTATGTGAATGTGGCATCGTTGCAAACAGTTCTACAAATAAAACTCAAAGTTGTGGCTTATAAAATCAGTTTATTATAGGTTCTTATCGTTTTCCTCCAACCCTAGGGGCTGACTTTTGACTGACTTTAGCGGCCTTGGCTTTAGGTGCAGCCTTAGCCTTAGGTGCTGGTGCTGTGGCCTTCTTGGCGGCCTTTGTGGACTTCTTCTGTTCCTTGGCGGCCCTGGAAACATAAAGTTGTTAGTTATACCAAACACAAAAAATAAATCAGGCTTCGAAGGATGATATATATGGTATCTAAGACCTTGGGGAATTCTTTAAACCATTGCATTCTTACAAACATTTTTTTAATCGTATGATAAAAGGGATTTGTATAAGTCTTATTTTCACTTTCTTATTTACTAGACAATGGTCCCCAAACAAGCTATGCCTGTATCTTTCATTTGACTATGTAACATGACTTGATATTTGACAAAAATCTTTCTACTGTCTATTAAAATGACAGGACAGCATTAAGACCATTGGCAATGGTCTTAATAGCTCATTGCAATGGTCCATTGCCCTCTTCCTAGCACTGCTTCATAGGGTGAAAAGAACTATTATGACAGTATTGCATTATTTAGCATTAGCATAGTTTTCTCTCACTTTTGGCTTACAGTAATTTTCTATTTCTAATTAAATCATTACTTCTAATCTATTTCAGCAACAAAAATTTCAAACATGAAAATGCAATTTCTTGAATTCTTGTCTCAAAATTCAGCTATACAAATTTCTATCCTAATGGCACAAGCCATAACAATGTAACTTACTTGATAGCCTGGTCTCTCTGAGCTTTACGCACTTCAGGCTTCATGTTACGTTTGGCCATGATGTCACTGAGTGAGGCACCAACGATGGCACGCTGGTACTTCTGCGTCCTCCTTGTACGCTTCTTGGTCTGCTCTTCTTCTTGACCCTTCTTGAACTTGCGCCTGAAAGAAAGGTAAATTTACTATGTATGTCCATGAAAATAATTCACTATTTTTTACACAATTTTGTTACTATATATAAATGCTTCTAAATATAAGCAGTTACTTGCATTTTGTTTAAATATTCTACTGATTTAAATTTGAATGAAATTATTTGGAACATGTGCATTGAGATGTGAAAAATATAGGTTACACTGAAACGTAGCACCACTATAGTAGCAGTTGTGTAAAAAATTGTAATTACTAATACTATGGATTGTTTCCATTTACTTTTTAAAGTAAACCAGTTCTTGTTAAAGGGTCAGATTCACTTTAAGATGACTTTTTTTTTAATTCACCCCTGAAAAGAATATATTTACCATCACAAAAAACATGAAAGCACCATTTAAATGTTTCCAAATTTATTTGAAAATAGTAATATCTTTTTTTACCTATTCGCCAGTAAGACAGGTTATGGTTTGTACAAAATAAAGTTAGGTTAGTTTTTGGATTAATAACAAATTGGATGAAATTGAAATCCTCTAGCCAGATGGGGTTTGTAGCAAACGGGGGGGGTTTTGTAGCAAACGAATAGAAGTTTGAATACTTTGAATATTAAACCTTATTTACCTGTACAGCACAGTCCATGTCACTTTACGAGGATTCCTCCTCATCAAATGTGCAGCCTCACATTTTGAGTTCAAGAATGTGAAGGTCTGAAATCAGAAATGATGACACACTGTAAATACCGCAGAACAAGAATAATTTACGAAACTTAAGCATGAAAAATACTCATCATTAGCTCTATGTTTACATCGTGAAATCATGTGATAAAAATAGTGTGGAAGCCGGCTATAAGCAGCTTTTATAAGGTTTATACTAAAAGGAAAGGGATGAATAAGAGCAATTTCAATAGTTATTAAAAACATTAAGTAAATAATACCTTGCCGTCCACCTTAACCATGGTCTTTCCATGGCCAGGATAGATCTTGTAACCACTGTACGCGCAAAGTCCGATCCTGAAAATCAATCACACACAATAATCAGACATCACAGCACTTTCAGATTATTTCACATTATCAATAAAATAGCATCAGATCATTCAGATAGCACAAAATTTATTAAGAATTTGTGAAAAACGTACTTCATTTTGACTTGTCGAAACGAAAAGGAAAATCACATAGACAAACGTCAAAAAAGGAGATACCATAGAGAACAATGTTATTTGATAGATGCGATGACTGATATTCTCACTAAGCTTATTGATCATTCTCACGAGAAATCGCCGAAATAGAACAAATGCGTTTTCATGTATCTATTCAAAAGTCAACGCTTTTAAAAGCGTGGCGTTTTTTATCTTCCCCTCTCAGCATTAATTCATATTTTTTTACAAATCCTATAAGTATACAATATGTAAAGCAGGGGTTCTTTAATAATTTTACTGAAGCGAGGTAAGGGACGAGAATGATTTTATATGAACAATCAGATTCTTAGCGCTTAAAAGCGCCATCACCACAACGCTTTTTCATTTTCAGCGCTCATGAATGGAATTAAATTATTTTACCTTTATTTTAAAAATAGGTATCCGTTACAAAAAAAAAAAGATCTTCATTAAATATTGTTTAAAAACGGGTAATTTTTTCCTTTATCTGGCATCCCTATAGAAACGCACACATATTATAAGCCGCCGCCATTGTGGTGCTTCAATCTTTTCATAGTGAAGTTCCGTCCGCCTTTTTTTTTAGGTCCATGCTCATAGATATTACATATGATATATTTTTTATGGGAGTGTGCCTTCTATACGTAGTCATGGACCTAAAAAAAAAGCCGGACGGAACTTCACTAAGAAACAAGTGAAGCACCAAAATGGCCGCTACTTTACTTTGTGTGGGTTTCTAAAGGGTTGCCAGATGAAGGAAAAAATTACCCATTTTCAAACAATATTTTAATAAGATCTCCCCTCGAACTTAGTTTTAATCATGGACCTAAAAAAAAGGTCCATGGGTTTAATGACAAGTTTTTGTGACGTATACCTATTGTTAAAATAAAGGTAAAATAATTAAAACAAGATTAAAATAATAGTAGATTGTATGACAAAGTAATATTTTTACGGCGAGGGCGCTATTTTGTATCCAGAGCGAAGTGAGGGATTCCACAGTAGAATCCTGAGCGTAGCGCTCTTATAAAGAGGATTAAAAACTCATTAGTGCTAGCTAAAAGCTTCCTATCAAAAGTGCGCGGCAAAGTTATTTGCGGCGCACTTATAAAGAGGATTAAAAACTCATTACTGCCCGCTAAAAGTTCCCTATAGAAAACACCAGTTTTGGGCGCACTTAAAGGCGAACCAAGTCGTCCTTTTCGAATAGGTGGAATGAAATAGTAGATTATTAACCAAGGAGATAAAGTTGTGTCTTCTGTCGCGGGTGACGATTTAATCGCGAGCATAACGAAGGACTCGAGGCTTACTCCCGAGCGTAGCGAGGGTGTTAGAAACTTAAATCACGAGCGAAGCGAGGGATTTAACACGCGTCCTGAGTGTAGCGAGGGATTTAAGTTCACCCAAGACTAAGACAGCTTTATCACCGAGGAAAATACTCTACTTTTCGTACCACTTGCGAAAAAATTAACATAATAATAATATGAGAAAAGCATTATTTAACCATTTAAATTTAACAATAACTTATTTAAAAAAATAAATTAAAACAAACTAAACGTTTATGTATTTGAAGAAAACAAAACGCGGCAAATTCCTAGTCGGAAAAGCAAAGGCATCAAGATCATACGGCCTCTTCGGTTTTAAAGTTTATACAAGTTTGTAACTAAGAGGTTAGGTTGTAAGAAGAGGACCTTAAATTAATTGAAATTTTAATTACCTTTGTTGGTACGGCGTAAGCAACAACGCGAAGAAGTCCGCCTTTAGTTGAGTACAAACAATGCTTCTCAAAATGTATACTGCAGATTACACTAGATTTTGATGGATTCCAATTATTTTCACGTCTACACTCCCTTATTATTTTAATCCAATCATTTTTCCAATCATCATTTGAGGGAAATCTGTAAAAATATAGAAGAATACAATAGGTAGCGATAAATAGTAACATAAAATATAAATCTCCCCATTTTAAAATAATTTGAACCTTGAAATAGTTGCAACACTGATTGATTTCGAGATGTTTATTAAATTTATTGACGTAAAATCGAGAAATAAGCTTCAAATTGACATGCTTACCTATGAAAAGTGATCCCCTGGCTTTTTTTGATTGAACCACTGTGGTTTCGGCAACTTTTCACAACACATGACGGCATAGTTTGATTTTTATTAGACAAAATAACACCGTATAAAACCGCGAGTGTCGTTCGAAGCGTAATGGCCGACGGCTGACTTACTATGGTATGAATGTGTGTGTTCTGGCGTGTACATATAAGCGCACTGACTTACTATGGGTGCTTCACTTGTTTCTTCGTGAAGTTCCGTCCGACTTTTTTTTTAGGTCCATGTACGTAGTACTATTAGGTATTCTTTGTTTTGGATTTATGATCGGCGAGTCTATTGTTTTTGACCTAAAGGCCTTAGTTACCAGGTCATAAAATCCCACAAAAAAAGGCTATTGTTTGTGGTAACGGTACCAACCGCATAGCAAAAAAAAAAACAGGCATTTTAGTCTATTACTTTTATAACCTCTAATTTTATTGTAGCCTATCGAACAAAAGTAACCAAAAAGATAACCGATAGATTGCTAAAATATTGTTGAATAATGTTTAGCCAAATTTGTCCCGATTTTTTAGAATTCCAAGTAAGTTTTTGCTGGGTTTAAACTTAAAGCTTTGTATCATACAACTTGCAATAGCTTTCTATGTATTTTTCGTTTTTAATCGGTGATCGTATCATAATTTGTTTTACAGGATATCCTGAAAAAAATGCGTGTTATGGATGATAAAATAGTATATGCGCTTAACACTTCCATACCCACAGAGTCTTTCGCAAGTAAAGTTGACGCACACTCGGCCTGTGAAGACCTTTATTCTCAAATTCAAAAAGGACATACAGAAAGAGAAAATGTTATAAAAAAGTGTATCTTGGCAACTGCAGAAACAGTGAAAGAACTAAAAGCAGCTAAAGATAAAAAACCTGATGATTATGAAGTAATGAAAAATCTGAAAGCCGAACAAAAAAAGGTATGCAATTGCTTCAATGAATGTAACAGCATAAATGAAAACAAAATACTGTTGTTCTTACTTGGATTCTTTTTATTTACAGTTGAGACTTTTGCAAACAGAACTCAGTGTGGAGGAAGTAATAAAAGAAAAGACATCAAAGTTATTTACAGAGAAATGTAGAAGTTACTACAAACCCAACAACTTATGAAGACTGACAACATGCATTTTATTTATCCTTGTTTTGGAACTTATAGTGTATATACTTACATAAATAGAATATAGACTGTTACCTATTTTTCACTACAACCTACACTCCTCTATGATGAAGGTTCATGCAAATGTAGTGTACCAAGTAGGACAGAGGGCTATCAATCCTAAAATATCTTGTTTGGCAACAACAATGCTTGAAAATTTCCAATATGAAATCAGTTTTTGTTTGTTACCAACTTAAATGTTGATAAGTTTACTATGATAAGATAAATTCCTGGCTTCAAGATAGCATTATCATTTTTTTTACAAATTTTATTATGAAATGCATTTACTCTTATACTGCAAGTAGGGTTTCTAAGGAAGTTATAGGTACATGAATTAAAATAATACAAATTAGTAAGGCACAAAATACACAAGTAAACATTATCATTAATTTTTATTTAAAAATAAATAAATAATTTTGATATTATGTTTTTATATTACAGCATCTGAAGTTCAGATCAGAATCTGGCACTAAAACCACAACTGTATATAGATTGTGCGGTAAAGCTTTTATAGGAAACAATTTTGTTCGAGAAAATACTATCAACTACATAAAAGATACACATTTTATTGCAATTCTTACATTATTTATTATCTTTAGCAGCTGCAGCAGCATGCTTTGCATTGTATTCTTCTTCATATTTTTTGTGCCAGTCCAGGTTGTATTGATGCACAGATTCTCCTCTCTTTGCAGCTGACTTTCCAACCATAATGGCTCCAAAACTAGCAAGTGCTGTCAGTAACATAAGCACATTTGCAATCTTGATTCTGGCTTGGCTACGCGATTTATCTATCAGTTCACCGCTGAAATAGAAAATGTTAATTATTATTTACATTAGAAAAATAGATTGTATTATTCATTCAGTAGTAGATATATCTGTGAATAGTTTATCAATTATTGCATTAATTTAAAGAACAATTTGTTACAAATTATGAGTCATTTAAGGACAGAAGATGAAAATACATCAAGTTGTGAGGAATTGCATTTTAACATAATTTAAACTATTCAAGGTCATTTCTAAGACAACATAATATTTTTAGGCAACAGATTGAATGATACAGAGGCATTCAATTTGTTCCAATTATTTTTTATTCTCACATCACATAGGTCAAATCCGATGATTACATAAAATATACAAAGTAAATGTAGGTACGTACGAAACGTGTGTGGGGATCTCTTCTTTAGACTTGTACTTTTTCGTCCACACCAAAATGAACTTTTGGAATTCGGTTGGTTTATATTTAGGAGTCATACTAGTGCCTCCAGCAGCGGATTGGGTGCTCGAACTCGGGGTACTGGGAGGTGGTGCGCAATAATTCCTTCTAAATGAACACAGGCATGATCGCAATCGCAACGATAACATTTTATTCATTTTAAATCGTCACTTCGTTTCGAAATTTCTTACTCCTATGATTTAATAACAGGTAGAACTTACAGTAATTTACTTCAATATCTACCCAATCACAAACTTTTGATTTGACAGAAATAACACTACTGAACTAAAAGCTTGAGAACAAGGCGAAGAGTTGATTTTGATTGAACGAAAAGATAAAAGATCAACAAACGTCATTACCAAGGTCACAGAGGTAATAAAAAAAGAGAAAAAAGGTGAAGTGTGCACAAGACGTGTGCACCATGGAGATACATGAGCGAAGGCTTGTAACATTAGAACCGAGCCATCAATTTTTAAGCGCTATATTCACGATCCAGCACGGCTGTACAGCAGCTCAAGGTCGCGTTGCTGGACAAGCCTTGACGTACGTCAAGCCTATTCACGATGTTTTTGCTACGTCCAGCAACGCGACCTTGAGCTGCTGTACAGCCGTGCTGGATCGTGAATATAGCGCTTTAGAAAGAGAGGCTGTATTTTTCTCCTTCTGGCCATGGCAATGATAAATATATAAACAAAATAAAAACATTACCAACATTTATAAAGTTACTGAGTTGAAGTGTTTCTAAATACATAGTTGTACAATTATATTACACTAGCAGTGCCCGCGACTTCGTTCGCGTGGATGTCGGAACCACAGGTCGGAACTTAACAACATTGACTTAACAATTTCGGGACTTCGATCAACTTTGACGAGTACAATCAACGAGGCAACTTTGCGAGTAGTGTAGAACAGGCTTTTTTTTTTTTTTTTTTTTTAGGTGTTAAAACCATCAAATGGGTCCTCCCGCCCTGGGTGGGGCGGAAGGGACTGTCAGACTCTTACTGACTAAAATCCACCCGTGTTCCTTCCTATGCCCTTTACGTTCCGGGGCCACGGTAACCTGGGTTAAGAAAAAACCCGCGACCCCAGCAGGCATTTGGCGCGAAACACGACGCGCCACCGACCCGGGCTTGGTCTTTGGTCGGACGGCGAGCTACCCATCACTCACCGTCCGCAAGCCCGCTCCGCCGCTGTGCCCTCTGCTGATCAGAGGGACACGCGTTGGAGCATCCACACGACAGGCTATTCGCATACGGGCAAAGAGACCACTTAGGCACACAGTGCCTAAGGAAGAGTTTTTGCCCGCATCCCAGGGTGCACCGGCCCGAAAAACTGGTCTTCCCCCCGGACGTATCCGAGATGGAATTCCAGTCGCCGGGCGCACGTGGAGGTTTCCTGTCATAGCACCCCAGTGTAGAACAGGCTTAAAAAATCGACTATTTTCATCAATCTGACAGCAGAGTGACAACTGACATTGGCATATAACTGTAACGCCAATTCGCCATATTTGTTAATGGAAGCCATTTTTCACTAACAGTTGTTAAAATTACGCGTTTATAATTTTGCAGTATTTCAGTGGACATAATTTGAACAAATTTTCATTAATAACAGTGTAATTTGTTTTTGATAACCATGAGTAACGCGGCATCAACACCGCTATTCGCTTGTTCGCGTTGTTTCTCCAGACACCCTTTCGAAGAATTATCAACTGGTGAACAACTTTGTAAGGTACGTACGTCACAATAGTTGAATTTAAAATATCATATTTATCGATTCACTTTTTTACTATTGTGTTTTGTTAGGGACAGGGATTGCAAGTGTGCGTCATAATTTACTGTTATTTTGACGTCAGAAAGTGACGCGTTTGTTGTGTGATATTTCAGGAATGTCGCGGATCATTCCCTGTCGTTAAGTGCACGTACTGCCGCTCCGAGTTCCAACAAACAAGGTCAGTGTCAGCTGCCAAGGCTTGAAAGAACTGCGCAGTATGGTAGAGGACATAACTTTCAATATATCAAAACTTTCTCTCTGGGACAAGTAACATTGTTCACACTTACATCTTAATCAGCTGACTTAGCAACATACCTACTTGTTTTCCTTATTGCTCTATTTTCATTCAATATACCTACCAATTCTCACAATCAATATTATTAAAGAATGCTGATTGTTTTTTATTAGTATCACTTTACAAAATGTTACGATGCACTTTGTTTTTGTAGCAAGTCAAACACCTCATCAATTTGTAAGAAGTGCGAAGCCAATGTTAAGGCCTACGGCAAGCCTACAGCATGTGAATATTGCAACATCATTGCTGCATTTATTGGTAAGACATTTTGCATTGTTTTGTCTAATTAGGGTATTATTTGTACATAGCTTGTAAATACAATTTTTCAGTTTTATTATTTATAAAATTTAGACTATTAAATTCAATTTTAACATGTTATGAACACACCTAAAACAAACAAGCTCCTGTACAAATTTAATTTACACATCTTCAGTCTTAAATATTTATAAATATTTTTACTTGGACCAAGTAAGTGTCACAAACTTAATTGTTAAATTGTTTTACTCATTAATACTGTAGAAACCCAAACAAATTATCAGCAAATACTAATTAAATGATAGACTGAAGGTGTTTAAAATACCTGCTACCAATAAAACTGTAATCCGAGTAGATATTTCAGAAGATCTTTTGATTACAGTATGAAAACTATGTACTGACACTTCATTAAAAATTAGGTAACAAATGCCAACGGTGTGCTAACTCCGAGCGCAAGTATGGGCCAGCTGTCACGTGCGAGCAGTGCAAACAACGCTGCGCCTTTGACCGCCATGATGATAGCAAAAAGGTATAAAATTCAATAAAGTGTCTTGGGTTTTCTTTTAATCTGTTAAATAACTTTAGCTGAGTATATTTTTTTAAACAGGTTGCATATGATATTTGCTATTGAAAAGTACCTCATGTTGTCTATTGAGACAGCTGTGGTGCATTTCCAAATTATAAGGTTTGAGTGAAGTATAGGATGTCAAAGATAATATGAAATCAATGTTAATGTGAAATATCTATTCAAAATAAATGAAATTTATGTATTTTTTTCAAATAAATCACTATAGGTATTCCACAAACAAACAGTAAAGTATTGGGATGTCTCTAGTTAATTACCTAGTGATTAATTTAAAATTTCATGTGTGTCAATAATCTAAAAGTAACTAAAAATAAGTCTAAGTAACAATAATTTTGTTGTTTAAAATCTGCCAAATAGGTACATTAGTAATTAATAATTAGATATTCTGAAATATGATGTTACAAACAATTATTTCATGATTTCAAAGCTCATGATACTTAAACTGTTCATTTGTAAATGTTCTAGTAATGTCTGAAAGACAATATGGCAGCTAGATGAGTGCCTAAAAAAGTCCTTTCTTAGATTTTAATTCCCAAAATTCACATCCAAAACACAGTATGTGTTGTGAAAGCAGTTAGTTCTGGCTTTCGTTTGTAGATCTTTGAGACAAACAGAACAAGACAGACAGAAGCTTGAAATTTTTACAACCTTACAATAATTAATGTGTATTGTATTACCCTGTTACTGTGTTGTGGAGGTCATACATCACCAACTTACTCCTTTTTCTTTCATATGATTCCTTACAAAAATTTAATTGACAGGAATTGGGATGTCTGATGACGTACCAAATAATGTGTATTTTCGTTTAGCATTGCAATAATTTCATTGCATTGCTTCAGTAAAGCAACTTGAATTCAGCCAAGAACATTAGTAGGTATTAGATTGTTTTAGTATTGACCTAGAAGTTGCCTGATTGCAGTCAAGGCTAGCATAAACAATGATGTAAAAAAAAGTTAACATGTTTCAAAACTGTACCAGTTCACATTATGTGGCATTCTTGAAAATAATACAAATCATAAAAGAATAGTAGGAATCCGGCCAAGTGCAAGTTGGACTGCCACACGAACGGTTCGGTACCATTGTGAAAACAATATAAAATCTTGTCTATGTCTATGGTAACCCTAAAATTTTAAATTTTATTTTGTTATTATTTAGGTATTTGTTGGGTATTTTGGGTGTTATTTTGTGGTATTATGGGTAGGTATTTGTACTTATAACGGCAACAAAAATACATCTGTGAAAGAAATTAGATCTGTTAAACTATCACGGGTGATGAGATACACCCTGGTGACAGACAGTCGGACAACAGAGTCATAGCAATAGGTTATAATAATCGTTTACACTTCGGGCATGGAACCCTAAAAAGCTTGATTCTTGCCTGCAGCTTCACCTGCATAGTTATTTGATTGCCCAATAAATCCAAGAGTGCATCAAAACACAATAAATATTTTAATAATGCTAAAGTCTACTACTACTTACCTTCACATTCACAAGTATTCATCATCATTTTCCTTATTCATCATCCATCATTCTCTTAACATCTATATTTATTTATAGTTGGCAAAGTTTATAGTAAGGTTTTCCTTGTTATTATTATATCAACATACACTGATTGACAGTGTTGTAAACTGTTATATCAACTATTTTTCTTAGAATTTATACAAGCGAGAATCGTATGGTGGCCCCTTTATGTGCCTGTATAAAATTATAACAATACTCAGAATGTTAATCAGTCTGAGTCTGCAATATGCATCGATAAAATGATTAGGGAATTCCCGGCTATTACAATGACTTTTTATTACATGATAGAGCATTCACCTGTAATGTAACTTAAAAGTGCGCAATTTGATGCTCTATTGTTTTCGAATGTTCGAATCAGTAACGTTAGTTATCAGTAAGTTAGCGGTGAGGGGGCGCCTTTAGAGCTTGTGGTCGCTAACAGAAGATAACTTAAATTGTATAATACGGACAATCCCATTCCTTTTATTTTTAACTAGCTGACCTGGCAAAACTTCCTACCGCCTCAAAATCACCTTTTAAACCTTCCCTGGAATTCCAAAAATAATTCGTAACAAAATTAGCCAAATCGGTCCAGCAGTTTTCGAGTTTTAACGAGACTAACAAACAGCAATTGATTTTTATAGATATTCGACATTCAAAAGTGCTTCTTTGAAGGCTTCATTGAAATAAATTATTTTGATTTTGAATATTTCTTGAAAATCGATTGTTTATTCGTCTGTAAGGGTAATAGAAAACTTTGAAAGTAGGTATTCTTTCCCTACAAAAAAAAACTTTCCAAGAAAACTTGAAAAGTTTTCTTTCCCTTTTCACAATGTTTTACAAAGAAATAAGTTCGCCGTCGGTTTTCTTTATACGGAAGATCTTAATGTCAAAGGTAATTAATTAAGTCAACTTCATTCTGATAATATGGAACCGTGGCATTGTATATCGACTTTGTCACATCTGGATCGAATCTAGTATGTAGATGCTAACCCAAAAAATATTCTAACAGAGCTAATAAAATAAAAAATAGAGGTCAAATAATTAGCTTTAACAAAATCAAGCTCGTATGTACTGAACAAAGATAATCTCTGGAGTAAAAAAATGCGTAAACAGATTATGTGGCAACTAGGCATTTTCCTACTCCTGCACTATTTTCTGATCAATTTCGTAACAGTATCCAAAACAAATTAAATTCGTTTTCCAAGACATGAACTTCATTGTCTCGACGCTTTTCTGGTGGTCGCTCTGTTGTTTCTGTCTCGCAGGATTTGCAGTGGTTTGGTAATAGTGCGGTGGGATTGTCCCAAAGAAGAAAACTGATAACTGAGTTTTTAGTAATTTCTTTTCGCGAGTAGTCTAAGAATGACAGGAAACGACCTCTTCTAGGTTTTGAAATGATGCGAAACGTTAAAAAATAAACAAATAAAATATGACTTTGAAAGTCTAACTTTCAACTATAAGAAACCTTGTGGCAACTAAGATGATAAACTGGGAAGATGGAAACATTATCTAGTTATAATAAGTATAAAGACTGCTAGTATTTCTGCATATTTTTTGAGTAGCTTATAATATGTATTTTTTTTAAACTTTGATGCGGACTTCCACTACAAATTAACGGAATTGTATGGACTCCGATAAGTCCGGACGTGCTTCTAAAAAGCCAAAAAATTCCTTGAGTTGAGTGGAATTTGATAAGCGAGTAAAAAAATTACAGCTTACTAAATGGAACCTCGTTCATACGGATCGTGCAATTGAAACTCCGCCTTAAATACGACTACATTAAGGATCAAATTAACGTGCAAATAATATTGAATGTGAGTCACTTACGGCCAGTTTCTTCATAAGAATCTCATTTGCTGTAGCCTCAGTAAAAATTAACTTTCACTTGACATGAGCTTGATGAGGAAACTGGCTGTAAGGGCTAGTTGCTTGATCAGTAGTCAAGCAAACTCAGTCTTTAAAAAAACTTTAAAATAATATAGGATTTTAAAAAGCTGTTTGTTCAACTACTAATCAAAAAACTCGCCCTTATTAATTTATTCTTATATTTTCAATCTAGCATAATTTAGCTATTCTTAAAACTCCTACACACTATGCCATCGGGTTTTGCCGCCCGAGTCCATTTCATTTTGCTCCATTGTCACTGCTTTATCCAAAAACCGCCGGGCATGGCGAGATAATACTATGCCAGTAGAAGCTTTTGTTGAGATTTTTTTTTGATTGCTATAAACTTATTTTCAAAACCAATTTCCTCTTCAATACTGCCACTTTTATAAATACTATGTGTTGTTTAGTTATTTTATGCTCATGCGCCTAACTAGTTTAGTTTTTATTCTGCCTGTATCCCAAACGTGTCTTTGCACAGTACCATCTACAATGAAAAAAATGAATAATATTGTTGCAGGTGGATGGAAAACTATTATGTTGGCTATGCACCCAGTCCCTCAAAAGGGCACTGGCTAGAACCAAGCAGCATCTATCATCAGTGGAGAAACATAAGCACAGGGGACACAAGTAAGTTATTACTTATTATACAAATATAATATAATATTCCACAACTATCACACAACTCCATCTAGTCCCAAGCTAAACAGAGCTTGTGTTATGGGTACTAGACAACTGATAAACATACTTATATATTTCTAAATACATAAATATTATAGAGAAATTACATGCATGCACAAATGATCCTGCTCATCACACAAACATTTGTCCTGGGTGGGAATCGAACCCACGACCATAGCATAGCATATATAGCATAGCTAATCCTTAATATTAGTACAGTTGGTGTCCAACTTATAGGGCAAAATAATGTTAAAGTGGATCAAGTAATGCTGTCCACCAGTTGCCATTAGTTAGGGCTCCTATTTTTTTTATTTTATTTTTATTTTATTTGAAGGGACAAAAAACAGTTATACGTTACAATATTAATCTGTTCTATTTTTTTTCAGATCCAGGAGTGGTCACAAAGAGAAGCGTAAGTCCGACATGATGAAATCAATGAACTCCAATGATTCTTCCCTAAATGATTCACAGCCGTCGGAGAAGAAATCTAAGATGAATCCGTTGCAAGGTAAGCGCCCTATTCACCATTTCATCCTACTAACAGAATTATACGTATTGATTTTAGCACCGTCACCGTAAGGGTGCTCACACATGTATCGACGCGGAATCGGATTTTTCCGTCGCCCTTTCTCTTTCTGTCGCTTAGAACTGCCATTTGCTACACCGAGACTATGCGATAGCACGCGGTCGCGTCAAGGATTCCGCCGCCCGCGATCGCATTATGCTTTCTGTCTCGGTCTGGCAAATGCCAGTTCTAAGCGACAGAAAGAGAAAGGGCGACGCAAAAAGCCGATTCCGCGACGATAGATGTGGAAGCACCCTAAGAAGGAATGGAATGATAAATTTATTCTAGTCAGAGCCTCGGTGGCTGGATTGGTAAGAGCATCGCATGTACTGAATCCAGAGGCCGCAGGTTCAAATCCCGCTCGCAATTCGATTTTTCTTTCCATAAAACATTTTTGATTTTAGCAGCCTGCAGATACTTCTTTGGAATAGGCTAGTCCATTGTAAAAGTATTATTCAGTCCGTTACTAAGTAACGGACTGAATAATCATCAAAAAATATTAGAACCTTATTTTTTTCTATTTTCTGTTTAAACCGAAATTCCCGCTGTGGTATATAATATTATTAGTGCATTCTGAAGTCACAATCACAAGTCTCGTCAGACTCACAAGTTATTGTGTTTGTTTTATTTTTGCTAATATTCATTAATCTGTAAAAATAATATTAATAATACTGACAGATTAAGTAGATATAGAATTTATTGATGATGTGAACTAGTAGTGTTCTTTCATTCTTGTATAGAAGCACATTTATCATCCCTCATCTCCATTTCTTTCACTTTTTACACATTTAAGGCTGCTAATTGGACAATCAAGTAGGTAATTTGACCGTAGCAACAGTGTATAATTATTTGGTACATAAGTTCGTACTCCGATGCTCTGCGAAAATGCTCCCTGAGTTAATAAATATATGGTTATTTACTAATAAGCGTATATACGGAGCATTCCAAAGGTTGTGTGATGGAATAGCAATGAATGGATTACATCCGTTGGTTGAAGATGCTTGGATCCTTATACCTTAAGCGAAGGACCTATTGGACAACTGAAAGCGTCACAAATGTCACTGTAAGTGTTACGTAAATAAAGCTTATAGTATAATGCCTATAGAGTTCCCATCGCTGGGAAACAGGTTTCCGCTCTGTAGAAGGGATCAGGCCGTACGCGCAAGCCCAGTGCGGGTTGGTAAAAGCTTTGTTGAAATGTTAACATTAAATAACATTTTATAAATGCTCTGTTCTTGACATTTAAGTTAAATGAGGGTAATGGAAGACTTCCTGAGAGTTTAAATTAACAACGCCATTATGATTTGGTTATAAGTTTTCTTAGGTGAGAGGTTCGATCACTGGGAACACTCATCGCTGCAACATTAGTGTATGGATGAAAAAATCGAGAAAAAAAAATGATTACAAAAACTTCGGTCACACACAGCGAATGATCGCTGTGAGTAAAATAGAACATGCTCAATTCAAGTCGCGGCGACTATTCGCTGTGAATAGCCTGCCACATACAGCGAATACTCGCAGCGAGTAGGTATTCACAGCGATTAAGCCACACACTTACCAGTATACTTGCGCAAGTTTAAAGTTGCGCAAGTATACTGTAACGTATGTTGGAAGATACTTGCGCTTTCTAATATTGTCAAAGTCCTGTGTTCGTGTAAGTCTAGATTTGCACAAGTATACTGGTAAGTGTATGGCCGGCTTTACTCGCTATGTGTGACTAAAGCTTTACGTTCTTGAAAATTGTCAAAAAAAAAATACTGACTAAACCAGTATCAACAAAAGCAAAAATTCTAAAGCTCGGATTGTAAATACAAGAGAAGAGTCTTCTAATTTTGTTGTTTTTTTCTTCTTAGTTATATTTCGCTCCATAGGTGAAGTGGACCCCAACAGTTCTGACCATGTAGTAGCGATGACGCAGCTCAAGGAGACCATCGCCAGTCTACAGAAAAAAGTTCAGCAGAAGGATAACGAATTACTTGCCAAAGATAAACTGGTATGTAGTTTTGATAATTAAGTTTTAATGTAGACTAGTACTTTTTAATTTTTTATACCACATTTTTCATAATAAAGAAATTATGTTGTATCTAAACTCCAAAATACGATTGTGTTCTGTGTTCACGGCTTTGTCACTGTGAGCTGCTTAGCGCGGGGCGGCGACTAGTATTGGCACTGGCATTATGCTGAGCTGAGGCCCTTTGGCATTAATTTGTTAAGTTTTTATTTAATCTATTTTTACTATGTACTCTGTCTTTATAACATTATTTGTATTGTTTAGTTTTAAGTTTGTGCCAATAAACACAATTTTCTTTCTTTCTTTCTTTCTTTCTTAGTAAGGTCAAATGTATGGAAATGTTTGAAACATGCGACACGCCGCTAATATCTCAACTTGCCTTGTTCAAGTGCCATTGATTTCCACGCCGAATACGCTTGTTAACCGCTAGGCTCCGTGATGACCCTAACTTATCATGTAAGCTAGTTTAAAAACATGCTTTATCACTTCAGATCACGGAGCTCAAAGCCCAGCACCTAAACAACACACAAGACCTGCGGAACGAAATGAAAAACAAGGATCGCCTCAACGAGACAAAGTTCGGCCTCATGAACAGCAAAATACAAAATCTTCTAAAAGAGGTCGCAACACTAAGCAAGTCGGCAAAAAAAAACAATAAAAATACAAAAATAGCGCTAGCTAACACAGAGAACAGCGGCAGTGGTACAGACAGCCCGAGCACCAACTAGAACAATTTCACCCCTAAAACATTCATTTCTAGGCATATTACTCAAAAACAATGGAAACTATTTTCCTCTTATTTTTTTACTCTACAAATGATTTTATTTGTAGACTTTTTATATGATAAGCGTAAGTAGGTTTCAATTTGATGACATGTTAGTTTTTAATTTATTATGCAACGTTTAAAGTTTTTACCGTTTTATCTAAAGTACATTTTATGTTAATTTATCAAGTAGCGTCATTAACTATTGTTACGTGTATAAACTGATGCGGGTTTAAAAGGTATTAAGACTATGACTAGTTATCAAAGAGATGATCATTATTATTTGGAGATTATTTTTTGTATAATTTTTCATTCATCTTCTCCATACAAACTGAACAGCTCAGCAATGTTTTGTAAACCGTATCATAATCATTAATAGGAAATTACATAGATTAGAATAGTGCACAACCTAATGCTTAGGTTATTTGAGTTTAAGAAGTTAAATCGAAATTTGATAAAACTGTATCATGTCGCATTTTTTTATTTTTGTATCAATTCAATCTGTTATTATCTTTTAAGTAGTTTTACAGTCTTGTGACAATGAATGTAGTGTATACCTAATAGGTAAATCAGTTCGTATTTATAAATAAAAAAAAAATGGCATAAGTATATTGACGTAAAAGAAATTAAAATGATGTAAAGGAAAAAAAATGTGTGTTGAATTTATACAATTATGTAAGTCCGATGGGAGGGAAGAGGTTGAAGTGTGAGATTTTGCGTTTTCCTATTAGGTTTTAGCAATTTTATTCCTTCTTGAATGTTGATGACCTCTTTAAACTGGTGCGTTCACATTGTCGCAAGCACAACGTCAAACACATCAGTCCACTAGACCACTGACCTGACTGTTGACTGGCCTGGTTGGTCTAGTGGTTAGTGACCCTGACTGCTGTACCGGAGGTCGTGGGTTCGATTTCCACCCAGGACAAATGTTTGTGTGATGGTCACGATCATTTGCTCTGTGTCTGGGTGTAATTTATCTATAATATGTATGTATTTAAAAATATATAAATATGTTTATCAGTTGTCTAGTACCCATAACACAAGCTCTGCTTAGCTTGGGACTACATGGCGTTGTGTGATAGTTAACTCTTTGCTGTGGGTATAAAACTCTTTGGGATTAAAATGAGCACCGTGTTGACCAATGTGAGCGCACCATAATGTGATCAAACCCCGGACTGAATAAACATTTCATATCAGAGTTAACAATAATTATGTTCTATGAATAAACAGTGTTTGATTCGAATTAGTTTTCATTATGTGTGTGAGATTTAGAATAATAGCCATAGATAAAACAAAATTATTGCGACACATTTGCTAAACAAATATTGATGAAGATTTGAACAGTGTTACTTTTATAAAATTGGAAATAAGAAACAACATTTTGTGCCCTTACTTTTACAGGTAAATAATAATATAGAACAATTTACAAACAGCTACAATGAGGAATATTTCTATGTGGAGACTTAAACGTTAGTTAATTAGCTGTTATTAATATTTAAAATAAATCTGGATATGAAAAGATAACTTATTTTGTTAGTTGAACTAAAATAAATCGATTTTATTGCTTGGCTTGTAAAAGCAGCGAAGACCGGCCTTACCAGGAGCTCTCAGCGCGATCCGGTTTGGCTGTGGGAAAGAGACAGAGCTATACAAGTCGTCTAGCGCCATCTCTTTCCCACAGCCTAAACGGGATCGTGTTAAGAGTTCATGGTAGACCACCTGAATTTTATGTTTTTGTAAAAGAATATCACAAATTAAATAGCTATAAGTGAAAGTGTGTAATTGGAACTTATTTATGTGTTTTATTTTGTGTGTTTTTAAACAAACTTAATGTTTTACCACGTGACGCACAATGGTGACTAATGTATAAACAATATTAAAAAAAAAACTACAATTTGTTTTATCTGTGAATCAGTGGGTGTGCCACGATATAAGAGAAGGTACAGTCAACAAAATACATGCGTATTCCAAGCATCATGTTTCAAATAGATGTAAATTTGTTATATAAGTTTTAGTGTGTGTGCATACAAAATTGGCTGTATGTAAATTATACAACACATCACGCGTGTTTACACAAGTGTATCGTATTTTATGTGTATATCAGTAAAGTGTTGGTTTTAAAAACATCCATCATAACTTAGTCTAAAAACTAATTTGTTAAAGTCAAACACAGTAGTTTGTCGTTTATATTTCGGCTAATATAACTAGATAAGGGCGTTGATACTAAAACTCGTACGTTTGCTCAGAGCGGGGTCTTTTTCAAAATTTTATAATCTTTGTCCCAAAAGTGCGTTAAACCCGTGCCCGCGACCGACACACGTCGCGTGTCTACGCGGACGGACGCGCGATTGAGTTCGCGAAAATTTATTTTATTTACGCAGTTTCGATGTCCAAGGGGATTCACGCGACTGTGTCCTCGATTATGAAACCGTGTACAGTCACGAGCAATAACATGTAAACGTTAAAAAATTTAAACGCAATTTACTCGTAAAATGCTGGTCTAACTTTAAATAAGACCTATTTCGATATAGCGACAGAATAGAAATCTAATGAAAAAACCGGCGTGCGTGTCGGGCCACGCACATTTTAGGGTTCCGTAGTTGACCCATAAAATACTTATTCGCAAACAACTCAAACTGATTCGCTGAATTTAACTCTTTAAAAAGAAGAATTTTAAAATCGGTCCAGTGAGTCTTTGAGAAATCGGACTGGAGAAAATTCATAAGAGTTAAAATTAATTACGAATTTAGAACCTCCTCCTGTTTTTCGAAGTTAGTTAAATTATTGTTGACGATTTAAAAACCTACCTAAACAAAATACCACTAAAAGCTGTGGAACAAAATGAAAGTTGACAAACTTACAATTGCATGTCTCCGAACATTTTGTTTAAGTAAAATATGATATAGTACATTTTAAAGTTGGTCGACTATTACTCGTAAAGTTGTAAAGCCTACTTAGTATGATAATTTTCTTATAAATTTCGTTATTTAAACTACTATTGTGAATTTTTTTACACCCCCACGACATAACCGCAGCTGGCTAGAGGGCAATAGGGGAGCATCAATCGTCTAGCAAATTTAGCATTCTTTAGAGCTTAATGGTTCACCAAACTTAATTTTTATATCACAAAAAAATTGTCAATGTAAAACTATCATTATTTTTTAAAGGCCTATTTAATGATACCCCACACTAAGGGGTACGCATAGAAAAAAAAAACCTTACTTTACGTGTAAGTACTGGAAGGTACCCAAAAAAAAATATTTTACGAGATTTTATTTTACCACTTTTTCGGCATACAAATCCTGTATATTTACACCAAATTACAGCTCTCTATTTTACTGTGTATCTCTGAGCTAAACTGTTGGACAGACGGACGGACGGACGGACGGACGGACGGACATGGCGAAACTATAAGGGTTCCTTGTTGACTACGGAACCCTAAAAATCAGAAGTTTAGTCAATATGGTAGCAGAACATCGCTTTTGAATACTGCTTAGTGTTTACATACTATTGCTCGTGACTGTACCGTCCGCCTAATGCAGTTAAAGGCCTAAGTCCTATTCATACTAACTTTAAATACTTCGATACACGACCGAGCACTCGCGCGTTATTTCGTGGACGCGCCCATATTGGAAAGATACGAATACATTTTGTTGATTGCAAACCAACTTAATTATGTCCATTTATTATTGTAAAATGTCACGTGAGTCTTAATGTTAAGAGTAGATTTAATACTAATAAACAATCAAGCTCGAAGACGTTAGTATTGTAAAAAAAACAAATTTCTTAATGCTGTGGAACAAATATTCCAATAGAATTATGACCTGAAAAAATTAAGTATACTTGTTAGTGAAAAATGAACGAAATAAAGTGTAAAAGTATATTATTTTCTTTTATTTTAGCATGAATTTACATATTACACCAAATAGACATAAGACTGAAAATGCGCACTGAGCAATAGCCGCATTAAATTGATCATAGACACAGAAATATCGTGATCATAGACAATGGTTGACCGGCGCTTTACTTTTTTTTTATCTGTGACTCTTTTGTAAGGTTCGCTAGCTGTCTCGTATGTCTTCATGTCGTTGAGGCCGTCCATGATTAGACAGTGAGCTACACAACTCAACGTAAAAATCCGCACATACCGTGTCTCAACGTCTATTTCCGAGGGTTGTCTAGCGCTTACATAATGGGATACCCTCACGCGTTACGGCTCCCTTCACTCTCATTACCGCTTCGTTGGAGGCGACTGCTTCCCATGCCCCTCGCTTTGTACCATAGTTTGGACTAGAGCCGGACGCAAGAGGTCACAAGCGCTGATCGCCTCCACGAAGACACGGCAGGGCTGGAAGACATCCACCGTATGCTTCACTTACCACCTAATCACCTAGAAGCTGTACCTCCGAATCCGAAACAAGGTTTGTTGAGGACCTGCGTTTTCCTGCTACTCGTCAAAGAGCGAATGATTCCGAGTAAAATGTGTGTTCACAAAATATTAACAAAAAAGAAAAAAATAGTAGTAGGTACCCCAAGGAGCTGCTCTAAACAAAGTTGAAAATTGAAGTATACAAAGCGTTTTCGTTTGCCACTAAAAGGCCAAATTCATTCTATAGTCGGTCACAACTAGGAAACATAACGTAAGTAATCTTATTTTGCATAACAACAATACTATTTTTACCACATTTTTACACATGCCTGGTTATCTTAACCCTTAAAGTCACTTTGCATAGTATACTATACATTTGAATAAAAAAAAATATTTTGAGGAAACAATTATTTTAAAATGCAATTTTTTTACCGAAACGGAATTTTAGATTATTCTTCTTTTTAATAATAATTATATGAAAGTATTGTCTTCAGTATATATGTCAATTTTGACATAAATGCGAAACCATACCGGAGGAAGCCTGTTTATGTCAGTGTAAAATTTATTATAATTTCTTATTCATTATGAAAATATGTAATGTGTTTTGTGAATTGAAATCACAAATATATTGTGCTCCTGTTAGTGCTAAATTATCCACGTTATATACAAGTTTTCATCGCTTTTTACTACCACAATCTTGGGTGTATAGCATACTATACATTGCGACGGTTTGCTAAGAAAATATTTTGATTTTGATGTATATTATTCTATACATTGCCAACTTATGGGTGGTGGTGATGTCATTGATGATTCTTCATTTAGACTTGGAATCTAGATTTTTGAAGCCCCAAAACTGTTTCCGAAGGCTGAAAAGATCCAAAACCACTCACAATCAATCATCTGACAGCATTTCCTTTCGATACACAATGCCATTTCAATGCTATACCATCTATCGAATCACTACCCTCCTTGCAGTTAAACCGTCACTGTTTACGCCGGAAACTTCATTAAAATGGGATCATAGAAAATGTAGAGGTCCTATAGTTGCTGTTAACAAGAAAAAAAGACGAAATTTTTACTTTTTTTGCAATGGATTAAGAGTAGATTTCAATAAACAGCTGAATTGTCTTATCAAGGTTTTCAGGAAGCTGTTTCATGAAATTGATTGACGGTGGACTACTGCTATCGATTTTCCCTGAAGACCTTATACCTGTTATAGCAAATAACACTAACTTATATACCATTTTCGACGGGAAAGTCAACACAAACACTTAGAAAGGATATAGCTGATTTTTTTCCATCAACATGTTGATGGGAGATGTGGTTATGCCACTTATGGAACACCACAAGGATTATTGGTAGACTACGGAAAGTTTGCAGACGTTATGGTTTTCAAAAGTTTTCAACCGAAACATCACTTTCTGAAACACAGAAAGTATCTGAGGTGAAAACAATTGCAAAAAAGGCCAGGGTAGTACTCGTTGTACCTATTTCAATGTCCACCTTTGTTACAGGGTTAAAAGAAATTGTTTTGTAGCTTATCACAAGCACTGAATGTCATTATTTTATTATAATTTGGAGCACATTTGGCGTTATAGTATTTTGATCAACCTATGTCAAAAGTGTATTTTGTATATTATACTATACACCCCTTACAATTGAGAATTACTAACGTTGGTGGCAATGTATAGTATAATATACACTAATTATCTTAGAAGACAAACTAATTAGATTTTTTTTACTATTTTTCCTACCCTTATTATGGGTCAAATAATCATAAACAAGAATAATTTTGATGTTTTATTTCGATGAAATGTTTTGTGACTTTAAGGGTTAATTACTGCGTACATTAGTTAAGAATAGATGTAATTTTGGACGGCAACATAAAAAATGAGGAAGCGTTAGCAATTTAGTTACGTGATAACGTAAAATAATAAAAACATCTGGCAACAAAGATATCTTTTATTATAGTAAACGACACGTTTCCCTCGTAAAGAATTAACGCGATCCATCTTCAGTCACCGTCATACTCATACTTTATCAGTTATTGTTACTTCCTGAGAAGTCAAAGATCTAGGAAAACAAGAATAAAACAGGGCTGCTAAGAAAATAATAAAAATGTAAACCTATACGTGCCTATACGGTAGATAGCACGTAAATCGTAAAAATCTAGGTACAAACATTAGACGACATTGTAAAGGGTGAGCGATTGACTGCTGCGTCTTACCCCGCACGCATAGCGGCATAGCGGAACTTTCGATTTCGATACCCGCACAGAACAAAATATATTTGTTAGGCTATAGGGGGCCATAAATCACGTCTGTCGAGTGTGCCGTATAGGTTGTGGGAATGAGTCGATTGCTGCGCTACGTGTCGGGTCAGATTTCTGCACGAAGCTAATGATTCGGACATAAGACATTGCGTATTGTGCATGTAGATAAAAACATACCCGATGGCCATGAAACAGGAGTCAATTCGAATTGCAACGTTTAAGACTTAGTTGCAAGAGTCTGGATCATCACTTGAAGTTAATGCGTACATTGTGTTTTGCATTATCACATCGCGTAATTATTAACTCCCTTCAATCAGCAAGCAATGTCAATTTCTCTTATACGTTAGGATTGAGGAGCCATATCAGAATTTTTAAATCTGATTTCACCATTATTTAGCAGCAATTTAGCTGATTTTGCAGAACAAATTGTAGATTATAGCAGACAAAATACAATAAAGTTGTGCCAATTAGCCCTTTGAATTGAGGGCCACCTTGTAAAATCATCGGTAAGTAATCAGATCACTACTGAACATATCCAGTTTAGGCTGTGGGAAAGGGAGGCGCTAGACGGACTCGTATAGCTCTGTCTCTTTCCCACAGCTTAAACTGGATCGCGTTCCTTCGTGGTAATAGCCCTTTATTATGTTCGGGGGTCACGGTAATGAGATAAACCCGACAGGCTTTGCCCCTCTATAGGGGGCCTGTTCATTATGCTGACGCTCTTTGAGGCGCGCATGGAACACACGCGCCGTCGCGTCGACCCGTGCATGGTAAATGGTCGGACAGCGAGTTGCCTTTTACTCGCCGCCCGCATGCCCGCGGGCCAACTTAGCCTTATGCTAGTGAACACTATGGAAACAGCCCACTATGTAGTATGTACCTCTACAGTCTACACCCTCAAGTCATCGAGGCTTGAGATATTTTAACCTTAATAAAAAAGGCCACTTTTGCATTGCGGTTAAATTATCTACTCTATTGCTTGAGTAATGAAATAGAATTTGCCTTCATCATCATCATCATCATCAGCCTTTAATGATCCCACTGCTGGGACATAGGCCTCCTCTGGGAGAGGGAGTGGGCCATAATCCACTACGCGGGCACAGTGCGGATTGATGGTTGTCACATGTCTTCGAATTTGCCTTGCATGGCTCGAATTGTATTGTAATTCATATATCATGGTTTATTCTGTTAATAGTGACCTCTTTAGATCTCCTAATCTGTGAAAGCCGAACTATCTCCGAATTCTCAGTATTAGAAAATATTAAGATGCACTTAACCCGGTACCCTCATATCGAGCAAAACATTAGATACTATCGTTTTACTTTTTTGATCTTGACCTCCAAGCAGTTCGGAATAAAAGCTGATTCATCACTTTTTTTAGAGTTCCGTTCCTCAAAAGAAAAACGCACCTCTTAGCCCCTTAAAAGATCATTTCGTTATCCATCTGTCTGTCAGTCTGTCTGGACCTTTTTCTCAGGGACACGTGTAAGGTATATCATATTGAAATGGATGTCTCAGGTTATACTCCCTTGGAACTCTAAAAATATTACCATGCGACATATATTTTGAAACTCGAAAGTAAATCAAAGTATGTGGAATTACAATAAAATTAAACATATCATTCTAGGTCATCGAGAACTCTCGATGACCTAGAATGATATGTTTTTAGTTAGGGAATTTTTGTTTTTCAACTGCAAAGTTTGCTTTTGTAATACCTAAATCATTTACGGAACCGTTGCGCGTGGTCCGACAAGCTCTCGGCCAGTTTTTTTCTAAAGTCAACATACGGAACCGCGCCTCATTTTACAAGTGTTTGATTGACGTTTGGTCTACATAGTATGGTATAAGTACGAGCAAGTAGCAATGTTTTATAATCAAAACGCGTTCTCGAATACTAGTCGGTCCACAGTCGGTGTTGCCAGTTGTGTGCTTACATTCGAACAATGGAATTAAAACTGCTTTTTATTTTGAATTTCGTAGTTGTCGCACAATGCAAATGTGAGCTATTGTTATCAATAATACCGTAATTGTTTGAATTTTGTAACGCTTTTAAGTAATCTTTTGAGTGTTATTTTTACCGTTGTAAAATTATCAAATGAGTCCTCCCACCCAGAGCGGGGCAGGAGGGCCTGTCAGACTTGTACTGACTAAAATCATCGGTGTCCTTCAATAGCCCCTTACGTTCCGGCGTCTTCTTGGAAAAGTCAGTCCCGCGACCCCGGGTCTTTTGAGTGATTAGGTTTTTTTTAATGAAGTTGTTGTTTTCAGTGATATCTTTGTCATGTCATCAAATCCGTGCGTTCGTGGATGGACATAATTCCCGACGTCTTCTTGTCGCCAAAGGAAAGGTTGCAGGGCAACCTGCTGCTACGGGAATGATGATGATGGTCTGTAGTGTCATTATTATTATTTGCCTGAGGTCCCGGGGGCCACACTAATGCGAACATTAAAAGTTCATTATCGCGATGATTAACGGTATTTACTAAGAATAGTGTGCAGCGACGGCTCAAGCTAGCCCAAGGCTGAAGGTGCTTTAGCCCAGCGAGGATACTCTACTTTTTCACCTACTGTGAGAAAATAATACGTACGAAAAATAAGTATCTTCTATGGTTTTGTCGTGTTTGCAAAATGATGTCACTCTCATGGATGTGGCGTTTGTGTAAACTATTCTGGTAGAATGGTTTTGGATGATTGGTGTATGCATTTTGAATTTAGAACGGTGGAGCGCTCGTGAAAATAGCAGTATTGATAAAATGTGATAAATCGACTATATTATAGATGGTTTTATTATTTATTATTTATTTACAAAATCCACTAGCAAAGTGCAGTTTATTTAAAAACCTTACTAAGTTACGGCCAATTACTATTTACGGTATTACGGTACGGTACCGGTATTTGTTATTATTAATTTTTAATGTTATGATTCCTAAAAAATGGTTCGTAAGTTATCTTATTATTCTTACAATATTATTTTCGAAAACATGGCAACGATATGAAGAAGCAATCGTTAGTTTTTTAGGAAATCGAGAATATCATCCACGCGTAAAGGGTTTCGAGAATAGCTTTCCTCTTTCTGGGCACAGTCAAAATATTATGGGCTCAGCTCAATCCAGACGAAAAGAACGAAAAAAAAAAAATCTAGGCTTAAAGATATCCCTTTGTTTCCCAAAAGGGAAAAGAAAATTAAAAAAAAAATCTTTCTGGCACCAAAGGGTGTTTGTTGTTTATACCAAATTCAATGCACATTATTGACCAGCGGGTAATAATGTCCAGTACAACATTATTGACCGGCTGTGCCATCGGCCACTAATGTATATACTTTATTAAATAAAATTGGAGTGACTGTATAATGTAATGGCAGGTGGTGTGAAAAGTTCATTATCGCGATGATTAACGGTATTTCCCTAAGTATAGTGTGGCCGACGACGGCTTGGCACAGAGGCTGATCGAGGTACTTATTGACTGCTGCGCGCTGCGTATCACGGGTTCGATTCCCTTGCGTATGATCTAAATAGGTATATAATATATATAGGTATATACATAATATTAAGCCCTAGCAAAATATGTCCTACAGTCAAAAATTCGAAGATATTAACATCTACTAACAGGGCACTGGGTCCGCCTGGGTGGATATACGGTACACCCCTCTCACAGGGTGTAACTCTGTGCCCCAGCATTGGGAACAATATAGGCTGATATGCTATTATTTTTAATGGACTATTAGTTTTTTTAGTACAATACCAAAACATTTTTTTATTGTTTCCTAAGTTAATTAGGTCTTTAATTTTCCAGACGTGGGATGACGAGTTGCATAAAAAGGCAACTAAGTGGGCCAGTAAAAATATTCACACTCACAATCCAGACAAATCTGTCAGTAAGTATTTTAAAATATTTTGTAGAATGTAGCAATGCTTACTATTGCATGCATTGCAATGCTTACCTACTTTTTCAGTGCAGTCAAATCTATACATAGAACACATTATTATTATAAATAAAATTGTGAGTGTCTTAACCGAATAATACGCTACACACACCAAAATAACTATTTTTACAGTCTGTCTCTCTGTCTGTATGTTTGTAATGCCATCCACGCCCAGTTGAAAAATTCACCCTGTATCGACTATCTTAATGTTTTCTGCAGGTTCCAACAGATTTACATCGGGTGAGAACTTGTACTGGTACTCAACAACGAATCCCAACTATGTATTGGAGCCGGATGCAGCTCTCCAGTCCTGGTTCAGTGAAAACGTCAACTACACTTTTGGACCGATTCAGACTAGCGACTTCGACAAGGACTATGATATTGGACATTATACGCAGGTTTGTGAACAGTGTATTCTTAGATAAAAAAATGTCCAGATTCCGTGTTCGAAACAAAACGAAAAGCTTTAAGTGAAGCCACTTTTTAAAAATGTGTGAGTGAGTGCCACGCACACATTTAAATATTTTCCTTTGAGATGTTCACTTGTTTTACGTAGGAATCGAACGACGCGGGAAATTTTTACCCCGTGTTTTTGGCTTCAATTCTCAGTGGCCCTATCAATCTGGACATTTTTTTTTTTTTTTTTTTTAATCTAAGAGTGTATTGTTGCGACGACGACGTCTACGATGCTCCAGAGGTGACCGAGGTAGACCTGAGAGTGGCGGTACAACGGCTCAAAGCCAAGAATACCGCCCCAGGACCCGACGGCCTGCCAGGAAAAGCCTGGGTCCTGGCCTTCGGGACTCTCGGGCCTCGACTGGGGGGGCTCTTTAGCGCGTGTTTGGCGAGGGGCCAGTTCCCGCTTCGTTGGAAGACGGGGAAACTGGTCCTCATCCAGAAGCCTGGGCGCCCTGCGGACTCTCCGTCCGCATTCCGGCCCATCGTGCTGCTCGACGAGGTGGGCAAGCTCCTTGAGAGAGTAATTGCAGACCGCCTCGTCGGGCACCTAAATCACGTGGGCCCGAACCTGTCGGAGAGCCAGTATGGCTTCCGCAGGGGGCGCTCTACGGTGGACGCCATCATGCGCGTTAGAGCCCTCACGACGGGGGATGCAGTAGCCCGGGGCAGGGTCGTCGTGGCGGTGTCCTTGGACATCTCCAACGCCTTCAACACCCTGCCCTGGAGTTGCATCAGGGAGGCACTCCGGTATCACCGGGTGCCGACCTACCTCCGTCGCACGGTCGAGGACTACCTGACGGACAGAGCGTCATCTACCCCGGTCACCGGGGAGAGTGGAACCGGCGAGAGATGTCGTGCGGTGTCCCACAGGGATCGGTCTTGGGACCGCACCTGTGGGACATCGGTTTCGACTGGGTGCTGCGCGGCGACCTCCCTCTAGACGTCAGCGTAATATGTTACGCTGACGACACGCTTGTCCTGGCGGAGGGAGTGTCGCACCAGGCGGCGGCCGACTTGGCGACGCGGGCGGTTGCGATAGTCGTCGAGAGGATCCGGCAGTTGGGACTCGAAGTGGCGCTGCACAAGACAGAGGCCATGTGTTTTCATGGCCATCTGAATGCGCCACTGACAGAGTCCCACATAACGGTGGGGGGGTTCGCATCGGCGTCGGCGGTACGATGAAGTACCTGGGACTCGTCCTCGACAGCCGATGGAACTTCGGGGAGCATTTCTCGCTTTTGGCCCCAAGGCTGAACCGGGCATCAGCCGCCCTCGGGCGGCTCCTGCCCAATATCGGCGGGCCAAACGCCCCCTGCCGGAGGTTACACGCCGGCGTCGTGCGGTCCATGGCCCTCTACGGGGCCCCCGTGTGGGCCCTGAGCATTCGGACGCGACCACAGAAGCTGGTCGCATGCCAGAGGGTCATGGCAATCCGAATGATCCGAGGATACCGCACGATCGCCGGCGAATCGGCCAACCTCCTTGCCGGATCACTGCCCTGGGATCTGGAGGCGACTGCCCTCCTGCGCGTCTACGAGTGGCGCGTGGAGGCGCGGAGTCGGGGCGTATCCCTAATGCCTCGAGAAGTCGAGACGAGGCGGGAAGAGCTCCGGCGCGATCTCAGGGCAGTCTGGAGAGAACGACTGTCGCAACCGAGGTACGGGCTAGCCGCAGTCGCGGCTGTAAGACCCCTCTTTGAGGAGTGGCTGGATAGGTCCCACGGCGTCCTCACCTACCGCATGACACAGGTCCTCACCGGACATGGCAGCTTCGGGAGGTTCCTGTGCATGATAAAAAAGGAGGAAACGCCCGGGTGTCACCACTGTGAGGATCGCCCGGAGGACACGGTGGAGCATACGGTGCAGGAATGCCCAGCTTGGGCGGAGCACCGCCGTGTCCTCACCGCGGCGATAGGCGGAGACCTCTCGCGCCCGGCATTGGTTGCGGCCATGCTGCGGGGCGAGACGGAGTGGGAGGCGGTCGCCTCCTTCTGCGAAGCAGTCATGCTCGCGAAGGAGGAGGCGGGCCGCTTGAGGCAGAGGATACCGTCCTCTCTCCGCCCGAGACGCAGTGGTAGACGCCCACGGCGACGGATGTCGCGGGACGATCTCCGGCCACCGTAGGCGCGGGCATGCGGGCGGCGAGTAAAGGGCAACTCGCTGCCCGACCAAGGACCATGCCCGGGTCGACGGCGCGTTGTGTCCCACGCGCGCCTCAAGGAGCGTCAGCATAGTGACGGGGCCCCCCTATAGAGGGCCACAGTCCTGCCGGAGTTGCGGGACACACGTATACCGCGACTCCGGCACACAAAGGGCTACCGAAGGACACCGTGGATTTTAGTCAGTACAAGTCTGACAGTCCCCCCCCCGCCCTGCCCGGGGTTGGAGGACTCATTTGATGATTTTACCACGTAAAAAAAAAAAAAAAAAAAAAAAAAAAAGAGTGTATTGTTAATTATAAATCATAAGCTGCCTAGCCTTTTCCCAGCTATATTGGGGTCGGCTTCCAATCGAACTAGATGCAGCTGAATATGAGTATTTTACATGGAGCGACTGCCTGTCAGACCTCCACAACCCAGTAACTGTGTAATACGATATACCCCATGGAGGGACTGGTTGTCAGACTTTAGAGCTTCTGACTAACAGCAACGACTGTCAAAGATCTACAAATATCTACAAATGACAACCGGGATCAAAGGCTTTACGTGCTTTCCGTGACACGGAGAAACTCGCTATGACAGATGATCAACCATCCACAGACCAATCACGGCAAGCGCGGCTTAACCCGGAAGACCGGCCTGTGCGGCTGTAATTATTTAGCTACGAGCTCTTCGAACAGTGTATTGTTCTTAGAAATCTTAGATGCAAAGCTAGCAATTCTTCCCTCGCCCAAATTACAAATTTGAGTCGACACAGTGGACCGACGACATCGTGAGTGTCGCGGGCAACCGATGGATGCAAGTCACGAATTGTCGTTCGGCGTGGCGGTGTAAAGGGGAGTGGAGGAGGTGGTAGTTTTTTTAGTCAGTAATAGTCTGACAGTCCATCCGCTCCATCTAGGGTGGAAGGCGGACTCATTCGATGACAAAAAAAAAATGTCGGAAGTCAACTTTCATATCTTTCTAGCCATTTTACTTTTCATTTCATTTCGGTTTTTTGATCTTCCCTGCTCTTCCCAAGTAGATTTTTTTTTATATCTCACGCCATTTCACTACGGCAGCATTCTGCTGCGGCTGATGAAGATGACGAGAGTTATAATTCTCTAATGTGGACTGGACTTGTTACCAATCAAAATTTGAACATGCTTGTGTTCAAATTTTGATTGATAACAAAACTTGCACACAAACCGAAATTATGATGGTCTACCACCCACCACACATGCGACTAGGGTTACCATATGACAGGCTTTTGCCGCATTTGACAGGCATTTTAAGGTCTAGACAGGCGTGCGGCCGGCATTGGTCTGAGACAGGCATTTTTTAATTTCGCGCCCGCGGACGAATAACACAGGAAAATTACAAACATGTTTTTTGTGAAGATTTTTACGTTTATTTATTAGAAAAAGAAGAAGTATTCAAAAATAATGTCCTCTGACAAATATCAGTCATAAAAAGGTCCTTCGTTCATTATTATGTTGGCTTTACTTAATACCTACAGCATTTTGCATTAGACAGGCATTTTTCTGAAAATTCAGGCATTTTAGGTACCTTATACAGGCATCCCTCTATTTACATATGGTAACCCTACATGCGACATAATTTCGAGTGCTATTAAAAATGTAATGTTTTTCTTTTACCAGATGGTGTGGTCCGATAGCATTTACGTAGGTTGTGCTATCTCACAAACGTTCAGGAACGGATGGAACAAATTCTTCGTTGTTTGTAACTACGGACCGGGGTGAGTTTCACTAATTAATTAACGAATCATACGAGTTAACACGTCTTCGTCGTCTTTAGAGAGACTAAGAGTCACTCAACGAGCAATAGAAAGAGCTATGCTCAGAGTTTCTTTGCGGGCTAAAATCCGGAACATGGATATTCGGCGAAGAACCAGAGTCACCGACATAGCTCGTAAAAGTTGCAAAGTTGAAGTGGCAATGGGCAGACCACATCAGGCTCGTAGAACTGACAACCGATGGGGAAGAAAAGTTCTCGAGTGGCGAACATGCACCGGGAAACGCACCGTAGGCAGGCCTCCCACTAGGTGGACTGACGACATCGTGAGTGTCGCGGGCAGCCTATTGATGCAAGTAGCGAATTGTCGTTCGGCGTGGCGGTCTAAGAGGGAGGCCTATGTTCAGCAGTGGACGTATTCCGGCTGATGATGATGATGACGCATTAAACATCAGGGTCATCAATAGCCTATTAATGTTAACTGCTGGGACACAGGCCTCCTCTCTGTGAGAGGGGTTGGGTTCCACCACGTTCGGGCCCAGTGCGGATTGGTGGATGTCACATGTCTTCGAATTTTTGGTTCTAGGACATGCCGGTTTCCTCACGATGTTTTCCTTCACCGTTTTGAGAGCATTAAACATAGTTAAAAAATATTTCAAGGTTCAGTTATGGCTGAGCGATTGGTTACTACGCTGCGTGGTGTCGTAGCGGGTTCAATTCCCTATGATTCTAGTTAAGATGTTTGTAAACGGTCCCACGATACAAGAGAGATGTGAGAAAGTGTTAGGCATAACATATGAAGCGTGGGAGCGAGAGAATCGACCCCGATTTAGACAGTCTGAAGACTTCGTTGAAAGATGGCTGATGGCTGGAAAAGACTATATGAGTAAGGCGGAGGAAAAGCAGTTGTGGCCAGCTAGGAAGACGTCTATGTCTAATCTGTGGACTGCAGTATGCTATTGAATAAACAGGAAATTATTAAGCCAAGCCAGATTTTTCAAAAATGCGATCGTGTGGTACCTAGCTAGATGCTCATAGTCATTCTATGGTCTATTAACAAAATATTCAAGAATGCAAATAAAGATAGATAATTAATATAAGAAGACTGTTTTTTCCATTCAGGATAATCAACTCTCTTTTTTCAGAGGTAATTATTTGGGAGAAAACCTTATAAAGAAAGTTATAGCCGAAGCAACAAACTACTATGTGCAAACAAAAGTAAATGCGAGCGTCCATACGGACCGAAGTGTAATAAAGTATCCTGAGACCTTACCACGAGCTCTTAACGCGATCCAGTTAAGGCTGTGAGAAAGAGACAGAGCTATACAAGTTGTCTAGCGCCATCTCTTTTCCACAGCCCAAACTGGATCACGTTGTAGACCACTTGATGATCTTTCAGAGACGCTTTGACTGGATTATTTATGTAAAGTTGTGAGATTTGTGTTCGGTATTTTAAGTCTGACATGTAATTTATTTCTAAAAATAAACTAAAATTAATGTAAATTGTGTTTAATTGAGATTATCTTCTTTACGTCTAGCTAGGCTGTCTTTTCCATTGATCACCTAAAACTAGTAAACTAGCGGGGATCTGGAGTCCCCCCCCCGCTTTCATTATGGTCTTCGAGATCCTGTCAAAATTATAGCAGTATTAAAATTATACTATCCACTAAGGATTATCCTAGCTTAAGAACGTGCCAGGCCCGAGGTGAACTCAAATGGCCAAGTCCAAGACGCGGACAAGCTACGAATTCAAAACACCAAGCATATTTTTAAGCGACGTATCTTAGGCAAGTAATGAAACGTGTTCTTTCACTAATCATCACACTGGGACAGACTACTCGTAGTTCATTTGTTAATGAACGATAGAGGGAGCATGATTGGCATTAGAAAACAGGACAAAGTAAAAATCAAATCATTTATTTAAATTAGGCCATCAAAGAGGCACTTTTGAGAGGAAAATAAACACCTTTTAAGATTTAAATATTATAAAAAAATAGAGTAACAGGTGTATTTTAAAGATATACAGGTGACCAAATAGGTACCAGCACGAGTTTTCAGTATTTGAGACGTAAACGGGAACTTTGACAATTTCCAAGGAAAAAATTAGTTCCTTCTTCGCACACCAGAGGCGCTGTTCCATTTTTTCATTCAAAGAAACGCTGTAAAGTAAAAGAGTGAAAACTCGTGCTAAGGCCGCTAAGGGTACCTTAGCACGAGTTTTCAACTTACTGTTGATTGCGAAGTTATTAGGACTACTCCCAAATCCTAGCGACTCTCTAACTCTAGGATGTGGGGGTAATCTACAAATGGTTAAAGACTTAAAGGAATACTTTATTTTTCACTAAGTAAATGTGAAAAGAGGGAGACGTAAGGGAAAGATCGAGGATGCAACACATTAACAAGCCGGAAATCGACCAGTATCAAGGTAGGAACCCCAAATGGAAGACTAAGAAGCATGGGTCCTGACCTAGATTTAACGCAGGGACCTCACTGGACACGAAGTTTCGGGAGGTACCTCACTGTGTCAGAATGCGAAAGGAGGAGGCCTGGGTGTCACCACTGCGAAGATCGCCCGGAGGACAGGCATACGGTAAACTGCCTATTTACGGAGCACCGACGTGTCCTCACGGCTGCGATAGGCGGAGGCGCGCCCGGCATTGGTTGCTACCATTGCTGCATCGAGATAGTGGGAAGCGGCAGCTCCTCTGCGAAGTAATGCTCGTAAAGGAGGAGGCAGTAGCCGCGAGCGAGAGAGGACAGCGTCCTGTGAGCCGCTGGTAGGGCCCACGGTGGACACGTCGCTCGATGACACGGCCAAAAGGCGCGGGATGCGCGCAGCGAGTAAAGGGCAACTCGCTTTCGACCAAGACCATGCCCAGTGGGTGGTGCGCAACTCAAAGAGCGTCAGCAAATGACGGGGCCCCAGCTCAGGGCCAAAGCCTGCCGGGGTCGCGGGATTGGCAATTGGACTAGTGGCGCTTACCATAACCCCGGAACTCTAAATTGATAACAGGCTATGAAGGACACCGTGGATTTTAGACAGTAGAAGTCTGATAGTCCCTCCCGCCCTACCCGGGTTGGAGGACTCATTTGATGATGGTACCACGCTAAAAAAAAAAAAAAAAGTATGCCAAATTATTCTAATGGTGAACGCACATTTAGTCGCACCGCAGTCTCCGCAGTCTGTTCTCTTACCCAATTCTTTTATGAAGTTCTATGATCCCTCGCACACCGCATCGCAAATTCAAAGAATTCGGTAAGAAAACAGACTGCGGAGACTGCGGTGCGAGCTAAATGTGCGTTCACCATAAACCATGCCTTTACTTGGGGCAACAAAGACATTCGCGAAAGTATCTCGAAACTACACTAGATGGCAGAAGTGCCTTTGTCCAGTTTATTGGCGGTTTTTCCGTGCGTTTTGGGAAGACACCGTTTCATTGTAAGTAGTGCCCCCTCGCCCGCGACTTTATTGAGGTCTTTTTTCGCTCAAAATCTTGGAGCAACAAAGGCATAAAACATAACAGTCATAAAACTAAATAACTTCTGGTGCAACAAAGTCACAATTCAGGACATTTTTTTGAAGTGAAAACTTCTTTAGCGGCGTTGTAACTTTTTCTGTAATGGGTAAAAAATTTAGGCTAAACTCATGTAAGGGTCACGTGTTTGATCGAAAATGAGTAAGACGTCATTCAAATTAAAAATAAAACATAGTAACAAAAAAGTTTTCACTTCTACCGGCACTCCTGGAGTGCAACCTTTTTTTTTTGTTATATTTTCTTTTAATAAGATTTCTTTGGCAATTAAATACAAGATTTTTACGTATAAGTATAGCCAACTAAAAAACAATAAATTAAATGTGAAGATTTCAAATTCTTTAGATAGTTATCCAAGAACCGAGGAAAAACATGCAAAAAAAAAATTAAAAGTCTTCTCCTGTAAAATTTAAAAATGAGCTGCTACGTCTTTCTTCCACCGAAGGTGCGAATGAGTGAAAATTAATGTTACCAGTAGGTAGCCCAAATAATTATAGAATTCTATTAATAATTTGGGAAAATATCGAAATAGAAAAACATACTTATATATATATTGAAAAACGACAGGGACATCATTAAACTAGAAACGTAAAAATACATGATAAATTTATTAAAACTACAGTAGCGACATCTATAGTCAGCAGAGCGCAACTCTCGTATTATAATACTACTAAATTAAAAAATACATCTCTAAGAAGATTTATAAGTTACATTTGGTACTCCACAATTTTTTAGTATAATGATCTAAGTCATGCCAGGCTTTTAGTTAGAAGATTGATGACCCTGGTACCAGCTTAGCACGAGTTTTCAGTAAGTATTTGAGACGTAAAGTAAACTGGAACTTTGACAGTATCAAATTGTCAATTTTCAAGGAAAAAATTAGTTCCTTCTTCGCACACCAGAGGCGCTGTTCCATTTTTCATACAAGAAACGCTGTAAATACTGGAAAGACACTGTAAAGTAAAAGAGTGAAAACTCGTGCTAAGGGATAAGGGTACTGTTGGTTGCGAAGTTATTAGGACTAAATAAAGTATTCCTTTAACCATTTGTATTTACCCCCACATCTTAGAGACAGTATAAAAGGAATAGAGGGAGACAAGGGAAGAGATGGGAGGATGACACATTTAACTACCAGAGAAAGGCAGTCAGAGGTAGAAAATAATGGAAGATTTAAGACGAAGGGCAGACTAGAACAAGATACTCTTGACCTCAATTTATCCCAGAATCAAAGATGGGTCCTACAATACAGCTCACCCAGAAGGACACAATAAAATCTATTTACTTGAGACCTGACTCAATCGCTAGCCAGGCAGCCCCATGGCAGTGAGGCTTACCACGATCAATATTATAGGATCGCTCAACAGACACCGCCGCTTACAAGTAGCTGGTACTGGTGCAATAGCCGATACTTTTGATAATAACTGAAACCAAAGGGCGGGTCACAGCCTCCCACGTATATAAAAGTAAAAAAGAAAGAAGATGCCTATAGGTATTTTTAAAGTATGGTACCTACCTACTGAGAGGGGGTGCCCAGTGGTGTCGGCCGGCCCCAACTTACCGAGTTATGGGTCGTGGGTTCGAACCCAGCCAGGCGCATTACCTAAGCGGTGTTTTTCTTCAATTATTACAAATGTATAAGATAAACATCGTGAGCATGTCCTAGTACCAAAATTTGAAGATAAGTTTTATCAATCAACTCACACTGGACCTACGTGGTGGATTATGGCCCACTCCCTCTCACAGAGGAGGCTGTGTCCCAGGAGCGGGACCATTTTTAAAGCTCATGATGGTGATAATGAAGTAAGTACTTGAAATTATATCGAGTAAATTGATGATACACATAATAAGAATCTATTCTAAACTAGGAAATGATCTACGAACACGAGATAACGTTTTTCAAGTAGATAACTATAATTTTTCATAATGAAGCATCTATTTTTAGACTGTAGTAAGTTTTTTGTCGCATAGCCAGGTATTGACCTTAAAACGACAGCCGGCACGCGATCTGACGAGGAAAACCATTGTAACCGATACGAGCTGTTAACTTTAATTAATATAAATTCCTGTGTTTGTAATAATCACTAAAATGAAGGTTCAATTACAACCAGTGACGTAGCCGAAGGGGCCCCGTTTCAAAACTTGTTTGGGGCCCTTCTAATCTTAGAGTTAACATTTGCAGAATAAAGAAAATACATAGCATCCCGTAGAGCTAATGCTAGGCATTACTGATTCTATTAACAGAATTTAGAAGGGAGCTAGAAATTGAAAATGCTGTCCACTGATCGGAGCTCATTTATCTAGGGTCGCGGAACTGTCTAAACTGTGACCCAGGAACGTAAACGGCCGTTGAAGGAACACCGTTGATTTTAGTCAGTACGTTTTACTGACAGTCCCTTAGTTTTCATTTAAAATTAACATTTTTTCTTTCAAACGTCGCCGTCGGGGGCCCCGTATCATTGATACGTCTGATACGGCGGTATACTACGGCCCTGTTTACAACTGATTGGTATCGGTTGCAAAAGACTTGTCATCACTTCTGTCAGGCGATCGGCAAGTTGAATTACGATGATAAACGGTGTTTCAATCAGGAACTAGGTGATTAAATAGGTTCTTGTGGACGTAGATGATGACAAAAACACTGCCAATAATACAAATGATTTCAAAAGTTATCAGACCAACATTTTTTTTTTTAATTCGAGGTGATCATCAATTTTATTGCGAACACGCTTAGGTGAATATTTTTGTAATAATTATCATAAAATACAGTGAAACCTTAGTGTAAACGCTATGAGAATACGATCTAGATAAGGTAGAAAATGCATTATTATTTTGGACATTCGTTCACCAGGACATGAGTGTCAAACTTCTTTTGGTACCTAAGGTACTTACTTACCTATTTCAATAAAATAAATCGGTTCATAATGCTTATCAATACCACATTAAGTATCATGAATATTCGCTGATACATGATGTTTCATTGTCTTGCCTATAGATTAATTAAAATTATGGCTCCCTGCCTTATGTACCAATTAGAAAATTATTAATACTTTGGGACGGAAAATAACGTCGCTTTATTTTGCAATCACGATCAAGAAATAATAATAGGTAGGTATCAAAAATTGGTTAGGGTACAATCAGATTTTCAACTTTATCAAAAATATGGAAGGTTCCTAAGGGTCCTTCGAGAGTTATACCTATAATTTTCGATTGATCTAAGGTGGCTGAACGATAGTTCAAATAGATTAATTATTTGCAAAAAAACTTTTTATCGCCAAATGCTAAAATCCAGGCTCGGATGCTACACATAGTCCCATCCTCATAATAATATGCATGCAATTGCATTGCACCTGTAGGATGCGGTACATGCAATGGGGATGTCAATTGGGAAACTAATGGCGCTAGCATAGCTAGTTCCCAGCATCGCCATTGGTTCGAATCTTTTATGTATTTCAAAATAGTACTACCTCATTGGTCGGATTAGGACCTAGCTATGGTGGCGCCATCTATAATTAGCTTTGACCGGCCTTCCCCATTATGCACACATGCAGGGCTGTACTTAGGCTATGCTCTAGAAACAGCCTTTTTTGTTACCTACAATAATTTTAAACGTTTTCTATAGTTGGCTTTACTTTGGTAAAGTCGTTCAATACATATAATGTACCTACGCTGACCAGGATTTTATTCATCTGCTAGGCCGGGGTCGCGGGACTTATCTCATTACCGTGATCCCGGAACAAAAAGGGCTATTGAAGGGCGCCGTGGATTTTAGTCAGTACGAGTCTGAAAGTCCCCCCCGCCCTGCCCTGGATGGGAGGACTCATTTGATGCTTTTACCACATAAAATAAAAAAAACACATCACCTTGTACATAAAATAAAAAGGAATAATCTTAATCGTTTCTATAATGATAAGGATAAGCAGGTATTTGCTATCAAATATTTGATAAAGATAGCTTAATTAGGCTATCACATGTAAGTAGGTGGTTTACAGTAAATGTGATCAAATATTCTTGAGTAAAACAAACACTTATAATAAAATAATGGTAAGTAAACGTAATTATTACCTATTCAGTTATTTAGATACCTACGTAGGTAGTCGCTAAGTTTTACGGTAGAGATTTGGGGTGTACTACGCTACCTACGGTAGTCCGACAAACGTGTCTGTGATTCATGCTTCTGCCCCAAACCTAAATGTACCATCACCCTAGCGTCCTAACAAACTACTAACTATTCTAAATAATGCAATGAACTGCTGTGCTGCGTGAAGCGGGTTCGATTCCCGCACGGAATAAATTCCTATTTGTATAACAAGTATGATTGTTCCGGGTCGAGCCTTTTGTGTGTATGATTAGTTAATACATTTGTATAAACGCACCCCCGATACAGGAGAAATTCCTACAGTGGGGTAACGTTTTCTTTTTTTTAAATCTAGTTTAACCTGAATTAAACCTGTTGCGTGCCCCATGTTCTGAGCTCGCTGTGTGGGGTCACCGCTCACTCTTGCATCCTTCATCATTTCTTAGCTCAATCGTTTGTCTCTTGCACTGTGCTTTCGAGTTCAGTGTATCGCACCAACGTGCATTCGAGTTTGCACATACAGTTTTGTCCCATAGGTAAGCATTCTGAGTAATTCCACTTTGCCCCACCAAGCCCGCCACCCTGGTGTGGCAAAGTGGACTGTCTAAAATTTTGCAGTGGAATATGCCCCACTATTCTGATTTGATGGGGCGGATAACACTAGCATAAACACTTTGTGGATTCTGCCCCACTAGGGTTGGCACCTCAGGATTTGTGTATGAAGGTTAACATGTATTTTTACATTTGTTTGTAAAAAAAAAAAAAATGTAACCACTGACGTTAGGATTTGACAAGTCTGAGACAAGCAAACGTAAATCTAAATACATCAAAATGGTTATTTAAACAGTGTATTAAGGTTCTACTTTTGTAAAAAACTGTCACATATTAAATCTTCCTGGATTTAAATAAATACATTATATAGTTTTGCTGTATTTATTCAATTTAGTCTGACATAGCTGTGACATTTGCTATTTGTATTCCATTTACGTTCCGATCCATCCGTTGCAAACATTAAATGATTTAAAAATATATTTAGATGTTTGCCTAGAAATTGATACATTATCACTGTTGATAACTATTAAATAACAAAAAACGAAGAATAATGTACGAGAACACTATTACTAAAGGGATAATTTAAATAATAATTATTAAAAGACTTTCCTCAAAAATCATCTTTATCAAATATGGGTTTGGATACAACATTAAAAAAGAAGTGGGTTATATAGGATAGGTCTTCAAAAATGATAGGTATTGAGATCACTAAAACATTTTTTCGAAACTAAACAGTTTGCGCGAGAGACACTTCCAATGGGGTAAAATAGGTGTAACTTCTAAAATTAGAGAATGTTAAAACTAAAAAAAATATATGATGTACATTACTATGGGATGAAGTCATTAGTTTTATTTTAATACGACATAAATCGTAAAGCGCAATTTAATTTTTCATAGTTACAACCAACTACAAGAACTTTTATATTTTGTTACTTGCTGCTACGGAACGCTTTATGGGCGAGTCTGACTCCCACTTAGCCGGTTTTCATATTAATAGTGTAGATGACTATAATAATTTATACAAACACAATTTATTAGCCCAACACTGGGTAGACACAGTCTATGGTAACAGTATTATATGCATAAATGGAGTTTTTAATGTTTTTCCTGTTCCAGGTTATCTATTCAGACTTGTCAAATCCTAACGTCAGTGGTTACCTACATTTATTTTTTTTACAAACAAATGTAAAAATACATGTTAACCTTCATACACAAATCCTGAGGTGCCAACCCTAGTGGGGCAGAATCCACAAAGTGTTTATGCTAGTGTTATCCGCCCCATCAAATCAGAATAGTGGGGCATATTCCACTGCAAAATTTTAGACAGTCCACTTTGCCACACCAGGGTGGCGGGCTTGGTGGGGCAAAGTGGAATTACTCAGCATTCTTCGCACACCCGTTTGTCGAACTACCGATAGTATACCTCCACCCTGAAATTTGATTTTCGGGCCGAACGGAATTTCCACGATTTGATGTCCTACATTATCTTACTTATTTTCAGATTATTTTCCTATTATTCCTAAGTTTGTGCTCCGCATCATGGGCAAAGCAACTAAGGCCGGTGTATATGACAGAGGTGGACATGAAACCACCTGAAGGGTACGATGAAGCGGCTACCAGAAATGTCTACGTAACCTGGATATCGATGCCGCTCGACCATTTTGATCAGCAGAATCCTGCCAAATTCTATATGGTATGTATCCTACCTCGACATCCTTCGCTAGCATGACTGCTTCGTAAAAGGAGGCGACCGCTTCCCATTCCGTCTCGCCCCGCAGCATGGCCTCGAACAATGCCGGGCTCGAGAGGTCGCCTCCATCTCTCGTTTCCGTGAGAACACGGCGGTGCTCTGCCCAAGCCTCCATCATGTTTCGGGCGATCTTCTCGTGAGAAGATCGCCCGACTGGGTAGTAGGCATTTCTTCCCTCGTCCTCTCTTTACCCGAGATGGGATACAAAATTACAGGTACCGACGTAATATAAGATCAATTTTACTTTGCACGCCCAAAACATGCTTATTATAAAATTATGTTTTATTTCCAGCGGTACATGTTTAATGAACAGTTCTTTGGCGGTGACGGTTCTCCGATATTTATCATGGTTGGTGGGGAATGGGACATACATCATGGATGGTTGCTAACTGGTAACATGTACGAGATGGCGAGAGAAAACAAGGGGTACCAAGTATACACTGAACATCGGTACTATGGAGGAACAAAAATATTTGCGTAAGTAGATCCTAGCAAGTTGAAACGTATGCATGTAGAGAGGGTCAAAATAAGCTTTTTGTATATTTGATCATTTGACTCTAATAACCAATATCAAAACACACTATATGTTTTAGGCATTCTAGGCCCAAAAAACATTACCTAACTTTCAAAATTGTTACCTTTCGCGATTGCTGTCCTCTTGCAGGGTTCATGACAGGTTCTGTAAAAACTATTAAACATCATGAAATGCAATAAATGTTTGAACTGACCTTTTTGTATCGATTTTTTATTCAGGGACTTCACAGCCGAGAACCTGCGTTTCTTAAACATCGATCAGGCGCTCGCCGACCTGGCTTATTTTATCACAGAGATGAAGAAACAGCCGCGGTTTGCGGACAGCGAGGTGATACTGTACGGAGGCTCCTACGCCGCCAACATGGTTATGTGGTTCAAGAAGAAATATCCGCACTTGGTGCTCGGCACTGTGGCTTCTAGTGGCCCTATACTGGCGAAGGTTGACTTTACTGGTAGGTACTTTTTCACACTGTAAACTGCCTAAGAACTTAGATAACAGATCGCCTCGGATCGCTGAAAAGTATCGCGCTCTGTGGGTCAAAGGCCTTAAATGCAAGGTCTTCATTGGAGTTCACAACGGAGCATGCCACGATCGTATTTTTTCTAGTTACGTAAAGCAAAATCAACGAAGATACGCTTTAAAATTCACAGAACGTGTCATGTCGCGGCCCAAATAAAAAATACGTGTCCATTATGTTTCAGAACTTTACTGAAGATATTATATTAGAAATCGAGCTTTTTATAAAAAGAATTGATTAATTGAATATGTACTTAAATAAATTATATAAAACATAGATTTGTTGCAAACTTGCCCTATGATTTTCAATTTACTTTCTGCAGTTTTTAAAATGCAGTAAATGTTCGGCAATTCACCGCGGATTTTTTCATAGGATATTTGGAGGTTGTTCACGAAGCTTTCCTGTTGGAGGGTGGTGAGGAGTGCATAGAAATCATCAGACATGGTTTAGAGGACACAGTCGCTGCGATGGAGACTGAAAGCGGAAGGCGCCTCTTGGAAGAAACGTATAGGTAAGATTCAAAACCTCAACTTTTTTTTCTCTATTCGTCATGTAATAAGAAAATCTTTTAAATTATTTAGTTCAAGGGAGTGCTACTTCAAGAGTAAGTTTCAAGGTTTTTCAGCAAAACGGCTTATGACGCTACCCTCCCATTCAAATCTAAATTCTGCAGAGAAGGCTAACTATATGCGTCACATACGTCAGTGGCCATTATGTACAATCGAGCAAGTGGAATTATGACCCACCATAAGCTTATTTTCCCAGAGACATTCAAATACAATTAGGTCCACATTTGCGTAAACATACATATCCATGGTAACGACTTTGATCTTTGTCAATTTGACGGGTTCGAACGATTTATTGTCAAAATGGGTCATGATTCCACTTTGTCGACTGTACTTTAGACTTGTGACTTGAGAATAAAGTTTTTACACTATTGTAATGGCAAATGCACTAACGTGTGGCGCGCGTTGTTTGCTAAATCTAGTTTATTTATCTATAACGTTGGAGAAAAAAAGGTAGCAGCGTTGTGCCCGAAGATCCTTGTACTTGTTGGGTCGAACTTCTTGTGTAAATCTCTGGTTTTAAACATTAACAATAACAAATTCCATTTATTTTACCTGCAGGTTATCCCAGCCACTGAACTATGACAATGAGTACGAACTAGGCGTCTTCGCGGGTCTTATCAGTTGGACGTTTTCCACTTCAGTGCAGCAGGCAAGACCTGGGACTCTTCAGACTATTTGCAGAAACTTTAGCGATCCCACTTATTATGGTAAGCTTAATAAGGTTGAAGGAGGAGGTGGGACGCGTGAGGGAGAGGATACACCTTTTGACACAGCCGCCCACGACAACGGACACCGCGAAGCGATTTCTAGCCACGCGACATACGGCTAGGAGAGTAATGGCTGACTTGCCGTCAGATCATGGCAAGGACCACGCTGAGTCGATGGCGTGTCGTGTTCCACGCGCGAGTTTTCAGCAATCTGACGGGTCCCCACTTAGAGGGCTAAGTCCTGCCGGGATTGCCGGACTGCCTTATCAGGTCTCCGTGACCCTGGAACATAAAGGGCTATTGAAGAACACCGGGGTAAGGATTTTATTCAGTACGAGTCTAACGTCTCTCCCGTCCCGAACTCGTGGGAAGACTCGACTGCACCTGCACCAAGTCAAAAATTGTTCTAACGAAAACATTGTCTCATTACAGGTTCTACCCCAATGGAGAAAATAAGCGGTTACATTGCAGAAATCCGAGAACTACCCGAAACCAGCGCTTGGCTCATTAATTACGATAATTTCATAGCAAACTACAATTTAACAACTAACTGTAAGTGCATTTGAAAATACTAGCTTATTCCTTGCGGTTTCACCCGCTGCTCGGCTCCTATTGGACATAGCGTGTTTTTTTTTTTAATTTAAATGAAATTGCCCAATCAGGAATTTCTTCTGTAACGTGGGCGCTTTTACAAACATAAAAACTCACATACACAAACACCCAGACCCGAAACAAATAATTGCAGATCATACAAATATTTGTTCCGTGCCGGGACCAAACCCGCGATACATTGCACAGCAGTCGATCGCTCAGCCACTGCACCACCTGTGTCGTCATGTTACATAGTCTATCCTTCCTTGATAAAAGGACTACCCAACACATTTATTTTTTTAATTCGATCGAGTAGTCCCTGAGATTAATGAAAAAAACTCTTCAGCTTTATAATATTAGCATAGATATCACCACGAAATAATCCTGTGTTTATGAATGTTTAAAAAAAAACACCCTTTTGTTTCCTGATTATGGAACTTAACTCATGGCGCGATCCAGAACGAATATCCAACTACAATTGAACTCAAAGTTTCAAATTTTGCCTGAGACATGCTAAAATTAAGGGCAATTAGATTGACTTGAAATAATTTGGCAAAATAGAGTTTTAGCATGATTACATCTACTAATTACATAACAAGCGTAGTACAGTATGTAAAGTCAATTGAGTAAGGTTGATTTGAACCTGAATAAGTTTAGAAATTCGTACAAAAATCGAATTGCGTGGGACATGCGCAAATATGAGTAAAGTACTAAATTTATGAATCTCCCAGTAGACGTTCGACCTCATCGGAGTAACATAATTGTTTTATGGTATTTGTTTCAGCCCGTGCCTGGTATTATCAAACTTGCACCGAATACGGATATTATCAAACTGCTCCACGCTCCGGTACAGTGTTCGACGTTTTAAAGTGGCTCAGTTTGGACTTTTACGTCGATGTTTGCAAAAAGATTTTTGATGAAAGGTAGGTAGTTGAAGATTTCTTGTTTTTAAAACGTAAAGACCCATTCAAACAATGAAAGAATTGCATTTCTAAACGGGGCTTAAAGATAGCCCATAAATTCAGTTTCTCCTTGACTTTTTTTGGAATTTAAACATACTTAATTTTTTTTTTCTTTCTTTTTTCAGATTCAACTTGGACTTCGTCAAAGATGGTGCCGAGAGAGTCAACTTGGTGTTCGGCGGCCTCCAGCCGGTAGTGAACAATACTATCAACATTCACGGTTATATAGATCCCTGGAGAGCTCTTGGGGTTTACAAAGAGGATATCTCTGAGACTTCTCCCACTTTCACGGTAGCTAGGTAAGATCATTTTGAAAGATAAAGTCCGTAATTACAAACTAGTTTCAAGCAATTATAATAGCTTGAATGTACTCACAGAAACATTAATATGGTTTGGTAATAATTCTCTAATTTTTTGCTCACAGGGCATCCCATTGCTTCGACATGCGAGGTTGGCATAGAACAGACACTATCGAGATGACATCCGTCCAGCAAACGGCAAGAAGAATCGTAGCTACTTGGCTCTCAGAAGCTAACTCCACTACATAAGAAGCAATATAATTGCATAATAATAGATTTTGAAAAAAAAAGTTTTATTTTTCCCCTTTTGATTCATGGCATAACAAAAGAGGAATAAGAAATATTGGGAGTGAATGCTGCTGCTTAGTATGATGACTCATAAATTGGGAAGCGAACGGCTAACAATAACTGCTAATGTTCAAGGTGAACTTTTTATCAACGCAAATACGCCACGAGAACTCTTCGAGCGATTTATCAGTGGCGGTGTATGTAAACTATTATTTCAAAGCAAAATTAACCACATGGACGAACACGTAATTCTTCACATAGAAACGAACGTACAGATTTATGCACTACTTTTTTGGGTTAGTTATGTATTCAGGTTGGTTCCTTTCGAGTAACAGAGTTTAAAATAAAAGTTTGTTTTTTTTTTCTCCCGCTAGTTATCAGGGAGGACATAATTTTATTAAGTTTAAATTCCACAATCTGACAAATTGATAATCCACAGAATTCAATCAGAAACTTTTAACAGTTCGAAGATGAAACAGATCAAAAAATATAATCGGAAATACTCACTAACCGTCCTAAGCAATAGTTTAAAACTATGTTAATTCCTAATGTCAAATGTACGGTTAGCATTTCGCCTAATTAAATCTACCGGCGGAATTACAATAGGAGTAAATGCACAGTGCACTACTGCCCTGGTCTAGTCGGTGTGTTTTCAAAATGGCTCTTTTCCACGACAATCCTTTTCGGAAACACAACACAAATTGTGCTGCGTGCGAGATGGAACCAACATTGTCTTGTACTAACTTAACTAAAGTAGTAAATTTCAGCTAATATTGGTAAATCCCAACAAATTCATTAGGAGGAAACGTCTCCACGCAGCACTATAAATATATTTGCAGTGAAGCGAAGGACAGTGGAACAAGCCCGTCGAGACCGTTCAACCGACACTCGCTCTACTGTGACGCGACCAGAGAAGTAGTCTACTCTACCGATAAATCATAGCACTTACATCGTAAAGCGTAAAGTGAAGAACATTCGAGAGTGTAGGCAGTCCACAATTCAAGTTGTACATAAATATAAAATCATATTACTTCATAATCACTGGAAAGTTCATTTACTTAACTATAAAAACAATTAGGCAGTGTAAAAAGCAAACAAATTATTTATAGGAAACAGAACAGGTAATCTTAAATAAATAGGACTGCCATTAAAACCCCTGAACTAACTCAAATTCAGAAATGACGGCACCATGTTAAACCTATGTGTCTAATAATCTAGAGAATACTTAAATATAGAGTGAACCTCGTAAATGCAACCGTCACGTGTTCGTACAGCGTCGCATACAGTTCCACTGGCGAGGTTCGGTCACGTACATATTAATGTCTAAAGAGAGACATCAGCGACATTCCCTGCGCCCTCGCTACAATTACACACGTAGATTAAGTGTTTATAACATACTGGTGAAAATATTTACAATGGTCTAGTGCTCAAGTTGCAAGTCATTCTACAGCCAATGGTTTGGGATTCTCCCATGGAAAGCCTTCTCGTCCGAAGTGACCGTAAGTACTGGTTTTCTGGTAAATGGGTGCTCTGAGGTTTAATTCCCTGTAACAGAAATACATAAGTAAGTATTACGTTGATTCACAAGTCAAAACAACAGCTAATCGGAGCACATTTCAACTTCAAAACAATGATGTAAGAACAAACTTACTTGACAATTTTGCCCGGCCGCAGGTCAAAGTTCTTTTGTACAATTGCGAGTAGTTGCTGCTGGGTCTTGTGTGAAGTGCCGTAGTCGAATACGGTGATAGACAGTGGTTCAGCTACACCAATGGCGTATGCGACCTGGAAATAACAAAAAAAATAATGTATTGAAATTAAACAATGATATAGAGGTGAATGACTTTTCGATATTTTTTATAAATACGCATAACAATGTAGATAAAAATAGGAAGTAGAACATTCGAGATCATCATCTGTATTATATCTGCATATAAATACGAGTCAAAGGACAGATGATTGAATGGTTTAAAGTACAAGTCGTCGTTAATAGACAGTCGCGACGCATACGTCAACGGAAACGCGGCGCCGGCGACGCGTCATCGTGACGTACGATAATCATCAACTTGACGCAATATTTATTTGGGTTGTCTATCCACTTCAAAGGTAAAATGACGGTATGGTGACTAATTGGAAGTAGATGAAGAATATCGAGTTCATAGCTCCTAAGCAAGTCGAGATGACTATGAGAAAGGGAAGGTGTTGCAATAAAGTAGCGTTTATTAATAGTATAGACTTTATGTCAATGGAACAAAGGTGTCAATGACGTTTCCACGTGACTGTTGGTTATCGTGTTTCTTTTTATATGCGATGCTTTTAGTTTTTTTTTAACTGTGGCTTAAGGTGATTGCTTCGATGTAGCCCGCGAAATTCAATTTTTTTTACGTTTTTTGCAATTTGCAGGCCAGTGACATGTTGTAACTTTATAAATATTTGTGTTGCGCAAATAACAAGTATAATTTTAAATATAAAAATTGTCAAAAAAATTCGCTCCATCAGCTCTCACATAGAAAAGGTGCATCGTAGTTAGATTTCGGAGATTTTAACATGATGCACCTTTTCTATGTGAGAGCTGATGGAGCGAGTTTTTTGATATTTTTAATATTTAAAATTATACTTGTTATTTGCGCAACACAATTATTTTTAAAGTTACAACATGTCACTGGCCTGCAAATTGCAAAAAACGTAAAAAAAATTGAATTTCGCGGGCTGGTTGGAGCATCCCCCTTAATAGCAGCCTGTGTGGAATTGAGCCCAGTTGATAAATTCTACAATTACGAAAAGAATAAGGTAGTTTACTGCAAAAATAAATCGAAAGTCTGCTTGGTCTGTCAGTTCTTGAAAAATAATGAACACCTATTTTTGTTTATCTATAAATATTGCCAAAGATAAACGCTTCGAAATTCGGGAGTGGGGACTTGTGACGTCATTACGTCTGTAAATTTATCAGGCGGAGTGACGTTTTATGCTTTTTAGAAGCTTTGTATCTTCGTCATCTTTGGTTTGCGGTACAAAAGAAAAATCTTTCAGACTAATAAAGTTTTTTGAGTAAAATAGCCTTTTGCAGCAATTTTTTCTTACCTGGACCATGCAGCGGCGGCAAAGCCCCGCCTTGACGAGTGACTTGGCGACCCAGCGCGCGGCGTACGCGGCCGAGCGGTCCACCTTGGTGAAGTCCTTCCCGGAGAACGCGCCGCCACCGTGCGCGCCCCAGCCTCCGTACGTGTCCACGATGATCTTGCGACCCGTCAGGCCCGCGTCAGACTGAAAGAAATAAATCATTTTATCCTTTTATTATTTCATCATCTGCCTAACTGCTTCCAGTTGAACCAGAGGCAGCTAAATATCACTATTTTACATAGAGCGACTGCCTATCGGACCTCCACAACCCAGTAACTGGGTAAAACATTAAATGGTAAGACTGGTTGTCAGACTTTTAGAGCTTCTGAGTGGTCTACAAATGACAGCCGGGAACAATGGCTTTACGTGCCTTCTTAGGCACGGAGGAAACTCGCTATGACAGACCCATCCACAGACCAACATCAGCGAGCGCGACTTAACTCGTAAGATATGCCTGAGCAGCTGTAATTATTTAGGCACAAGCTCCTCTGTTCTTTTCTTATTTCAACGCAAAAAAACTAAACATATTCTTTGTTTGATACTTTTTTTTAACCCTTAGCCACCTGACGTGTTTTTCAGTTACACTACCACCTGACGTCGGTCACAGAGACCGCTTGCGTATTTCCTTTGTTTAATTATTTTTATTTATATATTATTTTAAATGAAAGTGAAATATATATTTTTATTATATTTTTTATAAATTTTAAGGTTTTAAACAATTAGAAGTCTTTATTTACTTATACTAAATCAACACATAAAATAAACACATGAAATATTAGAAAAAAGAAGGAACTTTGGATATATGGGGTCTGAATAGGAATTTTAATTACTACATATCGTAATATACCTATTTACTATTAGTCGAACATATTATCTTATGTTTACAATTATTTTTGGCTTAATCAAGGCACAATTATTATAAAATCACAAAGTGGAAAGTTTTACAAGTTGCGGTGACAATCAAGGCACATTTTTTGGCAACATTCAATGTAAATTGGATTTTTACATACGAAACAAAGCTGTATAACGGTTCTTCTTAGGGTCGCATGTTGAACATGTCTTCCTTTTTTTTATTTTTTTGATGATAGTCAGTTTTCTTTTTGGGTACAATTTAGCCTCGTCACCTTTAGGTTCTAAATCGTAATATATTTGCTTCAGCCATTATGAGCCGACAATAAAATAAATACTATGTAGTAATAATAACATAACGACCTGACGTCGGTCACTCAGACCGCACACAAAATATAATTACCTATAATTCAAATCTGCGCGCAAGTCTGGAGCTACCAAGCTTGTGGCGCATACTGCCGGGGAAGGGGAAAAAGTACAGGGACGCACGGTTGCACCGCGCGCATAGCAAAGGATTTATTTTGAAAATAAAACCGCCAGAGTCTCTGAGACCGACGTCAGGTGGTTAAGGGTTAAAATACGTAATGATGTTTGTTGAGGAATAAACATTCGTCAAATCAATCAATCATATTATTGTCATTTATAAAAAAAAAACATTGGTGCCTATGGCAACAATTTTTTTTCTCTCCTTGAAATTTAATCGCATTAGACGGTTAATTTTTCATGTTTTTTTTATTTGGCTTATTTCCCTGTGGTTTCTTCAAATAAAAAGGTTCAATTTGAACCATTAGTTCCCGAGATTGGCACTTTCAACCAAATAAACTCTTCAGCTTTGTAATAGAAGTGGATTACAAAAAAAAACTTCATGTAGATACTAACTGAGTCACACAGTCTTAGTCAAAGGATTAAAACAAATGTTTGTCCTTTACCTGTGGCCCACCAATGATGAACAGACCGCAAGGGTTGATGTGGATCACGGTCTTCTCATCGATGTAGTGAGCTGGGATGACTTCCTTAATAACCTTCTCCCTAATCTCCTCACGCAAGGTTTCCAAAGTTATCTAAAAAGTTAAAGTTTATAAATTAACAAATATGAATCACTATCTTCACAGGTCATGGCCTAATTTTATCAAGCACTTTATTATTGAACAGTGAACTACCAAATTGTATATCTTTATTACATAAAACCATGACGTGATTTGTTGATATGTAACCTACAAAAAATTATCTCCGTGAAATGGTCACATTAGTGATGCTATGATTTAGTTGAGCGTAAGTTATGTCAAGAAAATTACTCGTGTGCTAAGAAAATTATTCACAGATGATGAAACATAAATGACGAAATGTTTAATAAAAATGTCGTGGTATTTTGAGAATAATTGAATTTAATTCCGTGTCCTGATTAGTTAGTAGAATTTTCAAGAAGTATATGAATCAGTAAAGTGGAATGCATGAAGGAGAGCTTACCTTCTCTGAATGTTGCAGCGAAACGACGAGTGTGTGTACTCTCTGAGGCACTGTGGCGCCTCCAGCGAAGACATACTCGCATGTTACCTGAAACCAAATTAAAGTGTCTTTTTAACTCAATGATATTTTAAAGAAAGATACGCCATGTTCTTTCTGAATGGCGTTCAGAATTGTTGCGTTATTATTATAGTAATTTAAAACTACGACAGCGATAGATAATGCGGAACGTATTAAGATAGAAAGAGATATGGATAGTAAAGAGCAACAATTTGTCTTACTTTGTCCTCAACAATTTTTGCGTGCTAGTGCGATATCTACCTCTTTTTATTTATAATATCATTGTTTTAACTACTTTCAACACATTCCATTGTTGCTATGCTGGCCATTAGCCTAAGGTCTACAAGATAAGATTGAAATTCGACCCAAAAATTAGTTACGCAACGCGACTCGTGCTGGGAGACCACCCAAGCAGAGCTACTGAAGTAGGTATCACAAACAGAAAATTGTAGAAAAATAAGAATAACTTCATTGTTGCTTTTTTCAGATATGTATAACAAAATATTTTTTGTTCATAATAAACGTGCTTGACTATGATTACTTCTTTTTTGTGTAAGTAACCCCACATGAAACAGATTATTTTTTACGCAGTCAATTATTATCTAACCAACTTGGTGATTGATATCAGACACTTTGCAATCATGATTGTGACAAGGAATTAGCGACGTGATGTGCAAATATAAAACGACATCAATGACTAAGAATTAAAAAAAAACGATCTAACAATCAAAACAAACTAGTCCATCAGTTTTTTAAAATGATGGATATGTATGGCTTCTTTTGTTAAATCAGTGAATATTCAAAAAGATTTCATAACTACCCCCATTTTCGATAAGCACGAAACTATGACTATATACCAAGAAAACTTTTAAACGACTGTTGAGCACTTGTCTAAAAAAATGACAGATTATGACTTTGAAATAAGGTCCCTTTTGCAGTCACACCTTTTTCGACAAGCGTTCAACAGATGTTTAAGTTTTTGTAGTAGGGCTGTGATAGTTTATAGGGTTGAGTATCGTTGTGACGTCATTTACGGTATTCTAACATTTGCACGCTCTTTAATCGTAGTAATAATCATTTGCAAGTTATTAATAACGATAATCAACACATATATTATTGATAATTAAAATGCACTAAGAATTTTTAACGTAACTTTCAATCGAGGGACGACAGATGGAATTCATTGACGTTTTAATTGTTATCGTGGTCATAAATAAAAAATAATTATTCTGATTCAACGTTTTGGGAATATGCATGCGGGCAACGACGTCACAAAAAAATGTCTATGAAAGACTAGCACTTTTAAGTCCTTGTTACATGTGGCTTACATTACACCTCACGCCGCATTATTTTAATCGACCGAGCTCAAATGTCGCTTGACACTGGTGTCAGTTTTATCACCCAGTCATTAAACAACAATTGATATATTAGACATTGATTACGTCATGTGATCTTTAGAACAAACAGGAACAGCATTGAAAATGATATTCATACTAGCTCTTTTATTCCACACACCTATTTATACACACGTTATAATATAATATTGTTCGAAAGTCTGAATTCACTATTAGCCTGGCACATAATAGGTACGGCTTTCCGTGTGAAAAGGCGACCTTGAAATTTTTTTTTTCAAGGATCGCGCTCTGCCGAAGACATCGCGGTTAGCAACCCACACATTCGCCAGCAGTAAACTAGCAAGGCGTCTACATTGAAGTGTTTCATTGATTTACAAGGGTTAATTGGTCTGAAGACAGCGTAACAGTCTCGACACCAATATGCATCAATCAAAGCTACTTATGTTGCACAGCATGGGGTCAAAGATCGAAACAATGTATTGTTACAAAGTTGCAGATTGGCAGCCTCTGACTATTGAAATGACCTGTAGGTCTAGTCAGAAGCCCAAATAACTAGCTTTCTAAATATCCAGCTTTGAACTTTCTTGATTATTGTTTTTTCAGAAATATACCTTTGAATTTGATATTTAACCAAAGAAAAAAGGTGGATGTTCTCAATTCAATGTGTATATTTATTTACCTATTCATTTTTCTATTTCATAAATACAAAACAGGAATACTGCCTACAATTCTTTCTTGTTTTCGTCAAGATAAACCATTGTGTTAAGTTTACAATGATAAAATAATCTTGAATGAAATAACATTTAGCCTTTGACACTCATGAGCATACCAAATAGGTAAAAGTTCAGAATGATAAACTATCTGTTTGAGTTAATCAGCCCATTTGTTTCAAATATTGATGTAATTAATATTATTGCAATATATTTTTCAAGTCATTGCCTTATCGAGGCTGCATGAATACCTGTATGTAAACAACACTCAATATATTTTAAATGAATATGTGAAACAAACTTTGTACCTCCTCTTCACGAAAATGAGAAATGTAGTAAGCTGTTTATTTTAAACATAAAATTTAAATGAATTATATTAGGATTTCACTAGGTATACTTAAAATCTGGAATATGTATATTTACCTGTGTTTTAGAATCAGGGCGTGCCCACCAGAATTCGCCGTTTCGTCGCAGCTCAGCGATTTTTTGGTTTAGTCTGTGTGCAAGTACTACTGTCAGAGGCATGCATTCTTCAGTTTCATCTGTTGCATAGCCAAACATTAAACCCTGGAATTTAAAAATAAAATTAGTTAATATTTATGGATCAAAAATTATGTGTGAGGTACTAAAACAAGGTGGACTGCTAAAAAAAACGTTTTCAATACAGATATGAACCAGAATTATAAATTGAGATACATTAGTAGTAATCAAATAATTGGTATTGATGATTGAGCATTTCTAGAGACCTTGACTCTTTGTTCTTTTTTTTCTTTTTAGGTATTTGTTAAACAGTTGTTACAATATAGTGACAAAATTAATTAAAGAAAAGTTTCACAAGACACATGCAAGCTAGTTATAAAGTAATGAAATTATCCTCAATATTGCACAATTTATGGAAATAAAATGTTCACATGGATTTTTCCCAAGTAGAGGTAAGAAAACATACCTGTGAATCATGCTTATTCACAATAACTGTTTTCTAATAAATGTGTAATGAAATAGCCCAATCATGAAACATTTCCTGGATTTGTGTTTCAATTGATAATTGTCTGATAACAATTTTGTAGAAGATAAAACCATTTTTAAATGGAAAATAGAAATTGAAGTAAAACTCAATAACTGAATTGAAATTATAAATGTATTGCAAAGACATGTTTTTTTTTATTAATGCACTGCTGTTGCCGTTTCATTAAATTTTTACATAAAATAGCATTAACAATTATTTAGAACATACCTGGTCTCCAGCCCCAACTTCGTCATCATTGCGGTTCTCATGCACTCCCGCAGCAATGTTTGGCGACTGCTGGTCCAAGGCAAGCATCACGCAGCAGGTCTTGTAATCAAAACCTGATCCCAACATGCTTATTTTAGTACTAATTAATGGCAAACTTATGACTATGATTATAGAGTATCGAGTGACAGTGGGTAGACAGACATCATCATAACAAAGATGTTTAAAATTCACATGCACCATCGGAAATGTGCTGTCTGACCACCATGATGCATTTGATAGGCAAATATGGATTTTATGACATCAGTGAAATGGAAACCCATAGTTTTATGGATAACACTTTTCATTCTGTAAACCATGCAGAATGTAAGCCCAAGTTTAGTCTTCAAAATAGCCAATAGACCCAAGTTATTCCGTGCAGCAAAGTCTTGTACAATTTATACCTGATCTCCAGCCCCCACATCTAAGTCCTCTCTCTCAACATATACTCCATTTGCTATGTCTGCACTTTGCTCTTCAATAGCCACTAATAAATTTAGTGTTCGCCAATCAAAACCTAGTGTGCACGGAATAATATTCATCCATTACTATGAGGGAAGTTAAATTAGAATTTAGAGTTTGTCTACAACGTACTGGCTGCAAGCCAATGAGCTGCATCTGTATTCCTCTGCTAACAAATAGTAATTCAAGGATAATATTTACATACCTTTGGAGGAATCATCATATCCAATGTGCTTCACTGTCTCTCTGACAACCTTCTGGTAGTCAACATTTGCTTTGGAAGTGATTTCACCGCACAATAACACCATTCCGGTTTTTGTTACCGTTTCTGATAACAAAGCACCATAGTTAGCAAAAGGTATAGCTATTTCTAGATATTACACCGAAATCGTGGTATTTCATGACACTCACCGCATGCTACTTTTGCGTCTGGGTCCTGTCTCAGATGTGCGTCTAAGATAGCATCACTAATTTGATCGCACATTTTGTCTGAAATGAGAGATAAATCATAAACTGTGAATACAAGTAAAAGTGCGAGTGCATATTATTATCATAAATATTTCAACGTTGTTTGGCTCAGACCACGTGTTGCGATTATTTTGACAAATGTAAATTGCGGATATAATAGCTGCGAGGAGCATGATGTAACAAAACATTGTCACTAAATAACGCATGCTAGTCCGTGTGTATTATTGCCGGACGATTAATGATTGAATAGTCTTAATGTAAGTAATATTGTAAACAAAAGGAATCCTATTTATACTTTATCTACGCACATGCTAAGGCGGCCATTTTCAATGAACAATTCCTGCAATAGAGTTATTGAAGAAAACTAACCTGGATGGCCCTCGCCGACGGATTCTGATGTGAATAAAAATACTGATCCTTCTTCCATATCATAGCTATGTCCGTTTGTTTTTGCGTATCCATTCATTTTTGAGGTCTCCGGCATTCTGAATTTAGAGTTAGCTCACAAAAATAACCCGAAAGAGTCCCCTTGAATTAACACTGTGGAAAAGAGGTCTGGTTTGTGATCGCGCCGATATTTATAAGGTCGGAGCGGCGCCACAGAGCAAATCCAATTCACCAATCAGAATTCTCGCCGCCGATGGTGCTGAATGCTGCTATTGGTTGAAATATATTGTTTTGATTTTGTATAATCTGAAACGCAAACGCGGTAAGTTTTGAACATATTTCTACTGTTGAAGTTTTAAACATCTTATTGCGAAGTTTGAAAGGGCCAAACAATAATTTATTTGTTTACAATGCCATTGCAAAACAACGTATGCTAAAATATCATTGAACCTACTTAACTAACCTTTAGTTTAGTTTCATTTAAAAAAAAAGCAGTAGTGGTACCTACGAATTTCTTGTTTACGATTAAATATTTTTAAACATATATCAATAAATTATAGCATCTATTGAAGTTATCGACAAAAACGCGCATGTATTGTTTTTACTAAAACAAATTATAAAACTTCCAGGTACACGTGAATTGCTGTGAATAATTTGATGTCTCTTAGATCGATCCTGTGCGAATATTAATTATCGTACACACGTGTGAGGTCTTAGATAACATTATTTATTGAACTTTAATCTGTTTTCATAGATGTGTCGCACATAATTATTTCCTGCTAAGAGTGCAGGAAATTATGATGTACTTGTAGGAATTTAATACTGAACTAGTTATTTGTAATGATCCACTTAATTAAATTTTAACTGTTAACTATAACCTACACGTTTCCAAAGGAAAACTAACAAATTAAAACTTAATAACAATTTATGAAGAAAATATTGAATCACATAGATATTAGATTTAAAAATGTTTAATTACCTTTTTAGTTTGAAATGTAAACTGTAGATTCACCACAAAATAATACTGAAAACAGGACACCACTTTTAAATATCCGATTTTTTTATTTATTTGTAAAAGAGTATATTTTAAAGCTGGGTAAGTCTCCCAGGAGAAATCTCGTCGTCAACTGAGGGCAAGTTTGTTGATTCATGTACTTAAATACTACGACTATGCATTTGATTATTTGTTTAAGAGCCCGCGAGTTTTATCGCATCATTATGTTGAAAAATGAAGGTGCCTATTTTTTTGTCACTTGTTTTTTTGTCGGAAAGGTTATCTTATTTCAGAGTTCCGTGTTCAAGATAGCAAAACGGGACACTATTGAATTTTTTTCAATGAATTTTTTGTTATAGGTATTCAGGTTTATTTATTAGTGGCTATTTGGGGTTTGTGTGGAGCGGAATAAGTCTCATATACCAAATTAAAATCCACCCTGCTCTTATCCTTCAGTTGGTTGCCCTTTGCATTTCAAACTAGAACCACTGTCCGCGGTATATACGGCAGTGTGTAAAGCCAAGTCCCGACTCCCATTTACCCACAGTTATTTCTACTCTTCGATTCTTTCAAATACCAATCATGGCTTTTAACCCCTCGAACGTCATCATTTAAGGATGTTCGAGGGGACATTTCAAGTATCGTAGATTTTTTTAACCGACTTCAAAAAGGAGGTTATCAATTCGACGGTATGTTTTTTTTTAAATTCTTTACATCTTTTCAAATACCTATGTCACTAAATATACTTTTATATGTGGATGGTGCGGTTCGCGCCGTGCAGCGCACAGTCCTAGTCGACAGAAACTATAGGTACTTACTTAGAATTATCGATCTCTAGTATTCTATGGAGGCAGAGCGAAAAGCTTTATAACAGTCTACCTACGGAACACTATCACGGAGGAACAACATGCATTGTCTCTGGTCATCTTCGAGTGTAAACAAGTGAACTTTACCCACTGGCTAGCTGATGTACAGACAGTATTAGTGATTTCAGTAGGCATTTTTAGGACTAAAATTGATGTTAAAACCGACCTACCTAACTAGTCCAGGTAAACGCGCGATATTGTTATATTTTTATTTTCTAACTGAGTTAGTTAACTTTAGAATTAGCTCATTGAACAATTTCTTTTTTTTTGTAAATAGTTTTAGTTTGTCGTAATTCGTTTTATATTTCACCAGTTTCGGAAACTATATGACCTAGTAGTGTTTTTATTTTATTTTCGGTGTGTTCATTTTCATTAAAAAAAAACCGTATAAAAATATAACTTTCACATAGAGAAAACTGCAGTATTAACGAGTATTTACATAAAAAAATATGTATACTTAAAAAAATGAAATCTGTGAAAAGCAGGGGCAGGTTGTAAAGTCTATCAATAAATTTATTAACGGGCATTCATGATGGGAGGCAGCTGTAAGTTTCTAGCATTATAGTTATACTCGTAGCAATAACATGTTTTGTAAAAATTATATATTAATTTGTTGTAACCTAGTTAGAGATAATACTGGATCGAGGGCATTCGTAAGTAATATAATAATAAAAGATAATTTCTGATGTAATTTATTAAATAGTCTGCATAACGTTCGTAAAGAGTGTGTCAGATATTTTGAACAAACAGATTTATTATCACACAAAGTGACAACACGGTAAGTGTGTATACTTAATAACAATGATTTTTAAATAATAATAAATACAGATTACTACTTAATAATGGTTCACCCTTGTTTGGCAGAACAACTTTTCGTCGAAAATCACTCCGGCTAATTTTGGTTATTATAAAGTCGTTTAGTCGAATTATTCATTTCACCGAATAATTACTTTTTATATTTTTATTTAGCCTATTTATTTCTTTGAAATAATTTCATTTGACCAAATTTTCAAATTCACTAATTTTATTTAAACGAATGTTTCACTAGACTAATAATGATTTAGTCGAAATATCGCATCGAATATTCATTTATTTTATTATTCGTTTTCTTTCATTGTCTATAAAAAAATCGGGCTCCGCCGAGCTACCTTGGTAGGTGGTAATCAGCAATTTTACCAAGGATGCAAGAGCGAGCGAAGCGAGCTCGGAACCTGGGGCACCCCGACTCGGACAGGTTAGGTTCGAAGGGGATGGCGGGGTCTGAAAGACCCCGCCATCCCCTTCGTGTTAGGTTACTTTAAACCTTGCAAACAGAAACAGGAGCCCCGCGAAGTGGGGCTCCGTCGAGCTACCTTGGTAGGTAGTAATCGGCAATTTGACTAAGGATGCAAGGGCGAGCGTATATTACTGATGACCACCTACCGAGGTAGCTTGACGGAGCCCCGCTTCGCGGGGCTCCTATTTCTATTTGCAAGGTTCAAAGTAACCTAACATGAAGAGGATGGCGGGGTCTTTCAGACCCCGCCATCCCCTTCGAACCTAACCTGTCCGAGTCGGGGTGCCTCAAGTCCCGAACTCGCTTCGCTCGCTCTTGCATCCTTAGTTACTGATTACCACCTACCAAGGTAGATCGACGGAACATAAATATTTACAATGTTTTCTTTTCTGCATTACATTACACCAATCGAATATTCGATAAACTAAATTTTATACTACCTGAATATTATATCAAATGGATATTATACCTTTTGATCAATAGCGCAAATGTTGTTATCGCAAATAAATATTCGATGAAATGAAAATTAAGTTAACCGATATTATACAAACTGATTATTTTCTCAAACGTTGTTCGAATAAGTAAAATTATATCAAAAGTTGTTCGACCAAACAAGGGTAAACCCTTAATAATAACGTTAGGATTTAACTCTCTCAGAAGCCCTGACGGTAGCCCGTAGGTAGGTAGCTGTACCTTAATCCCGATGCTGGTGGACTGCTTATTTTTTTATATTTATAAATGTTTTATACAAATATTTTAATATACATTAATATTTTTATATTAAATTACGTGTTAAAAAATAATAAAAATACAAGTTATATGCACGCCACTATTTAAAATAATTTAAACGCAAGCTTTGTGGTGAACTGAACCCTGAATTTTTCCGGAAAACTTCAAAAGATTCTAAACAAGTCTAAATTTTTTGAAAAGTCAAGCTTGAAAATATTAGTTCTTAAGTATAAAATATTATCTATTAGGTACTGACATCATGCGCTTCAGTAGCAGGAAAACCCCAGGCACAGTTTGTTATGGCAATTAAGTGAATAATTATTATGAGAGCTTATACAGAGAAAGATTGTATTTTTCCTGCTAGGCAGAAGGCAGGTGAGAGTTTATTTAACATACTTAGGTAATATAATTTAATAGGTCTTTCTAAGTGTATTTTCATTAAGTGGCTAAAAAGGACATGTGCGATGTAATTAGTATTTTGCTTTCCATATTCGAATAAAGGCGTTTACTAAAAGGCGGGTCTAAAAGGGTGTAAACTGGTCATTTATAATCTATTATGATTGTGATCTGCTACGATTTATACTTGATTAAGAATCGATTTTATAAACGAAAGCGGTACATTGATACATTCGAATGCTCTCGGTGAAGCAGCGCCTACAAAAATACTATTACCTAATTGAGTTTTTTTTTAATCTCAATTAATATTCTTAAGTAGTGATAGGCCTTTTCTTTGCTGAATATATTTATTTGTAAGGCTAAACAAGCTGAAGGAATTCCTATCTACCCACGAAGTTAGAGTTTTTTTTTGGGGCTTTGGTCATCCTACTATTCGTCTACGTTACTTGAAAATAATGTAGTTAATTCTTCTTCTATTTTATCTTTAATAACAATATTAGAAGATAGGTACAGATATTATAAACCAAGCGTTCTTATGCCAGAGTTTCAAATCTATGTGGGTTCGGTACTTACCGATCGCAAAAATCGATAGAGCAACGAGGTAGAGGTACCTATGTATAATTACGGTATGTTGTTTACCTAGATGATGAATTTATAACGTCTAGCTAGGTAATACACAGGCACTCTTGTAAAGAGCTTCACACACAGCAGCAGTAATGTAATGAGATATAAATCATCTCATTACATCTTTCCATAGAAATTCGTAGATGTAAAAATTAACATTATAGCCGTGGCTGTGTGTGGTCTCCTGAGTCCTGACGATTTCTAAGGAAAGATGTAATGAGATGTATCATGCTATAATGTACTTGTACATCTTTACATTATAGCTGCTGTGTGTGAAGCCCTATAATGGTATAAAACTTAATTTATGAAGACAGCTACAACTACAGAAAACAAAACTAGATGCATCTTTATTCTTTCGGAAACATCTTTGGGTCTGTTTGTCTGATATACGTAATTACACGAATTTCCCGGAATAAATGAGAGTTTCAACAAAATATTTCAATAATAGCCGTTTTATTAAGTTTATAAAATTACTCTACATTCGAAATAAGGTTTTCTTTGAAAACCATGGAAATACTACGGACAATCAAGCAAAGAGAAAACACTTTAAAAATTTCTGAGCAAACTCGCAATTCGTGCTCGTATTTTTTTTTTAAAGTTTGTCTTTCTAGGCCTTTAACCTCCTTTAATTAGGTATTTAAAAATAAATTAAAATAGTGGCTTTTCATGATGGATGATGTCAGATAATTTAGCACTGGCAAGAATAGACCTATCTGTTCCACGCTGATAGTCCAAACGGCATCACAGACAATCTAGCGTCATTCAAAAACAAATAACTCATTGATTAAAGTAAACACTGATAAACTTTAAACTTTCAAATACCAAGATATCATGATTGTTAAATATTTTGATTCTGACGCAATTTTATTTGCATTTGATTAAGCTAACCAACATTATAAGAATTTCAGCAAGATTTTATTTAAGGACCTTTTTTTTACTTGGTAAAATCATCAAATGAGTCCTCCCACCTCGGTTAACAGCCCTTTGTGTTTCGGGGTCACGGTAAGGAAATAAGTCCCGCGACCCCGCGGCAGGTTTGGCCCTCTAAAAGGGGACCCCGTTATTTTGCTGACACTCTTAGGCGCGCGTGGAACACTACGCGCCATTATTTAAAGACCTGCTGAAAACGTCATCAGGTGCATTTTATTTCTTTACTAGCTGTGGTTTTGCCCGGACTGCTCGGCTCCTATTGGCCGTAGCGCGATGTGATATAGCATAAAGCCTTCCTCGTGAAATGAACCATCCAAAAAAAGAACAAGGATAACTTTTTAATTCGGAACCAGTACTGTTAGTTCCAGAGATTCGCACGTTCAACCAAACACACTCTTCAGCTTTTTAATAATTATCATAAGTACAGTAATCGTAGATGTAAAACTTGAATTGCAAGCAGAGCAAACAGGTGTGAGAATTCTGATGGTTTATAATAATATAGGGAATCTGAATTTTGACTGTTTCTCATATCTACTAAGATACTTACTGCGATACTCTCTCGGACAATAGAAGAGTGTCCACAATAATTGGTCTCTGGTTTGAAGAGCATGGGAAGTTCTCGTTGAGGTTTGACATGCTATAATATTCGTCGGGCACAGGCAGTCTGAATTCCACTTTGAATACAGATTTAAATTTAGGATACCGATATCCCCACGGCGGCGGCAGTTTCAAGGCAATCAGTTCGTTTAATACGTTAGTTTTCAGCCGCATTCGTAGTATTAAAACTTGATATTTTTTTCCTTTTTTGGGTGCTGTCACAAAAACAAACATTGCAACTTTGGAACGTTTGCTTTTTTAAATAAATTTCGAGTGAGTAATAGACAAAGATACTCGAAGAAGTTTTTACGTAACATTGTTGAACTTATTTACATTAATAATAGTTTTGGTGAGTTATCGCTTGAAGCTGTTATTGCAAGGGTTCGGTTACTAAAATCATAATATTATATTACGTCAGTGTTGTCAACTGCTCACTTCTCTTAGCTCGACGCTCTTATCGTAACACGAAGTTTTTGTTATGGTTCACACGTTTGCTATCAAGATTTAATCAGTGCGTAAGCATATATTATACCCTAATGTGACGTCGCGGATCAGCGGTGTAGAATGAAATGACCTGTGAGATTCAATTTTGAATTTAGAATGGTCGGGTGTCATGGCATTATGTACCTATGTATGCAAGTGCAAAATAATAATGTAAAGTTCATAATATTTTTTTTACAAACAGGGTGGTTTTAGTTAGCCAAGTGTAACAGTCCTTTTGGTCTCCACCAGAGGACGGACGGGAGGACTCATTTCATGATATTACACCCTAAAAGGAAAAAAAACTTGTTGTTACAGTTATCTAAACAAAAGTTCGTTATACGTTTTATCCATTTACCTAATTAACGCAATTATCACGATAACACATAATTATTATATGTGTATTTAGTTAATTCCATGCTACCGGAGGCGCTTTTTATCACAAGAAATCTTTGTTTTCGTAGTAAGATAAAAAAACTGCCACGATAAACAAATGACGTGTCAGCGGTAGTTCAGTTCAGAGGCATAAGTACAAAATTTCCGTATGTTACCTTACCTACAGCTTACTTGAAGTGTTTACAGTATTTTATTGTATGGAAAATAAAAAGCGCATCTAGTGTACATAAGATGAACATAGTTTTTTCCATCAAAACATCGAAGTTCCCATATTCATCTTACGGCAGGCCACATCGCTCGTAGAACTGACAACCGATGGGGAAGAAAAGTTCTCGAGTGGCGATCACGGACTGGAAGACGCAGCGCAGGCCTCCTACTAGGTGGACCGACGACATCGTGAGGGTCGCGAGCAACGGATGAATGCAAGTGGCGAATTGTCGTTCGGCGTGGCGGTCTAAGAGGGAGGCCTATGTTCAGCAGTGGACGTCTTCTGGCTGATGATGACGATGTTGACAAAAAGTCGTAGTATAGGACCTCAGAATTAAAAGCAAGAAATCTTTTGACCTGCGAATATTTGATATTTTATCATACGTCACAATTCTCAGAACATTTTAACATGAATCCACAATCACGCGAAAGAAAACGAGGACATGAAAAAAATAAGCTACGCTCCCGAATGTTCGGGCCTACGGGTGCTACGGGCTACGAGGCCTACGACCTACGACCCTGTGCTACGATCGACCTACGAGACTGCTACGCGATTCGGTCCGACAAGGAATATTAACTTTTTCTTGTACAATTTAAAGGCTATTTTCCTCTAAAATGTAGTGATGAGTCTTTATTAAATTAATAGCTATTATTGTACCTGTAGACGGCACAGTATTTCTGTGTAATATGAATACTTAGTAGGATAAAATGAATTAAATACCTACCTACCTACGCGTCTTTTTGTAATTATTGTTTTAAACTGTCCCTCTTTGGGATTTCTCCTGTATCGTCACACACACAAACAGCAAGACAAAGGACGACTAAGTACTTGTGGATAAAATACAAATATTTGTTTCGTGTGTGTGGGATTCAAACCCGATCAAAACTGCGTGGCGGTTGATCGCTTTATTAGTCATGTGGCAACCGTGCTGTCCATGTCTGTTTTTACCAGCAATAGTATTTTGGACCCGGTATTACAACATCTAAACACCGGGCTTGTTCCGGTGAGTGAAAGTCACGGAGCTATACAAGTCGTCTAGCGCCATCTCGTTCACTCACTGGAACAAGCCTGGTTTAAAGACGTTGAAATAAAAAAAATAAAAAAACTTTAGTTCAGACCGTAGTCCATATTATGTTAGTAGTCACACACCCTTAAAACTATGTTAATAAAAATAAAAATAAAGCACAGAACTTAATTTAAATATCTCCTGCGTACACCCAGTGTGCAAAAATGGCGCAACACGGCTTATCACTAATGACCCTCAGAATGCTGTTGCCGCTCCCACGCACTCTGCGCATCATAGACGCTACCCTATTTCTTATGATGGCTTTAAAACCATCAATATGTGCGTCGGCAAACATTCCTGATGCACTGCAGTAACGTGGGAGCCCCAACAACATCCTGAAGGCCCCCCAGGTGGCCTTCCATGACGTCATAGTAGTCATAGTAGTTCCGCTCAGGGAACAAGATGGCGCTAGCTCTGGCTCTTTCTCACAGCCTAACCACTCACGGTTTAAGACGTCATGTTTGGCCACCAGGGGTTGGTGAGACCAGGCCCGGCCAAGGGCATCCAGACTGCCTGTAACCTACGGTGACGGCTTATAGGAATTTAATTCCACTGGGGTGTGGGCATAAACGTTTTTCTTGCTTTCTTGATGGTGGTAGGCTCCCTGGCCGCCTGGCTTGCGACCATTTGTCGGAATTCGGCACCAAAACGTTTTTACCAGTTTTTACTGTGTTCCGTCATTGCACACAAGTTTCATTTGACATGATGTTTCTTCTGGGTGAGCTCGATCCATCTTAGCTAAGCTAGCTAAGGCTAAGATCCCCATTGTAAAGTAAAAAAAGCGATTAAACTGTATAATGTCGAACGGTAAATCCTAAGATTTAGCAAGTCTCACCGGTAAAAACCGTTCTAAAATTATCAGTTTCTGACAAAATGAGTTCTAAGATTTGCTGCTTCAAACATTCAGTCAGCAAATCTTAGAACCCATTTTCACGATGGATACCCGAAAGTAATCCTATGATTCACCGGTAATTAAGTCCTAATGTACCTACCGCCGCTTTAAAGGCCTATTCAGACCTAAGCGATATTCGCTGCCGCTGTGGGTAGAGTTACATACCGCGCGGGTTTCGCTCAGGTACTTAGTATCAAGTACCGCGACTAGAGCGACCTGAGCGATATTCGCTGCCGCTGTGGGTAGAGGAGGTACTACATACCGCGCATTAATCTACCCACAAGGATAGCGAAATCCGTTTTGGTGTGAACAGTAATATTACCGCATACCCACTGGGTTTTCTCTGCCGCAGACGGTAGCGAATACCGCTTAGGTCTGAATAGGCCTTTAAGTAGGTAATATAATATTTCATTGTTTGAGACAAGATATTATAAACTTATGTTTTCTTTAACTTTGCACTTTTGGTCTAAGCTGAAAATTATGCAGAATAATGTGTAGTATAGTAGATAATGAAGTCGTCTTGTGACCTAGTACTTTGCATGCAATTCGATAGGTATTTATATTGAAATAATTTGATAAAATTTCATTAAACAGGTAATTATCATTGTTTAAAAAACAGTTTAAGATAAGTTACGTCAAATGTTAACCTTTAGCTGTATTAACTGGTTAATATGAAATATCTTGTTAATTTTATATACATATACAGTGTTCAATAGCTATGAGAGCAAAATGCTTTTAAAGCGCTCGAACTCACTGGCAGGCATGGTCAAAAACCATAATATTCCACCTGAAATCAGCCATATCGAGAAAACAGGGGAAAACATTATTCAGTGAGATGCACGATCATTCAGAGTAATAGGCACGCGATAAAAAATACGAAACGGCCTTTGGAAGAAAGGGTTTTATGAAAAAACCACTGCATCAATCAAATTCAAATAAAATTTATTTCTTCGATAAATGTGCTGTGTCGGTCGGACTTTGTTTTGGAAATTTGATGCTTCTTCAATTTCTAATTTACGCCCAAAGTGGTGTTAAAATTAGCAATAAAAACGAATCTTTGGAAGCTCGTAACTTTTTAATGGCTTGTTATTTCAAAATTCTGCTTCCGTACAGACAAAATTAATAATGAGACAAAATGATACCATGTTTAACTTTGGATGTACCTTGTCAAATGGTGGAGTAATAATATCCCCACGAAGTTTCTTTGGAAAAAATGTTGACTAGTTTCACCTTAAGGAAGGAAACCCATAATATTGATAAAAAACTACCTAATTACTAAAGAAAACTTCGATAATTTCCTCTCGTAATGGTAAGTGAGGTTAGAGGTCTCACTCACACGTGTCACAACTTTGCATTTCATCTTTCAGTCATAGATTAGCTATCTTACTTCCATTTTTGTTTGTCTATTTCCCCCCTTATCTTGCGGATCTTGCTGCGTAGTTTTTTCTATTATCGCTACAATGTTAAACGTAATACGCACTATGATTTGTATCAATGGGTCTTTGGGAAGCCCCAACTTATTGTGATTCAGAATGTGTTGACATTGTCGTATTTGAGATCTAGATGGACCAAAAATAGGTTTTGTAGGTACTTAGGCCTGGTTGCCACCTCGCAAGAGAAAACAGCTTGTAGAGTTTCCACCAAGAAATAGCACCGAAAAGAGTAAATGTGTGTTCGCTGTGGGAAACTGAACGCTTTCTTAGTGGAAAACCTCTATTTAATGTGAACTAAGTCCGCTCCGCTTAGCCATTTCTGGCTCATTACTCTTTTGCGGTAGAAAACAGACTACATAATATTGAGAAGATAGGCTATTCACGTGTAGCATAAATACTATAGAATAGAAATATTCTCACATTTTTTTGTATTATGCAATTCTTTTTTATCAACAGGCACAAAGTAATGTAAATATTTCCATAGAGGTGAAGTTTTATTTCTTAATACCTATTTTTCTAACGCATTCCCTGTAGGTAGAATTTTGTATATGGAAATTCCAATACAAAAAAAAACACATCATAGCTAGTATAAATAAGAATTCTATCTAGGTATAATTAGATTAGATAAGTATAATTATGTATTATTAATCTTTAAGAAAATTTCATGTCTATCCATCCAGTGACAAAATATCAAAAACTCAAAACAATTATAAATATTGTAATTATACATAAATACTCCGTACTCGGTACTCCGTTTTAAGTTTTAATGAAACTTTCATTTATTAGACCAAAGGTGCAGACACCCTAGGAAAACATAGGTACCTTATCGATGAAGTAATTCGGAAAGGCTGGGTAGTACTCGTAACGGGTGTGCTTGTATGACCAGCTATGCCATTCTCTTTATGGAATCTCATCCCTGGACTCTACTTAAAGCTTTTCAGCTTTAAAATCGTCCAATTGTGCAACGATTTTGACTGTACAGTCCGAAATGATTGTTAAATACATGGTAGCCGTGGGCAAAAGCTAGTCTTACTACTATTATGAATGCAAGAGCTTGTGAGAATTGATGGATAATGTTTGTTCTTTTTTACGCAAGAACGGCAGAACAAATGTGGATGAAATGTAGTGCTCAGATAGTTTATAACCTGGAGTACCACATTTTATATATTTTTCACCCCAAGTATTACTTATTTCCGGGTCAAGCGGCGCGTTGTGTCCCACGCGCGCCTCAAAGAGCGTCAGCATACTGACAGGGCCCCCTCACAGAGGGCCAAAGCCTGCCGGGGTCGCGGGATTTTTCCTTATCATGACCCCGGAGCATAAAAGGCTACTGAAGGACACCGTGGATTTTAGTCAGTAAAAGTCTGACAGTCCCTCCCGCCCGTGGTTTGAAGAATCATTTGATGATTTTACCACGTTAAAAAAAAAGTATTACGTATTTGTAGCACAATAAAATTGCAGAAAATATATAGACGGGCGAAGCCGCAGGCCTAAGCTACTTTTTATATGTAAAAATATAACTAGAGTAAATGACATCAACTTGTTATCAGAAATGACGAATAATGGCCCGTACGTGATTTTAAAGGAAAACGAAGAGTCAAGACATTGAACCCTGCTTCGACAAGGTCACTGAGTGGCACACTGATAATTTTGTTCCTGTTCAGAAGAATGACTTATCTTAACGTGCCTATTTTGCTTTCAGGGTACACGTAGCATAGCTAACTAATAAATACTACTTTTTTTTACTAATATCTACTAAGCTGAAGAGTTTTATTGTTTGTTTGGTTCAACGCGCTAACCTTAGAAAGTACTGGCTCGAATTGTTAAAAAAAAACATCTTGTGTTGGATAGGAAGGGTAGAGGCTATATGACATTGACATCACGCTATGATTGATAGTACCCACAGACTAGATAGGTAGTCCTATGTTAAATAAAAATGAACCGGCCATGATTGAAATATCATCATCAGGTAGTTTTTATTTGAGTACAGTCAACCTCACGATGTTGTTACTTTAAAGTAGGTGTTTTCAAGATTATGGGAATAACCACATCGTGGCGCTGACTGTACACGCAGGTATTTAAGTAGGATATACAATATTTCGTATGTAATGTTCCGTCGTCCACAGAAATAGGTGTTTTATCTTGAATTCTTTACGATGAATAACATTTTTTAATTCCAAGATAAGATATTGGCGCAAATCACGATACACGGCTGGGACACTGGGCACCGTACCTATATGACAATAAAATATCCCATTAAAAGTTAAAAATGTTGAGAAGGCAGGTAAATCAAGCAGTTGCCTTCTCTAGCAAATTCGTACAAATTAATTGTCTTATTAAATTAATAGATCAAATCAAAAATCGTGTCAATTTGGTCAGTTTCGCCTTAGAATCGAATGATCTCAAATGCTTTGTTTGTCAAAATAACACATGTTTTCACCATTTTCGATCAAAACCAAATGTACCTAGATATAATTAGGTATGTGTTTATACGTGATTAATTTATAGTTATCAATTTGATTGTGCCTGCTGATAATTTGTAAACAGTGAGCAGGTTGTTTAGCACAATTAGTGTAGCTGTGACCACGAATGAAAATACATTCAGTGCTGAAGACAATCAACAAAGCTGTTTTGGATTTTCTTCGCGACGGAATGTTTGATGCTATTCAGTTTCCAAACACTTTCGTGAAGTGTCTTGAGTCGAATCGACTTTCTCATTTAAACAGTGCTTAAATTCAGTGATTTGTTAAGTGATTGTGCTTCAAAATTAATTAAAATATTTTCAGTTTTTCATAATGTTATGTAAGTGCAAAAAGAGTGATTTATTGAAATTATGCCAAAACGTTTAATATTGACTTTGGTTCATTGTTTCTTATGGATTTTAATTTCACATGGGACACAGGTATTTTGTTTACTTCTTAGAATTTCTACCTATATGTTATTAGGCTTTCTAAATGTTATATTATTGAGCGCTTTTTAATTAGGTGGTTATCCTACGTAGAACTAACAAGTGGGTTTTAGGGAAGGGACGCAACTAAATATAATTATTTTAAATACATTTTTAGATTTTTTGAGAGCAAACATGACGTGTGCACAAGGAGTCCCTTATTTTCCTACGAAAATCTACTAATTCCACACTGTGTAGAGCAGCTATGCCAATACATTTTCAACGTTCAACGTTGAAAATTCACCAAAGACAAATCGTAGCTTCAGCGCTGCCGCGGCACGGTGTCTTATAGAGAATACCACTACTAGACACAAAACTGCGTAACAATAATATAAATCTAATTAATAAAACACCTGTAAACGTACTGAATTTACACAAATCAAATAATTAATTAATGAATTTTATTTATCTTTTGCAAGGATATTTAATCTGAAAGGTCATTGTATTATTTTTAGATAAAGCCTATTACTCGTACCTACCCACAATTTTCTAGATAAGGCGTAACAGTAGTAGGTACGCACCATAATTAAGGATGTCTGAAAATATGCGATAAGAGGTGTAATCTACCTACGCTACGACCGACGATGGAAATAATCTCGCCCTTGAAAACCAGTGGCGTAGCGAGACCGAATCTAAGAGGGGGCAAGACGCATCTGCGGGGCCCTTTTTTTCAGGACGAAAATATGATTTCCTCCATTGCTCGCGCGAAGCCCCTTGTTATAAGATGAGTTGGCTCTAACAATTAAGTCATCTGTACCAAATATGACACCAGCTTTGTGAGGCCTCTTTGACTCTTTCAGTTAGAAATAAAACGTAAGTAATTAAGTCATCTTGATATAGCAAGGAGGCCTAGGCTAGCACGAGCAGCGAAGCGCTAGACATGTAATCGACGGCGCTCTTTCCGTTATTTCCCACTCATCGGACTTCACAAAGTTCTTAGTCTTCGGAGTTAAGTTGTACTTACAGTCACGAGCAATAACATGTGAACACTCAAACGCAATTTACTCGTGAAATACTTCGACTTTGAAATAAGACTTAATTCGTTATACGAGTAGTATGGCTACCAAAATATAAGTCTGAAGAAAAGGCAAAAGTTAAATCAGTATGGTAGCAGAACATCGCTTTTGCATACTGCTTAGTGTGTACATATTGCTCGTGACTGTACTGCTTTACTTTGCGATCGCCGTTGTCTAGAATGTTTTTTATTTTCCACGGGCTCGAGGCCCGTTCAAATACGATGCCATGGGTTATGGTTCGTTTTGCTTCCGCCTCACTACGCCACTTTAAAAAAATCTTCTGTGTTGGATTTTACGGTCTTGTTCTGAGTTCATAACAAAAGACTGATGGTTTACTCTAGTCTAGTCATAAGTCCTGCGTACTCAGTGCTATTATTATAAACACCTTACTATATTCAGCCTTTTGTGACCGCGTGGACACAGCGCTCAGCCACACTGGTACTAAAGTTTGCTATGCACCAAGCTACTGACAGCGGGAACACATCGTAGAGTTCAGCGATGAGATTTCTTATAGAGAATAGCAAAGCATTTTGTAAGCCAGTCTGGGCTTACATAATGTTAAGCTTATTTAGTTAAAGTTCGAAAACTTATTTTCTTTTGCATTATCTGTGTATTGGATTAGTACCCATGTAAAGGGGTTTGTTCGCACGGTCTCCCAATATACTTCAATAAGTACTATTATTCTAAATGCAAAATCAAGTTTGTTTTTTTACCTTTCATGAGCAAACCACTGAACAGATCATTCTGAAACCCAATGATGATAGCCACTGTATACTAAAAAAATACTAATGTTTATAAAAACAGCAAAAACTTTCATAGTATGATAATAAACAGCTTTACAATGTACGATACGACTTGATTGTCAAATCTTCAACTGTTGTGAACGAAGTCGTGGGCAAAAACGAAGTTATTGGAATTTGGAACGAAGTTCCTTATCGCGCGTTGTGAAAGGGGGCTAGAAGGAAAAAATTCTTACGAAAAGTTGGCACGACACTTTTTTGCCTCGCCCCGCACCTCGCGCCTGCACCCCGCGCCCCGTACCCCTCACTCAACCCCCGTTCCTCGTGACTCTTGTCGTATTGCGGCGTGCACATGTTTCTCTGTCTCTCTCTCTCTCTCTCTAATAGAAAGAAAGCAAGCCAGATATTTTCGTTTCGTTTTTCTATTTCGCATTGAACAGTGTGGTGTTGCGACGATTATTTTTGTTAACCTCGTTCCACCCGGACACCCGGTGTCCCTTGACACCTCTCAAGTTTTTTATGATTACAAATTATGTTTTTTCAACGATAGAATCCATATATCGATACCGGAAGTATCAATTAACGTAAGGGACAAAATACGACTTTTCAGGAGAGCCAAAAAACGATTTTTATTTTTTGTCCATAACTTTTTACTGTCTGGTCCAATTTTTATGGTGTTCAGAGCAAAGTTTCTTAGAATTTCCCCTTCTTTCCTGTTTTATACGAAAGATTGAGGAATACCCAGTAGTTTCAAAAATAGCATGTCCTTTACATTAGAAAAAAATGTTTAGATGACCGTTACGTTACTGAAATTTTAGAGATAATCCGTCGAGCATAGTGTAAGCAGCAAGAGAAATAGAAAATTATACGAAATTTTATTGTAAAGAACTTTGTCAGTGTTGCAATTTAATGTAACAATAGATTATCTACTAAAATTTATACTATTTTAGCACTATGGAAATGAGATTAAAGAGTAAATGAGTTCAGTTTCAGGTTATACTGCTAGCTATCGCAGATTTAAGTCTGATTCGAGTCGGACCTCGTTCTACTGCTCCGAGCTAGCTCGGTTACTAGGCTCAAACCAGTTTTTTATAGTTTTAGATGTTTATGAAGCAGGATTTACTTGTTCTTTGTTAAAATTGCTAGATGTGCGATGTTCTTCGTGATCGCTGAATCAAAGGAATAGTCCAAATTGTTCTCCTTCTCACAGATTACTATCCTTTTGCTATAAAAGACTTATGTTTTTCCCGTCTTAACTCTTCGATTAACATGTCTCTGACAATTCAGATACTATATAAAACAAAATTCGTTTTTTTTCTTTGTTGACTATAAAATATTAAACAGTATTAACTACTATCCGTGTACACTTGGTATGCAACCTACTCGTTTGAGCCCACTTGGTCCGAGCGCACTCTGACCGCGTCCACGCGGCTTTGATCGGCTTTATAATTTTATTACATTAATTAATTTAAGTTTTCTTGGAATTTATTGCTTACTACCACTTTTTCTCCACCTGGCAAGAAGTGATGATGTAGGTAGCGGTTCTGAAGAGGTTACCTATCTTCTTCAGAGCCGATATTGAATGAATGTAATGGAAACGAAAGGTCGATGAATTAAGGCATAGGAATTGTGCAAAACATGATATTAGTATGATGGCAATGAAAGTAGAAGTGACGAGTAGAGCGGACGTAAGGGGAAAAGACAGAATAAAAGGTGCATGTGTTGCATGAAAGATGAAGCAATAAATATCTGTTTGACGTATTTCATCTGCAGTAATTTCAGCTCATTCCGACTTAGAATGGAGATCGTGTACTGTGGTGTTCCTTGGGTGAAGCCTATGAAGGTATATTTAGAAATTATAATGAAGATGAATTTCACCTGCAGATTGATTTCTGTTGTCTATAGTTTGTTTTTTTATGTCTAACGGCCGTAATTTTCCAAATTTCTTTACCCTTTTCTATTGCATTTAAATTTTTTCGAGGTAATCTTCAGATTTTTTATGTCGTAAGTGTCACCGATCCCTAACATTTTATATTAACTTCAGATATCGTCAAACAATTTTTTAAAGTAAGGGACATGTTGTTTACAGTGAGAGACATTTTATTTACGGTAAGGGACATGGTTTTTAAAGTTAGAGGCATTTTATTTAAAGTAAGGGACATTGTCATTTAAATCGACTTACTTTTGACTAAGGTAAGTGAGTAAATTATTTAGTACGGTGACTTTACTTCAATTTTTTGAGAAGAAAAAGTATTAATGACTTGTTACATCAATTTTTTTTCCCGAAATCGTGATTCGCGGTCAAAATTTTTGTACTGTAAGGGACATTTTTTTCAAGATAGAATTTTTTTAATAATACCAATCGATAGAGCGCGAAATTCTGAATCCAATGATATATATAACTCATTTTCACCAAAATGTCCCTTACGTTAATTGATACTTCCGGTGTCGATATTTTATTGCATTTCTATTCGCCCTGTTTCATTGTTATTGTATTATCTATACCATGTTACGTTGACCATTTGGGATTGGTTCAAAAAGGGTAAGGGGACCCATTTGTGACCCACTGGAAACTTGCGTTTCGAAGATAGTGGTTAAAATCTGGGAAGGGGTCGAAGGGGAAGGCGATCCGCTAAGCTACTGCAACAATTTCATTTCTATATAGCTAATAATAGCCTGAGACCTACTTGAAATGACAATTATGCCTAATCATAGCCCACCTTTCAGTAGTATAAATGAAATATATCTAAATAAATGAAAATAGGACCCTTGCTACACCTGCATTTAAAAAGTCATTTACACTTTGCCAGGCGCAAAATATGTAAATAAATAAAACTATTTCCTATAATTTTATTACGAAAGGGCCTTGCAGATGCGTCTTGCCCCTTACCTTGCCCCTAGATTTACTCTTGCTGCGCCACAGAAAAGTATAAAATAGATGTCCCTCATCCCTGCAAACGTCCAATCCGTTAATCGACCCCATCACCCTCCTCCAGGAGAGCCGTAGGGAAACCAGTACGCTGAACAGACACAGACCGACTCCGTCATCCCGTTCTCGCCGCCTAGGCCAAGGCAATGCCCCCCCCCCCCGACCCTTGCAAGAGCCAGCCCGCGATGCTGAGCTTGTATTAGTTTTAAATAAGCCCCTAAATAAAGAATCATTTAGATTCAGCCTGTCCCTTGCTGTCCTGTCTCAGTGACGCCCTAAGCCGAAGTCGATGCCCTTAATAGCGTGTGATGGTCACTTAATTTTAACTTAGTTGTAAGCCCCTGGCTGGAGGCCTGAGTCATCTTTGGCAACCACAGGAAAGTCCGGTTAAGCAGCACACAACCTCTTAAAGATTGACCTGCGAGATGCCAGTGTCAAAAAAAAAAAAACCCTGCAAACGTATTTATATCCAGCCTGTCCCTTGCTGTCCTCCCCCAGTAACGCCCTAAGCCGAGGTCGTAACACAGGGGACGTCCCTAACGTGTGGTCACTTAGTTTGCAAGTTGCAGTATTTTAGTTGTAAGCCCCTGGCTGGAGGCCTAGAGTCATTTAAGGCATCCAAAAGTCCGGCTAAGCAGCTTGGAACGTCTTCCAGGCTGACATGCGAAATGCCAAAAAAAACTTGCAACCGTTATCAGGTTTGCTTCATTGATAGTATCCTGACTCCCACTTCTCGTATTTTAATTCTTGTAAAGAAGATAAAATTGATTACGAAGTACCTGAATGTACCAACATGTACCTACTTGCTTATCTACTTTTTTTTATTTATGTTATTTGTAATTAAATCTGCGACTTCCGTTTGTGAATCCGGGGATCGATTTGCTAGCATTTTGAAGACCGTCCACTGCATCTAATATTTTCGAAATATTTAGTAAAAGGTTTTTTTTTTCTTATCTATTGACCGGGATGGTTGTTATCATGTTGTTGGGGTTAAAATTATTGTAAACTATCTTCTACTAGTACTTCGTCACTACTACTTCGTACGCGGATCCTGTTTCTTATGCCAGCGACAACGGATTTCTATTCCCTTTATGTCGAGTTAATTTTAGCATTCTTTAGAAGTACAGTCACGGCCAATGAAATGTAGATATATGTTACGGTTAAAGCCCGAAGTGCGGTTGTCGAACCTTGGGACTTGCTGGCACCCCGACTCGGACAATTTAGGTTAGAAGAGGATGGCGGGGTCTGAAAGACCCCGCCATCCTTCGTGGTTATTTTTTTTTAAACCACGCAGAAGTAGGAGCCCCGCGTATCGGGGCTCCGTCGACTTGATCCTGTGATCCTGTGATATACGAAAAAAGTAATAGAACAATATAATAAAACAATGTTTTGATGCCATTGGCTTTTATTTTACATCCCTGACTGTACTTCTTCACCAAACTCGACACAAAGGTAATAGAAAGCTTTAAATATCAACACTTTGGAGAACAATAGACTTCCAGACTCGACGTAACGGGACTCGACGTAAAGGGAAAAATAAACATATCGAAATAAACATAGAAAACTTTAACAGAAAGCACTAAAAAAATATGGATTGTATCGTTGAAATAAATATATAATTTGTATTCATAGATGTTTTTGACCACGTTTTCGCTCGCATTAGTTGAGGATTTGGCAATCAAGTCGCATCGTACTTGTAACGCTATCCATAATTATGAACGTTTTTACTGTTTTTATTTATGTACCGATCATCCTGAAACGCATAGGGTTTCAAGATGATCGTTTCATTGGTTTGGGTGTGAAAGGTAACAAACAAACTTACTTTCGCATTCATAAATTAGTATTAAGACATTATAATACAGGTATGGTGTCTTATTGAAGTAGGTATATTGGGAGACCGTGCGCACGGACCCCCAATACACAGATTCGCAAAGAAAAAAGAAAATAAGTTATCGAACTTTCATTAAGCTATCTATCAAGCTTAAAATTTTGTAAGCCAGTCTGGCTATGCTATTCTCTATAAAAAATCTCATCGCTGAACTCTACGATGTGTTCGTCGCTGTCAGTAGCTTAGTGCATAGCAAACTTTAGTCTAAACTCTAGAGGGCCAAAGCCGACCCCGGCAGGTCGCGGGACTTATCTCATTACCGTGTCCTCGGAACATAAAGAGCTATTAAAGGCCGACACCGTGGATTTTAGTAGTACGAGTCTGATACTTCTGACAGTCCCTCCCGCCCTGCCCTTGGTGGGAGGACTCATTTGATGATTTTACCACATAAAAAAAAGTCATTAGGTACGCCAAAGTTTCTAGAAGACTTTCCTGGCACCCACAGCGTGACGAGTAGGTTTTTTTAGTGCCCATTCTTTTAGACTTAGCTTTACCATTTCATTGCAGGTGGATGGCCACCTCCAGGATGTCCTGAACCCAGTAAATGTGGATTTCGACGTGTGGCATACGCGCGACACAAGAGTCGCCATCCGGGCAAATGATCGTCTTGCTTGTGAAAGGCCCAACATCTATTTTTGTGAAGTAAGTCATGGAAAAAAGACTTTCCCTTTTATAGCAACCGAATAAAATAATTTTAAAGGCACTTTTAGTACCTAGGGGACTGTCACTGGGTAGTTTGTACCACATTAGGAAAAAGGACGGGCGTTTTAGACGACCTTTTGTAAAAGATCAAGAACGAATCGGACTTTGGAACCGAAACCGCTGCTCATCACCGCTACGCAAAATAAAACAATAGCCTAATCTTTCTGTATCTCCCTAGATACGAGTATCTTGATTGAGAGATAAACCAGTATACCTACCTATACCTCCACTTACAATACAATAGGTAGATATTACACAAGCTGCGGCCAGTAGGATCCAATTTAATGAGCTTAGATTTGCAATTGGAAAGATATCTGCTACCGTTTGCCAGATATTCACAGATTGATTGGTAGATATTGTTCGATCTGCTGATAGGATCGCCTCGCATTTAAAACGACGTCAAAGTATACTCGTACCTACCTGGAATCGATGTACACAAAAAGTCTTAATCAAAAATGTGGACTTTCAGAAGTCCACATAATACGAGTATTTTAATCAAAAAAAGCTATCCATTTTGATGCTATTTCAGAATGCATCAAAATGGATAGCTTTTTTGGGTGTATCTGTCGAAAACGATTCTAAAATTTTATTTTATTTTATTGTGTCAGTGCCAGTGGTCGCAAGTGATACTGCTGCTGAGCATGAAGTCCGTTTAATTCCGAATGGGGTACCTAAAAGAAGGAATTTGGTTTTCGATACATAAATCAGCATCCAGTTTACCGCTAATTTAATAGGTATTAAGGCAATCCCGCAATCGTCTACCGAGCGCTCGTCCATATCATAAGAGAAAACGTTTTCCTGCCCCTAAATGTTATCCTATCTCAATGATTTTTTAGGATGCTTTTGACAGAGTAAAAAACTAGGTTTATATGTTTTCCTTTTTTCAAAATTTATAACAGTTTGAAAGTTACAGGCGCCTAAGAGTCACTTTAAAAAACATTTAGAGAGGCAGGAAAACGGAAAAACTTTTAGTATGGACGAGCGCTCGGTAGACGATTTGTCTTTAAAATACGTTTCCACCAGCCGAAAGTGGTAAGGCGATACTGATGACACATTAGGATTTCTCCTCTTGTTCAAAACGGACACCTGTAACATATATAACACCTCCCCTTTCCTATTTAGGAGCCACCAGAAACGGTACCTCCGGACACGAGGAAGACCTGTAACTACCGCAATGTGCGGTACCACGAGCAAGTGTTCCGATGGGTGGCAGGCCGAGGATGCCTGCTGTACACCCCTGACTTCCTCTACGTGGCCGGCTACAACACCATCAACCTGAACGCCGGATGCTTTTATGGGAACTGGTTCGCACCATGCCTGGAGATCGTAAGTCTTATACAAGTTATCAGTATTCTCCTAGCGAAACAAAAATGATTAAGAGTACCTACTAATTTATGAAAAATATTCATTAATTTTAGTCTTAGTAATCGATCTTATACGTAACGCACTTTATGCCATAACCTCGGTTACTCGAACTGCTTAATTGTATACTAATACTACGCAAGCTTCAACTCATCTTATCTGAGACAAAAGACAAAGTACAAAAAATATTTAATCTGATATTTGACCCTGAATTTTCCGGAATAGGTAAGTGATGCTTATCTACTTAAGTGTTGTATTCAATTAGCTATTTTTATTCATCATATTTTTACAAGCCATTCGCATAGAAGTGATTGTAGCGATGAGTATCGCAGCGATAGTGGATCACTGCCAAAGATATGAACTTGTGATAGCATTCTCCAACCTTAGGTAAGTATATCTTGATATGGCAACCTTGTACCCAAAACATAAATCAGCAGTAGATGTTGTTGAAGCCAAGGAGATTCACGATGATGCCTAAGGCTTTTATAATACGAATGCTCAGTCCATGCATCTTAGGAATTAAGAGCCATTTGTATTGATTTATTATTTTCTTATCGTCAACATCCTTTAGCAACTAAGTATCTTCATTTCTGCAGCAATTTTGAACTGTCACATCGCGTGTCGTAACGAAAACTCTAGTTCGGCTTTCACCAACGTGGACACGATGTGGAGACGTCTCAGTTCGACAAATCAACAGAAACACAAGATACGCGATGTAAATCATCTTTGCACACAAAAAAACAGGGATCCTTTCCATTGGTTTTTAATTTGGTGGAAACCGGGCCGTACTGTCAAAGTTCTTGCATGGTGCATCCATTATTATTCTAGCTTTAATATTATCACAGCCAAAAGATGATGGCACATGTGGCTGCTATCCATTCGACCCTGGTCTGGAGGAGGTGGCCGCGGTGGTGCATGAGGCTCTGATCCCAGCAGCGCAGGAGAGGTGGGAAAGATGCTTCTACGCAGCAGCCGACTGCTGCAGCCATTATATGCCAGAAACCTACAATACTTCTGGTAAAACTTAATGATTTCATACTAGCTGTAAGCTCTAAAAGTGTAAGCGAGGTTTTTAGACCGCTTAGGCCAAATCCGACAGCTTTGAAAGGCGTCGCATACAATTTTCAGTGGGTATAGTGCATAGTGGAAACGACTAAGAGCATCAGGAAGAAGGATATACGACTAAAAGTTCTATTAGGCTGACCCGGAATAGACAGATTGCTTAGCGTCTACGGGCATCAGACTTACAGTTTTCTTTAGTACTAACTTTGCATTTCAGTCTAAAGTTCGGTGTCCAGAACAGCATCCGCAGTTTTCCGTTGCCTGTTTCACTTTGGTTTTTTGAGACCCGATATTTTTTTTACATAATATATATTTTACAATATTCACAGGATTTACTAAATTCCAAGATTATCATCTTTTTAGCCAATCAATGTGAACCCACGTTTGACGGCTGGACTTGCTGGCAGGAAGCATTCACAGACACCACGGTCAATGAAATTTGTTCCGAATTCGCCTATTCCAGTAGTGGACCTTCGTGCAATCGTATGTTTTATTTTATTTTATTAATACATCATTATCTAATATCGGCCATACTCATTGACTAATCGCTGCGAATGCCTACTCTCCGCAAATATGCGCTGTACTCGTATGGTCATTCTGAGCGAATGGTCGCCGCGGTTTGAATAAGCATGTTCGACTTTACTCGTAGTGAATCCACGCGCAGCGATTAGTCAGTGTGTGTAACCGAAGGAAACGGCCAACAGCATTGATGTATGTTAACAGAGAAGAATTTAAAAGTATAAGTAAGCCTAAGTATAATAGGGGATAAGACCAAGCCAATAAAACAATGACGATGATGAATTTATAAGTAGGCGATTTTTACTGGCGTTTAGATATCTGGATAGGTAGCTTATCAGTTATTCGGCTAGCTATATTATTTTATTAATATAGCCAGTCTTATTTTTATGCGACTTGTAAACATTCAATAAATTGATAACCGTAAGCTAATAATTCGACCTTTACTTTCTTTACGTAGGCACACTATCTCTTACTTGGTAAGCCCTTTTGTTTTGTTTACCAACGTTTAAGGTAGTATTATCAATAGGTCAATTAACAGATTAATAAAGTATGATATTGTTACGTCGATCGAATTGCGAGACCTTTCTATGAGCTTCTCGAAAGTTCCACAAGGTTCTCGACAATTCTACTCAAGTTCGGTCAGGAAATTTCTAGAAAGTTCTACCCTGTTCTAGATGTTTCGAGATGGTTCTAGAATGTTCCAGAAGGTATGGGAATATGTCGAAGTCTATGGATGTTTCCAGAACATTCGACCACCTTCTAGAAACATCTAGTGGGTCTGGCCGAGGTATAAAAGGGGCGTCGATCGCCAACCTGAGTCAGTCTAGTTTTGACTACGATCGAGGTGACTCGAAGTGAAATACAAGCGATATCTAAGTGAGTTCTACGTGTGATTAAGAGTGCGTATAAGTGTTAAAGTGTTGAGTAGAGTTTTGTGATTGTTTTAATTTGTGATTTGTCTGTGAATAAAGTTGTATTTGGTTTTAATTGGTGTTAATTAATTTATCCCAATACCCAGCTCGTAACAATTGGTGTCAGAAGTGAGGGATAAAATGCCAATTTTACCAAAGGACGACACGGACGGTATTCGCACCAGGAGTCAGCGCCAGCAAGACATGGACCAGAGGCGGTTTGGAGGTTCCCCGATACAGACGCCGGGTGGTGCTCAGCCTACGACAGAACCAGCCGCTGGTCCATCTGCAGTCTCTTCAGCACCCGCGGTCCCGGACCTGTCTGCGCTTATGGTGCTGCTGCAGGAGCAGGCACGCCGCCAAGAAGAACAGGCCCGCCTGCTGCAAGAGCAGCTACAGAAGGACAAGGAAGAGCAGGTCCGCCTGCTGCAAGAGCAGCTACAGAAGGACAAGGAAGAGCAAGTCCGCCTGCTGCAAGAGCAGCTACAGAAGGACAAGGAGGAGCAGGCCCGCCGCCAAGAAGAACAGGCCCGCCGTCAAGAGGAGCAGGCCCGCCGGCAAGAGGAACAAGCCCGCCTGTTGCAAAAGCAGCTTCAGGAAGATAAAGAGGAGCAGGCCCGCCGCCAAGAGGAGCAGATGTACTGATCAAGGACCTGCACTCGACATTTGGCAAGGAGCTCAAAGTGGTTAAAGAGCAAGTCAATCAGCACGAGAACCGCATCTCTGAAGCTGAGGTCCAAATTGCCGGGGTGAAGAAGGCTTTGGGTGAACTTCGGTCTGGAGACGGAATTGTGTGTCCAGTGATTGCTGCACCTTCGGCACGAGGGTTTAAGGTGCCGCCATTCGACGGAACATCTTCATGGTCGGCTTACAGGATGCAGTTTGAGGCTGTTATGAAGGCGAATGGGTGGACGAAAGAGCAAGCAATGACCGCGCTCACCTTAGGCCTACGAGACCAGGCCCTGACAGTACTTGAGGCTCTTGGCAAGGATGTGTCTTACGATCAGCTGCTGGAAGCGTTGGAATCCAGGTACGGCGACGCGCACTTGGAGCACGTATTTCGCGCTAAGCTAAAGGATCGTGTTCAACGCAGTGCTGAGAGCCTACAGCAGTGGGCCCTGGAAATTGAAAAAATGGTCCGAAAGGCATACCAGTCTGCTCCTGCCCTGATCAATGGTAATCTCGTACAGTCATTCGTCGACGGAATACGTGACTTGGAAGTCAGAGCCGCCGTAAGACTTGGGCATCACGAAACATTAAAGGATGCCTTGGCTCATGCGTTGGAAGTAGAAGCAGTGAGGCAAGATCATCGCACGCATCGCGTCAGAGAAGTAGTGGAATCACCTGTACGCGACCGACCACAAGGGTACAGTCCCAGGTGCTATACTTGTGGGGAAAAAGGTCATCTTCGGTCCAGCTGTCCCAAGCGAAATACACCAAGAGAAGATCAATCCCAGCAAAGAGGAGGGGCCGATAAGACTGCCCAGCAACAGCAGGGAAACGAGTAAACGCCAGGACTGAGGGGCGGGTGCTGGCTGGTATGGAAAGAGCCCCGAGGATCTCGATCTCACAGGCCCATGACGGAAACAGCCTGATCATCAAAGGCGAAGTCAACGGAAAACCATGCAAATTGACACTCGATACAGGAGCTTCTCACACGGTCGTCAATTCAAATCTAGCAAGTCGGTTCCTTGGGGACTTCTTCAACAACCACGACCGCATACAATTACTGACAGCTACCGGTCAGCACATAACCGTCCGAGGCAAGAAGGAGGTGAAGTTAAAACTAGGTCATAAGGCGTATTGGCATAATGTCATCGTGGCCGACATAGTAGACGATTGCATCTTAGGCTTGGACTTTATGCGGAAATATCGTTGTGAGATCGATGTTGATCGAGGAGTGTTGAAATGTGGTAAAGAAGAGATCTTAATGGAAAGTACACCGTCAGAAAAAGTGCTTCGCTTGAAATTTGACGTGTCAACACTTCTAGAAAACTGCGATCTAACTGGAGTAGAAATGGATAAGGCTAAGAAAACGTTACTCCAGTATGCCGACATGTTCTCTACAGATGATGCTGACATAGGGAGAACAGGGCTGGTTCAGCACAAAATTAACACTGGCAATGAGTTACCAATCCGACAACGACCAAGAAGGGTGCCGGTTGCTCGCGAAAAGGAAGTGAAGGAGATGATTGAGCGCATGGTGAAGAACAGTTTTATAGAGCCTTCATCTAGCCCGTGGTGTTCTCCTGTGGTCCTTGTGAAGAAAAAGGACGGCAACACGCGGTTCTGTGTGGACTATCGACGGTTAAACGACGTCACGAAAAAAGACAGTTACCCACTACCTAGGATCGATGACACATTGGATACGCTGACAGGAATGAGGTGGTTCACAACGTTAGACCTGAAAAGCGGCTACTGGCAAGTGGAAATAGACCCTAAAGACAAGGAGAAAACTGCATTTTCCACAGGAAAGGGCCTATGGCAGTTTAAAGTCATGCCATTTGGATTGTGCAATGCTCCTGCGACATTTGAAAGGTTGATGGAGCAAGTACTTGCTGGATTGATCGGAGACGCATGTCTTGTCTATTTGGATGACATCATCATCGTGGGCCGAACATTTGAAGACCACCTTCAAAACCTAACTAAAGTGCTGTCGAAAATCCGAAGGGCAAATCTTAAGTTAAGTCCGGAAAAGTGTTCATTCTTCAGGAGACAAGTTAACTTTTTAGGACACATAGTTTCGGAGGAAGGTGTTCAGACAGACCCGGAGAAAATCGTCGCCGTCAAGGAATGGCCAGTTCCGAAAGACAAGACGGAGGTCAGAGCATTTTTAGGTTTATGCTCCTACTATCGACGGTTTGTCAAGAATTTTGCTGACATTGCAAAACCCCTACACAAACTTACTGAAGAGAAGCAACAATTCTGTTGGGACGAGAACTGTGACATCGCATTCCAGGAATTAAAGAAGCGTCTGTGCAATTCACCTATTCTTGACTATCCTGACACTGAAAATGACTTCATAGTTGACACAGACGCAAGTAATACTGGAATTGGTGGCGTGTTGTCTCAACGGAAAGGAAATCAGGAAGTTGTTATAGCTTACTACAGCAAATCTTTATCGAAACCGGAAAGAAATTACTGTGTTACAAGAAGGGAATTACTTGCCGTAGTAAAGACTTTGCAGCACTTCAGTAAGTATCTGCTGGGACGAAAATTCTTATTGCGAACGGACCATGCCGCATTAAAGTGGCTATTGCAATTCAAGAATCCAGAGGGACAGGTGGCGAGGTGGATTGAGCTACTACAAGAGTTCGACTTCGTAACTGAACATCGCAGTGGGAGGGCACATGGTAACGCAGATGCACTGTCTAGAAGACCTTGCCCTGAAGACTGTAAGCACTGTAACAGGCAAGAGGCCAAGGAGGTTGTGCCTGTAAGAATGCTAAGAACGGATATCAGTGACGAGTGGAAGGAAACTTTACAGCATGCTCAGCAAAATGACGCAGACATAAAACCAATTTTCGACTGGATTAAAGCTGGTGCTCCTAAACCCAAGTGGGGTGATGTAGCTGCGATGAGTTCCATCACTAAGAGTTATTGGGCGCAATGGAACAGCTTGGTTATCCAGGAAGGAGTCTTGTGCCGAAAATGGGAAAACGCTCGAGGAGACAACTGTCACTTACAAATGGTTGTCCCCAGAGCCAAAGTACCGGATGTGTTGCGGCTCTACCACGACGGATGTTCAGGTGGACATATGGGTGTAAAAAGGACCCTACTGAAAATACGTGAGCGGTTTTACTGGATCCATTGTCGTGAAGATGTGGAGGACTGGTGTCGGAAATGTACCAGTTGTGCGGCTGTGAAGGGACCCCAGACACGCAGCAGAGGTGCTTTGCAGATATACAACGTTGGAGCCCCGTGGGAACGGATAGCACTAGACGTGGCAGGACCATTTCCAGAAAGTGAAAACGGGAACAAGTACTTCATGGTTGTCATGGATTACTTCACAAAGTGGCCAGAAGTCTTCGCCATTCCTAACCAGGAAGCTACAACAGTCGCAGATAAATTGGTTCAGGAGGTCTTCTGTCGTTTTGGAGTACCCTTGGAAATACACAGCGACCAAGGAAGGAATTTTGAATCACAAGTATTCCAGGAGACTTGTCGGCTGATGGGTACTCACAAGACTAGAACGACTTCCTACCATCCACAATCTGATGGCATGGTGGAGCGTTTCAACCAAACGTTGGAGAGATATCTGGCAAAGGTTGTGGATAGCAGGCAAAGAGATTGGGATAAGCACATACAGCCATTTCTTCTGTCATACCGTAGTGCAGTTCACGAAAGTACAGCTGTGACACCAGCCTTCGCGAACTTTGGAAGGGAATTACGGTTGCCTGCTGATTTAATCACCGGAACCCCTCCTGATGTTCCACGCAGTGTAACTGATTATGCAAATGACTTGCGTAACAAGTTGAATGATGTGTATGAGCATATCAGACAATCCGGCCAACAAATGTCTGAGAAGATGAAGACCCGATACGACCGGAAGACAAACAATGGAGGTTTCGACGAGGGGTCACTTGTGTGGTTGCATAACCCAGTGCGTAGCAAAGGGAAGTCTCCTAAATTACAAGCAAAATGGGAAGGACCATACCGAGTCGTGACCAGGATTAACGACGTCACCTACCGGATACAAAAGGGTCTACGTGGCGCGCCCAAGATTGTCCATGTTGACCGTTTGGCGCGATACAACGGGACTAACGATGCTCGGGACGAGCATGTCTAAGGAGGGGGCAGTGTTACGTCGATCGAATTGCGAGACCTATCTATGAGCTTCTCGAAAGTTCCACAAGGTTCTCGACAATTCTACTCAAGTTCGGTCAGGAAATTTCTAGAAAGTTCTACCCTGTTCTAGATGTTTCGAGATGGTTCTAGAATGTTCCAGAAGGTATGGGAATATGTCGAAGTCTATGGATGTTTCCAGAACATTCGACCACCTTCTAGAAACATCTAGTGGGTCTGGCCGAGGTATAAAAGGGGCGTCGATCGCCAACCTGAGTCAGTCTAGTTTTGACTACGATCGAGGTGACTCGAAGTGAAATACAAGCGATATCTAAGTGAGTTCTACGTGTGATTAAGAGTGCGTATAAGTGTTAAAGTGTTGAGTAGAGTTTTGTGATTGTTTTAATTTGTGATTTGTCTGTGAATAAAGTTGTATTTGGTTTTAATTGGTGTTAATTAATTTATCCCAATACCCAGCTCGTAACAATATCTACTAAAACGTTCTTGGATTATCCGGGCACAGCTACTGACTCTTCATAAAGTCCTCCTTTTGAAGAGTCAAAATGGCGACTGTACCAACTAATCAAATTATCGAATAAGTCGTCTTGCATAGAGCTTTTCTGAATTAAGACTTACATTTATCAAATTTCACAGACTACAGTAGCAAACGGTGCTTCGCAAATGCGACATGGGAGCTTCAAACAGAATACGCCACTTGCAGTGTTTCCCCGCGTCTTATCCGCCGTTACGTCTTCTACATCGCCATCCTAGCGATCTCTATCGTCGCCTGTCTGCCCGCTGTCTTCATCTTCTGCTTCTACAAGAGACTGAGAATCACCCGCGTGGCCTTACACAGGAATCTTCTCATTGCTATCGTTATTAGGAATGTGCTTGTGATCGTCAGCAGAAGTGCGGTAAGTGAAAGACAATTAGACTGACATCATTGGACGGACGATGTGATTGTATGCTTATACCAAAATAATTTGGTGTTTAGTAAATATGGGCCCTGAATTACCTTTGTTTACACCCTTCTTGTAATTGAATTGTTTTTGACGATGGCATCGACCAAAGTCTCTAAGTATAGGTATTATTATAGTCTGTATATTAAGTTCAAATTTCGAGTACCAAAGTGGGTATTAACCACGGGGTGCATCTTTTCTTCCTCATACTTTCACCTTTTGGGTATTTTTTGAGACTTGCTCATTTGTAATAGAATGGAAATTCATGCTTTTCTGAATGCTCCGTTTCAAATTTTAAAGTAGGTATGTACATAAATTGAATTATACAAAATAGTAATGCTTTGATTAGATGAGCCGAGTTTGCAGTGGAGAGTCAGTGCCAAGATAGTTGCTATTGATGATTCTTTATTCAGTGTTTAGCCCAAATAGGACTTTCATGTTGAAAAAGGTATGTTTGGCATTGGTGTCAATATTATTCTTCATTGATTAACAATGGAAAAACGGGAAATAAGTTTCTATCGTGGCCCCGATCTGAAACTCAAAATCATTTTTGAATTACGTAGAGTTATTAGTTATTATTATAAAAAACAAAAAAATAAGTGAAGCTACAGACCCAATAATAAGGATAGTTGTGAAAGAACCTACTATAGCCATCAGTGGCGAAGGTCAGAAAATTTTGAAGGGGAACCCGGACCAAAACGTGAATTCTAGTAACTATAGCTTTGGGCTAATTTTAGCCTTTTTAGTTTAAACATTCAACAACAATTTGGGGCACTAGAATTGTAATATCCGTAGCACCGGTTATAACATCGCCCATGTACTTACATAATAAGCTAAAAATGTTCATTAAAATAAAAACTACTGAAACAAACCAAATCAATTTTTATGGGAACAAATGGCAGGTATCGAGGCATCGAATAATATAACCCATATAGGTGCAAAGTTCCCATCACCATAAATTAATTAAGTCCAAATACAAGATAGCTGCTATAAACCGTTCAGGAGTTCTCTGAACCATCTTCGTTTTCGTCGTCAGACCCCTAATGACAATTGCAACCCGTCTAGGTGAAAAGTTCTCATCAATACAAATTAATGAAGCTCAAACACAAGGTAGCTGCTGTGAATCGTTGAGGAGTTCTCTCAATGTCTCTCAGCTCCATCATCAAGATATTATACTCCAGACCTTTATTTGAAATACATAATGAAAAAAACTTACAAACACACTAGTCGACCGTAAGATTTTTGAAAGTTCCACTCGACTTCTCTAGTCTTCTATCATCAAACCCTGATTTTCTTATTATGGGACCACCTTTAAAATATCTACTTTTCAACAAAAAAAGAATCATCAAAATCGGTTCTTAAACGACAAAGTTATCCCGCGAACAAAAAACAAAAACATTGTAATATTTAATTTTCTGGATACTTCGTCCAATGGATACGGTACGGACGAATTGAGTATTTGAGTAACCTCCTTGTCCACAATGTCCACCTTTTCTGTAGTCGGTTATCCAATTATTACAATTACATTACAATCATAAATATTGAACAACGAACATTGTCAGTGTTCCTAATTCTGATAAATTCTATGTTCACAAAACCTTATACTAATCGCCTACAGATCTTAACACCGCGATTCAAAAATGTGACGAAATTGCACAACGCCATCTAGTTGAAAACTTGTAACTAACGTACACTGTTTTGCAGTGAACATTACCAAACATTATCATTGAACTGAACGAACCATGTTTTTACTGCGCTAACTACGCAAAACTTATCAATTTCAAAAATAATACAAAATCAAAAACAAATGGACAGTTGAAAACAATGGTATTCAAAACTATAAAAATATAAGCGGGCCAAAACTAATGTGAATCCAAATAAAACTATCTAAACAAATTACGAAGTCCAGTATCATTCCATCTCGTTCTGGCGTAAGCATTTCATATCTCTGTCCTTATCATAAGCCGGAGACTTTCGGCTTACCAGCGTCCTTAATTCAGCGGTGTTATGTAGCGTCAAGCTCACGGTCGCTACTACAATGACATATTAAATATAGACACGTCATGAACGAACATCGCGGCGCTTAAAAACGGCGACAATACTAGAACTTACTTATACGCGTGAAGAAAGAGAAAGAAAATATGACACCGTACGGCGCGAGGGAGACGCAACTAAGCGCAATATCAACGCAACGCAAGCCAATTGGCTTGATTTTTTTTTGCCATTTTAGAGTGCGGACAACGTATCTATAGTTTAAATATCATTGCGCTACTAGAGGAACTATGATCGGGATTCCTGATTTGCCGTGCGGCTTACAAACCTTTCTGTTTTGCGGGAGTTGAAATTGTTTATTATTTCTTTGATTGTTAATTTTAGTTTTAGAGTGTTTTTCTTTGATTGTTATTTTTACAAGTAATGTAGCTTCGTAAATATATTTTTTTAATGATAAATGAAAATCATTGATACTTATATTGCTATATTTCGTAAGTAAAGCCGATAGGAATCGGCATGTTAGGAAGCTTCGCTGCTGATAGCTATACCTACCCATAAATAGGATAAAAATTTGAGAATACCAAAAAACACACTCGCAAACCTAACTAGTGCTTGAAAGACGCATTCAGTCAAGTAGGTACCTACTTTTCTTGTCTTGGCACTGTCTTCTTATGTAAACGAGGCTTTGTTTAAACAAGCAAATCCTCAAATACCCGCTTACCTATAGATCTACATAGACGAGTTGACGAGCACCGGTGAGACGGCAATGTCATCGCATGGGGTTGCATGTCGAATACTGGCGTTTGCAGAAAGAGTTGCAGGCAACGCTGTGTTTGTGTGCATGCTTATCGAGGGACTGTACCTACATCGATCCATCGTAGCTGTTTCAAGAAGAAATTGAACATGAAATGGCTGTATTGCATTGGAGCTGGTATGTTATCTTATTATTTGTTGCTTTTCAACTTTTTCAACTCGCCCCCCCTAGACAAGTCGCAAACGATAATCGTTAACGCTCCGTTCTCCCCAATATTTTCAATCTTAAGGCGACTAACATCTGAATTATAATGCTTATTAAAACAAATTGAATGGCTGATGGGTTGTCTGGGTTGATGAGCACGTCTCGTAATTAAGTGCATCAGAGGGCGTGAGGCACTAATTTTTTTTATATAAAATAATTATGAACCCCATCTTGGAATCAGTAGCAATACTCTTAGAAAACAGAAGATTCAAGTTAGCTCTCAATTGAAACGTCGGGTCTGAAAAAATTGAACGACTGACGAAATCCGGAGACGAAGAAGACTGTCAAAAAAAAACCTTACTTTCAATTTATTTTTGTTTATTTTATTTGACCTCGTCTCAGTGTCCTAAGTATGATTTTTTTAAGACTATTTCTTAGAACTTACCTGAGTAACGTTAATCCACAGTAATAACCCTGGCGCCTGCAATAGCCTGGGCCATAGTAATGGCGGTGCACAACGACCATTCTTGTTGGCTCATTTATACAGTGCAGCATATACAATGGATACTCGATGCACCACGCGTCGCCATCTTGTTGGTCAACACTGGCCTCTTCATCGATATTCTGAGGGTATTGATGACCAAGATCCGGAATTCGGAGAATGCTAATCAGCTGTGAGTGGTTTTAAGCTTACTTTTGAACTTTGGAGGGGTGGGCAAGAGAACTATAAAGTGTAGCATAGGTTGCCTTGTATGCGGAATCTAGAAGTTGCTCAGTACCTACAAAGCAGTAGAATCATCTATCTATCACCTTCAGCTATACCTACTGTTTTCTAAGGGTGCTCCCACATATATCGACGCGGAATCGGCTTTTTCCGTCGCCCTTTCTCTTTCTGTCGCTTAGAACTGCCATTTGCTAGACCGAGAGAGTGCGATATGTACTTAAAGAATAGCATCCCTGATAGGGGGATTCTACCTTTACAATAGAGGTTAGGGAACTTTCCACCCGAGTCCACCAACTTCAGTAGTACTCTTAAATGTTGTATTGGTTTATGATACCGCTAAACAAGTCATTGCAAAAATGAGACCGCGTCATGTGACTTTCATGTCATTGACATTTAATATTTGAACTGCAATGATTGACGCTCTTATAGTGCAACAAATACGTCTCCTTCTGGCCAAAAACATTGCAAAATTTTATTGGTGTTAGGTATATTGCTATATTTCGCGTTCGTTTTTGTTAGTACATACAATATGCTTTATGCAGCGATAATCCAAAGCCAGATTAAGATAATTGAAATGGCGTTTTCGTGTCTAGATATCAAAACATGCATTTATTGCTTACCTTTTATTGTTTACACATCTGCATATTTGGCAGTCTCTAAAACAGTATAAGAAATAAAGTAAAACAATCTAAATAAGCAGCTAGGGGAATTAGAGCAGAACTGCATCTTGTTGAAGAAAATTACTCTTAGAGATGTAGGTATTGAGCAATACAATTAAGCATCTTGGACCACTCATACACGGACTGCTCAAGCAGTCTACTGCCTGAAGCAAGATTCACTGAAGCTAAACTGCGACTCGATTCCTTATAATATAATGTGTGTACGTGGAAGAATACATATATTTTGTTATACTTCTTATACTCTACTGCTACTATTAGCTCAAAGTAGTTGTTATAGAAGTAGTAGATACTGCTTCAAGCATAAAACCGTGTTTGGCAGGCCTAAGAACCAATTTAGTGAACGCTCCCCACACACATCATGCTACGATCAATAGACGCCCAACAGCGGGGATGAAACCGAGGAAAAACAGCTTTGGAGAAATAATTTAGAGACGTTCGTTGCTTTTGCAGGAGCACAGCCAAAGCCACATTGTTCCTTATGCCGCTATTTGGGACACAATTCTTGCTGACGGCATTCAGACCTTCTACCTCGAACTGCACTGAGGAACAGTTATATTACTACGTGTCTTACACCGTCGAGGGTCTACAGGGACTCGTCGTGGCTATGCTATACTGCTATGTTAATCGAGAGGTGGGATATCAATATCTATTATGCGACCGTATTTATTTTGGGAAGGGTTTGATGACGCTATATTGTGACGCACGCTTTTCTTACAATTGTACGCTCATAAATAAACAATAATCATTTCAAAATAACATAACAGGATACCTTTTTAAGATAATACATATCATTAAAAGATTATTCGTTAAACTAAACTTAATTGTCGTCACAATGGTGGCGTCACCTTCCCGTTTTCGTCGCATAAAACATATAATTTAAATTCAGGATATCATAAAGCATCCAATTCTATTTCCACCAGGTCCACGGTTTAATCAAAGCAACATACAGAAAAACAAGTGCATTAGTATCTCGAATGAAAAGGGACTCTTCCAGCCCTAGAACGAGTTATGGCCAAAATTCGGGTAGAAGAATTACCTGCAGCACCGCTCTACCTAGCCCGACAGATGACGCCAAAGACCAATACGCTACTATCACACCAAGGTTACATGTCGCTGAAATCATATCTATACAAGCGAGTGAAAGACTGGCTGAAATCTTAGAACCAGTCTACGAAACTATACAAAATGGAGTAACTAACGAAGCATACGACTCACTAGATAGGTCGGACTTAGACAACGATTCTGGCTTCATAGCTAACAGAGACAGAGATTTCAAAGTCGACGATTACTATGGCTTTACAAACGCTTCGAGCATTTCGATCAATTGCCAAGACTGGATCCAGTGCGTTTCGTCACCATCAAGTAGCGTTTACAACAATTCCTTGAACGATTACGAAACAAAATATTTAGAGAAGAAATATCCGAACCAGTCTAAACTGCGCGACATTTCTGAAGATCGCGAAAAGATGTCTGATCAGGTGATTGCGAATTGGGATTGTTCGGAATACAGAAGTGATTTGCCCAATGAAGATGTTATCAAAGGGAGTGGCCCTGTAAAAGATCCTGTCACCTTGAAGCCGGACAATGAACCTCCATACGATAACAGTGAAAATACGGATATGCTTGATGAAATAATGGATTACATAAAAACGGATAATGCAGCCAAAGTTGATTTAGATCCGAACGTTCTTGCGCCGAATAGGCCTGAAGGCGACAAAATTATATTTTTAAATGAATAATTACTTACACCTTGTTAACATTATCATGAAATCAATTTTGTTTCTATATCTTTGCAAGATGTCTGAACATGTACGTGATAAGACTTATCATAATTTTCTAATCGAAATCAGCAGAACTACACAAATACTTTTGTAATTACATCGCCTAAAATTATTGTTCACATAAAACGTTGGTTTCTTAATTAATTTATTTCACCACATCATATACATTACATAAAAACATCTGAATAATAAATACTGACTCTTTTTACTATAGTTATTAAACTTCTGTAAAACGAGTTGGTTTTTTTTAACAAAAACTTACTTATGTTAATTTTATTCACCGTTTCACTAGCTATAAAACTTTTCAAACCTGAATTCTTTGCAAGAGAAACTTCATGTAACATCAAGTTATTTATCAACAAGTATATTTATTTAATAAAATGATAATAATTATTCAAAGATAGTTTCATTTCAATTTTCATTCTCAGCATGATTGAACTCGAACTCGTCATATGCGCAATCAAAGTAACCATATGTCGATTTCGGCACACCTCAACATCCTACAACATTAATTGATCTATCAACTGGTACAAATATCTAGATCCTTTCGAACTCGGCTTACAAAACCGAGTGCGGCAACATACTCACGCACAGTCGAGCGCGAGGTGTGCAGTGTTACTCGTACCTTTCAAATCAAAACGAGCATAGAAAAAAATGTTTACAAAGTTGATGTTAGGGTTAATTCTGTGCTGGGGTGTGCAAAGTTTCCCGGACGGGGCGCCGATCGACACGTGTGTGAAGAGCCGTGCAAATCAGCCCAATCATGGGCAACATAGGACGCAACCCTTGTCCACCCTACCGTACAGGGTCGCCGCATCAGCGCTGGTTTACGGGCCAAATACTCCCGTCACAGGTGAATACACTTTTCGCATTATTGTCTGGTACATGTTGTTGTTGTTGTTTATGTAAGGATTATTTACTTAAGTAGATTATTTTGTACGGACAATAAGTATGATAAAGATCTAGCTTTTAAATAAGTTAAGTGACCAATGCTACTTTTAGTTTAATTTGCACAGGTACAGGCAAACAAGGAAAGTTGATTGGCACTTCGTATTTTAAAATCATATTTTCAGAACCGTTTATAAGACGTACCTAGATGTACCTAATTAAGATTTACTGATTACTAAGATACAGATAAGTCGTGTTAATTGACATTTTTTTCTGATAGAAGTGTGATTCAGACTATCAAGTTGGATAAGTTTCCTGGAACATGGATTGAAAAATAGATCTGACTCTTGATACCTACTACTTGCGTCAGCTGAAGCGTTATCGCCTCACCTTTAGGGAGCTTAATTCTATCTACTCGCACTTCCTCTTAAATATTTGTAAACCGTACAAGAGTTTGAAGATGATCATAATAAAATTATAGAGAGGTCTTTGCCCAGTAGTGTGTTAAGATGGCCTGTTAATATAACAATGCATTGTTTAGTGGAGACCCCGAATTGGTGTAGTGACGAGACAGAGACGGACGAGGAAAGCTCAAGACAGGGCTCAGTGGCGCACATTGGGAGAGATTTATGTCCAGCAGTGGACGAATACAGGCTGATGATGATGATGTTTAGCATAAATCGACATTCCAACTACCATCAAACAGGGTAAATGCAGTACTTATCGCAGTTGATTTTAAGCTCATGTCTGTAAAGCTTCACCATTGAATTGATTTAGCCTAACAATGTATAATGCTATAACTATTTCCCCTCAAAAAATAAGAAATTTTAAAATAATTCTATTTCCAAGCGTTCAGCAGTCAGCATAAGAATTCTTAAGAAAGCTCGCACAGCTTACGCTCAAGGACAATTATTTCTGTTTCACACGCGTTTGATGGAATGATCTAGTAAAAGACCGGTACTTGAAAGTCTGCACACGATCGGTGCTTCGATATTTCATTCATCATTCTATTAATACCAACTTAAACTGCAGACAGCATCTCGCAATCGCATCAAGACTTCTACTCATTATTTCATATCTCCAAAATTATTTGCAAGCAACAGATTCTAAGTATTACAAAATAATAAAACAGATATTAACTAGATCAGACGATAAGTCGCTATGAAGTAGCGTTCATTGATAAAATCTACCGGTGGGCAGTGAGTGCGTATTACACATAAGTTCGATTACGCAAACCGTAAACGCGTATGGTATTGTAGGTCAGACGACGTATGGTGGTTAGACCGGTTTGACCCCAAACGGATTGGGGTAATAGAGTAACAAACGTAGGACCTTGAAATCTGTCTGCAGATAGCAGCTGCAGATTTAGAAGTGTGGGAACCAGTGAAGAAGAAAGAGCCCTAATTTGTTAAGACGCTAACATGCTGGTTTTAAATTGTATGGTCCAGACTGCTCAATACTCAATTTTTTAACTGACTGAAATAAAATGTACTTATTAAAATAATGGTTTTAGGACACATAGAGTAGGTACCGTAGTAGTAATATCGTTAAGTTTTAATAGAAGAAAGCTTATTTCAAGTAGGTAAGCCATATAAAGGCACTTTTGAATAATCAAATACAAAAAAATAAAAAATACTTATTCAAGTAAGCAAATAACTGTTAAAGGCACTTTTGATTTCAACAACCTTTTAAGGATATTAAGTATGTTCGTAAAACTTCAGAAATCTTCACTGCACAAACAAACACCAAGTCTTACACCTAAAACTCTCGCATTCCAGTCACAATCGAAGGTTCAGAGCCATTCAAAGGCTTCTTCATCCAAGCTCGATCAGTGGAACACGACAACTGGATAGGGGCGTGGGACCCAGCCCCCAACACGACCATCCATCCAGAATGTTCGTCCATCACGCATGGAGACCCTGAGTTCAAGACGAGGGCCACGCTGCTTTGGAGAGCGCCCCCGGATAGCCAAGGAAGAGTTTATTTCACGTAAGTTTTGAATTGAATTCGGTTAAAACCGAAGACTACCGTCAAAATTCATTCTTTTTTTAACATGGCCACAGGCCTTTGCCCGGCAATGGGATGAGACAAGCTAACAGTAACATAAGCTCGTAATCGTCAAAGGCTTTCGTTTCGCGATATACAAGTATCTCACAGGAGAGACATAATATGGCCATAGACAGGACATAAATAATACTGACTTCTAAATGGAAAATTTCAGTTTTTCTTTCTTTAGAAAGAGAGGTAGGTGGTACTTTATAATTTTGTAGTATATGTATAGTAGTATAATTATGTAGAATGAGTTTACTACTGGTACTGGAAGAGATATCGCTCAGAACACGCGAGTGGTTCCTTCAAAGTTAATACAAAATCAGAATCGAATTCAGTCCATAATGTTTTCTTGTTTTTGAGAACAACTTTTACAGGATGGTTAGACGACACGTGACGTCATTATTTCACACAACAACAACTGACACGCAGACTGGGATACTTACGCGATAGCTTTTAACAGTGATTCTAGGAAATGGATTGTATTTTGTATCCTAACTTTGGTGGAACCACTCGACTGAAATTCTGACGGCGGGCAACGACGTCGACGCAGGCATAAACTCTTTTAAATCTGAGAGTATGAATGCAGTTTATTACTGGTACTGGAAGTTTTAACTTTGAAAACCCGCAAATGTTTCAAGATCGAGTTGTTCTATGAATTATCGCATGATTTTTACTAGCTGTTTAAAATCTAATTCCAACAAGTTAATTGAAGTACTTAACTCGAGCCATACTTGGATTTTGAGGCAGTGTGATAATGAGGTTGTCGACCCGTGCCCTAATAGCGCTACTCCTTTCACTGTAGATACATATGAGCTCTTGCGCAACATCAATGAGCTGTCATGATCATTAGTCAACGTAAACTGACCTTAAAGATAAACCCTGGCTACGTAGAATGTGTATCAATCGAGATTGATCATATATTACTCTACATCAGGGGTTCTCAAACAGTGGGGCGCACCTAGGGTTACCATATGTAAATAGAGGGATGCCTGTATAAGGTACCTAAAATGCCTGAATTTTCAAAAAATGCCTGTCTATTGCAAAACGCTGTAGGTATTAAGTAAAGCCATACAGATAGTTGAAGAAGGACCTTTTTATTACTAAGGTTGTCAGAGGACATTATTTTTAATAGCTTCTTACTTTCACTGCAGATACATATGTGATCTTGCGCAACATCAATGAGCTGTCATGATCATTAGTCAACGTAAACTGACCTTAAAGATAAACCCTGGCTACGTAGAATGTGTATCAATCGAGATTGATCATTTATTACTGTACATCAGGGGTTCTCAAACAGTGGGGCGCACCCCAATTGTTGTGGGCGTAGGGTGATATAAAGAGGAGCGGGTTCACAATTCCTGATTTGATTAGACTAGTATGTTGATGTACGTTGATGAAAAGAGTGGAAGATGAAGGCCAAAGAAACGATAATGTGAGGAATGATTTGAAATAAAAATGCTCTAAGTAACTTCCTTCGGTGAGAATGAGAGAATAAAACATGTTGCGAGACCAAAAGCAAAAGGTATTAGAGCAGGAAGATAACGATTGCATGATATTTATCACATATTTATGCACAAAGGGAGAAATTCCTAGTTTGGGGTAATTTTGTTTGTTTAATGAACCAGCCCCAATGCCCTCTTGGGGCGTGGTAATGGTAGAAACTTGAGCGGCGCGTCGGTGAAAAGGTTGGGATCCACTGCTCTAGATAAATTTAAAGCGTAGACATAATTGGCCTTGAATTTATTATTCTGAAGTAATTGCGATGTCGGCCATCCGGTGACTTGCGTTTTGAGTAACGACCATGTTTATATGACACACAGTTTTGTAATGTCTCGATTATTGGACATTAATCAGCAAGTTTTTTGATATTGAAACGTACCTTGGGTGTTTCACAAGCTTTTAGCACAAGTGATAACCCGACGATGATTGTCGTAAAACTAGATTCAACAAGTGTGTTTATGGTGTAATAGGTCAACTGTTGTGTGCACGATCGAAAAATAAAATAAATTGGTTTAAAAGCGTGCTGTACACGTGCACAGGCAGAATGGAAATATCGAAACGGTATTTTTTTATTGTGTTTCGTTAAATTGGTAAAATTCGACTGATTTGGGTAGATTGACCTGCTAGCGTCTGTACAACGCACCCTTTAGACTTTGTGGTGCTTTGTGTTTATTTTGATCTGAGTTCTAGAAAGCCAATCAATCATGAAATACATATATATTATGTATGTATAATTTGTAACATATAAGACTAAAATATAGCTCAAACGGTGGCATTTGCTGGTTGGAAGGTACAGTTTTTAGGGTAAAACCGTATCTTCCCTTCAATCCTCTATGGTTGCATCGATTTGCATTTGATTTGATGCAATTACCATCTATACGTATGACGTTAGTATAGTCGAAGCCATACAAAAACCTTCCTACACAAAATCGATATGTCTAAGACAAGTAAAGCAATCGACTTATTTGATTCTAGCCATTTTCGACACGATATGCGCGCGTGGCTAAGTTAACAAGGCAGGGGTTGGTTTAGAAACCAAACCTATACGTGGGGCATGCGGACGGCGAATAATAGCCGACTCGCTGTCCGACCATGGCCCATGCCCTGATCGACGGCGCGTTGTGTTTCACGCGCGCCTCAAAGAGTCTACCCTGGTCGCAGGACCATCGCGTAACACGTAAAGGGCTATTGAAGGACACCGTGGATTTTAGTCAGTTCAAGTGTGACAGCCCCTCCCGATTTTCCCCGGGTGGGAGGACTCTATCAGACTTACTACAAAAACTTAAACACTTGTCTAAAAAAAGTGTGACTGCAAAACAGACCTTATTTCAACGTCATAATATGACATTTCTTTAGACAAGTATTCATCAGAAGTTTAAAAGTTTTTGTGGTACCACGGTATTAAACTATTTGATGAGAAAGTAATGTTTAGGTATAGGTACTAATATTATAAATCTGGCGAGTTTGTTTAGTCAAACGCGCTAATGTCAGGAACTACAAATTATAATTGAAATTGTTTGGTTAGTCCATTTACCGAGTACGGTTTTTGGCTACACAGCTAGTCCTATGATATAAACAAGAATCCATCAATCTCACGTAATTTCCACGATTCTGTAAACATTCACTATTACTCTATTTTCCTTGTATGACTTGCATGAGTAATATTTACAATAACATTTGTGTCTGTTGTTGTTCATGTCTGTGTGACGCGGAGGGTTCGATCCTAACGATTTTTAGGTATTCCTGCGGAAAAGTTCTTCCGTAAAGATTTTACTTAGGTATATTTTTTTCGTAGAATGAAATTCTTTCCATTTACATTATACCGATATTTCAGGACTGACTGTCTACTGAACCTATTACAGATTTGTGACCTAGTTTCAAGACATTTGCTGCATGACAAGATGTATTCACGTGGAAGTAAGGAGTAAAATGCGTAGCAGTTTTTGACGGGGGCAGGGTAATTTCTGCCTAAGAAGCAAAGTTATTGTATTTTTTAATGGCATCTGGCAGATCAACCTAAAGTAGGTTGAAATCGTATGCCGTGAATCTAAAGGCTCCAATCAGGAAAGCGAGTAATTGTATGTTATTTTTTTTCCGCAGAGGAACCGTGTTGAAGAACTACGGAACTTTTTGGTCGAACCTCATCGCGGAAGCACCACAGGACCCGTCACAACTACAAATACTTGGTTGAAAAAGGAAACTTTATAAGTTGTTACTTTATACCTACATGTGTAATACTATAATGCTAAGAATATTTGTAAATAAAACTTAATATAAATAAATAGATAAGTTTATTAGAACATTACATTGTGTAACATAAATGCATCATTTCATATCAAGATCAACCAATACATTTGTGTGAGAATCTCTTAGTTATCTCAAATTAGCAAAACGTGTACAAATCATTATCTGACAACGTGTTAAAATATCATTATGATGTCAAATGTCATTTGATAAGCCTTATAAAAATATGAGTCTTATATTTTCTGTAAAGGTACGTTTTCACCGGGTAGAACAACTACATTATGTTCCGAAGATATGTAAAGTAGATTCTCCAACAGTTTAAAAAATGTCAAATCATTGCGGTGCATCCACACCGCCGGTAACATTTGTAAAGCAACAAAAGGCAACACGGTAACATTCGGTAACTTTTGTGGCTCCTTGTTACTACTTTTTTATTGTTACTTACCCGTGCATCCACACCGCAGTAACATCCGACAACAAATTGTTGGCGTAAGATGGAGCCACAAAAGTTACCGAATGTTATCGTGTTGAATTTTGTTACTGCGGTGTAAATGCAGGGGGTAACATTGTTACCGATTGTCGAGCAACGTTACTCGACTTACAGTAACACGTCAACACTTAGTAACATTAAATAACATTTTGTTGGCGGATGTTACCGAGTAACATTTGGAAACATTGAGCTACAAAAAGTAACTGCGGTGTGTGTGGATGCACCGTTAGAATTTGACGGAGCACGCTTTTTAAGCTTGGAAAATCATCAAATGAGTCCTTCTTCACTGGATGGAACGTAAGATGATTTAAAACCAACCTCTTTCAGTTGCACCACCTTTTGTGTTCTAGCAAACGCTCAAATACAAAACATTCGTGTACATTCACTCGATCTAAAACTTAGCTCGCTCAGTGAAAACGTACCTTAACATAGAAGTTTATAGCACACTATTTTATTATCACATTAGCAAGTTAATATTCTTTAGCAGTAAAAAAGTGAATAATGGAAGTAACTGCTGACAATGATCAATCATCATTAGATACCGGATTATTTTCTAGAAACAGAAATCTGCTGAAATATACATGAATAATGAGAAAAATTGCGTCATAATCATGTAAAAATATGACAGCATAATAATAAATAATTAAATGACATATTTAACGTTTAAACCACCGCCATTGTGAAACTGTTTAGAGAACTACATTTCACTACAGAGAATTATAAAAAAAAATTGCGTGCGTTTATGCAAATTACCTAATAGAAATAAGCTTGTATCGCATCTGCGATTTGTTATCAAAATCAAATTATTAAACAACCTATCGTATCATTTGACGCTTTAATTATGTCCGTTTTAAAACAAGTTTAATACTGATTGAAGAACACAACCTAGATAAAAGAAATAGGATCAAAATTTGTCCTAAAATCATAAAATAATCCGCCATCTAATCACGACTCCAACTATAAAGCTACTTTATCAAGCATTAGTAATTTCAGTACCATAATATTAGTTTTATTTCACCTTATGCGCCCGTCTTTTGTTTCATAACTGGTTGCTTGATATTCATGAGGTCGCATAGCTCGTTCCTGATGGGCCTAAGTTCTGATACTTCTCGCTCCCAGTCCGTTTCGGCGAGGACCGACATTATCTGTGAATGAAGAATATTTTCTTAGAATCATCAATTTTCCCACTGCTGGGACGCAGGCCTGTGAGAGGGAGTGGGTCATAATCCACCACTCGGACCATCGCGGTTTGTTGGATGTCACATGTCTTCGAATGTTTGGTTCTAGGACATGCCGGTTTCCTCACGATATTTTCCTGCACCGTTTTGAGAGCAGTGGTGATGAAATAAATTACACAAAGTAATGCGCCTGCCTGTATTCGAACCCACGACCTAAAACTCGTAAGTCGGGGCCGATACCACTGACTAACTAGATATTACATGATTGATGACGTTTAAACAAATTGAACTTTTGACACTAGACGTTTTGTGTACGTGTCAATGAACTTACACGTGTGCGTCAATAGACTTTTTTCATTTTGAGAAAAAAGAAAAGAAATAAAGCCTGCTCAAAGTTTTTTTAGCTAAAGGCTTAGGTCAATGGCAAATCAATGTGAGTAATCGTCTGTTTATTTCCGACTAAGTATATGCTCCACCGCGGACGGCTAGCAAAAAACGAGGAAAAATAAACTAATTAGAACTAGAAGCTTAGGCAGTGGTCCAACCGCCGACGATGAACGAGTAACGAGTAGAACTGTACACTCTAAAAAGAGCGATCAGCGAGAAGCGAGTGTAGTTTTGATAGTTTTGTCGCCCGACAGCGTGTGTTCAAGTGCGACGAACGATTACTCGCGCTACTCACCCGCGGTCGCTCTATGTGACATTTCATTCACTGAACCGAACGCGAGCAACGAGTGAGCGTGCATCGCTGAACGAGTATCGCTGAGCGAGTTAATTTTTGAAATCTCGTCGTTTAGCGACACAACGAGTAAAACGAGTGGTCGCCGGCAGTGTGAACAGTCTGAGAGCAACTACATCAAGAACATCTCTCTGTCTTAAGATTCTTGGGCGCTGGGATTGGACGCGGATGCTCGTTGTTACACTAGAGACGAGCGGAGATCACATGTATGAAAATTTAATCAATAATAAAACTTTATTTTCGAGCTATTGGTTAGTCTAACGCATATCTATCGCTTCGCGACACTGGTGGAACAGCAGCCTAAAAGACTAGGTTTTTGATAGTCGTTAAATCTAACGATTTTTTTTTATCTCCAGCCATTGACATATTACATAACAAATGTATGTTTTATGCGCAATTATATCTTGGTTACGTAAATAAAAGAGAATAAAAAACAATGTGCCATTTTTTTTTACATATAACCTTTTGACCGGTGACTATAGACATTTTGGCATGTCAAAATATTGTTGTTTATTGTTATATTTTATTATTTATACAATAATCTATGGACACGTTCTCTTTATTTACTTTTTGGATAGCAGGCTGGCACGTGTCTTAGCACATGAAGTCGTGGGTGGGCGCCTTTTATGTCATCATCTGCCTGCCCAGTTGTTGGGGTCGGCTTCCAGTAGAATCAGATGCAGCTGGAGCGACTGTCTATCGGGCTTCTACAACCCAGTAATAACTGGGCAATACGATACCCCATGGTAAGACTAGTTGTCAAGACTTTTAAGCTTCTGGCTAACAGTAACGACTATCAAAGATGTACATTGACCGCTGGTACTATTGAACAGTAGAATTCACACAGTCCACATTTTACCATCATTACCACTAGCAGCACTGCTAACTAGTGCTTGACTACATCGCAAACATAACATTGCGTCGACGCAGCGAATTATCACAACACAACGGCTTATAACTGCAATTCCATTACTCACGTAACTACAGCTCGATCACATTTCTCGCTGCGTTGTGGTTGGCCTAAATTAGTAGCGCGAGGTGGCCCTGTTTGGTACCACGAGCACGCCTGGATTAGTAGCACGAGCTGGCCTTAGTTAGTAGCACATACTGGCGAATATTACTAGCACGAACTTGCCTTGTTAAGTAGCATGAGGTGTCTTTGGTTAGTAGCAGGGGCTGGCCTAGTTTAGTAGCACAAGCTGGCCTAGATTTGTAGCACAAGCTGGTCTAGATTAAAAGCACGAGCTGGCCTAGATTTGTAGCACAAGCTGGTCTAGATTAGTAGCACAAGCTGGCCTAGATTTGTAGCACAAACTGGTCTAGATTAGTAGCACGAGCTGGCCTAGATTAGTAGAACGAGCTGGCCTAGATTTGTAGCACAAGCTGGTCTAGATTAGTAGCACGGGCTGGCCTAGATTTGTAGCACAAACTGGTCTAGATTAGTAGCACGAGCTGGCCTAGATTTGTAGCACAAGCTGGTCTAGATTAGTAGCACGAGCTGACCTAGATTTGTAGCACTAGCTGGTCTAGATTAGTAGCACGAGCTGGCCTAGATTTGTAGCACAAACTGGTCTAGATTAGTAGCACGAGCTGGCCTAGATTAGTAGAACGAGCTGGCCTTTGTTAGTAGTGAGAGTTGGCCTAGATTAATAACATGACCTGCATAGGTAAGTAGAACGATCTGGCTTAGGGTAGTAGTATGATTTGGTCTAGGTTGGTAGCACGAGCTGGCCTAACTTAGTAGCATGAGCTAGATTAAGTTTAGTAGTTAGGCAGACATAGATGTGAGTCTCACCTGATCGATGTTGTCCTGCGGCACGGAGCACACGTCTCCGTACAATGTGAGTGCCTCGTACAGTCGTGCGGCGGCACAACGTCGCACGTACCGGTCCGCGTAGCACAGGTAGATCACTAGCTGGCCCAGGGACTTGCTGCATACTGAACCTCCCACCTACGGGAAACGAGGTTTTGCTAATCGTTTTGTATCGTAAAGAAGGGTCTCTCATCCCGCCATTTTGTTTTTTTTTAAATGGAATTTCATGAAAAATTACATAAATCTTTAAAATACCATAAACGCAGAGTCACGTCATTTAATTTTAAACCTTTTTGTTACTAAATAAGGTTCTTAAGTGTATTTATATTTGAGAAGAACTTTAATGTTCTTAAAGCAATGTACAAATGCGCCGCAAAGATTGCTTTTTGTACATTTTGAGATTTATTAATTTTATATATTAGTATACAAACGTTACCTGAATTAATTGACACAAAACGTTGATTGAATCCAAGAGTTTGTAAATGTTCTTCCCTCCTCGAAGTTCCAACTGTAGATGCTTTAGAATATCCATAGCAAACGTCGATTCTGGGTCGTCCAGAATTGGTGAGATGGAACCTAAAAACAATAAAAAAAAATTTAAAAAAATGGTACTTCTCTGTCGTTTTACAAGTTATCTTAATACCAAGTTCATAAGGTCGAGTCAGTGCCGGATTAGCCATATAGCAGGAGGCAGCAAATGCTACGGGCCCCGCGCCTTCGGGGCCCCGCGCCTTAGGGGCCCCGCGCCTGTGCCCAAAAAAATAGTGAGAGGACAGCATTCCCCCTTCACCCCAGCTGCAATGACGGACGTCAGCAGACGATCTTCGGCCACTGTGGGCGCGGGCACGTGAGTGGCGAGTAATGGGCGACTCGCTGTCCGACCATGGCCCAGGGGTCGAGGACGTGTTGTGTTCCGCGCGTGCGCGCGCCTCATAGAGTGTCAGCATGATGACGGGGCCCCCCTCTAGAGGGCCATAGCGTGCGGGGGTCGCGAGACTTATCTCATTACCGTGACCCCGGAACGAAAAGGACTATTGAAGGACACCGTGGATTTACCGTAACAAAAAGGCAATGTAACTCTAGGGCCCCATGGTTACATTTGCTACGGGCCCCGCACCGGCTTGATCCGGCACTGGGTCGAGTGTTCGGTAGCAGATAAATTAAGATCAGGCGACTGGCGATTAGCGAGCTGATCGATGACCCCCGAATTTGTTTTTTTTAAGGTTGCTACACACACACGCCGCGCGCCGGTAGCTACTGAATAAAAGGCCGGCAAAACCCATCTGCTATGCCATTATTATGGTTTCTAAGGATATTTCTAAAACTAGAAGGTTACCATTCCCAACAGTCATAGTCTAATCAGAAATATCGTAATAAAGGAAAAGTGGTACAAGAGCAGTGGTTACCCAGTGGTATAGACCCCGACGAACGCTGTAAGTGTACAGGCGCATTTCTATACTTTATTTCATCACTAATGATCTCAAAACGGTGAAGGAAAACATCGTGAGGAAACCGGCATGTCCTAGAATCAAACATTCAAAGGCATTTGTGACATCTACCAACTCGCAATGAGTGCTAAATGATAAATGACATTTATTTTGCAAGTAGGTTTTCGCAAACACTTTTACACGTCAAAACACTTTTTATAACTAGATGAGGCCGGTGTTTCGTACCTGACTACTCTGAGAAGAAACAGCCGAAACAAACTCAGAGATTATAGTTTCTTTTGCAGTCCAGACATTAAATTGACTGGCCTGTTGGTCTAGTGGTTAGTGACCCTGACTGCTATGCCGGAGGTCGTGATTCGATTCCCACCCAGGACAAATGTTTGTGTGTTGAGCACGATCATTTGTTCTGTGTCTGGGTGTAATTTATCTTTAATATGTACATGTATTTAGAAATATATAAGTATGTTTATCGGTTGTCTAGTACCCATAACGCAAGCTCTGCTTAGCTTGGGACTAGATAGCTTTGTGTGATGGTTGTGGAATATTATTATTATTAAATTAGGTTAAGTCATGCGAGAATCATGCAGGTTTGTGTCTGAGATGGTCTTTTGAAGAAAGAACCATACAAATAAGAGATTTGCTGGACTATGACCTACTCGTTCTCACAGAAAGGAGGCCCTGTGTCCTAGCAGTGGGAACATTATAGGCTAATCATGACGATGAAGGAAACATGCTTCCGGCTTCTTTAACTGCCTTCTTAGACCCTCTGTACACAAATATCTTACCTGAACTCAATAACCGGTCCAAGAAATTGAATATAGGTCCAGTAATTCTCTTGACATGGAGGTTGTCAGCGAATACCTTGATGATAGTGTCACAGATGGACTTCAGCATTTCCTTGTCGCTGTGCAGTGTGTTCAGATATGAGTAGAGGGATTGAGTTGTGTGTTTTACCTGTCAACAAAATAAAACCCTTCAAAAATCTATATGAAACGTCTCATGCTTGTATTACGCGTTTCAAATAATTAGTGCGCGCAAAAAAGTTAGTAGGTATCTTGATAATGTTATTTTCATAATATGAATATTAAAAAAAAATAAAAAAATATACATAGTGCCACGGCCGTCCTAATATTCTTAGTTCAAACGCATAGTATATCGAGGAAGGACGATTTCTGCCGACTAGAAACATTTTCTTGAAAAGAAGGGTAAGGGAAATGAGGAAAGGTGCCTTGATATGACCGTCATCATTGGTGAAGTAAAGAACTCTGGTTTGGCTTGTCTATTTACATTGGAATTTAAAAAACTTGAGAGGTCCAAGGGACACTCGGATGGAACGAATTTACTGTATCCAAACAACAAAAATAATCGTCGAGACACGACAGCACTCTGTTCAATACGAAATAGAAAGGCGAAACGAAAATATCTTGCTTGATTTCTATAAGAGAAAGAGACAGACATGCGCACGCCGCAATGCGACAAGAGTCACGTGGAACGGGGTTTGGCTTAAAGGATGAGCCTCCGCCGCGCGGTCTGGCAACCGCAAAAAGTCTCGTTACAACTTTTCGTCTTAATTTCAGTTCATATTAAAAATTAATTCTTTATGGAGAAATCTTATGGTGTTGTCATCACTTTCAACAATATAAACTATAAACTCATTGGCCTAGCCATACCTAACCTACTAACCGGATGCAGAAACCAGAGAGAATACTAGTATAATACATAGAGCAAACTCTGACCTCTATAATCCAGTTTTGTCGGGTTTAACAAGATAAGCTGCTGGCCTGTTTATCGTCAAATTTTGTCTATGCTACACTTTGGGGTAAATGTACGTCATTTGACCTGGGTTGCCAGATTTAATTATATTCGCTGAATTTTGAAGTTAAAAATTGATTTGCAATCAATGTAGACGAAATACGAGAGGCCATTGCACTTATCTCGAAGAAAACTATAATTATACTACCCATTAATTAAAAAAAAATATCTCAGCTTAGTGCAATTGCGACATATCTAACGATTTTTGTATCTTATAAGATACAAAAATCGTGTTCATGCCGAAAATTAATAATGTATCTCGGTTGTCATCTTGATCTAGACCATTGCCTGTAACCAATCAACAATTGCTTTTCGCAATTCGAGTATTAACGATTATGATTGAGATAGATTACTAATTTCGGGCATTAGTAACCTAACTCTGTCATCCGTCGGGATATGAAACGTAGGATCCAACCACATATTCAACACAAGCAGGATTACGATATTTCACCGGCATACATATAAAAAGGAGCCAACTCCGTAGTTTAGGATTTGATTGCTCAACACCGTAACTAGCTCTGGAGTTGATAACTATCCGAGTTTGAATGCCTTACCACAGCATCGTAATTTCGGTGTAGGGGATTCCTATGTACCATTCCATACCTTAAAATATTTGTTCCCTATTTTATCCAGACCTGCGGCCGTTGAACGAGAACAAGATGGCACTAGACGACTTGTATAGCTCTGTCTCTTTCACTTAGTAGAACAAGCCTGGTTTTAAGACGTTGTAATACGGCCCCTGTTCAGCAGTTCTAACGTAAACATCCATCCAGCCACCCAAAACTTTCGCATTCATACTATTAGTAATTCTAATACACAAATGACTTACCAAACTCTCAGTCAACTCCCCTCCACTGACGATCAAGCCCTTAATAACATTGTATCTATAATCAGGGAAGTTCAGCAACTGCACAAATCTCGGCATGGTATGTCCCGGGAACAGCCATAACACCACGTTAGAGTTCTCACTTGTGGGAGGTTGATCAATCTCCTCAAACTCTTTGGTTGACGGCTTCAGTTCTACCTCCTCGCAGGGAAAGATGCGTTTGAGTGCGTCGTGGTGAGGGATGTTGGTTATTGGAGGATCGCTGTGGAGAAAGTGCGATTTTTAACACTGTTTTTGAATCATAAAGGTAACTTCAGAGGGGTCATTAAAAAAGTCTTCTTTGAATATATTGTACTAGCTGTAGGTAACGTAGAAACAGAAGTTAGGAACAGTTAGAAGCTAGTCCAAGAGATGGCGTTACCGTTAAACGTTTAAACGAGGATAAAAGATTTAGCTTCTGAGTGAGTGTTGTGGTAGCCTAGTTGGAAATCCAGAAGACGCGGGTTCAAATCCCACTCGCAGCTGAATTTTTCTTTTCTCAAAAATCATCTATAATTTATGCGCGTCTCATGCGTTACGCTGCTTTCACACTTGGGCGACAGTCGCGCTACAGACGCTGCTTATGCGCGGCAGTTCATTTAAAATGTGCTTCTGCCGCGCTGCTAACGTCCTAATGTGAAAGCGGCCTTAATTTGTTTAAAAATAATTATTTGTGCGAGCTGTTCCCCGTGGTTTTTATGTTATATAGCCTGTAGCCTTCCTCAATAAATGGACTATGCGACACAAAAGTATAAAAAAAAGAAGTGGAGGAAGAAGAAGAAAGGTGAAATGTTAATCACACAGTTACAATGAACACGGGTTTAATAAAACATGCAGGTTCACTACTGTAAAAATAAACAGGCTGGGGTATATGAGACCCATCTCAAATACAATGCCAGTGTGGATATGGAGCCCCGCTGCATGTTACACTTTTTTTTCCTGCCCGACCACCTGCATCTTTTAGGATTACAATAAGGCATAGGCATTTTTTATATAATTTAAGGCCATTGACACGCAAAGATGAAGATTCATTTACAACACTAGCTGTTCCCCGCGGTTTCACCCACTTCTTGGCTTAGACCCTGTAGCCTTCCTCGATAAGAAGGCTATCCAAAACAATAAAAAAAACAATTCGACACAATAGTTTCTGAGATTACCAACCACAACCAAACAAAGTCTTTAGCTTTATAATATTCAGTATAAAGGTATAGATACAAAGGTTATTTCCATACTTATAAATCAACGAGGTGAATATCCTGCCGGCGTGTGCGCGGGTGCGGTCTATCTTCTCCACCGCTTGTTGTGCGACCCCGCACATTATTTCTTTGATCACTTGTGGAGAGTTTAGCTGGGGACACTCCACCGCACACTGACGACAGATGGACAGGAGACCTACGACAACACACAGGGAAAATAATGAAAAGTTTAAAACCCTAATATAAAATGCGAAAGTAAGTTTGTAACCCTTTCACGCCCAAACCATTGAACCGATCATAATGATTTCTTTCATAAACGTTGTCAGATTTACAGCGACGGACATATAACAATAAGGGTACTTGTACACGGCGCATTTAACCCACGCAAGTGCCTGAACATGCTCAAGCTACATGCGCCGTGTACAAGCACCCCGCGGGCAACTTGATCAAGTAGCTTGCGCATGTTACTCGCGCGGGTAACCCGCATCTTTACTTGCGCGGGTTACATGCGCGTAGCCTAACGTTCTTTGATAATAGATTTGATTTTCAAGTTCTTAATAAACAGAAGCGAAGCCAAAAGCTAACTTAATATGACTTTAATCCTGGAAGGGTTCACAGATTTGTAACATTTGTTACATCACGCATGTAATTCCCGAAGGAAAAGGCAGAGGTAAACTAAGTAATACACTCACGTAACGACAGTAATTTTAAGTCTTATATGTAACAGGGGGACGAGCGTATCTATCTAATCTAATATCTTTAAACGAGCAATTCTTGTATATTTATTTATATATAATCAGGATCTCGGAAACGGCTCCAAGGATTTTCATGAAAGTTACAGATTAGGGGTTTTTCGGCTCAAGGAACCGATTTATCAAGATCCCATGTTCGAGAAAAGCTCGGTTCCCAAGATATAGACATTTTAAATACCGATCGAAGCTCGGTAACCAGATATTTGCCATCAACCGAGAAAAACTAGCAACATTCATCATACTAACCTGTCATGCTAGCCTCCCGGACCCAGGCCCCGATATCCCCCCTCATATCTATAGTATACTCCGACAGACAGTCCAACAAAGCCGCTACAATCTCCCCCACATAGTCCTCCACTCCCCCCACAATGCCTTGTGTTTGACAAACTTCAGTCAAGCCGACCACTGCGTCACGACGAGCTTCCGCCCACTTCTGAGTACCTTCCGTCAGTTTTGAGCAGTTGATCAGTGAATGGATCACGGTAGGTAGATGTTCTGTTAGAACGAATTTTGGAAGGGAACCTGAAAAGATTAAATAATGTCGATTTAAAAAGCTCTTGCAAAGATTGTGTATGAAGTATTTTATTAGACCAACATGAGTAGTTTAATTGGGAACAACTCTGTTGTACTGTACGGCGCATTTTTGGTATGAACCATACATGGAAAATGCAATAACATAAATACACAAATATCTAGTAATTTTTGTGTACTAGATATTTGTATGGACAAGTTTTTAAGCTGACACTAACCCGCAAGCCTGTATCTCTCAAAACTAACCAGTAAGCTATGATTCTGTCTTGCAAGGGTAACGCTGAGACTCCACCAAAGCTGTACGAGTCGAGAAGTGTTTTGAACAACCAATAGAATGGGCATTGTTCATTTTTTTTAATATGTTGTAATTGAAAAACCATTTCTAGGAATAGCGTTACTAATCATTAGGAACCAATCAAAAATGAAAAATGTTCATATTTGATTAATATTTTTGATAAAATACGCTTGACCTTCCTTGCCCTTCAAGTGACGTTATTTTTGGCTGTACCGTTTTGTATCGTTGCCTCAGAAAATAAAAAGTAAGTGTCAAGTGTCAAATTAAAAATGTCAAAAATGTAAACAAAGAATATGTTTAGTTTTTTATATATTTTATGATTATTACTGCAACATGCCTCATAATCTCTTTATAAGATTTGCGAGAAAAGTGATGCCGTGATTTAGGCGTGTAATATTGCAAGGTTTATAAAATGTACCTACTGTTACGAAGATCACTTTGATGTAAGTAAGATATCAAAGCTTTAGATACCTTTGTATATTCATTAAGTTAATGCTAAAGTATTGCTCAGGAAAGCAAACAATAATGTCACCGCGTCGACGACTTTCCGTTTTAAAAAACCTTTCAAAAAAAATTTCAAAAAGGACAATAGGCAAAAATGTATGGAACTTGGTCCAAGATCCTCCACTGATGACACTTATGGGAAATGAAAGTATATGGTTGTGACATCATTTTAGCAAAATATTATCAAAATCTGCCCTGGGGTTCTTTTTTTATGGCCGTTTAACCCGGCGTGAGTGAGGTCGGGTATGTCATACCCGAGAAGTTTTTAAACGCAGATTATTTAATGTTACTGTTGCCGTGCGAGTCCTGTCGTTTCAGTAGCTGGAGGCAAGGGTGCGAGGGGCCAGGTACAGTATCGAGTTTAATGTTGCGCCAGCGACGACGGTAGATACACGTGCGTACATGTGGCTAGGGTACGTTATACCCGACCTCGTAGGCGGTGTTACATTTTTGTGTTGACATATTTTTTTTGGTTTATAGTATTTTATGATTTATTTTTAAATTTTTCAAGATGTCTTATGAATAAAATGAACCTTGGCTACGAGAATTATTAGAAAACTGTTCAAGTGCTAGCTCCTGTGATTCCGTGAGCGAAGTTCGTCTTTGCTTTCGGAATCTCAGGAGCTAGCTAGATATTGATAAGGTTTCTCATGGAAGTGAAGAAAGTGATTCTGAACAAGAGGGTATTTTGGATGATTTGGAAGAGCCGGAATCTGTGCCAAAATGTGAAAAGCTAATATGTATGGAACATGCGATTTTTATGTGCGAAGATTGTGCTGATTGTAGGTGTAACTTTGGCGCCCCGTAACATGATCTCATAAAACTTTTTAGTTCAATTTTTATTTATAATACTTAGAAGACATTATTGTTATGTTAATTTACCAAAGAAGTTGTGTTTTTTGTTAGTGTTTATAAAAAAGCTACCTACCTAAACTTCTATTTTTTCTCAAAGAAAATTTAGATACTTTGTTATTCCAATAAAAAATAACGCTTTTTATATTTAATGCTCGTATTTTATTTACAAATCTTGTTTGGATGGATACTATTATTTATATATCTCAAGCATAAATGCTTATTACACAATCATAATATAAAAAATTGAACACCAAAATTTTGGGTATCTCCTACCCACCTCATAGCTGGTGTAGCAATTTCCCACCTCATTCACGCCGGGTTAAGTAACTACCTAACCTAACCTAACCTCACCTAACTTTTTTATTCAGTTGTAAATATTGCCCGACACATAATACTGAACCATCTGGGAATGCGGTTGGCTTATGGAGGAGAAGAAGGAAAAGGAGCAGGAGAGGGAGGAGGGGTAATTGGAGGAGAAGGAGACGCAGGAAAAGAAGGAGAAGCAGGAGGAGATTGAGTAGGAGGAGAAGGAGAAGGAGAAGGAGAAGGAGAAGGAGAAGGAGAAGGAGAAGGAGAAGGACGAGGAGAAGGAGAAGGAGAAGGGGAAGGAGAAGGAGAAGGAGAAGGAGAAGGAGAAGGAGAAGGAGAAGGAGAAGGAGAAGGAGAAGGAGAAGGAGAAGGAGAAGGAGAAGGAGAAGGAGAAGGAGAAGGAGAAGGAGAAGGAGAAGGAGAAGGAGAAGGAGAAGGAGAAGGAGAAGGAGAAGGAGAAGGAGAAGGAGAAGAAGGAGAAGGAGAAGGAGAAGGAGAAGGAGAAGGAGAAGAAGGAGAAGGAGAAGGAGAAGGAGAAGGAGAAGGAGAAGGAGAAGGAGAAGGAGAAGGAGACGGAGACGGGGACGGAGACGGAGACGGAGATGGAGACGGAGACGGAGACGGGGACGGGGACGGGGACGGAGACGGGGATGGAGGTGGAGGTGGAGTAGAGTAGGTAATAAATAATAAAATAATTATAAAAAGTGCTGCGGCAGTCCCCGAGTGCCGCATATTTTTTAGTGGCAGTTTACGCGACTACCCAACCTTACCTTAGCTGCCCTAAGCTAATATTTTTTAGATTAGCTGTAAATAATGCCCGACGGGAAGCGGTTGGCCTGCGTAGTGTGACTTAAACCAGCTAAAATACCAAAGAGACCTTGAATAGCTAACCTTGCGCGCTCGAACTGCTTAAGCGGTACCATTAGCTATTTAAGGTTTCTTTGGTATTTTTAGTGGGTGTAAGTCACACATAAGCCACTGCCGCCTTCCCAGATGTTCAGTATGCGTCGGGCATAATTTTTAGCTGAACCAAATAAGTTAGGTTAGGTTAGCTATTTAAGGTTTCTTTGGTATTTTTAGTGGGTGTAAGTCACACTTATGCCAACCGCCTTCCCAGATGGTTCAGTATGCGTCAGTCATCATTTTTAGCTGAACTAAAAAAGTTAGGTTAGGTTAGCTATTTAAGGTTTCGTTGGTATTTTTAGTGGATGTAAGTCACACATAAGCCAACCGCCTTCCCAGATGGTTCAGTATGCGTCGGGCATCATTTATAGCTGAACTAAAAAAGTTAGGTTAGGTTAGCTATTTAAGGTTTCGTTGGTATTTTTAGTGGATGTAAGTCACACATAAGCCAACCGCCTTCCCAGATGGTTCAGTGTGTGTCGGGCATAATTTTTAGCTGAACTAAAAAACTTAGGTTAGGTTAGCTATTTAAGGTTTCTTTGGTATTTTTAGTGGGTGTAAGTCACACTTATGTCAACCGCCTTCCCAGATGGTTCAGTATGCGTCGGTCATCATTTTAGCTGAACTAAAAAAGTTAGGTTAGGTTAGCTATTTAAGGTTTCGTTGGTATTTTTAGTGGATGTAAGTCACACATAAGCCAACCGCCTTCCCAGATGGTTCAGAATGCGTTGGGCATCATTTTTATCTAAAGTAAAAAGTTAGGTTAGGTTAGCTATTTAAGGTTTTTTTGGTATTTTTAGTGGGTGTTAGTCACACATAAGCCACTGCCGCCTTCCCAGATGGTTCAGTATGCGTCGGGCATCATTTTTAGCTGAACTAAAAAAGTTAGGTTAGGTTAGCTATTTAAGGTTTCGTTGGTATTTTTAGTGGATGTAAGTCACACTTATGTCAACCGCCTTCCCAGATGGTTCAGTATGCGTCGGTCATCATTTTTAGCTGAACTAAAAAAGTTAGGTTAGGTTAGCTATTTAAGGTTTCGTTGGTATTTTTAGTGGATGTAAGTCACACATAAGCCAACCGCCTTCCCAGATGGTTCAGAATGCGTTGGGCATCATTTTTATCTAAAGTAAAAAGTTAGGTTAGGTTAGCTATTTAAGGTTTTTTTGGTATTTTTAGTGGGTGTTAGTCACACATAAGCCACTGCCGCCTTCCCAGATGGTTCAGTATGCGTCGGGCATCATTTTTAGCTGAACTAAAAAAGTTAGGTTAGGTTAGCTATTTAAGGTTTCGTTGGTATTTTTAGTGGATGTAAGTCACACATAAGCCAACCGCCTTCCCAGATGGTTCAGTATGCGTCGGGCATCATTTTTAGCTGAACTAAAAAAGTTAGGTTAGGTTAGCTATTTAAGGTTTCGTTGGTATTTTTAGTGGGTGTAGGTAAGTCACACATGAGCCAACCGCCTTCCAGTGGCGTTATCTTCATACAAGCCCAGAAGCCCGGCATGCCTTGCTAAAATACTCGATAGAGAATCAATATCAAACCCGAACTATTTAAAAGTTCGCGCGCTTAATTCTTATCAAAATAACACAAAGCATCTACCTATGCAACACTACTACGCATCGCGATTGGTCGAATGGTCGCGCGCAGAGTTTCGCATTTGCAGCATCTACATAAATATAGCTATCACGCTTACACCTATCGGGCTTTTACCAGGCTTTTCAAATACTATCTCTCGTCACTTTCGCACTTATAGCGGTGTGCCGTGTCACGAGTTAGAACCTTGTGCGTCTACAAATCGATCTGTATGAGGATATAAGCCATGCATGCGTATGAAGTTGTACGCGTATTGTCATTTTGCAAACTCTGCAGTGTTGCCGTTTTAGCGACTGTTGTGAGATCTTGGAGATTTTTAAAAAGTTTAGAGACTAAGATTTAGCAACAATAAAAACTAGCGACTTAAATAACTTAAATAACGAAATTAAATATTCAAGCAATATCCTAAATATACAAAATTGCGACTTCTAGCTAGATTTCATATAACTGGGGACTTTTTTTTTGCCTAAATGACAACACTGCAATACTGCGTAAACCTAATTCCCGACACCCGAGTGCAACTCACTTCAGTTTCGTTTGCTTGAGTGGGAAAAGGTTTTGTTGTTAAAGTTTTTTGTGTGTTTTCTTCGATTTTCTCAGTGATACAATTGTTTTAGTGACTTACATAGTAGAACCATGGAAGTAATAGTACCTTGTGAGGATTTAAAATGCGTTCAAGTTTTGATTGGCAAAGATAAGGTAAAATCTTTAAACTTTGCTCAGAAAAAACAGTTAATTTCTTCATTAAAACCGACGCCTAATCTGTGTATTTCTCAGACCAGTAAATCGCATAAACGAAAATTTAATAGATCAGTGTATAAAACTAGTTGGATTGTTGGCTGTTCGCACACTAATAAGTTGTATTGCTGGTGCTGCATATTTTTTTCGAATGAAGATTCCGTTTGGAATACAACTGGTTATAATGATTTAAATAACATATCTGGCGCCATTAAAAGGCACGCAAATTCCCATAAACACTTGTGTGCAATGGTTTCTTTCGGTAATTTTGGTAAACAACGTATTGAGACATCTATATCACGCCAGTTATCTGAGGAAATTTCAAAATATAACTCGCGCGTTGATAACAACCGTAGCGTATTTCAAAGATTAGTCGATATTGTTTGTCATTTAGCACAACAGGAACTTCCTCTAAGAGGACATGATGAATCCAAAACTTCATTAAATAAAGGCAATTTTTTAGAACTGGTCTCGTTAATTTCAAAATACGATGTCATTTTAGAAAAGCATATGCAGCATCAGGAAAGTGACAAACCGGGGCCGAGTTATTTATCTAACAAAATTCAAAACGACATTATTCATTCCGTAGCCGATGTGATGCAAACTCGTATCGATTACGAAGTTAGGCAAACAAATTTGTTTCAATTATTATTGACGAAACCCCCGATGTTAGTCATAGAGAACAACTATGCTTGATTCTCAGATATTATTATAAAAATGAAATTCATGACCGTTTTTTGGGCTTTCTTAATGTGTCGGAAAGTCGCACAGCAGACTCACTCTCTAATATTATTTTAGAATTATTGAATAGGCATGATTGCATCGCAAAATTAATAGCGCAAAGCTATGACGGTGCTAGTGTAATGTCCGGTGTAAGAAATGGAGTGCAACAAAAAGTTAAAGATGTTTGTCCACAAGCAATTTACATTTGGTGTAATGCACATATTTTGGCCTTAGTTTTGTCTAAATCATGCAATAGAATTCAGGAGGTTAGTTTATTTTTTTCAGGCCTTCAGTCTTTGTGTAATTTTTTTAGTAATAGTACAAAACGAGCTGCTTTTTACGATACTCATTGCAGCAAAAAATTGCCTAATGCTCCCGCAACTCGTTGGACATACATGTCGCGAGTTGTAAACACGGTTTTTGAACAAAAAAGTAAACTTATTGAGTTGTTTTCTGATCTGTGCGACAATCCACAGAACTGGGATGGGGATACGATTTTAGCTGCTGAGAATTTTGAAAACACTTTGCGATCTTTTAATTTCAATTTTTTTCTTTTCATTTTTCATCGGATATTTGAAAAAACTGACTGCTTGTACAATATTCTACAAAAATCACAAGTTGATGTTGGTTATTGTATTAATAAAATAAAGGAATTTCAGGCATGGTTACGTGCTGAATTTCAATCCGAATTTGATCAAATTTATGAGAATACGTTGCAAAATAACTCGGCTCCTCGTTTGAGACGCAACGTACGCTGTGCAAAAACAGAATACAGACGACTTTTCTAGAAGTAATTGATAACATTAATACCGAAATTACTGACCGATATTCTGAAATTTATAAATTAAAGTTTTTCCAACTGCTCAACAACAAAAAATTTGACAATTATCACTCACATTTTCCTACAGAGGAATTAGATTCATTATTTGATATTTATGCAAACTATTTCGACAAACAAACATTAAAAAGCCAATTGATTTGCCTGTATTCTAGTCCTGATCTGAAAGATCGTAATGTTTTCGAATTAATTGATTTTATTCATGAGAATAACCTCGAGGATGCCTTTCCCGAGCTGTTAAAGTTAGCGTATCTTGTTGTAACTATTCCGGCTACAAGTTCTTCCGCGGAACGTGCTTTCTCCTCTCTTAAACGTATCCATACCTATCTGAGAAATACACAAGGTCAAGAGCGTCTTTCCGAATTATCAATGATAGCTATTGAAAAACAGTTGTTGGTAGAATTAAAACGATCACCAACATTTTACTCTGATGTAATTAAATCGTTTCTTAAGAAAGATAGACGACTGCAATTAGAATATAAATAATTTCAGTATTTAAATTCCTTATTAAATTCTATCTAGCTATTTTTTAACTTTCGTTTTGTAACTTTTTGTTTTGTTTTTTGTCTGTAGCCTGTTAGTTCTGTTACGAAGCAAGCAACTATGTACTTACCATAACTTTGTTCCCTCAAGCAATGAAGCAAACCAAACGGCTTTTTTCAAAGCCACCGGAGGTATGCAATTGCTGATATGTTTATTATATTCAATCTAGCACTAGCATGCCTTCAGTGAGCTTTCTGCTTTGGCTACCTCATTCACCGCACGACAAGCAAGAGTGAAATTGAAGAAAGAAGAGGAAAGAAGAAGATGGATGAATTATCTTTTAATTTATTGTACTAGGTACCTAACCAGTAGTTTATGAGAAAATTGCGATGATATACCTACCTTTCAGTCGAAAACTGAACTTTCTTTTTTTGAAATCGGTTAAAATTTTATTGGGCTTGCCTGGTTTTGAAACCCTAGGCCCGCCACTGCCGCCTTCCCAGATGGTTCAGTATGCGTCGGGCATTGTTTACAGCTAAATGAAAAGTTAGATTTGGTTAGATTAGGTAGTCACTTTCAAACCGAAATAAAAAAAGAACCCCAGGACAGATTTCGATAATCTTTTGCCAGAATGATGTCACAACTAGGTTCTTTCATTTCCCTTATGTGTCATAAGTGGAGGATCTTGGACCGCTTTTGCCCATTGTCATTTATTGTATTTTTATAGTAGGGGAGGCGAGGATTCTAATTTGCAGTTACTCGAGCATCATGGCGACCTATTGGATTTGAAAGAATATTTCTTTATAAGTTTCTGACAAGTTTTCTATTTTAGTGGGGGGGAGGGCGTGTAAACAGTTTTAAAACTGTAAAAAAAAAACAGTTGTACAGAAGTACTCGGGAGCGTCAGCTATTTACAGTGTAAACGCGCTTTTCTTTTTCTGATAACCGATACATATTAATCGGACGATTAACTCGAGGGGGCTGTCCGTGGCAAGCGGTTGAAAACCTAAAAAGTGTCGTATTAAAATGTCTGACGATTTGGATGTGGCACAAAGTAATAATTCATATTTCTATTGGTAAAAAAACGTTATCTCGAAATACTCGAGCGCGTTCCATTTTTTTTTTAATTGAACGTTTTTCATGGGGCGATGTCGGTAGAATCACGGAGAAAAGGTGAACTACCTGTTAGTTCGCAACTATCGGTCGTGATTTAATATCCACCATCTTCGATGTACAGACGCCAGCACATCAAGCTTCCACAATCTGTCAGATTTCTTTAATAAAATTTCAACCTTATCACAAGAGTAGAAGGTTAAGGTTTGAATGGTAAAATCTGACAGATTCGGGTAGGTTGACCTGCTGGCATCTGTACATAATGATATACAATTTTTTGAACGTAATTAATCTACCTTTTCGTAATCTGACTCGCTCGAGTATTTCTGTGGATAGATTTTTTCACTAATCTGGCGCGTTCTCCCACACAAGCCCCACCAAATGAAGGGTTGATACTTGGTACAGGTACATTAGAGGGTGCAAGAATTCTCCTTTATGATAATCTGATGCGTCAGTCACATTAAAATTCCCTTCCTGGGCTCCCCGACTAAGGATGCGATCTGACGTCTACTATCAAGAGAAAGTGACGTTGTGTTGTCAGGCAGTTTTTTTAAATTATTCACTGGTGAGGCAATGTCACAACTTTTTGGTCAATGGTGACGTCAGCTACCTCAAAAATTAAAATATTAAAAATAAAAAACTATTGAGCCAATCATAAAAATATTCAAATTAGTTTCTCAAAATGCTCTAAATTTGCAGAAAATAAAATAAAATCGAATGTTTGAAAAATTAAGACAATCCCCATTGCGTTGCCGGAGTGGAGCTGTGTCAATAACGCAATTCTATTGGTTGTTCAAAACACGTCTCGACTCGCACAGCTTTGGTGGAGTCTCGGCCTAAACAGTTTATAAAAGCAGATTTAAATGAGTTACTTTCCTATCTTTTATTTTGCATAAAATATCAGACGTCTAATTAAAAAAAAACATAAAGTAATTAATCACAAATAAAACATCAAATTACACTCACCCACAGCTCTAGCATACCCCATCCTCAGTACCAGTCCATTGACCCCAGTATTACTCAACTGTTCACAGTACTTATCCATCAGCTGCTTGCGTTTCTCCTTAGCGGTCAGATCCCCGTACTTCAAGTTATCATCTTTCAAATAGTGTTCGAATACTAGGGGGAGAGCATAGATCGCCTTTTCACGGATGACTTGAACTTCGTGGGATAAACATTCTTCGATAAGACTAAGCCATTCGTCTGGAAATAATAATAATATAATAATAATATTCCACAACTATCACACAACGCCATCTAGTCCCAAACTAAGCAGAGCTTGTGTTATGGGTACTAGACAACTGATAAACATACTTATATATTTCTAAATACATACATATTATAGATAAATTACACCCAGACACAGAACAAATGATCGTGCTCATCACACAAACATTAGTCCTGGGTGGGAATCGAACCCACGACCTCCGGGATAGCAGTCAGGGTCACTAACCACTAGACCAACAGGCTAGTCAAATAATTTGAATTTGATTAGAAACATCTCAGATCAAAGAAATAGGCAGATATAACGCTCAGAACACGCGAGTGTCTACACCAAAGTTAATACAAAATCAAATTGAGTTACATTCCATAATGTGTTCTTTGTTTTTGAGAACAACTTTTACGATGATTAAAGACACAAGACGGCATATTTTGCCAAAAAACAACAACGACGCGCAGCTTGGTACGTCGCATAGCTTGGTACTGTACTTTGTATACGATTTTGATTTTGTATTAACTTTGGTGGACCCACTCGCGTGTTCTGAGCGCTCTATCTGCCTATTTCTTTAATCTGAGAGAAACATTGAAATTATTGATATTTTAAAATTGTGGTGCTCCTCCACAAACGATGAGGCACTTATTTATTTATTTATTTACTTCAGGCTTCAAGGCCCATATAAAATACTATAATACAATACATTATAAAACTTAACTAATATTATAATAATACAATACATAAACAATACTATATAACACTAATTCACACGAAGAGTCGGCGTCGTGTGTCGCGCGGTGTCAGGTATCCGGCCTCGGAATCGCCGGAACACTACACCTCTCGGCCAAAATTCCTCCTTCGTGAAAGTCGACAGATGTTCAGTCGGCACCCTCACCACAAAAGAATTGAAGTTCACGTTGTGACGAGACTGCAACTGCTCGACCCGCAGGGTAAGCTTGGACTTGATGCGGACATACTCTACAATCATCTCGACCTTTGTAGTGTAGTGCAGCCGGGACACGTACAGCAGCGTCACTGGTACTGCAGGACGCAACAGATGATTCGGTCCGGTCGGTGCGGTACCGCACTGGTTCCGACAAGTGGGCTTTTTCCTCTTCTTCTTCTCAACTTTGATAAAACCATCCTTGTCACACTGGTCTTTCACAGGACCCTGCTGAGGCAGATCCCTTCGTATAGGTACCTGCTTATCCCCTTGCTGCTTAGATTGAGACGCAGCAGGTTTGTTACTGGCAGGTGTGTATTATCGTGCCCTGCCGACTGTTACTTGCAGGAGCTAATGGACCTTTCGGATAGCGCCAAACTCTTGGCCCAATTTTGGGCGGACTCGACATAGATTGCCTTCGACACGATAAGAAGAATAAGACTGTTTTACTTGATTCCTGGTAACATTCAGTCGTGAAACTATCTCAAAAAAAAAAAACGTTGGATTCAGATTATTAAAAATTCTCACCAATGATCGGATGTCCATGGTAAGGCGCGTTGGCTCTGGACAGTGAAGCGATGCAGTGGCAGCAGGCCTGTCTCATGAGCTCTCCGCCCAGACCACGGAACTGTTGGCGAGAGCGGAGAGAGGCCACCAGCCCGCGGACTGACACTGACACGTCCTGGGAGATCAGAGAGTCTGCAAACTTGCCTGAAACAATCAAATCTAATATTTTATTAAAATAAACATTAGTAAAAATAAAGATTTTCTTAGGAAAGGAAAAATTCGATCCGCGGGCAGGATTCGAACCTACGGCCTTCGGATTCAGTACATCCGACGCTCATTTCCAACCGAGCCACCGAGGATCTTACCTGCCGCAGCGAATTCTTCCTTCCATTTCTAACGTCTCATGGTTGTCACCATGAGATAGAAATGAGATGTTAGAATTACATTGATGTATGAATAACATCTCATGGTTGTCACCATGAGATGTTAGAAATTAGTAAAAATACAAATAAACCTAAAAAATACTGATAGTCCTAAAAATTCGATGTTTGTACTAGGTACATTAAACCTGTATCACAGGCGTGTGTTCTAATAATATGACTACGTGGACAATTGGATCTCTTAACAATATTAAACATCCGAATGATTTTTAGAATACTGGAACAAATAGCTTAATTTATCATTACATATCTAACAATAGAACAAAAAACTAAAACATAAATAATGTTAAAATAGATACAAAATATGAAATACATACAAACAATGACGGACCTTATAGTATGTTCTAGACGGATTTAATCCAGCGTCCCAAAAAGGGTGACCTTGCTTGAAGCTTTCCATCTAGTCAGCAGGTGTCATTCAAATTGAAACATGGGGAAGGCCGGTCAAAGCTAATTGTAGATAGCGCCACCATAGCTACGTCCTAATTGGACCAATGAGGTAGTACTATTTTGAAGTACTGTAAAGGTTTTACTGTGAGGACTAACCTCCAAGTTTTGTAAGCGCTGGCAGGATCAAGCCGCTCAATGATTTTCAAATATTAAAAATAAAGAGTAGAATTGTCTAGTACGTTCCAGAGGTAAAACAAATTGTTATGCGTGTGTCAATGAATACAAATTTTAATTCGCTAAAATATTTTACGCTTTTTATTAAATCACACGCCGATCCCTACAGTACCTATAAGATTTGAACCAATGACGATGCTTGGAACAAGCTATGCTAGCGCCATTAGTTCCCCAGTTGCCATCCCCATTCGGGGATACCATCCTCGCCCTACCTATCCCGGGGATAGGTGCGTGTACACAGAGCGAGCAGCCTCGCGAGGCATTTGGCACGCGACGAAATTGCCTCGCGAGCTTTCTTAAAAAAAAAACGCAGTAACAAATAACATACCATTACTCAGTTTCGCCTGAGACAGTGCATAGATAGCTTCACCAATGGCAAGAATAGCTCCATGACGCACGTTCAGGTCAATGGACTCTGTCTTCTTAACCAGCTTCGGAAGCACCTCCGTGGCTACGTATTCAGGGATCTAAAAAAGAATAAGGTGTCTTTATAAAGAAGCAGTTTGTCGGTTCGGACCGGTCGGTATGGATCGGTACTGCAGAGTAAAACAGACTTTGTGTTATAATAATAATAATATAATACATAATAATCTTTATTGACATAAAAGTGTGTTACATTATAAAAGCGCTCATACATAAACGACACAGGTTCTGATTTAGTTTTGCGGTTTCTTTAAAGAAGCTTTGCTTTGTCGATCAGTACCGACCTACTTCTATATGAAGGCATCCATAGGAGTCGAGAAAGTTAGAAGAAGTGGATGAGATGTCATTCGTGTCGTTTCTGTTCGGACGACGCGACTCCATCCATACTACGTCGAACGTTTCGCGACCCGCTCAAGCTGATTAGCGATAGTTATAATACACAGGGTTTTAATCTTAAGGAGGTTGAAAATATCCATGATGCCATCGGGAATATTTAGTTTTCAGCTTCTTAGGAGTGGATAGTTTTATACAAAGCTCCTTTCGCATTTATAATATGAGCATAGCTACACCAACTTCTAAACAACGAGTAGAAGTGATAGCTAGGAGACACGCTCTTAGGCTCTTAGCTCCAAGAGCTCTTAACGCGATCAAGTTTAGGCTGTGAGAAACAGATGGCGCTAGACGACTTCTATAGCTGTCTCTTTCCGTCGTTGTTTTCGTCGTTGAGCGCTCGTGGTAAGGCCTCTGTTCATAGAATGGAGTCAAGCGACGCGTGTCACGGGAAAACAAACATACAACGATAAATAGAGCGTTCAAGGAGAAGCAGCAAAAAATAGTCGAACAATGGCCGACGCGCATCCCTTCCGCCCTGACGCACCGTGTGTCTTATTACGAGGCCTTAGGATGGACATTTCAAGCACTTGAAGTTATAATAACAGACTTACACCCCGCATCTTTTTACTCCGTAATTTTCAAAAAAATGTGAATGCTTGTAATAAACTATGGCAGTAAAGGGTTCGACATTAAATATAATATTATAAAAAAGCTAAAATAAAAGTATAAAATAAACTAATCCTAAATAACCTAAGTAGAACAGAAAATGAAACTACTACATGGAAACTGTCAAGCTACGATTTTGACAATTCTGAATTCAAAAATTCTTGCATCTTATGATGGCCAGTAGGCTATAAATAAACCATAAACTAATGCAATTAATGAGTTCAGCAATGTTTAAATACAAAAGTGTTGTGTCCGAATTTTGCATAATTATATTTCTAGAGATTGAAAAACTTAGATATAATATCTAAAATCAGATTGAACAATAATGTTATTCCATTGGATCAATAGCCGCAAATGACCAAGACGTCCAGAGATAGTTTCCCAGGTATGGCAAAGTGTTACTGGGTTTTGATACCCCAAGAATTACCCCGTAAAAATGTGGAGTACTATAAAGATTCACTTCTGCCAAACCCTTCAGGGTATGCATATCATTGTTATGAAGTTGATCGTGAACCGGTACCGGCACGTTAAGAGGACAATAGCACGAGCGCTTTTTATGGGCGTTAAAAAAGCGCTGAACTTTAACAAACAGGTAAATTGAACTTAAATGTCACCGCCCAGGACATCAATTCAAATACACTTCGAAAGAAAGCGCTGACGTGTGAACATATACATGGGAATGCATTTGTTCTATTTCGTGCGCTTTATTAACGCCCAAGGCTCTAAACATCCATTTAGCATTAAAAACAGGCATTAACCAAAAACATACCTTATCAGTCAGCTTATTAAGCGCTTTAGCAGCTATCTCCCTTATAGCGCAGTCCCAATGTTCCACCTTCAAGTCAACGAGGTGGTCTATGAGAGGCTGCGTGTACTCCGGGTAGGAGGCCACCTGCGGGGCGATCACCAGGTAGGCGTTGTTGCGAGGACCCACGGACTGGAAGTCGGCCGTCGTCAGCACGTCGATACCGTGCGGGAACATGCCGTGACGACCCACGTTCTCTTGGTAAGCTGCTGAGGCGGCGCGGCGGCAGTTGATCTGGGATGGGGAAGGGTTTCTGTAGTAACTGCTTGTGATTTAACATTTTTAAAATATAATCGTCGAGGTCGACCGCGGCGGAGGTGGTGTGACGATCTGATTATGTTTGCAGGGCAGACATGGCCAGAAATTGCCCAAAATAGAGAGTTTTGGAAGAAGAAAGGGGAAGCCTTTGCCCAGCAGTAGGACATTGAATAGGCTATTAAAAAAAAAACCGGTGAGTAAATTCGTTTTATGAATTTCGTTTGGTTGGCAAAGATTAGGATCTAAAGCAAGCTAAGTTTTCAGTATCAATAAATTGCAAATCTAATGGGAGGTTTTCTTTTTGGAGTTTAAAAAAAAAAAGTAGTTTCCAAGAACTCGATAGATGACGTTGAACTGACGGCGTTACTCTAGGAAAAAGATGTATGCCTTCATTTTTGCACAACTCCACGAGGCACAGACTTCGCTTCTTTTTCTCTTGGGACATTAATTTCTTTTTGGCGTGGAAAACTCATTAATTAAAAAGTCTGGTAAATGAATATTTTTTTCTTTTTCCTTGTTGTTATTTATTTTCAAAATGCCATTTGTGTGATGTGATGTGACCACAGATGTGACTGACAATGACATGACATGTACTTTTTGTTTTACGATCTCAAAATTACATACAAGTGAAAAAAACTAAAAATGACGTGAAGTTCAGCGCCATCTATCTATTGACAGGGAAAACATAAAAAGAATAGTCTGGCACATGCCGGTTAGAGTTCCGAAAAATAATACACATTGTATATTTTTTTTTTAATAATATAATAATTCAAGATGGGGCTTGTGACTTCAGGATGTAATAAAAAGGTCACTACAGATGACGTCTTGTAAATTTTTAGAGCGTCTTATCTTCGTCTATTTTAGTTTACGTAACGAAAGAAAAAATACGGGTCAAATATTTTTGATAATGTAACTGACGGTTTAGTAATTTCTTAGTAATAAGATTTTTTGGTACACAAGCTTATTGTGACCGAATTACTTGTGTTAGATATTGCTCTTTTAGACTTATATGCCATTCAATACCTTTTGTATTGTAACGCCTAGACAGCTATAGCGATAAAAAATGTATGAAACAGTAAACTTCAAATAATTCTTACCTCTCTATCAAAACAGGCGGTACTAATCAAAGCATTAGCCAGTGCCGTAGCATACGGCGCGAGTGCGGTGGCGTCGTACGCTCGTGCGAAGGCCCATGCGGCGTGGCACGCGGAGTCCCGGGCCGCGCGCCCCCCGCCCCCGCCCCCCGCCGCCGCGCGCGCCTCGTCCCGACGGAGCGCACTCACCACGCTCGCTATACCGTGACCCACTTGGGTCGGAGACAGGAGCCCGCGACGAGCTATGGATGGAAAAAGGTAACTGTATTTCTTTTTTAACGAAATCCTTATCGCGCGTTGTGAAAGGGGGAAACGGAAAAAATTCTTACGAAAAGTTGGCACGACACTTTTTTGCCTCGCCTCGCACCTCGCGCCTGCACCCCGTGCCCCGTACCCCTCACTCCCCACCACACCCCCGTTCCTCGTGACTCTTATCGTATTGCGGCGTGCACATGTTTCTCTGTCTCTCTCTCTCTCTCTAATAGAAAGCATGCCAGATATTTTCGTTTCGTCTTTCTATTTCGCATTGAACAGGTGTGGTGTTACGACGACTATTTTTGTTAACTTCGTTCCATTCGGGTATCCCTTGACACCTCTCAAGTTTTTTTATGGTGATGTGACTTCTTCAGCACCAATTTTTGGTTTCCAACAAACCACTTTTTTGAAAACCGACCTTAATGGTGGAGATGGATCAAGTTGAATAGGGAGTAGAAATCGACCGATCACACCATTCACACATATTATAAACATAGCATCTTTGCATTTTGCATTTCTCGTCTGATTGTGAAAATCTTGCATATTTCGGCGGTCCCTACGTACAAACGGACATGTCAAAAACCGAGGTTTACAGAAAAGCGTTTTTAAAGTTCTAGTCGCTCTACATAAAATAGGTGAAAACCATTAAAAAGTTATTTAGACAATGCCTACAATGTCCGCACTGCTAGAATAGAAGCCTCTTCGCGATTTGATAGATGTCACACATGACTTTGAACTTTGAGTTATAGAACAACGTTTTCCTCACAATATTTTCAAAGTCGTAACGTGCAAGACAATATTTTCAAACTTATGATGTGCGAGAATCTTTGGGTTGTAAACGTGCGCACGTGCTTCAAAGATTTTGGTTATCGATGAGAATAGTACCATTATTGACATCTAAATTCTTACCCTTAAAAAGATGTCTACCATACCTAATTCAGCCAAAGCCATGCACCCTCCATGCCAGGCCGTCTCCCGTTCGTTCTCAGCGAACAAGGACAGCACACTGTCACACACATCAGCGGCCGCGAGAGCTGGCAACCTCGCACCGATGCGACCGACGCCCTTGGCGGCCGACCATCGGACCACTGTGTCGTCATCACGGAGAGAGCACAGGAGAAGTTCTACTACATCTTCTACCTGAAGAAGGAATTATTACTCTAAGAACTATCAGCGGATCTAAAAAGGTCACTTTGAATTGCCATCACATTCGTAAAATGGAATATGTATTCTATTCTATTGCTCAAGCAATAGAGTAGATATTAGAGCCTATGCACACCACGTTTGTTAAACGCGCCGGTGCAGCGCGTTTTAGAAACGCGCTGCACCGGGGCGTCGACGGTGATTTTTCATCAGAGCAGTTTGTTGTCATTTGTTCTAGGCTGCATCTGACTTGTGTGTGTATCGCGTCTACATCATGTCAAACGCGCTGCACCGGCGCGTTTAAAAAACGTGGTGTGCATAGGTTCTTAGATAAAGAACAATTTTTCAACATTGCCAAAGTAGAGTTTTCAAATCCCCAGTGCTGGATTGAATAGTTGAATAAAAATCGCGTTGCGGGAGTCGAAACAGAAGAAACTTCTCACCAAAGAGAAAAAAATCTGTTCATTCATTGCATTAACATTATTTGAGGATTTTGTCAAATAATACAATAAAAATAACAAATACAACTAACTTAGACGAAGTCTTGAATATGAGGCTTCCTCGAACCCGTATTACCAATAGATCTTTTATATTTTTAAACACAAAATATGTACAGTAAAGTAATCTACAAGTATTCAAGTTGAAAAATCAATAGTCTGCACTATTCATGTCATACCTCCTGAGGAATATCCTGATCATCATCATCAGGGGGTGAGGTGATGGGTTCAGTGTCCCCAGCGGCCGCGACTCCTCCCAAAGTCACAGCTAGAGAGCGAGAACCGCGCGTGTAGCGCCATGACACCACGCGCGGCCGGAGGAATGTTAGACCTTGGATAATGTAAGAGATAATTATTATACTAAAAAAAATCTTAAGGAAAAGGAAAAAATATTGGTCTTATGGATTTAGATTTCTTCATAATGTCAAAGTTACAAAAAAATAACATACATATTTCTTGTAAACACATAAACAAAAATTTTGAAAAACATTGATTGTTGTTTTACACATAAACAGATTGTTTATCTTTAGAATCTGTGGTCATTTTATAATGTTTGATAAATAAACATCAAAAAAGTGACAAAATATTTTTAGATGTCTTACCTAATCTTTGCACAATCTTCACACCATACTTCCTGACCAACATCGCCTTATGCTGCTGATAGTTCTGTTTAGTGACCCAAGAGAGTAACTTTGGGGCCAACGGTAGAAGATCATCTCTCTTCCCATGTTTTAAAACTGCTGCAACCGCAGCCAGCACTCCGTAGTGGATTGTCTCCTCTTCTTGGAGATTGGAATGTAGATCACAGGCCCAATCAAAGAATGCACCCATGTAAAGCTCTTTTACATCAGACCTACAAGAAGACAGTAATTCAGATTTTATTAAAAGACTGGGCTGCCTAGCTGAACACTGAATTGTTATCAATTGTCAGAACTAGTTTGTATGATCTACAAGTAGAGGTTCCGGTCCCGGGACTTGTGTATTACATTACATGATCCAAGAATGTAAAGGGCTATTGAAGTCTTGAAGACCACAGTGAATTTTAGTCAGTAAGTCTGACAGACCCTCCTGCTCTGCCCTGGGTGGGAGGTAGGGTTGCCAACTATACTGTTTTAAACAGTATTCTACTGTTTTTCACTAAATTATACTTTTTACTGTTTAACAAAAAAAAAGTATACAAAATACTGTTTTCAGCATCAAAATGCAGACACATTATTATGTGTTACATTTAGACGCTCACAATTTTTTTTATTAAGTCAGAGGGCACACAGTGTGCGCCTTCTGACTTAATAAAAAAAATTAAATAAATACTGTTTGTTTTGCTAAAATACTGTTTAATAATCTTCATAGACCTGAATATACTTTATTTTTTGTAAAAAAAGTTGGCAACCCTAGTGGGAGGGCTCATTTCATGATTTTAACAATGTCTTATGTAGATCTCAAATCAACAATACTCAAAAATTAATAAGAAACCTCCTGATTTTAAGATCTAAACTTTAAAAAAAACTGTAAGAAAATTGCATATGGTTTACTGCACAAGTCAATTGATCAAGATCAAGTCAAGTGATTATGAGACTTATTATAATTTTGATATCTGTTTTTTTTTATATCATACCTTATAAGGAATTTGGAAGCTAAATAAGCACTGGCCTCAGCACATGAGTCCCTGCTCATTGCATAAGTCTTGCAAATATTAAAAATTCTCTCCATCACTGTCAGTTTCTTGGCTCCCTCAGCCACATCTAAAATGAGTCATTCTATCAATCTTTTTGTTTCATAATGTGGAACATAGAAAGATTGAGAGGAAAAAAAGGCCTCCAGATTAATAAAACACACTCAAAGCATTTATTTTCATTAATCTAATACATGCTGGGCAAAACCATTGGTTCAATTTCACCAAAATCAGTAGTTCAATTTTTTTATAGGAGTTTGCTAAAAGTATAAGTATAAATGGTTCTGAGTTTATAGAAGGCCATTAAATAAAAAACTGAGATTCTTAAGTGATGACAAAAGACAATGACAACCTTAGAGGGACAGTCTGCTTGGGTTGGGGGACTAACAAATTACCCTGTCGTAAAGGGCTATTGCAGAACACGGTGGATTTTAGTTAGTACAAGTCTTACAATCCCTCCTGCCCTGCCCTGGGTGAGAGGACTCATTTGATGATGCTACCATAATAAAAAAATGGTGGCAAAATGTGTAGAACTGTTACCTGGTTGCCCTGGTGCAAAGCCATCAAGGCGGCTCATATGGAAAGGAATGATGACCACTATAGAGAGCCACAGCAGCAGAACAAATCTGCTCCTCCACGTCTCCTTGTCATTTGGGTCCTGAGCCTCCAGGAATGTTAATACTGTTAGAAGATCAGACACCTGAAATGTAAAGAAAGATTTGTAGTTTCTATGGAATGATACTGATTGATACTGCTAGTCTACATCATCCCTTAGTCCTACTACTATTATAAAGGCGAAAGTTTGTAAGTATGGATGTATGGATGTTTGTTACTCTTTCACGCAAAAACCTGTGAACGGATTTGGCTAAAATTTGGTACACAGATAGTTTATAACCTGGATTAACACATAGGATAGTTTTTATCCCGATTTTATGTTCCCTGGGGATAATTTTCGAGTTGTAGCGGGTGAAGCCGCTGGCAACAGCTAGTATTTTTATAAATTAAAGAAAATATGGATGGATAGTATTGAGTCATCATCATCATTAAAATAATTGGACAACATGGTTAGCGTAGTGCTGAGCGATTGGACTGCTGCGCAGTGTGTCACAGGTTTGATTCCCACACAGAACAAATATTTGTATGACCTACAAGTATTTGTTAAGGGTCTGGGTGTTTGTGTTTGTTTCTATGTTTGTAAACACACCAACGATACAGGAGAAATTCCTAGTGTGGGGCAAAGTTTAAAAAAAAATCGTTAGTTCTTTTACAATTATATTGGGTGGGTAGTCTAACATGGATAGATCATTTTACAGGGAGCTAATCTGACGTCCACAACCTAGTTTAGTGAAATATTAAAAAAAATAATTAAACAAGTTATAAACTTTTTGAAAGAAACCTTACCTCATGTGGAAGATGCCTAATGACAATTTTATACCCTCTTACTCTGATAATTTGATACATGTAGTTGAAAGTCGCATGCTTTAATTCAAACGGCGTGTCTTTATCTTTGATCAGGACCAGAAACTTTGACAACATCTTGTCCAAATGAGGATCAAGCAGATGTGGTTGCTCATAGTATTGTTTCAAAATAGCATAAAGTTTATCATATTCCACTTCGAAAGCTGGCGTGTTATAGATGTTTTTAACATTGTCGATCATATTTAAAACATCTTCTATTTCTGAAAAGTGCTCCAAAGCGCATCCCAGGCCGATATTGTCGCATTCATCGTCCCGGTTCATGTCAGTATCGAGCCCAACCATTTTCAAAACACTGTTGTGCTAAAAAAATAGAGAATAATATTCAAAGAAAGTCTGACGAAAACAAAATTATTAGTAATACTTTATATCCAGGAATAATCTAGATTACTCACACAGCAAACTACAAAAAACAATTTTTATTTTGCAAAGCGGATGCTTTTGTTTGAAATGACACTGACATACCAAATATGTCATCAATGACAATGACAGCAAAACAGAAAAAGTTTCCCTTATTAGAAAGAGATAGCAATAAATGGATGCTTCAAATATTAAAAAGTCTTAGATGTCGTTCCCCTATATCCGGTCCTAAAAGCACAACCTTGTGCACCTAAAGCCTCCTCTACACAATCGGCCATGATCGACACTCGTTGATCGTCTGTGATCGGCAATGTAATCGTCACAATCATTGTGCATGCATCCACACGATCGTCCGTGATCATTTATTGAATTGCAAGCCTGCAAGATGGACGTGGAGGTTATATTAATTTTATTTCCGTTTAAAATAATTTCATCAATGTAGTTGAATGAAAAGTTGAGAAAAAAATATGGAAGAAGAGAATATGGTGGTGTATGATGTATGAGCATTCATCGTAGAACAAAGTAAATACCTACCTAAGATTCAATTTAATCGGTAGATAATCCTATAGGCTAGGGGCCGTAAAAATTGTTACTTATTTGTCAAAAATATCACGTATTTTATTTTTGTAAATTATACCAAATTAAAAAAAATATATAAGAAATTAGAATGATAAAAAATATTAAGTAAATAAAAATAAAATGTTTAATCGAAAAAAGTAAAAATAAATGTAATTAATTCATTAATAAATTAGTCCGTATTAAATTCTCTTAAATACGGACTAAAAAAATTGTAATTATTTTGACCCTGGACACTGTTCTGGACACTACCATATGCGTGCGCACGGCTCGCTGTCCTCCAGGTAAATGAATGATCGGCGATCGTGTGGGCACGCAACGCCAACTACAAGCGATTCCCTTTGATGCGTGCCCGAAAAACCGACAACTCACCGATCGCCGCGATCATGGCGACGATTAAGGACGATGATGGGCGACTACAGGCAAGTAGCCCTTCTACACGATCGTGCTCGCCTGTAATCGCCCATCATGGCCGATTGTGAAGAGGAGGCTTAAAACAGTACCTCTAGCGCCACATCTAGCGCATGATCGGGCCAATCTTCAATTTTTGAACTTCCGTTTTGGATAATGACGCCCGATACTTTTACTGCTGGTGCAACCATCCATTGACAAAAAACGAAAATATATATTATTTTAATTTCATTTTAGTTAAACGTAATTAAAATAATGTATATTTTTGTTTTTTGTCAATGGATGGTTGCACCAGCAGTAAAAGTATCGGGCGTCATTATCCAAAACGGAAGTTCAAAAATTGAAGATTGACCCATTCATTGATTTAGATTTAGGAAATGGACTGCGCCTTCCCTAGCCAACTAAAAGTTAAAAATTGCCATACTCTAGAAAAAGACTTACCAGTGGCCACTGCTATAGGGCGACACGGAAAGGGAAGCGGTCGCTTCTTTCTGCGTGAAGGAGAGGACAGCCTCAAACTTACAACGGTCGTCGCGAAGTGATTTCTGGCCACAGTAAACGCGGGCAGCGAGTAATAGGTGACTCACCATCCGTCATGGATGTGATCCAAACGCCCCTCGAAACAACTGTCAGTAATATGACGGGACCCCTCTCAGAGAGCCATAGTCTGCCAGGATAGCGGGACCCTGAAACGGAAAGGGCTTCACCGTGTTCACCGTGGATTTCAGTCAGTACGAGTCGGATAGTTCCTCCCGTCTCGCGTCCCGCCCAGGGCAGATTATTTTACCACTACTTCATTTAATTTTGATGATTATACCAGGATTGAAAAAGGCCTAGCCTATTCGATGTAATACATAAAATCAACCACAATTTTATTCAGGGCAAGTCTTTTGCGGGATTTTACGAGTTATGTACCTCAGCTCTGGAATGCACAGTGTGATCCGGAACAGTGTGGTCCTTATAATGCAATTAAACTTAGAAAAATAAAAGGTCTTAGCGTCTTATTGTGCTAATTCATTTAATTTCAATGACATCATGTTTAATTATGAGCGTGAAAGTAAAGAAAAGCGTGCAGTTAATCACAATATGACGCCAAGGCTGTCCTATTCTCTGTTGAAATGGGTAGTAACAAATAAAACAGATTCATTCTTCGATAAAAACAATGTAACGTTTATTTCTTTTTCTTATTATTCTTAAACTTAAGTTTCTGCTTAATCTTCTCCTTCCGTATTCTTTCCTTGACAATCTGTTGTTTGTTCTTAAATTCTTTAGACTTGGCCTCTGCTGATTTCTTCGCGATGCGTTCGTTGTGTTTCACCCAGTGGGGCCGGAACTCTGATGCTGTAGGGACAAAATAAGAATGTTACTACTTTTTTACAAGGGAAAGTTTGTGCGAATGCATTTTAATGTTCTTTCACGTTTTTCTAGTTGGCAGGATTTGACAGATTTTATAAGTCCCGAAATAATTTAGTTACTAGGTGGCGCTGTCATCGCGCACAAGACGATTCAAGATTCCGTAGCAATTAAAAAGTTTTGGAATATATTTTTTTACTCACAAAACGCTCTTATAAACTCACCAGATTTCTTCCTATTAGTATCGTGTCCCTGTTCATCATCAGAGCCTGCATCAGCCACGTTCCGTTTCCGCCACTCGTCATATCGTCCACTGCGGTAGGACGCCGGCACACGACCGCCGCTCTCTGTACGGATCATTTTACGTCCACCGTCCTGAAGGAAAAAGGTATTACATATTACTAAACAATGAAACATTTTTATCCTAGTAGGGGTAAAAGAAAACATTGTTATCCTAGGGGTGAAAGTAACTTGTTTAGTCCCGAGGTGGGGTTTGGCGCCCGATAGTAAGTTTTTTTTTATTATTTAGTAAATATTTCTACGGTAAAGGGTTTCCGAAACAGACAACGGACCCCTTTAATAAATACTAGCAAATCAACTGCGATTGCTGTCACATTGTTTCTGCTAGATAGAGCGGAAGGGACTCTGACTCTCATTTTTATACTGTGACTGACTGACTGACAAAAAATCCACCTATATTAGTTCGCCTCCCTTTACGTTCCAGGCTTACAAGTCTAGACCCATCAGTTTAGCAAAATCTCTTGAGAGTGGAACACGACGTAAATTCGACCCGAGCATGGCCCTTTTGATAGGACGGCTAGTAACCCATTACTCGACGTCCGCAAGCTCGACCTGCGATGACCGGAAAATCCTTTCCGACGTCCGACACCCTAGGGTTCTACCAATGAAACTGGATCGTGAGGAGAAAGAGGATATTCAACACCCTTGACATAAGGTTCAAAATATATAATCTCGTTATAACATTATACTTGTTCAGAAGTATAAGGATCGAACTGCTGCGTAGCGTGTCGCGGGATCGATTCGCGCCCGGAATAAATATTTGTATGATCTACAAGTAGTTATTTCGGGTCTGGGTTTTAGAGGGGTAAGGTAAAAAAAAATGTATTTAATTCCTATGACGTGTTATATAACACGTCATGAACGAACATCGCGGCGCTTGAAAACGGCGACAAAACTTGAACTAAATATACGCGTGAGAAAGAGAAAGAAAATATGACACCGTACGGCGGGAGGGAGACGCAACTAAGCGCAATGTGGCCAATTGGCTTCATTTTTTGTTGCCGTTTTAGAGTGCGGACAACAACGACGATATAATACTAGACTTGTAATAACAGGCGACCGATGTCTGCCAACACATTAGGCAAAAAAGTCTTATATTCGTCATATTCGTCTCATTTCGACCAATCCTGTGAGCCGTAAACATACATTGAGACAGCACAGACCTTGAGTTAGCCAATCACAACGCAGTACCCCGTCCCCCTCGCTTACGTAGTACCTCAGCAACTTGGCAGAATAGTTTGTTCTTTAGATCGTGCATGCGGAGTCTAGTATTATATCGTCGTTGGCGGACAACGTATCTATAGTTTATATATCGTTGTAAAATTCACACATACCGGATCAACATGCACCATCTTCTTCCTTTTCCGGTCCCAGCGCTGCATCGCTTTACTGGCGCGAGCGGCGTCCCCGCTGTCCGCGTGCAATTCTAATTGAGCTTGTTCAGCACCCACTGCGAAGTTTACTGCCATTCTGAAAACCACATTGGTTTTCTTTAGAAGATTTTAAACTTTATTACAATAAAAGAAAGTTCATTTTTGATGGGGAAATTAATTGATGTGCTGACGTTTTTATTGAGAATGTCTGTGCACCTCACTATGTGATTTTCTTTATAGTCTATGCCATTTTTGACAGAACCTCTATTCTAATGTTCTTTTACTCTGTGGTCTCCTGTGTAAAACCTGAACATGTAAGCTTGTTAAAATATTTATCAATAAATACCACAAGATTGAAAATGGATCGTGTTTTAATCTCAACAGTTTTTACATACACTACTCGAAAGATCGTGACTGTAATACTATTAAAATTTAAGTAAGTCAGCGAAAATATTTGGCTAGTCCCACAGAAAATAGGGTCAAAACACTGATGACTTGATGTTGAATCTAGCATCAAATCCTTGTCGCGGGACAAAGGTACTTATATGGCTATTGAAGGACACCGTAGATTTTAGACAGTAGAAGCCTGACAGTCCCTCCCGCCCTGCCCTGGGTGAGAGGACTCATTTGATGATTTAACCACGCAAAACAATCGCATCAAAACCTTGCCAATGAAAGGCAACAGCACTATATAAGAGAACATCACGTACTAGCGAAAGGAACTGTCCGAACCTGCCTGTCTTTTACGTTCCAGGGTCATAACTAGCTTATACAGTCCCTGTCAATTGCCACTTACCCCATTTCAGTATGTTGATCGCTAGCGAAATGTGAGATGTAGTTCTCATCGCGAACGACTTCCTTTTTCTTCTTCTTTGGCGGCTGGTTCGGAGGTCTGCTTGGTTTTGTGTTGCTAGTGTCTTCTGGAACTACGCCTTCAGCCTAGAAACGTAATTTTTAACGAATGAATGAGAATAAAGGGCTTCACACACAGCAGCTATAATGTAAAGATGCACATTATAGCATGATAAATCTCATTACATCTTTCCATAGAGATTCGAAGATGTAAAAATATACATTATAGCTGCAGTGTGTGGTCTCCTGACGATTTTTATGGAAACATGTAATGAGATATATCGTGCTGTAATGTACATCTTTACATTATAGCTGCTGTGTGTGAAGCCCTTTAGAAGGTAAAGGAGATTTTAGAAGTAAGCCTCTAAAGGGCGCAAGGTATCCCGGTCCTGCGGGCCTATTATGACGTATGGGGAGTGTAGTTCCACTGTGGGAAAGAGACAGCGATATATAAGTGGTCTCGTTCCTATAGTGGAACTACTCACGCTTTAAGACGTCATGATGGGCCACCTGGGGGGGTATTACAACGTCTTAAAACCAGGCTTGCTCCGGCGAGTTAAAGTGACAGAGCTATACAAGTCGTCTAGCGCCATCTCGTTCACTCACTGGAACTAGCCTGGTAATAAGACGTCATAATACGGCCGTAGATCTATCTTATTGATCACATAACGCCCCAAGCTAAAAATAAATCTGTACTTTCATAATGTAAGTGTCTTAGCAAGTCTCACCGCCAGTTTCTTGATGTCCCGAACTTTCTGAACAGTCTTTCCATGTACTTGTTTCTTCTTCTTCATAGCTAAATACATTGGTGAATCGTTCTTAGCTGATAACTCTAGAATTGTCTGGAACAAATAAATAGTCGTTCAAAAACTGTGTTAAACAATAGAAGGTAACATTCTAAAGAGTTTGCCAAAGAATTTACCGTAATTTTATCATGTATTTTAGGATGACTTACGCCTTCTTCATGACTTATCGATATAGGAATAATCGTAAGAGATGTGAAAAAGCTATGGAGCAGATAATTTAAAAAAAAATAGTTTAGTCTACTTATCCATAAAACATGTTAACACAACTATTGTTACTACCAACACTTGCAATACGAAAACCAACTTTACTGCTACGAAATAAAGACGCTGTCTATGCAAATTAATAACTGATACTGCTAGCCTACATCATCCCACTGCTGGCAAAAGCCTCTCCCCATGATGATTTCCAGTTTTCACGATCCAGGGCCAAAGTGGACCATTGGTCATAGGTTTTATCAAGCTCGTCACACCATCTCGTAGAAATTAATAACATTAAAAAATAAATACTTACTCCTTTAGGCGTATAGTTCTTAATCTTCTCAATCATATCGACAGCAGCACTGTCGTTTTCGTCCACTAAGAACGGATGCGTGAGTACTGGGAATGAAGTGATCTTCGCTCGCTTGTTCGCTTCAGCCGACGCGGGCTCGCGCCATTTTATATATTGCTGCCAACCGCGACCGCACACGCGGGCTGCGTCTTCCTGTTAACAAAATTATTAGTCAATTCAGTGGCGGATTAAAAGATTCCGAGGCCCTAAGCACAGAGCCTGTGTAGGCCCTCTATTGCTTAAATTGGGAAGGTAGAAAGTATAAAATGAAAGTTTCATCAAAATAGAAAGAGCTTTTTTTTCCTTGCCTTATTCAGAGCAAACGCTCAGGGGGCAGCCGCAGGGCCCTGCGGGTGTATGAAGGTCACTCCCGGACCGCTTTCGTTATTTTGGAAATGTAGATGAATCTCGATAAAATGTAGGAAAAAAATGAAACGCCAGAACAGGGGCCTCAAGCACGTGCTTGTAGTGCTTATACGTTAATACGCCACTGAGTCAATTATACGAGTACTTGTCCAACCAAGATAGATTGTTGAAGGGAATTTAATCTTAGAATATCGTGATAAAATTGACAAGTCAATAAGGCAAGGAACCTTTGAAGAAATAGGACTTGTATGGCGTAAAATTAATAAAACACACTTTTATTCCTTTAGAATTCGCTTTTCTGGTATGATGCACTCTCTTCCAAGAAAGCTTTTCCTTCCCACATCTTCCACTTTTCATAAACAAGCGCATCTTAAAACTTTTACCGAGAAAATAATTGAAGGCAAGCAAGCAGTATAAAACAAGACTTAGGTATCACATAGCCAGAATGATACACTATCAAGCTTATCATTATTCCGTATAAAAAACTGAATAGATACTCACAATTTCCGAATAATTCTTCTCCCAAGCTCTGACATCCTGGTGCCGTAATTCCAACTGCGAGGTAGGAATAGCTCCCCACACTCCACTGGGACACGCCAGACCCCTCTCCTTCACTTGTGCAGGTGATATCATCTCGGCTCCAAGGAACAGTTGCAGGTCTAACAGATGTGCGACGTCTTCTGGAGCTATGAGGGAGAACGCACGACCGGCGCGACCAGCTCGGGCACTGCGACCTGCAAGATAACTCTTTGGTTAAAGATTGTGATTTTGGTGTACACCTACTTAAAATGATTTAGCTGTGGGATTTGCACAGCAATTTCATAAAGTGCGAAGTTTCGCGGCAAAATGTGGGAACTCATAATAAGGAAAACAAATTGATTATACTCTGGCCAAAGCATTTTTTTTTAATGAGGCCAATGATCAGATATAATAGAAAGGTACATCAGAGATTTTTTTAAGAGAAATTATGGCATAAGTGCAAATCAAGAGCAAGCATCTAGTATTCTCAACTTCTCACGTCATTGGCGTAAGGTCAAAATTTCAATAACTGACTCAAGCTCAATAAATAAATTCACTATGAACTCACCGACTCTGTGCACAAAAAGTTTCGGTTTTGCAGGGAAGTTGTAGTTAATAACTGTATCTAAAGCCGGTAGATCCAACCCTCTAGCGGCGACATCTGTCACTATGAGTACAGAACACTTCTGATTTGTAAAGCGGCCGAGCGCTATCTTACGCGCTGAGGCGTCTAGACCAGAATACGCGTATGTGGAAGATATGCCTGCTTGTTGAAGAACCTGAGAAATGAAACAAGTAATTATGCGATACTGCAGTGCCTCGAAAACCAAGCCTTGTTCCCTTTTTATTGTTCAAATATTCAATTTTCATAGATTCGAAAACCATAGATTAATTAAGGGAACATTTAACTATTTTGCTATATGTACTTTTCGATGATATGCAATATTTTAGCCAAAATTGTGTTAGTTTTATGTTTATCAGAAAAAGAAAAGGCCACTACAATTTACCTAAAGAATTAACTTACCAGATTCAAATACTCCACATGATGCTTAGTAGCAGCAAAAACAACAGCTTGTGGAGTTTTTGAAGTTAAAACTCTATCCAACAGTATTAATAAGGCAGCAGTTTTCAGTTCTGCTCTTACTGCGATCCAACCAAGCCACAAAGTAGATGGTAACTTCCAATCAACATCCAATCTTACTAATGTGGGGTCTGTCAGACCCGCTCTAGCGAATTCTACAAGCATTTTGGGCAATGTCGCAGAAAACAATAAAGTTTGACGGGTTGATGGTAAACGGGCGACGATTTCTCGGAGTTGTTCGCCAAAACCTAGCTCGAAGAGGCGGTCAGCTTCGTCAAATACTATGACTCCTGTAAAAATAAAGTGAAATAAGTTGTTAATTTTTTTAACTGAATGAAATTTTTCAATATTTATGTTGATAGGGCTATTAACCCTCTGGGTAACATGAGTGCGGGATTGCGAGCGGCGAGCAGTGGGTAGCTCGCCCCTCAATGAAATACGCCAGGCCCAGACCATGGACATGTTGTGATCCACAAGCACCTCAAGGAGCTGTCAGTGGGACCCCTATAGGGCCAGACATGGGACCATCTATAAAGGAAACTGTGACCCTGGAACGCCAATGGCAACAGAAAGGACAAGGTGGGTTTTTAGTCAGTAAGTCTGATAGATATACTGTGTCGTCCCACACATTCAATGATTTTAACACTAAAAACAGGGGCTATGAAGTAGTAGCCCTAACTGGGTAAGACATAAGGTTATTTTTATATTGAATACCTTTTTTTGAAGAACTATTACTTATGTAGCATTTTAACAGCATAGGAAAATTCCTTACTTATATTATCAAGCTTCAAGCTCATTTCAATACAGATGTGTAAAAATCTTCCAGGAGTTGCCACCACAATATCTGGAGCTGTGCCTGACATCACACTGAACTGCTGTTCTATAGACTCTCCACCCAGGATAGCTGCTGAGGACAAGCCGGTAAACTTGCCCAGTTCTCGAACAAATTTTAATGTCTGGAAAAATTTGGTAAAATAGTAAATTTTTAGAATGGTGACAATTCTTTCAGCAGTATTTACTGATTAGCAAACTTTTACTCCGCATCGAAAAACTCATCCTCAACACTGTCATCTGGCAATGTGCCCGAGAGACTGGCGGCGTTGCCTCTGAATGGCAATACTTAGCCTCGGGCCAAGGTAAAAGCCAGCTCTTGGGTCACGGGAAAACATTAGCAAAGAAAAAAAAAAAACTAAAAAGTTACAGTTTTAAGTTCTATTTTAGATTCATCTGATGTCCCATTTTATAAGTGAGTATATTTATAGGAAAAAGAAGGTTCTTATTTCTTCATTGAGATTGGGAACATAGCCAAATTCGAGATTGGGTTCATAGCCTAGTAATAATGTAAGAGGACCTATTTGATGATTTTACCATGAAATAAAAGGGAATAATAAAGGTCTGAGCAAGTCTTTACAAATTCATAAATGATACCTAAAACTTAATTACCTGTAATGCCAACTCCCTTGTAGGTGATAGTATCAAGGCCCTGAAATTTTTGCCAGGCATAGGTTTACTGTTTGGAGCCAGCAGTTTCTCCAGAATTGGAAGTACGAAACAGGCTGTCTTACCCGACCCTGTTCGGGCCATAGCCACCACATCTTTGCCTGTCAATGCTAGAGGGATCGTCTGAAATAAATAAACATAATTTATACTAGTATCCTATTTATGTAAAAAGGAACTTGTAACACCAAAACTAAGAGTTTAGGTTGTAGAGTAGTATTAATTATTCTACGTCAACTAATGCCTTAAATCTAAGTATTTGTGCAATAATTTAACTAAGTTTGTTTGAGGTTAGGTAAGTAATAATTTATTTTTTCTACCTACCTTGCGCTGTATTGGTGTCGGCTGCTTATATCCCCTTTTCGTTATACCTTTAAGTATCGGGAAACTTAATCCCATCGACTGGAAACCACCAGAACTCTTCTTTTTCTTCTTATTACTTTGAGAATCATCTTGTGCTTCTTCTTCATCAGGGGCATCAAAACCCGGAAGATGATCTTCCAGATCTTTGATTTTCGCCATTTTCACTATTTTTAATTGAATAAATTCGAGTTTTAACGCATAATTAATTAATTAAATCGGACGCACGTGAAATAAACGTGCATGTTTTTATTTTGACATTTCACCCACAGATTACTTATATGTAGCAAGCTAATTTCACCACACAGAAAATGACAGTGACACTGACAGAGAGATTTTTTTTTTTCTTCGCCCTTTTTGGGCAGGCTAAGGTCTTAGACCATACCGCCTCACTGACAGAGAGATGAGATGACAGTCTTTTTAATTTTTCTGACACAGCTTCAAAGCTTTTAATCATGCTTTTAATCCGAAAAGAGAAAAAAAAAGTACACAGACACCGTTTTTGTAACCCTCAGCATTTGCAAAGTCTTAAGTTACAGATTAGGGTAGGTTAGATACACAGAGTACACTATAATAGGGGTAGGTTGATGTGCTGGCGTCTGTACTTATGTTTCTGGCATCTACAAAGTACAAAGCCGCTCTGCCTACGTTTAAGGTGCATTCACATACATCAGCCACGTCTCGTCACGTCACCGACAACTGTGACGGTTTGTGTCCACCAGTCACCGTCACGTCGCCGGTTTGACTGAATCATTGAAAAACAACATCAGTCAAGTTATGGGTTGGTCACACGATCAAGTCATCTCAAGATCAATTTTATTTAGATCATGTGCCGATGCCTGACGTGTGGAAACAAAGTCATACTAGGAGTATAACAGCATTTTTTTTTTTAATCTGGGCCTTTGACTGATGTGTGAATGCACCTTTATGAACCAAACCCAAGTCGCCGCCTTTGCTCGGCACTCGTCTGCTCGCTTCTATTCTACACCAATGCAGCAACTAGCAACCTGTGTTGTCATATTTTATCATGTTAAAAATGCCGAAGCTATTTTCATTACGTTGTCTAGTAAAGGCATCATCTATCCGTACCCAACAGTGCCGACACGTTCCGTGACGTGAGGTCTTAATTTCTCTTGTACGGTGTGTGCGTTTACAAACAAATTAAATACACAAATATACAAACTCGGAATGATAATTATTTGTAAGTCATGCAAGTATTTATTCCGTGGGGAACCCATATCACGCTGCGCAGTAGCCAATCGTTTAGCCACTGCGCTGTGCCAACCAGATTATTTAATCGTGGTAAAATCAGGGTAAAACCGTCAAACGATAGCTCCCATCCACAGCGGGACGGGATTGACAAAAATCCACGGCGTCGCGTCCTTTTCCTATGGCCCTTTACGTTCCAGTTTCACGGTTACTGACGAGACAGTCCCGCGAACCCACGCTAAAACTGAACAAATGCAATAATGTATTTAAGTTCAGGGCTGTTAAGGGAAATAAAAGTCGCATAAAAAATCATGATTATGTATATTTAAAAAAATTAAGATAAACGATAGATGTTAGAGTACCTACTTACAATTATCTGTACATGATGATAAATAACGAATTAATTACGAGGAAAAGTTAGTTTCGGACATTTGCAATATTTTCTTAAACAGAATAATTTAATATTGACCGTAAGCGAAAACGTTTATATACAGATATAAATATAATTTTCAACTTGAAACAAATATGAGACTTTACTGAATATAATAATTATTTAAAGGTACGTCAATTATAAACTATCTATTTGTCCAATGCGACATTACAATAGTTCACCCACACACAAATATAATGGTAATAAATATGGATTTATTAAGGCTACATTTCAAGCTGAGAGGCAATTTATACAAAACTATGAGTAGCGTCATTAAAAGGCCAGTTTACATCGAATGATAGTCTAGAACGCCTAGCAGAAGACCTAAGTACACAATAAAGCGCAAAAATATATTTAAAACAATCTAGAAATAAGGCATATTATTGATTGATTCATGTACAGATCCCATATATTTACGAGTAAGTAAATAGAAGCTAAAAATATTAAAATAAATACCCGCGTTCTGTTAAATCCCAAACGCCATGTTATAGTGGTGCAATAGGGGAAGGCATCTGTCTCCAGTCTTCATGCATAAAATCACACTATTAACGACGCAAATGTCTACAGTTTTCACAATGAAAATCAAAACATCGACGTAAGCTGGCCTTAAATAGTATAATAAAGTCAACTAAAACTTGACACTGTAATCTATTATCGTATTATACAAGAAATACAAAAAAAAATATATGACGTCATAAAATAAAATGCATGGTATATACATCCTTGCCTCGACAGACGTTTCTGGCTGTAAATCGGGCAATATAATTTTGATATAAAGAGCATTATATCTGTGACTGACTTTCCTATCACTACAGTAGAGTTTGATTAACCTATTTAGAACAGCGCGGGTCAGATCAAAAGGAGAGCGTTTTCTAGATCTTTCTCCATTCGATCCCAAATACTTAGGTTAATCAGGGCTCTACTGCATGTCTTTACTTAACGTATGTCATTTATAGTTGAGAAAATTGGAATATTAGAGTGAACATATTTAAAAATATAAACAACTCGTCATTGCTATAGTTAAAAATTTGGCAACATTCTCACTCCCTTTACAAACCTTAGATGTCGAAAGGTCAATGATACGAGGTAAAATATTCTAATCAATGTTAACTCTTTCATTTCAAAGTACAATATTGGTTCCATTACCTAACTCATGGCAGCACTGCCCACAACACAGAATAACAATAACCCCATATATCATGCATACATTGATATAATTCATAAAACGTCTATTTTGTTATATAGATCCACCTAATTTATTTTGGTGTCTCTGAGTCTATCTAGCGTTGGACATTTAACAATAAGATTTTCGATTTCCATATTATTCTAAAAGTATTTAACATCTAAAACAATGCCAGTTTTACATGTTCCTTTGGCATATCGTTCGCATTCATGTCAGTAACAGCAATTTTATTTTATCATTCGTTTCGCATTCACGACTTCCAATGTACATACAGGATAAAACTTAAATTTAATCGGCTAAGAAACCTAAACCTAAACCACTCTTCACGCCTGAACAATCAGTCTTCTCATTGCGAAAATTATCATAATTTCATTTTATTATTTACATATTTTTATTTTAGAATTTTTTAACATTCTATTTGCACAGTAACCTTTATACATGAAAAATATTAATCTGTCAATCTGTTAACTTTACAAAGCACTATCGGGATCTACAGTGGACGGGTCAAACATATTCGTGAATGATCGAGAGTCAATGTTTGAGCAAATAAGACAAAGATTCCAAGGTACAGCGTGTGTCAGTGGGTTATGGCACTACAATTTACAAAATCTACGTGATGTAAGCTACGATTTACAAGTTAACATAGTGAATCTCAAATTTTCTAAACCAATATGTGGATTGAAGATCGATGTCAACTCTCTAAAACACTCTGTACAATGAGAAAGTATGAGTTTCAGTGAGAGAGCGATAACACATTCAATTCAAATATTACTAAAGAATCTCTTTGTCTGTTTCAACTAGTCATTTTATAGAGTGCTCTTATTGAAAGCTACAGTAACGAAACTAAGGAATAAAGTACCCTCCAACGACAGTTGACTTCAGTACTAAATCATGCAATTGCCTAATTCGCCACACGAGGTCGTTACAATAAATTGTTAGACTGTCGTGGCGAAGTGGATATGTGCATTAAGCCAACGAACTTTAACGAATGACTTCAATAGCTTCGTGGTTTGGTCCTTACAGGCGAACACTAACGAACGAGATTCAGTATAAACTCCCATACATTCGTCGGCTCATTTTGCATACCAGTCCATCAAAGGGTTAACAAGAGACAAAACACTACACAAAAAGCACGACAGAGGATTTAAAGAATAACTGAGTACGCTAACCCTAGAGCGACACTGTCGGGCTTCGCATCAACGGTAAACATGAACTAGAACATTTTAATAGTGATCATTAGTTTCCCCCGACAATGTAGCCCTAGCATATAAATGTATGACGTGACATGGCACAGTCTGCCTACAGTATCCCGTTGGTGTAGTACTGGTAGTTGTCGTAGAGTCGCGTGGACAGTGAGTTGAGTGCGTCTCGCACCAGTCGGTCGACCAGCGCCTGCAGCTGTGGCTCCGTGCGGCCCACGTGGAAGCGCGCGCGGAACGACGACACCGCGCTGCTGCTGCGGAGACACGGCAGCTGGCCTCCTAAGGGGAATGACAACTGTTAGTAAGTCGCCATGTCTGTTTCATTATCACAGAGTAATCAGACTTGGTAGATAGCCTGATATTTTGTTTTTATGAATTGTGTAACCAAACAAGATTATCCGTAAACATGCGTTCTCGACCCGTCTTTCATTTGGGTGTCCGAATTCAATTATTGTATCCAGAATTCCGACAAATGACCAAGTGTAATTTATTGTACCTTCACTTAAGGTCTTGTAGTAACCAACAGAATATTTACCGTGTTAAAACTTTTTCATTATAATCTCACTAAATTGTGAGAATTTCTGTTATGATCTCAACATTAAAATGACAAAAAAAAATATTTTAAGAGAGAGAAAATTTTATTTTAAGACATTTTTTATTCAAATTAGGCTAAGAATGACCGCTTTTGAAGGTCAAATTAACAAGTTGAGTACATACCCATGCGCATGAGTTCAACGAGGTGTATGATCTGATCGCAGTGCTTGCGCGCAGCGATGAGTCCGCGCAGGATGAGAATCTTGAAGTACTGGAACATGTCAGAGTTCTCGCCATCCATCACTTCTACGAACTCTTGCGTCAACTGCAAATATAAGGATATCATTTTAAAACCTGTACCTCTACAAATAAGAAGAATTGAGAACCTCCCCCTTTTTGAAATCGGTTTAAAAAGTGTCTAATAAAGATACAATAATTATGCTTAGAAGAAATGTTAACTTGTAAATGCTAACGAGGGTTTGTTATTTTCGCTTTTACATCTAAACCGATGGTCCAATGAGAGCTGGAAAACCTAGATTATATTAATTTAACTAGACGCAGTTCTTACCTTAAAAGGCGAGCTTTCAAATCCAAGATTTTTGGGTGATATTGAAAATATGAATCCAAAATCTATGTGGATAATGTGACCTGTGCTGTCCAACAGAATATTCCCATTATGTCTGAAACAAAAAAATGTAATTACGTGAGAAAACTGAATATATTTAAGTATTGTTGTGTTTTTTTTTAATTCAACTGACGCTTGACGAGACAGGTCTGAGCCTAGCTCCTTGCGAGCTAGGCTCAGACCTGTAAAGTATACTAATAGTATTGTAAGTCTACATTTTAAAAATGTAAATATTTACGGATTTAGTATTTTGTCTCAGATAAAAGAGAGTTCAATGAGACTATTTTCCTCATGACCAAGGCCCAAGAACAGTATGGGAACCCGTGCCTTATACCATTGTCGGCAGTCGGGATCGAGTACACAAATTTAGAAAAGTTATATATTGTTATACAACTTTTTACACAGATAAGATAGATAGATATAATATATAAGCTAATTAAGTGATTATTTCATAAATGTGACCTCCAATTCGCTTGAAACACACGATAACCCAATTCAGGCACAAAACAAGAGTGCACTGAACATATTTAAGAAAGCTTCATTTAACGCAAGTTTTTTATACTGACCTATCTTTAAGCTGTAGCAAGTAGCTAGTGAGCGCGTACGCAGCGGCCGACTCCACAAAGTTATTCTGCGCTCTCAGAAATCCTTCACTATTCGGAGGTCCGTGCTCCAGTTCCAGCCAAGCTCGGAGTGTCTTGCCCGATTGCTTTTTAATTTGGTGCAGGGATACAGAGTTCAGTACCTGTTGGCAAAAATAAAGAACATTGTATTTAAATGTACCGATCTGGGCTTGCACGGTGGATTACTCCCTCTCACAGAGAGGAGACTGTGCTAATTAAACTTATGACTATTAAGACAGGGGGAACGTTATAGGCTGATTAAGCTTGTAATAATTGTTGACAAAAAAAAGTGGTTTCTATTGGCCTAGGAATGCCAAAAACATGAAAAATTAACAGTTACAGTTTATATATGGAGCCCTGCCACAGTCAACAGAAGTAGCAGTAGACCTCATAAAATATAGGAAGTCGAGGTGGACAAAACCAACAACAAAGGGGTCTGCAAGTCCATTTAGCAGAATCATGTAGTGAGTCTTATGTTTATGATTTTCATGTTTTTATATTGGGTAATTTAAAAATTCTTCTACAAAGAGTACCTAAATGATTATTTTCACTGTATATCTGTATTCATAAAACCATAATGTTCATTGACGGTATACATGATCATTTACCTACATTATAGTGAACCTATTATCATATTTATTTTAAGTACGCAAGTTCTCGTTTACCTTATATCTAATAGGCAAGGTTTTACCCATTATATCTTTTATTATCATGATAAGGGGATTATATTTAAATTATCTAATAACTATCTTATAACTGCGTATTCGTCCGCGTAAAGTTTTAGCCTCCCAACTACCGCATCGCGTCCCATACATAGCCCTCTTTGCGTTTGATGGGACTGTTTTGATGACTTTACCACGTAAAAATAATACATAGACCCTCGCGTGATTACTTTTTTTCGAATTATTAATCAAATATTATTATAGCATCACTAATATATATGATACTAATTTAATGTATACCCTATAACACTCAGGAATAATGTAGTTTTCAACAAGTTTGTTTTTTTTGTAATGTATCATTAGCTCCGGAGACTCTCGAGCTCGAGCTCTTTTTTTTTGCCCAATCGAATATGAAACTTCCACTTTTGTGTAAACGTGAAAATCTATTAAATAAATTGGCGTAAGTTATTAATGAGCTGGCATTAGTAGATTAAGTAATTGAGTATTCATACAGATTATCAAGATAATATGAGGATTGCATTTAAATTATTATCCAACAACAGCTATAATAATAAGGTAAATGATTCACTATTATGAAAGAAACAAATACAACACGAAGTGAATCAGACCATTGGTGAATCAGATTCGCAAAGTTTATATTATCGTCTTATGATTAAAAACAAATAATGACAAATGTATGCAAACTAAGTAAACAGGAGTCATGTCAAGTTTTTGCCGCGAACATCCTATAACTACCTTGGCACAAAATTACTTTAAAAAACTTGTTGGTTGTTCCTTTTTGCCTGATTCAATGAAGCAACAAAGACGTTAAAGTAACTTAGTCTGTCCTTAGCTAGTGTGTGTCCTCTTGTCAGAAATACAGCTCTTGCTAAAAAGAAGAATAGAAGTTCAGATTGATTTAATTCGGACACCTACGACACGCAGCTCTTGCCTATTCTTGCACACGTTTTTTGCTTATTCTTTTCCATGGAGATCTAAGATTTGGAAAGGGGAAGTACAGTATTTTTACAAGTTTTTATGCTTTTTGACTGAGACAACTCAAAAGTGTCTCTCGTAGTCTCTCGTAGTCAAATTGAAATAATTGCTTTGAGTCCGAAGCATCATTCCGGGATAGTGACGCTATAGTAATAATAGTAGTCTCTTGATCGATTTCAGCCATAGAGGCCAATCTTAGAGGAGATTAGCCATATGGCGGGAGATATAATAGTGCAGCGTGTGTGTGCGTAAGCACAGGGGCACTCTCTGTTCCTTTACTCACAGAGTCCTCAGGAACGCAGCAGCTCCTGCCGCAGGTCGTCGCCCACCTTCACGATGGTACTCACCGGTTGTATGAGCCCGCACTCCTTGTCCAGACACAGTATCTCGTAGGGCCGCAGCCGCAGCGGCACCCGCTCGGCCGCCCAGGCCGCCTGCAGCCGCCGCAGCAGCTGCGCGGCCAGCAGCTCCTGCCGCAGGTCGTCGCCCACCTTCACGATGGTACTCACCGGTTGTATGAGCCCGCACTCCTTGTCCAGACACAGTATCTCGTAGGGCCGCAGCCGCAGCGGCACCCGCTCGGCCGCCCAGGCCGCCTGCAGCCGCCGCAGCAGCTGCGCGGCCAGCAGCTCCTGCCGCAGGTCGTCGCCCACCTTCACGATGGTACTCACCGGTTGTATGAGCCCGCACTCCTTGTCCAGACACAGTATCTCGTAGGGCCGCAGCCGCAGCGGCACCCGCTCGGCCGCCCAGGCCAACTGCAGCCGCCGCAGCAGCTGCGCGGCCAGCAGCTCCTGCCGCAGGTCGTCGCCCACCTTCACGATGGTAACCGGTTGTATGAGCCCGCATTCCAGCTTCTGAGTCCGAGCCGCAGCGTCATTTCGCCGCCCAGGCCGCCTGCAGCCGCCGCAGCAGCTGCGCGGCCAGCAGCTCCTGCCGCAGGTCGTCGCCCACCTTCACGATGGTACTCACCGGTTGTATGAGCCCGCACTCCTTGTCCAGACACAGTATCTCGTAGGGCCGCAGCCGCAGCGGCACCCGATCGGCCGCCCAGGCCATCTGCGCCGCCGCAGCAGCTGCGCGGCCAGCAGCTAGTGCAGCAGGTCGTCGCCCACCTTCACGATGCGTACTCACCATGAGCCCGCACTCCTCTGTCCAGACACAGTATCTCGTAGGGCCGCAGCCAGCAGCTCGGCCGCCCAGGCCGCCTGCAGCCGCCGCAGCAGCTGCGCGGCCAGCAGCTCCTGCCGCAGGTCGTCGCCCACCTTCACGATGGTACTCACCGGTTGTATGAGCCCGCACTCCTTGTCCAGACACAGTATCTCGTAGGGCCGCAGCCGCAGCGGCACCCGCTCGGCCGCCCAGGCCGCCTGCAGCCGCCGCAGCAGCTGCGCGGCCAGCAGCTCCTGCCGCAGGTCGTCGCCCACCTTCACGATGGTACTCACCGGTTGTATGAGCCCGCACTCCTTGTCCAGACACAGTATCTCGTAGGGCCGCAGCCGCAGCGGCACCCGCTCGGCCGCCCAGGCCGCCTGCAGCCGCCGCAGCAGCTGCGCGGCCAGCAGCTCCTGCCGCAGGTCGTCGCCCACCTTCACGATGCAGCCCAGTAGGCGCCAGCCGCTCAGTGCGCCGTACGGGGACGACGAGCGCATGCGCAAGTACTTGCTCTCCCATGATTCCTGAAAGAGATGATACAGATTTAAGATGCGTTGTAGTTAGTTGTCATACTCAACAAAATGTGAAGCCTTAAATCGGTGTGAAAACGCTTTTGTCCATCCTTTACAGTATTCACCTTAAGCGCCGTAGCGGAAGGATCAGCGGGGTCATGTCTGAAGGCATTGGGCGGAGGTGCTGCGGTTGCATCAGCTAGCCGCCTTCTCACTTCTCCCGCGCCAACCGCCACTGACTCCCGGGAACCACATGATGATGTGGATAGAGCTGATATTGCTGACACCTGAGGACAAGATAAAAAAATAGGGTGAAACATCACAGTCGCGTCCAGATCCCAGGAAATCCGGCAATCCGGCACGGAGATTGGCCGATTCGCCGACGATCGTGTGGTATCCTTGGATCATCCGGTTATCCTTGACCCACTGTCATCCGACCAGCTTTGCTGATCAAGTTTATGAGCTCCATGAGAGTTAATTGATTCGCTTTTGGAAACCCTCGCGATGGAAGACATCTGTGGACGCCTTCTGCCAAATCTAGGAGACATGGGAACCCCTTTGGAACCCTGAACCCTACGGGCTTCTGACATGGCTTTCTTTAGACTCATATTTTAATCTGTAAATCTAGGTTTCCTCGGTATGCTTTCCTTCACCGATGTCAATGTGATGATCAGGTAAACTTAGAAGTATGTACACACGGCTACATAAGCAAAACCAGTATAAGCTGATCGTTGTATGCGCGGAATGATCATACAAAACGAAACCACGATAAACTGGTTTTGTATAGCTTGATGTGTAGCCCGCGTGTGTGCATACTTGCATAAGACTCTTGGTAGTGCTTTGCTCGTGTTGAACTCACAACCTAATAACTACAGCTTGATAAACAAGAAAAGCTTCTATAGTTTTCCGCTACCAACAATCAGGCAGTCAGGTGAAAGGGTGGTATAAATTGAGAACGTACTACCTATCTCTTAAATGTTATTACAGCGACGCATTTCCCTGTATCATTATCTTGTCGTAAACGGGGCTTTTTCCTTGGGTAATAGACAACGTGTTTATAACCACAGACTATATACGATGAAGCAGTGATTGGTCAATTGCGACTTCTATATTTAATATTCTTAGAATGAGACCTCTTCTTTTACCTACAAAATATAAAAAAAGCATCCAAATCTGACCGATTTGAATGCTTTATTTTGTGTGGTAGGTGTATTTCAAATGATTCTATACTTATTTTATATGTATGTATATTTTGTACGTACATTTAATTTACATAAGATCACTTAATTATGTTTAGTGTAGTAAGAGTCACCTTTCTCAACCATTTTGGCATTAATAAGAACCAAAAGGAAAACCAACAGGTAATAATTATAAAAGTAAATACAGGTTATTATTATATAAATTGCAGGTATTCCCGGGTAAAAATAAAACATTATATCATTCTCAAATACGTCGAATGCCACGAAATTAATGTGTTGAACAATGCCAGAATTGTTCGCCTCCCACGCTCTTTAAACTTTGAATGGAGTTCAATAGAGTAATATATAAATCAAAGCCCTATTTAGTATTGAAAATGTACTATGGTATAAAAAACTTTTTCAAAAAAAAATGCAACCGACTTCAAAACAACCACAAAAAAAGTTCAAAATAACCTACAAAAAAACTTTTCTTTCGAAAGTCGGTGACTTTATTTTATATTTCATTGACTTTGTGTCACCGACTTTCTAAAGAAAAGTTTTTTTGTAGGTTATTTTGAACTTTTTTTGTGGTTGTTTTGAAGTCGGTTGCATTTTTTTTTGAAAAGTTTTTTATTTTATCCTTTTTAGTTTCACTATTCAACCCAAATTATTGTCAAATACATAATTTTCTTACATGTGCACTAAATGTTGTAATCCGTAGCACCGGTAATAACAAAACAACGCCCATGGATGTATGTACACAATGAGCTAAAAATATTTACTACTGCACCAAACTAAATGAAAATTTTATGGGATCAAATGGCAGATAAACTGTATCGAACAAAAAAAGAATCATCGAAATCGGACCAGAAACCTCGGAGTAATCGGTGTAGACAAAGTTGAAAACTTTTTAGGTTTTTGTTGTTTTTTGTTGATTTTTCAAAAAGTACTAGTCCGATTTCGATAAAATTTTAATGGGACCATTTCGGAAGTATACCCTATCCAACAAAAAAAGAATTTTTCAAATCGGTTGTGAAACGACGGAGTTATGCCCGAACAAACATAAAAAAAAAAAAAAAAAAAAAAAATACAAACATCCGAATTGAGAACCTCCTCCTTTTGGAAGTCGGTTAAAAAAGGTATGATTTTCGCTACCAATTATTTATTAAGTTTAAACTTATTTTAGCATAAGTACAATTTATGTGTTTAATACCGTTAAGTTATGCTATACATGACGAGATGTCAACAACCTATGATATAAGTGGTTATATTTTTGTTGTTCATTTCCTAAACCTGCAATATAAATATCTCAAATTAATACAAATAATATACATAAAAATACTTAATTCTTTTTTTTATATATAAAACATGACGAAGTAACGTGAGACGAAAAAAAAAGATTACATTGTCCACCACAAAGTCTAGAGAAAAAAAAACGACCGGTTTCATTATTACATAAATAACCAGTTATTCCGATTTTTATCACCATGCAACATTTAGTAAAGTAGTACTTCAGCACTAACGCCATATAAATTAAAGAATTAATATAAACAAAAACTGGGGACAAAAAGCTAAGTAGCGGTCATTGTACAGTACACCATTGTGATGTCTACAGTCTGATCTTGAATACCTACTTAGAATTGTTTAAGTCCAAATAGTTTTGACTAGATTATTGCCACCTGAAATCTTCACCATTAAGATTTGTTTAGCTATTTTAGTGTGTTCATTGAAAAAGATCTATTATGTTGACAAAATAAAAGATATACATAAATAGTTTTCAATTATTTGTTAATTTACAGTGTATTGACGATATTGTCAAAGTAATACGGGTATTATGAACAGGAAAAAGTTGGAGCAAACAAAACTGAAATATAACAATAAGAAATGGTAAATTATTAGTGGTAGACTTGATAATAACATGCTGTTAACGGACATAATTTACTTAATATGGTGGGATAAAGAAATACAGAGAAGAGAGAATTATTTATTGATTGTTTTTAAGAACCATTAAGTCTTTTAAAGTATATAAACAAAACAGTCGAAAGTGGACACCATAAGAAGAGAAAGAGTCTCAGCATTGATTGTTAAAAGAAAATATTACAGTGACAGTATAATCAGAACAAATGCGGATTTTTGAAATATTCTTGATGGGATACAAGTACTTAAAGCACTTAAAATTTAAAATAATCAGGACAATCGGTTTATAGTACAGTACCTACGACTTTATAATACAGTAGGTAAAACCACCACTAGGTAGAAACAATCGAGATAATATAATTTTCACTTCACAAAGGTACTAAGAAAGCACTCTTCGACTCACGTGCCCTTTTAACACGCACGTGAAGTGTAATGGCATTAGAACGATCATTTACCTATGAACTAGGACAAAGAACTGTTCTAGACTAGATTGAAAGTTGAACCTAGACAAAGGGTCATATGGTTAGTAATCAATTGTTATTAGGTATAATTTATGGAAGTATCTGGTATTCTTACATAGGTATTGGACTAGATAAAAGTCGTTGTGGGCCTAAAGGTCAATATTACAGTAATCTAGGGTAAAAAGTTCACTAAGAAATATTTAAATCATGAAGACTAATCAGTTTATAGAAGGGTCGTAACCCCTGGGGAGTTAGCACCTCGTCTTTCAGCACGAAGTTTTGAGTTCAAACCAGAACAATTACGAATTTGTATTATTCACTGCTTATTGACCCTTTCTAAGTTTATCTTGGACATCACTGACATCGGTAAAGAAACAGATTGTGAGGAAACCTGGTCTTATATCTAATCTAACAAAAAGATTTAATGAATGGCAAAGTGAGGATGTATGGATGAATGTTTGTGACACAGATAGTTAACAACCTAGATTTACACAGAGGATACTTTTTATCCCGGTATATCGTTCCCGTGGGATAATATTTGAGTTACAAGCGGACGCTGAAAACAGCTAGTAATCAATGTTCATAAGTCTCAAGCCATAAGAGGTATTTAGGATTCCTAGAATCTGTTTTATAGTATTATTTTTATATAATTATCTCTGACACAAGAGGAAGACCACATGCTCATACGAAAAAAGGAGGAAAGGAAAGCAGGTAACAGGTAAAGCCTCGCCACTATTAAACTATACATTATAGAATCTTGATTATTTGCTTGTTACTTGTAAAGCCACCTGACTGAAGTGTCCTTCACACTTCAGTCAGACCAATGCAATTATCGCTATTGATTATTTTTGAAATACGTAATATGCCTGCAAAGTACCTAGCTACTTTAAAAGTAAATAAGAAGCTAAGAAATTTTCATCATGGCAATTTTTTTTTTCAAAATTTCTTTTTTTTTCAATATAATTATACACTGTTGAGTTTCATACGTGGGTACATACGTACTCATTTCGACATAATCAAGGGCAATCGTTCGCACGACAGGAAACTGAAATTGGCATCATAACTTTAAAAATAAAAACAACGCCAAAACGATAAAAAATAACCGTTAATTTCGCGATTAAAACGCAAATTACAATAATTATGTGTTATCAAAATGATATTCGATATCGCGTTATAAATAAAAAGTAATTATCACATATTTATTCGATTATCTAATCAGTTTTTGGAAAGCCAATAAATTCTCTTTTTATGTTTAGTAGATATAATAAGTATTTTTCTCTGGTAACACGCTTTTGTCCGTATAACGACGATTCTTAATATCTGTTAAAAGCAAGATGTATTCTGCATTGTTCTAGAATATCTCATTGTTTATATCATAGAGACATTACTTTTCAACTAACATACTATTAGACACAGCTAAACAAAAGAATCTACTAAATAGGGGGATTATGTCCAAAGTATAAGTGACCAATTTACTTCAATGACTTAACACACGTCCAATAGACACAAAAGTGGAAAAACCGTTTATCTAACATGTCATTCAGTTGCATGTTTGAAACACTGGTTGGTTTCCGAGCCGTTCCGGTTTCGTTATAGAATAGCAGAATGTGTGTCAATATTTACATACGATTAATAAAAAAAAAGATACTCGCCGAATGCATAACCACCTCAATTCACTGATGTCGGTTAAATATTGACAAATGGGGTCCGTAAGTAAGCGTTGGCGGCGCGGAACGCGATGGTTTAAACAGTAATTTATTATTTAGCGTATGTGGGTAGTAGTTGAGGATGTGTCATATGTTTTTTAAGACACTGGACAGCTATAATGTTGTGATTCTCTAATGCTCAAAGCACCCTTCCGGTGAATGAAGATGCCAGTAGTCATAAATAAAACTGATAGAATGGTAATAGCTTTTCGGGTTCATTCCTATATCGCGAGTAGCAACATAGTTTCGATGGAAGTCAGAAAAAACTGGGAATTCCCGGTATTCGTCAAAATATTTGTAGAACCTGAGCATACCCTAGTCATATGACACATATAGATGGTAACATTCCTAGTCCGGCCCAACCCTGAAGTAAACATCAATGCCACTCGGAGTACTGCTGTAGTATAGAGCAATCTAACTAACTTTGGTTTGGTGATGAAGGGACCTTCATGGAACTTTTTCACCCACTCCACAAGTGCATAGGCAGAATTTGAATTACCGTAAACAAAAAAAAAAACTTACCTGTGACAAACTATCCGGCGCCGGCGCTCGATGCGAGTACTGCGTACTCAGATCCTCATCATCATGGCTCCAACAGTCTCCCGCGTCTCCATCATCAAGCCCCGAATACAACGAGAGCGCTGGCCATTCAGGCACGAGGTTCTCTTCACTCTTCGTGTGTCTGATCGGGGGTGAATGAGGAGCAGGAGGCGCGGGCGGTAAGAGACGCGGGGGGAGAGGCTCATGGCCGTCCGTTTCTAGGACTTCCACGTACATTATGTAGGGTGCCTGTGGACGATGAAAAACATTGATTTATAAAACATTCCTGCTTCTTCTCGAAAGTGTGTCGATGGCAATTTTAATTGAGTAGGCGAAGAAGTGGGGTTACGAGTTTTTCACCTTCTGAAGCGTCCTTTAGTTCTTACTATAGCTTTTTGAACACTGGCTCTATGCGGTGTTCTCGAGATGAAGATATAACCTGATTATGTCATAGCTGCCTGTGTTGTGGACCGACCAACCTTTTTTACCATTGGCAGCATGTTTTTATATTTTAAATACTTTTTTATTATGATTTTGAATTTGGCAGATGATGATTGATAGAAAGAACTTGTAAAAAACTGATTTAAAAGTATTACCTAGCTCAAAAGTCTTTTATTCTGTAATTATAGATCTAGTGGCTTCCATCCTCGATAGCCTGGATGGCAATGCTCCTTGAGCCATTCCCTAAACACTCGTCTATCGTAGTTTTGAAAAACAGCATCGCTCGTGCTGAAAAGTATGTAGGTGAGTAGGGATGCGACTTTATGAAGCTTTGTATTCTAATGATGCCTATGGATTACAATCAGGTCAGAAGCGTTAATTATGAGTTTATTGTAAAGTTCTTACATTTTAATGGACAAGAAATCTCTATGTATATTTTAGCGGGAAAGGCTGCTCACGCGCACGATCAACAAATCCATAGTGAAAAGCTGATATCCAACGTAGCTATCCCAAGAAAGTAGGTTAATTAATGTGTTTTCTTTTCATATGACAAACTGATCTAGATTACAGCCATATCTTTGGCCTAATACTCCATAAGTACGTCGCCGTCGACCGATAACTCATGCCGTTTTCCGCAAAATACTGTTATGTTTCGTAGAAAATTTATCTGTCATAGCACAAGCACAACAAAATTTTAACAGCAAGATATAAACGAAAGCCCATTAAAATTGGCGCCGATGAATGAAACGTAGACAATTACATCGTTCCAAAGCTGTCTTGTTACAATTCGGAGCGACCGTTTCCTAACAAATGGTGTTCTTAATTGACAATTACCACGTCCCAGTACAAACAGCTGGCACGTTTAGCATTCTCCTTTATTACCAATTTGATATTGAAATACTGTTTTATCTGTAGTTATCTGATAGACTGAATAGCATAGCCATCTTATCAATAAAATTGAAGCATATTGTATGGTAATACTTCCATTGAGCTATCACGTATTCTATTTTGTTGCTGTCGTAATTTTAGACAGACAACAAACCGGGTTTTTCTTTTAATAAGAGTTTATTGACACTATGTACTCTTTTAGGATAGTGCAGGGGTTCATCCTTTTTTATGGTTGGAAAATCTTATAATGCGAGTGGAGCAAAAGAGAGTGTCAGACTTGTACTGATTAAAAAGGACCCCTGTACCTTCGGTTGCGGCGGCCTGTTTAGATAGTGTAACTATGCATGCATAGTTACTCTTCGGGTGGTTCCGTATATACGCATAGCATTTGCAATAATGTATTATTCTACTATTTCCTTATAAATAATATTATCTTTAAGATTAACAGCTGTGTATTGATTGTGTTACGTACTTTCTGAAAGCCCAGAGCGTATGAGATTAAATACATGCATCGTTTTTGGAATCTCATTTAGTTATTTATGTAACCCAAACGAGTATCATAATATTTGTGATAGGAATAGCAGAAACACTCTTAAGTATGTAATGTAACAATATGTAATTCAATGCGATAACAATAAAAAAAATCGTTAATTACCTTCAGTAACATACTTAAACGTAATAAAAAACTAAATTTAGAGCATTTTATATTACTCAATTCAAAGTTTACTGTAACACCAACTGAATAGTGAAAGGAAATCCTATGAGGAAATCTACATGCGTCTTAAAGCCTACCTTGGTGGTAATGAGGCCACCCTTTAGGCGTAAACCGTGGATTTTATGTGGATATACACTGTGTCAAGGTGATTTACTAACGGGTGACTATATTTTACGTGTTTATTGGGCACTAGTCGAACTCATTGACCAATTACGTAGTACTATTAGGTATTCTGTGCCAATTATAGCCGTCAGTGGCAAACTCCTTTGGAAGTAAGTCTTTACTCGTTCAAACTAGTCTGAACTGAGAAAAGCTTGAGTTTTCCAAGACAGCGAAAGCGTGAGAACCCCGCTTTTTATTTATGAGTAGATATTTAGCTGTACAAAATCTGAAATGTCAGACTGACAGGATGTAATATCAGGTATAGCCTGTCATTAGGCTGTACGATCAGGGATAGTAAAGCAACAAAACAACTTTCAAAATCAACGTGTTTCGATGATTTACTTTAACAATAAATGAGTTCGATTTTACGCTTACTTGGGTGAAGGGAGCACTACTGAACTTGAAAAACACCAGTATCTACGGCACAGCGTATTATCATCACGTTCAAACAGTTGAGTGCAGAATTGTATTGCCCGCCTCTATAATCTCCTTAGGGGATTACCAGCACGACAATCGCACTGTTATTATTTATACTCTTTACATCACAAGAGAGGAAACACAAAGGCCGGTAACGTGACAAGAATATTAATAAATAACGCGAGTCGTAAAGATAAATCAGATTAAATTATAGCTCGTAAATAGACTTTAGACGATATTCAATATTATCAATTTACATGTTTAGAAAGGCTTCAATTACAGGCTTAGAAACCCGATAGCAAATTGAAATTAAGATTGCATTGACACTTCTCGTGGTGGTAATTTTAATTGAAATTAGATTAGTGTCAAAAAAATAACTGGAACAAGTAACAAAGGTGTAGACTTAGAAGTAGGTGCTACAGAGTTCAATAATTACGCAGACAAAACCATTCCAAAAGACATAAGGGGAAAAACCGATGTCAAAACAAACATTAACATGAACGTTTTACCTAAAAACGAGACTTTTACCAACCTAGGACAATTTAGTAACACTTACGCATTACAGAAACCACGATTCAGCACTTCTCAAGCCAATTTCGCCTATCCAAAGTGCGCAAAAGGAAAACTATACTTTGTGTTTTCCAGCATTCGGAATTGAGTGTTATCACGTTGATTGCTAACTAGGAAAAGATGCTAAAGTCTTATAATCATAATTATAGACACCCATTCAAAAGACACCAGGGGAAAATCAACATTGACACTAGTGTAAAGTCTAACAAAAAAAATATCCTACGGTAATTTTAATAACATTATGCATTTCAGAAATGTCGATTCAACAACACAGTAAGCCAATTTTGACCTAGAACCGATTCCAAAGTTCGTAAATGCAAAACAATGCATGGATTCAACACAAAATCAGCAGTTCGAATTAATGCTATAACATTGATTGCTAATATAATTTAAGCGCAGTGCGCAACCTTCTCATTATTAAAAGAATTCAATCGACGTAATAGGTATCGTGCATCATATCTAACACAATCGAAGGTAAACGACCTTGGTTTTTAATGCTATAGTTAAATAATCAAGATCTATGAACGAATAAAATTCTTTAACGATAATTCGTTTTGCTTTTTTTTTCAGGCTTAAATCGCCAGCGACTTTTGAGATCCGACTTTAAGATTAAGCACTTATCAAAGTAAAGGTACTTAGTATAAGTCCAGATTTGGCACTCAACAAATTCGCGTGGCTTAATTATAGTCATCTTTCATTTTAATTGAGGAATTCTCCTTGTCTTCGTCTTTGGTAAGTATAGATAGATCACCCTGTCATCTCCTTGTAGTCTAGACAAAGATTACAATAAATCCTTAAATCAATCACTGTCATTTGAAATCCTTGACAATTTCTACACCCTTAAATCTTCTTTGATAGTACTGTATCCGTCAGTGAACGAAGAAAACATTCGTTCACTGGTATCCGTACATAATAATGACCTTCATTCATAAGAAAATCTGGCCCAAGAGCCAGGTCTAGGATGGCTAAACCTTTGTGTCTCTATTAGGCCTTGAAGTTATTAAAGCAGAATGTTAAGATAAGTTGACTTCAAGGCTGCTAAAACCTAAAAACAAACTACTGTTTGGACACACGCCTTTTCTCTATCAGTGGTATGATAGTGGCTACATAGTGGCAGCGATATAATTGTAGTCTATCGACACGCAACGAAGTAAGCTAGTTCATCATGCGAGCAGTACAAAAGTGTTTGTAGGATATAGGAGCTCGATGTAACACGGACATCCGGTCCGTTTTCTTCGTCCAAACCAGAGCGTGAAGGAAAACCCTTCACAATGTTAAGTATAGAATTAAAGTTCAAAATCCTCACCTTATCCTTGCTATTAAGCACGGCGGCAGCATGCGGCGGTATCCTCAGCACATAATGAGGTCTCTGATGTAAAGGTAGCCATACCCTCGCTGGCAGGTTGAGGTCTAGCGCGGCAAGTTCGGCCCTGAGACGTCCATTACGACGCTCCTTGTCCGCGACCCCCGCCAAACGACGGCCGATACTCGTCAGTGACGTCAGAAACTGAAATGTGGAATAGTGTGTTTATTTTACGTAATAGAGAAGTCTGAAGTACGAGGCCGTTCTATTGTGTAGGTAGAGTTAGGGCCTCACGATAGACAACAACGGTTTTTTAGATAGTTTTGCTGCTTTTGCTTTTTTGGTGTACCTAAGTACACCTCTGTCGGGTTGGACGATATTTAGAAAATTGTGAGTAAACCCTGGAAGACTCGAGCTAGTGTTTGAAATATGGCACAAAAAAAAGAAAAGCATACACTCAGCATTAGGTGAAACAAGGCCGCCAATGATGAAGATATGACCCCTGCCAAAATGATATCTTCCAAGATTAGATTTTCTAACCAAAAATTATTTCTCCAAGATAAATCAAATTAGTTAATCTAACCCACGCTCACAGACAATTAAAACAAAACATTAGTTCTTTACGCCCACAAAAAACCGTCTACCAACAGAAAACATGACACCTTCGATTTATTAGGCAGTTAATGCTATATTATGTACATTTACATGTTTTTCTCCTTACTGGCAGACCTCTAAGCAATGGCAATGTGAATCAGAACCGACGTACGCACGTGTCTACGTAACGTGTTGAGCATATTACAGACGATTGTGTTGTAGTAATGACGCTAGTCACACTGGTATAGGGGAGGTAAAGTACGGCTGCTGCCTTTGACACGTGGTACGAACTAATTATGTTTCCTAATGAGCTATTGAACATAAATTTCTGTTTTAGAGCAGATGGAGGCTGTTTTGCACCGTATTAGCGACAAACAAGCATAGTTACGACGACCGCTTTTCATCAGGTACGATCCACCCTGATGGAAAGCGGTCACCGTAGCCTATAGACACCTGCAATACCAGAGGTTTCGCTGGCCTATTCTTGGTGCCCTTCCGTTTAACAACATTAATTTTTCTAAGAGTCTTGTCCACGAATTTTGATCTACATAATTCACGATCATTTATTTGAAATATTTTAATAGATAAAAGTTCTAAGCTCGACCATCTCATTCCTTTACGCAGACGTTGGACTGCATTAAGAAAATATTTCTGCGTGAAAGTAAAGTTGATTTTACAGGAAACCCATCAAGTATCACTACTACCCACAAGTGATTGAGACTTCACTTCTATTGGCACACCACAGAATACAGGATATTGATACGTGCATGCTACATATTACGCACAAACTAATGAACTCAACACTTTCCTATTCCTACAAGTTTTCTCAACTCCAACGGTGAGTATTAGAGCAAAAGTCCGTAATTAGTAGCCATTCGACATCACAGAGGACAGGATAAAAATAAACCAGTGCAGAGTACATTAGTACGCAATCCGTACAAGGAAAAGTCCTGCGAAAAATATAACAGAGGACGTCCTTTACAGATCATTTTCCCTGTTCAGTCAATTAAATCTAAATATAGTTGAACAAGCAAGTTAATTTCATTAAATAAGCTGGGTTTCCGCGACCTTTCGCGCCCTGGGCAGCAACCAGTTTGTTTTATTGTATTGCTTGTATTGTTGCAGAATGGCCCTGACTTTTAAACTAGGTCAACCTGGATACCAGCTGTCTACGAGTACATCTGTACTAAAAACGGGTCTATTAATTTGTCTATGAACAACTATGACGTGGGTTAAGCACTTTACCTTGTTTACTCGTTTATCTCTTGCGCTACGGGGTGCCCGGGAAAATACAACAAAGTGGGGCATACAACTATGATGAAAAGTTTGCTGCATCTCTCAAAGTGGAAACATAATACATCGTAGAAACTTTATTAGAAACCGCGCTGTAGAAAGTACATAGCTTTGAAAGAAAACATGAGTGCTAAGGCCGGAACAAGGTGACGTCAGATTTCACTCTTGATGATTTGAAAACAGAAAGATGAATGAACTGTGTAAAGAATTCTTGGCCAGAAGGAGGTAAGCTCAAAGCTGACAAGTAATAGAGAATTGTGGAAGAAGACATGCTGGACCACACCAAAATTAATTCGGATGGTGAAGAAGATTTTTAAGACAGGCTGAAATGACAATATACTCTTCCTTAGTGCCGTTTCACACGCTCCAGAACGCTGCGGGTAGCTATCTAGCTAGTGGATAATGTTTAGGTATGCGTGTGAAAACTTTAATGACCTCATACATGTAGTGTATCCGCCGGATATCAGATAGTACCTCCGAATCCGTTCAAATGTACCTATAGGTGTTAACGGTCGATGCTTTCATTCAACGCAAGCGTGTAGTATTATGCTGTCCTGAGTTCGTCATTAAAATTTATTCTTATATGTTTAGAATAAATACTCGTACAATGATTATGTAATAAACTAGCACTTTGCCCGCGACTTTGTCTGCGCGTGTTTCTAATTTCGAACTCAGTGAATTTAATTCCCGCTCACCCTACTTATAAGAAAATCTAAAAACTCAATACGAACAAACAATCAATCGTAGTAGACAAACTGATTTTCCTATTTTCACCCCGTAAGGGGTTGATTTACGAAATATAAATAAAAATACGCATCCTTTATTCGATTGAGAGATAATTAAAAGGTCAAGTTTTGAGTTTATCGAAGCAAGCAGTAAAATCCTTCCCGTAAAACTTTATCATCCCTTTTCACCAATTTAGGGAGTGATTTTCGGAAAACCTAAACATAGAGGGTAGTTTTAAAAAAAGTAATAATGCCCAACTTTTTTATTTACTTATACTCATATTCGTACTAAGTCTCAAGTTTATCAACCCAAGGAATAAGATTTTACATACAAAGGTTTTCACCCCTTTTCACCCCCTTAGAGGTAGATTTTCGCAAAATCCTTTCTTAATGCTTACTTACATTATAAACTGCAACTATCATCCAAAATTCAGGTTTCTACGTTTAGTGGTTTAATATCCTCCCCTTAAAACTTGAATACCCCTTTTCACCAACTTGGGGGGTGATTTTCGAAAAATCCAAAAACACGTGTTTGATTAATTCTTATCTAGTATACAAATACTGATTTTCAAATTCATCAGCTCACGCGATATGATTTTTCCATACAAACTTTAACAACCCCTAGATTACCAATGGAGGGTAGTTTAAAAAAAATAATGGTGCTAATCTTATTTATTTACTTGTGTTCTCATTCGTGGTAAGTTTCAAGTTTATAAACCCAAGGAATAAGATTTTTCATACAAACATTTTCACCCCTTTTCACCCCCTTAGAGGAGGATTTTCGCAAAATCCCGTCTTATTGCCAATCTACATGGTAGATTGCAAATGCTGTCCAAAATTCAAGTTTCTGCGTTTAGCGGTTTCGGCTGTAGTCGAGTCAAAAGAAAAACCCCTGTTCTTTTATATATATAGATAAATACTAAATACATGTAGCAACTACTAATTTTTTTTTATGTTATATATTTTTCATTGCATAATGTTGCATTATTATCATGACACGTGAGAATTACTTGTGCCCAGGTGTGCTGGACGCCACTATATGGCAACATTTACACGTGTATGATATACAACCTTAATAACGTGTTAAATCGAATTTCACGAAATCCTGTGTTTACTTTTCTACATAGATAATATTTGACTACAGAAAACTTGGTGTTAAAAAAATTACATAACACGTTATGGGATAATGTAAGGCCTTTATCTGAAGAAAATGACTGAGCGCCATCATTATCAGCCCTTATTCCAGTTCATTTGGGGTCTGTACAGCCTAGGTACTACTTTTACTCGTCATTTCACCCGTCACCTCCTTTCTAGACATTTCGTCTTTCACAGTCCATCCATCATTTAATTTGTCGTTCTCTACTTTTTTTTAACCCACTATTGAGCATAGGCCTTCTCCATGTCGTTGATTATTATCTACTTCCAAATTACGATCATAGGTGCTATAAAATGACTTTACATTACAAATGTTAAATATACCTCATGAATGAAACTTATCGTAAACGGGAATGAGTTCAGTATATCAGCCGAAATATACTGTTTATCACTGATAGCAAACTATACATCAGGTAGACAATAACATGTCCTCAGTACCCTATCGAAATCGATAGCGGCATGCATTTGTTATCTAATAGTAATTATATCGACAGCACTGTACAAAAATCAATAGTGAATAGAATTATCATGCAACTTTCTATTTTATTGAAATCTAAATAGAGCTGTTGCTGAATACTTGGTACCGTTGAATGCATCATTTTTTTATTTAAATCAAATTGAATTCTCTATCCATAAATAGAGGTGATATAAATAGCTAATTTAGTTACATAACAAGAAGCGTCATGTTAATTTGTAGCTATGGAAGCCTTTGAAAAAAGTTACAGCATATAGAAACTCCAAAATGGTTTTATCTATATTTCTAAGAGAAGCTATAGAACTTTTGGCTGGTTATAAGGAAAACATCTTATCCGCATCTGCTATACTTACTGCGAATTAAAAAGAAATTATTGCCAGTAGCCTAAAGTAATTAATAGGATAGGACACATCAGTCACCCTTGTAGGACTCCAAAAGTTCAGCACATTACGTGCCATGTTTATATCTTTTGTTGATTGTTGACTTACAGATCGGCCCATTCCCTACTCATTAGGGTTTATTTTCCAATCCACAGGCATCAAATTTCTAAACTGTAAACCACCAAGAATTACCAGGAACTGGCAATTCCGGGTATAGGCCTTTCTAGGAGCCGGTGTTTCAAAAACGAAACCAAAGAACATTTTGGGGAATTAAATATTCTTATTTCGAAGTAGCTTAATTATAGAAAAGGGAATGGAATGCAATAATGGGGGCCAGACAATTTTAATAGTGAGCATTCGCCAAATATGGTTTCATTGATGACCGCTAGCTGCCATAAGAAGGTGATTAGAAATGCTACCAGAGCAACCTGTGTATAAGGCGTTAGTGATAATAGCAGGTTTAAGGTTTCCAATAATAAGCTCTAAAGAATTTCAGGACGAATATGTTATATTGCCTCGAATGACTACATGTTGGTATAAATACTATCACAACAGCATAATCGGTCTAATAGTTTTAATTACAGGTGCACACACATCTCCTCTTTGTAAGAGGTAGAATAAAATCCACAGCTAAAAAAGGAATAAATTTTCTATATAGAACGCTAGCCTATAAGGATGTCATAAGACCTATAAAAGTACAACAAACGGCAGCAGCAACAAAGGGTCTTCTTTAAGGTAGTAAAATACCAAAAAGTTATAGACACTACTAACACAAGAGATTTCACTTTCCTCTACGTTTCTCTTACATAACTAAATACATAAATATTAAATCGCCAAACATAATAGAAAATAATATGAAGGCTTCTTCGCCCTACAAGGGAGAAACGCTTGATAAATAAACATTGAATTGAAAATCTGACAGCCGGAATTTTCAATCATAACAGTAAGTATAAATAGTACTTGTTTACATTTTTGGATTTATTAAAAAACATAAATGTTGGAGATGAGTTTGTATGGTATGTCATATCAGGAAAGTTGTGTTGTTTTAAATCTGCTTCTATTAAAATGCTTGTTATGCGAAAATCAGTGCTTGCTATCAAATTAGACAGGATAAATCTAAATAAGCCAAAACAAATAGATATGTATCATACATGTAATTTTCATACCCTGCAGTAGTCCGGCTGATAAATTCAATTTATTTGAACATTTAAAGACAAACTATTTGTTAGATTATAGATTTTACATGAAAAATAATTATGGTAGTGCATAGAATCGAGACATTATTTCTGAATTACGAGTTTTTGATTATATCGTGTCGTCAAAGTACTTATGCGAGCAAGCGATAAAAGCTGCTACTTAAATCCGTATCGTCATGTACTCTTGTTAAATGTCAGTTACATTACAAGATCAATGCCCACACAATTTTTTTACTCGTTTCATAAACTGAAGATTACTGAAAGACCTTGGTAAGTTTTGTAAATACAGCTGTACAAATAAATTGACTCCAGGTAACCAATGACGTAAAATACAATTTTCTTTTCACATAACGCTAGTAAAATTATCTCGGGCGGACGTTATGGTAAAATTTTTCCATGGTTTATTGATCTAAGGTCAATGATATTGTTTCAGGTTAGCGTCTAGTATAGACTATACTATTATTTGAGATCTATTTTCTTTAATCTAGTGCGAGGACGACTGCTAATATAAAAAATACCGCTTATTTTTCTGACCTCCAGAATTGCCCGGAGCTATACCTGTTTAATAATTACCCAGAAAAATTTAAATACTAAACGCGAAAGTTTGGCTGTCTGTCTAGTAGTATTTCTATCAATCAGTTCTCGGGATTTATATCACGGGAAATGGTTGATGAATAAACTCATCCGCTTTTGTGCTTAGAAATTCTCACGGTTTCTAAGTCAGAGGTCTGTCTAACACAGAATGTGTCAAATCACATGGTTTTCCTAATTACCTTTGGCCTAGGTATTGAGATTTGAGTAGTTTGTCACGCTCCCTCGGCCTCATCGATGTTATATTATTTAAACGTCTGCAAGTCATAGCCCCAAGCACTGCTTACTAGTCAATGAGAACTGTCGTAACTATTAAATTAATGATTATATTCACTGCCTCTTTAGCCAAGGTTCTACGTAGGTTGGCGACTGGCTCACGACACGGATACACGCGTGTTACAGAATGTGAACGTGAATACCCAGTTCTAACGATTTTGCAAAACATTTCGCCATTACACTCGAGGAATTACTTGGTATCGTGGCAAAACTGCTCCATGCTTATGAAATATCCGTCATAATCTTGAGTTAAATATGGGAAAAACTGTCATGTGATGGAAGGTTGGTTATTTAGAATTCAACTTATTTATCATCTGACACTTCATTGATTAGCCTGTAAGGGTTGTCAAAGATATTTCCTATGGCCATAAGCAAAGGACCTTTACAAGAGACCGGAATATAGTGGAACTAAAGTAAGTGTGACTACGTGACACGGAAAACTATTACTAATAACAACCTAGGCAGGTACTTAGCCATTCAGCAGTCATATGTTTCGCTATAATCAATCAAAAAGATTTAAATCACGAGCATTATAAATTTTTCTAATACACCTGAGTTTTGCATGACGTCTAAATACATGTTATAGAGAAAGGGTTCTTATTGAATATTGTGAAATTACCTGTATTTGAGGTGCTAATCTCGGTGCTCCACACGAACACTGTTCTCCACAAAGGCATCCATTGTCGAATGCCCGACCAGACGCCAAGTCCCCAAGGTGCCTACCTGAGGGAGTCGCTAGCCTTAACGCAGACGCGTCAGACTGCGATCTATGATGACCTCTTCTTGCCGCCGGTCTGATCTCTTCAGCCAATATAGAGTCTCTTAGTTTAGTGGCTCTCGATCTCTTAGCGTCACCTCCGAACGCAGTCAATAACCACGCGAGCCTAAGAGAAAACTCAGCACTTTGTTTACACCTGCACACCAAATACGGTTTCAACACGTCCGCCACATCGCTCATTTCTATATACATGGTCGCTAATTGTGGCAGGTAGAAATCCACGTCTTCGTATGGGAATGAGAATAATTTGTTCGCCAGATAGGTCTGTACGCCTGGCTCCTTAGAGTTGAACAGGTATGAGATCGCCATGCTCATGTCGAACAGTTTACTCTCGAACAGTCGAAGCAGAAAGTCTTTGTTTTTAGATGTTTCAGCGGCACAAATATCTGATTTCACTGCTGAGTCAATTAATGTGTCGGGAGGATCAGGCGGTTTCTCTGAGTCTTCTGGGTTGCCGGAGTCAAGGCTTTCTCTGGACCTCGCAGCGGCTGGGGGTTGTGGTCGCTCCTCGTCGTTTCCGTCGGGAGGTGTGTGAATGCCGGAGTCGTCGGAGCCTGTGGGCACCTCCGGTGGAAGCGCTAATCTCGGAGCGGGCACTTCGATAGGGATTCGAAGTGGCGCCCCCTCCGGCGAAGTAGGTGTCATGTCTTCTGGTATCCTCTGTAGTACAGAGTCCAGGGATCTGTTTCTTTGATGACCGCATCCTGCAGGCGGCCCGCTCGCACCCGTCACATGCCTACAACAAAGGAAAAAGGTACTTAAGAAAAAAATTTATAGATTATCAATTTTTTTGACGGGACCACAAATCAGTAAACCCTAGCTAGACGAAACTCAAGTTACGTACTTGTAAAACGGGTCCTCGTAATGCTGTATGCCAACAACAATAATCTTTCTAACCATTTGCTCGATTTACACAATAACGCACAGAAACTCAACACTGATTTAGAACACAGATCACGACTATTTAATTAGCCTCTTCACATAAACATAGTAGTTCTGCACTCAAACACTGGCGTAGCGTTAAAACAATGCGAGCAGCCTTGCGATATATCATAGCGCGTAATTAAACACTGAACATTGTGCAAACACAGCACACACGTCCTACCCCATCGACGCCGTATGGCAAACTGTTTTACGCAACAAATAGACGCGCCGCTCCGCATTCCATTCGAATAAGGATCACCTCGATTACGCAGCCGAAACGCAACTAAACAACTTTGAAACAGTATAAACAAAGATCTTTGCAGGCCAAAGATTTCATCGATCGAGTTTACGATGCAGAGTTTACGTCTTCACGGAAACGTAGAACCAATTTCTATGTTTTATTTCAATTTTAAAACAGACCAGACGAGGCACTTGTGCAAACTGACGTAACTTTATTCAATAACTGGCTTTTAAAGACACAGATCAACACCAGTGAAATTAATGGTTGGAAAATTTAAGTGGCCAATAATTTAATATTCTGTAAGGAAGAAGAATTTCACGGCGCATTATAAAAGGATAGTATTAGAGCCTCATATTTTATATTCAAAGGACGATTACTAAAGCCAGTTCCTTATGAGACTGCGCGGCGTATTTGCTAATGTTGCAAGGAATTACAATGACATGATTACAGTTACAAACACAGTCGTTAACATTTTATCTAGGACTTCAGAAGTCTTCTTGTTAATTCTGCACATATTTGTGCTCTTTTTTGCAACAACTAGCGGACACGGTGACATAACCAAGAGTCAAGAACGCATACCAACTCACTAAGTAAGAGAAAGCGGCCGATGACCCCGAAAAGTTTATCACTGGGTCCATCCGAACTAGCTATCATTCTCGGAAGATACATGAAACGCAGTGCAGTCAAGTGGCGATGGCGTTCTTAAAGCGGCCGCGTATTCACACAAGAAAGTAGAGGAAGTGGAAGTGTGTATAGTGGCCACTCAATGAGTGAACATTCCGTATGGAGCGTGAGTGGTGAACGAATTATCGTTGGTTTATTTTTGGAACGTTATCGGGAATCGTGCATGTGGTGCGTCCTGCCAACAGATGTGCCGTTCAACAGTGTTGAGGCATCGAAAGAGTGGAGCCATTCATCCAAACTATTTTAGTGACGTACAGTAGCATTAAAACGTGGAGTACCTACGGAAACCTCCATCAACATATCAGCCAATCAAGATACTATTATGTATTGATCAATGATAGGAAATGATAACATTATTTACGTTATCATTTGAAGAAGGAGGAGATATTTATAAGTTTGAAAAAACGTGCATTCGAGAGATTATTTTCAATGTCATATTAGAATGTTTCACTTTGAAGTGCATTGTACTAGAAACCAACTTTGTAGGTCCGTTACTATTACCACATGTTCTATGTAAACATAGTGCCTATAGAGCCAACATTTATCATACTGCGTCTATAACATATCCATTCCAATATTTATGTTGTAAGTGTCCAGCTAGGGTGGCCGAGCATTTAGGCGAAAGATAGAGCAAGATCACAGATTAATATTAAAATATATTCCGGCACATCACCAAAGGTTCAATTGCTTGAGCAAACCACTGAAGAAAAAGAATCGTCGCATACACTTCTCAAGCAACGGTAATCTAACCAAGACGATTTTGATTGATAACAAAGCAAGGACTTGAACAAGAATCCTTCAACTTCGCTGGTCAACGTTTAACAAAAAAAGTAAGTACATTTCCTTTTCCGGAACTTTTCCGGAATTGCATTTATATCCGGCAATGAAATTGTAGTCAGCTAATGATGGTCATTTAACTTTCAGCCCAATACATTTTAATACAGGCAACGTCATTATTGTAAAGCTGTTAAAACTCGTATACGTAGAAAACATTTAACGGAAAATATTTGAAATGAGGTGTGAAATATTAAGTCGCGTTCACATCTTAACTTAAAACCTTTTCCGGTGTTATGCGACAACTTGTTTACGTTATCACCCCAAGTAGTTCAACCCACTACGACCGATGGATTATACAAATACCCGCTCTCCGACCTCGCGTGCCCAACAGACAAGAAACGACCCGACAAATTCAATACAATTTCTAACAACTTTATACCACGCATTGAAAATGCCAAAACAATAAAACCAATCTGCGTATGTGACATTGCAAAAACAAGAACATTGAACATAACAAAACAATTATTGGATGTAAGACCTCTGACAACACCTCCAATGAAAAGTACTAAATGAATTGACACACCACTTAAGGCGATTCTTCCTATATTGATTTCAATTAGAACTGTTCATAGATGCCAATGACGCCAGTTGGCGTTTATTGCCTACAGCATTCCATAAGAAATAACTGCGTTCCTTGACGAGCTTTCGCAAATTGTAAAAGCGAATGGTTAAAGTGACGTCTACCAGCCAAATGATTCTATCGGAATCATCTGGCTGGTAGGATGGCATTAGGAAAAAAGCTTTTAATGGGATACTTCGATGAACGCATCATTTTTCATCGAGACACACGATCTTAGTATGTTACCGAGCATTTGGCTAGCGAGAAACTTGAAGACCTGTGTACACGTTATGAACACATTTCACGACGCGTACTGACGTCAACGTCAAACAATGGCGGATTGATTCGATTCGGCACCATACCGTGTTGTTATTGTATGAATATTGGTGAAAGCCAGTCGTGTCGACTTCTGCAAACTGATTTCGTACACAATCGATCATTGTAAGCATTTAATCTATCGACGCAAACACCTGTTCAAATCCATTTCGAAACGTAACTCCGTCGGTTTAATTTAAGTCTACGTCTTATTCTTGTACAGCGCTGAAGTTATCTTATAAACATTGCGGATGATCATTAAGTTGGGAAGATGGAGAAAGTTTCTTAGAAATGCTGCAATTTGAGCGAAAATAAAAGACATGAAAATAAAGATCGTGGCAACAGTTGTTAGAGTCGTTAGAGTATAATTGCTTTTATAAGCAATGATCACCAAGTGTCGACTGTCTATGGAACATGAAAATCGTGCGGTGTGCTCTTGGTAAATCGTGGTAGCGAAAGTGAACGCCTCCTTCGACCTTGTAATGACACTGGCTGCTACATGTTTCTAAATACACAACTATACAGCACAGCAAGGCTTATGGACCAAAGATTCCTGTCTGTTTACAGACAAAGGAACATTTCATTGTTCCAAAGTAGAAATTGTTCTTTAAAAATGTATTTGTGAAGATAACTGGAAATAACCATAATACCGCGTACTGTTAGTTCCAGTCAAGCCAATTGTGCTGTTGGAAACGTGATGTAGTAAAATATAATCATTTGACGTTTACTCTAAACATGCCTTTGAAGTATAATAAATATTGGAATCCACGGACTTGTTGTGTTTGGGGCTTCCGACATTTTGAAACAGCTTATTTCATTCTTCAATAAGATTCTACCAGAGTTGATAGAATGTACTTCAAACGTTTGGTCTGCATTCTAATAAAATAAAGGATTTTACTGTTGTGTTGATATCATTCATGCCGTATAAACGTTATTTCACTATGTATTATGAAAATTTAATTACACTACTAAGTTGAAATATTACACTACCACAATACGTTTCGTACCTATACAACTGGTTGGTGGTTGCTAGTAAAATCTGTGTTATTTCATACATACTCGTAGATTACTTGAGTCAAACAACTGTCTGTTGTTTGTGAGTTAGTGATTTTCCAAGTAGGCCGTTAATATTATGTGGAGTCAGTGTGGTATCTTGTTTTATAATTGTAACTTTAATAATAAAGAGGCACGGAACTAGTATAGGTAATAAAAATAAGAACAAACAACAATTTCATCGCTTCCGAGGGTAGTTTCAAAGCTTTTATGTAAAGAAAAACCGATCTTTGAAAATTAATATCAGAAACGTCAGCCAAGCAAGCCGGAAATTGCATTATCAAAGATAGTTTATTTTTAAATACCTAGGAGTTAGGACAAAGAAGCAATTGTTAGTAGTATTTTAAAAGTTACATAAAAAACACCCTTAGTAAACAAGCATATTATAAATTAGAAGATTATATTCAAGATAAAAATGTTTGGAAACATGCTGGTCCTGCTCCATAGTACAATGTAGGGCTTAAACAAAGTCAAGCTGGTTGAAATTTGAATGCTCACACACTTAAATTATATTTGTAAATTGTGTAATTTCAATATTTTGTTAAAATGTGAACGCCATGTACCTTTTTGCTTTTTTTATTTCTTATTATTTTTTAAATTTTTAGTCTAGATTTACAAGGTACATTGCTTCGACATTAATTATTTCAAACGCTGTTAAAAATATTGTAAAACATTTTTTTTAAAAGAGTAAGTATGGAGTTTCTTGCCCATTCTTCTCCATACAACCTACCTTAGCGAATGGGTGTAGAATCAATCCCTTCCCCTTCCTATTCCCTTTAAATTTAAATTTCGACGTTCAAAAGTGCCTCTTTGATGGCCTAATTGGAATAAATGATTTGACTTTGACTTTGTATCTTAAATATGTGTGTGATAAAGACATAGATAATACAACAGATAGCAAGCTTTCAAAAGCCCTCATATTTTTTGAAGGGCCTGTTGTGCATTAACTTGTAATATTTATTGAATATGAACAAAATCCTGAAAACGTGACCAACATTGAAGTACATATGTTTATCCCGCTTGGCGCAGACAGATTATCAACACAAACAGTACAATGGTATTAGCAATCATTTACTACTCGGATTTAAACCTCTGGGCGCTTAAACCTCCCAAAGGATGCCTCCCATTATACTCGGCCCACTAATCTTAGTATTCCCGTCTCCAAGCCACGCTAATAGCTATCACAGATTCACAATAATATGACTTGTTCCAGACTAGCACATGTGCAAAAAGATTAATCAATTAAAACGTCCCGTCCGAAAAAAATAGGTCAGGCTTAAGTAATATTAATAACGTCTATTTAACTAGCTGCTGCTCATGAATTTGGTACTATACAATTATATTTTTCGCCCCGGATGACCTTAATATTACGTCAGTGAGGAATTCACTCAACGAATACAGGTTTAATGAAGTCGGATCTGAAGTCAGTCTAAGGAATAAAATGTAAAATAGAAGAAAATAATGGATTCGAAGCCGAGATTGGAAAATAGTTCACAGAGAAGCTGTTTCCAATCTAGCGCGCCAATAAAATGGATCATTGGAAAATTCCGCACATTTATTATTCTAGATCCTTTTCCATACTTCCTCAGCTTGATTAGATGCATGCTCCAATTGCATAATGCTGTTACTGTTGTAAGTATGCCATATAGAAGCGAAGAGTCGTAAACTAATACAAAATGCGATTGGGCAACCGAATATATTCTCAATGGCACCTGGACCGTAATATTGGCGTTATGCAAGATATTGTGAACGCTGTGTTGCAATTTTTTTATCTACTAACTTCTTATAATTAAAGAGATAAGACCGTTACATAATTTCTACATTAATAATGTGTTCTTTTAAAATTCAATCAGTGGAGTTTTCCTGGTTGGTGCGATTACAAAATGATTTCAATCTAATGAGTTTGGTTAGGAATTCCAATTATTAGTTTACAGAGCTAACACGAGTCACTAAATAAATATGTTTTGTTCTACTCATCGTACAAAACATTAGAAATACGGCTAGTTATTAGATTTTTGATAGTTTATTTGATTTGACGCTGCGCTGCTGTTAAAACCGGCAAAAAATAACAAACGTCACTACACAAACCGACACCGCATAATGCTATAAAACCCCTGCCATAACAACCACGTTCAGAAGCGTCAATTGTTGTTTGTTAGTTTTCAGATTATTTGTTAATCTTGACTTTGAAAACAAGAAGGTAAAGTCAATTATAATACTCGTTTTTCTTCTCAAATGGGCCTGCATTTTGGGCTGCAATCTCGAGAAGTAAAGTGCAAGTGTGTGGGGGACATTTGAAGATTTTACTAACATAAAAAATGAGCTTGACTTTCGGTCACGCTGCAAAACCACGTGTGACTTAACAGAGTTAATAAACTAATTAGCAGCTAACACCCACCCAGTAGCTGTGAATGTTTACTACCACGTGCTCCACAATTGACTTTGTATGAAGGTAGCAAGTAATCCAATAGACGACTCCAACAAACCAACGTACAATACACTTGAATCACTTGTACGGTTTCCTCAACACTGGTTTCACGCGATTTTATTGTCTAGTTCTCTACAACGTTATTGAAGAACAATCAAGTAATTTGGTTAATAAAGAAACAATCTAATATTAAGAAGCCATAGCTGTGAAGTTAATAATCTTCAATCAAAGACATTCAAAAACAAATGTTATACAGAAGAAATAGAATTATTAAGTTTCATCATTTCGTGACACAAATCTCAACAAGGCGAGACTCCCGCTAAGTCCGACCGTTATAACGAAGTAGGGACGATCCCTGGGGGATACCGGGTGTAAGCATCAGATTGATAAATTGAAGTACTTACAATGTTTTTAGATCACAACAGAGCACTTAAGATTTAGATATAGTAAATGTTAGTGAGATCTTGGCAACCTTTTAAGCTACACAAAGTACTAAGAAGTTTCATATTTAGAGAGAAAACACTACTTGCTGAGATTGTTCTTCGAATCATAACAAATTCTAATTAAGGCGTGTTATCTCAATCTATTTATAATGTGTACCATTTAGCTAACATTTAGGATTTTCAAGAATTTGATAACCCTTATTATAGAATCCTTGCTTTCTATTAATCGACTTGTGGGCTGCTATAGTAACAAAGCTTCCAAGTGAATGTTGATCTTTTGAAAGACTATTATGTATTATGAATTGTCTGATTATTATTTTACGGACAGCTAGGCAAACACAATTCTAATTAAACAACTGAAATAAGAATACGTGAGAAGTAATTAAGGTAATAACGTTTGTTTGCGCAGTCATTTGAAGTAATATTGAAATATACGATTAGTTTTAGATCTGAAGGCCGATTTGCAAATACATGGTTGAAATGTGAGGAGACGTTTAGTGACGTCAGTGCTGGAGTAGACAATGGAGGACAATTAATAGCAAATTTCGCAAATATTGCCAAGCAAAAATAAAGAGCAACATTAGGTTACGGTATACTAGAAGAAAAAAAAATGTACCAGCCTTCATCCCGCAATCGCAAATGTTTGCATCTGCGGGTCGCGAACATCTGTCGAATTCAACGGATCCGGATTGGCAGGAATTCGCAAACCATCTGCCACTCGTTTCGATTTCATACTCAGATAAGTGGATAACGACAGATGTAAAAATATTCGAAACAAAATTAATACACGCAGATTGTAAAGTCACATTGAGATTATAAACGTGCACGGTGACGATAATATAGTATGAATATGAATGAATATAACTAACAATAAATTCAAAGAGATGACTTCTCCCGACGACAAGCAATTTACTAACATTCGTCACAGAAGTGATTTACTCAGAGAGACTTGAGCAATGATAAGAAATTGTACTCTGAACTTACTATAAATAGTTAGCTAGTTAGAACTAGAGACTGTCCCGGATGACTACATGTTCCCATTTGGTTGAATAACCATATGAGAAAAAATCAAGCGTTTGGTGAGCACACCGAGGAAGGAATGCCATTGTGATACGAGACGCATTAAAACGCATGAAATAAAATCGAACACGTGCACGATAAGTAAAATAAAATAACTGTTTTGTAGTACACGAACTTGATAAAATATTGGTGAATGTTTGGTATCAAAACATATAGGTATAACTTGATTATAGTTACAGTGTGGCCTCGCTGAGTGCTCCAGCACTAACCGCTCGAAGCGCTTGACGGTTCTTGCTTTGAAAGCCAGATGAATGTACGAAATAAAGTGGTGTATCATCCTTTATGTAAGTAAAGTCTGTGGAGCCACCAGCCAGTGTTTATGTCGACGCGCATATCAATTAAAAGCAGTAGGCGTATTTTAATGAGACTTTCTCCGTTAACGTTCTCAAGGCCTTCTGGTATCATTGTTTGAGTAGAAAGTTCAACCAAAATAGGTAATAATAACTTTTATCTCACTTTATTCCATTAATTGTGAAATTGAGATATGACGAGAGCAATGACTCCTTGTTTTTATTTTACTTAATAACTATAGAAGTAATTAATTTACTTATACAAAAAAAATTAATTTACTTGAAATGTACCCAGAGTTAAGATTTGATCAGAGGTAGTTTGTCGGACAACCGGTCGAGAGATCACTCTTGATATAGAAATTAAAAATAAACATGTTTCATATAAAAAAGTAAACAAATAAAAAGCTATCACTAAGTACCAATTTCTGAACGAAATTCTCACAAATTGATACCCCAGAGGATTCAAGTAAACAACAGCTGTATTGTGGGAAAAAATTGAATCAAATATTCAACAAAGTAAATAGACCTTGAATGTTAACAAGGTCAGAAAAGGACCGTAGGCGTGGCGATCCTATTGTGGTCCAAACTTCAATAAATTGAATCGGGGATCCAATCGACCCGTATGATGTTTGTCGAAGGGTTAGCTCTTGACAACCACATTTATCATGATGTCACACGTGTAACGGTTTTAATTATAAGGGAATCCCTCTTGTAATAAACATCAGTTTTCATTTATTTGTCCCTTGTAGCGGTTAAAGGGGACATTATCGAGCATAATGTAATTAATTAAAAATGGTTATAAGCTGATTGTGGGCATTAAGTCATAAAGGCAAGTACGCCATGCAGTAAAGTAAGCAATTGAGAAAAAGAAAAACAGCATTCATAAAAAAAAGGAAATTGAGATTGGATGGCAGTTGGCAGGGAATTCACATTCACTTCACATTCTGAAGTGTAAACCCTGAAGCTATCTAAGCTTTTAAGTTTTAACACAAAACGACAGCAAACAAGGCATTCTCCTTAGTTCCAGATTCCAGATAAAGTGACCGATGCAATTTCCGGTCATTCCCCACCGGATCAGACTATTTCTACCGTGCATCTCTCATCGGACTACGTCCTTCCTTTTGACCTAATACTCTGGCTGTTGCTCTCCCGACGACTAATCGGAGTATATTTCCAGCTTCCAGTTTACCAATACAATCTTCATATTTGAAAACAAACGCTGGTTCTACTGACTAAACAAACACTAAGCATACATCTACAAGCACGTACGCAAAGTAAAATGAAGGTGTGTTGAATGAAGAAACAGGTGTTCGTAGTATTGCAGGTTGGCCAAACGTCTATAAAGAAATTGTATCCCCCGAAAACGATTTCTTTTACCACAGGTCTGTAAGTTAGTATTTGGTGCCAAGTGACTTCATTGTGTGTTGATGTTTTCTGTTTGCCGCGAGTATTATATTATTTATAGGACTTTCATCTTCCTGCCCTTATCCCATTTTACTTTGGGTCAGCACAACACGTTTTCTTCTTCCATTCCCCTCATTCATTCATATCATTCCTTAGACAATCCGTCCATCTTTTCTTTGGCCTTTTATCACATGAGACTCAACCCTCATCACATGTCCATACCAATACAGACGATTCCCTTTCATTTTTTCTGTAACAGGCGCCACTTTCAAACTGCCCCTGCTTATAAAATTCCTTACTTTATAAATTCTTGTCACTCCACACATCCATCTCATCATCCTCATCTCCGCTACATGCAATCGTTTCTCATTCATCTTTTTCACAGCCCAGCATTCCGATCCATACAATACCACAGGTCTAATAACGATTTTTAATCGAATTTTTATTTATAGGGCTTTTTAGTATACAATTTATAATTCGTTTCCACGCTACTTTTCGTTCCCTGATGAGCGGAACTGCAAACAATAATTATCATTGTCTGGCTTTTTAATAAAACATTGGTCCCCATTCAAATTGATTTCCATTGGTATATCATTCATGTTAATACCTTCTGCCACATTTATATTTGATACAGCAATGAATGTACATTGTACAAGTATTTCTCAGAGGTCATTGAACAGGGCCATAGGGACTGATGGATTCTGATTCATTCATAAATCATAAGTTCGTAACACCATTTCGAACACGACTTCATGGTAAACAATTCGTGTCCACGAAGAATTTACTTTTTTCCTCAATTGATGAGAATTTGATTATTTTATTTTCTCTCTTCCATTGAAAGTGTGTAGTTGTAGATTTCAAGACCAACGTATGACTGAATAGGGTTTCCTTGAAATCTGAAAACGGTAGGTAGTACACATAAATTGGTAGTCAAAATAAGATTAATTCAGTAGTGGGAACATAAATCTTTTCCATAATCCCTTGCAAATATTACAATGCTTTAAAACTGCGGTAGTCATAAATGCATTACCCATCCCGTCAGTGCTCATTCCATGTCTTTAGCTAGCTAAGTTTTAATCGCTTTACGTGTTGAGCTTCCCATAAAATCTCTTTAGCAGGCACGGCAAAGCCCAGCGAGTCTCAAATTGAGTACTAAGAGACTAGAGTAGGATGGAGGCTCCACTTTAGATAACTAACATTATTGCCAAATTCTGTAAAGATTTCAAAGTGATTATTTTTTTATTCTTGCACGCACGGCAGCTATGCGAGAATTGCCATTCGTTTCACTAAACGCATCTAATCAATCGTTTGTTGTCTAATAAAAGGTATTGTGTTAGTGACACTTCTTCTTCTTCCTGCCCTTATCCCATTCTACTTGGGGTCGGCGCAACATGTTTTCTTCTTCCATTCTCCCCTATCAGACGTCACAGTATCATTTACTCCTTTTTCTTTCATATCATTCCTTAGACAATCCATCCATCTTTTCTTTGGCCTTCCTCTTCCTCTCCATCCGTCAACATTCATACTCATCACTCTCTTCGTCACATGACTGTCTAGTGGTTGGTATCCCTCCTCATCACATGTCCATACCAAGACAGACGGTTCCCTTTCATTTTTTCCGTAATAGGCGCCACTTTCAAACTTCCCCTTATAAACTCATTCCTTACTTTATCCATTCTTGTCACTCCACACATCCATCTCAACATCCTCATCTCCGCTACATGCAATCGTTTCTCATCCATCTTTTTCACAGCCCAGCATTCCGATCCATACAATACGACAGGTCTAATCACAGATTTGTATATTTTCCCCTTTAACTTGAGGGGCATCCGTGAATCGCAAGTTGTTCCGGTGACCTGTCGCCATTTCATCCATCCTGAGTTGATCCGGTGTGTAATGTCCCGATCTACATCGCCGTCTCCTTGGACAAGCGACCCGAGGTACCGGAAGTCGGAACAGACAGGTATGGGCGCTCCTGCAAGAGTTATGGGCACAGGACTGGAGAGACCGCCAAAATCGCAAAACAGATATTCTGTTTTTGTTCTGCTTAATTTCAGGCCAACGTTCTCCAGTCTTTGCCACCACACCTCCAATCTGTTCTGGACCTGGACCTATTGTGTTAGTGACACGGTGACCTATAAAGACCAAAATACTGCCACGAAAGGGGGTTAGTTCAAGCTATCGCTCATAGCAATTTTATAACCTTTGGCCAACAACGTCTGGATGTCGGACAATAACATCACGCATTTCAGAAAATTTTGAGAGTTTATTAAAATAGATTTATGCGCAAGAACAAGTTGAACCCAATTGTATTATACCGTAATCAGCCTATAATATTCTCCCTCGTGGAACAGACCCAGAGGTCTATAAGAGTCCTCTCTTTAAAGTTAATTTTAAAGCTGTCCATATCGATGATAAAGGTATGTATATTTCGTCGCATGTAATTCTAACACATTATTGTTATACCACAATTAATGTAGTTTTTAAGACTACTGCACAACTATTGCGTTTTCCAACAAATATCTTGCAACCCTACCTAAAATACAACGCTTCGGGGAGCCATCGCTTTCCTCTCAACACAATGTGGTTTCCTAAACACTCAAAAACGTTCGCTTCCTTCCATTGCAAGGGTAATTATACTGCTTCCTCTAAACACAATAGAATGTAAAAGCCACTTGCCGTGACGAAGCAACAATTATTAAGTGAGGGTGACACAACTGGATTCTACGACCAAATCTAAAGTTCGAAAGCAAAGAATCCAAGTGTTTATTTTTACCTCAGTACACTGAAGTTACTGGTTTTCAGAAGACCGATTCCGAAAGTTCCAGCTTCTATTTTTTTAATACTATAACAATTCGTTTCTGTTGTTTATCTCTCAAAAAAGTGTTTGATTCTGAACGATATTCATAATTCAACAGTGATTCTCTTTCATGCGGCAATAATTCAGAGATTTACTACCCGTCTACACTTTATTTTGTAATAAGAGTTATAACAAACTCCAACTTGTTCTTATTTATGTAGTTAGTCCAACATAGTTGGATATGAAAACTTATTTGATCAGTTTAAAATTCTTAATGACAGCGAAGAAGGAAATCCTGAATCAAATAGACTTGAAGCAATCTCGCCTGGTATTACCTTGATTTTTGAAGTGAAAACTTCTTTAGCGGCGTTGTACACTTTTTCTGTAATGGGTAAAAAATTTAAAACTCGCGTCAGGGTCACGTGACCAAAACTCGCGTCAGGGTCACGTGACCCTGATCGAAAATGAGTAAGACGTCATTCAAATTAAAAATAAAACATAGTAACAAAAAAGTTTTCACTTCTACCGGCACTCCTGGAGTGCAACCTTTTTTTTTTTTTCAATAGTGACGTAACAACATGCTTTGTTTTAAATTATAGTAAAAGTAAAAGCAGTTGATAAAAAGATCGTAAAAACGTCACGTTAAAAATATAAGATAAGAAGCAATCGAAGTCTGAACCATAAATCTATCACAGACGTACGTAACTCTATAGAACATGAAACAGAAAATATAATAACAACGTAGTCCAAACGATTGGAACACTTGGAGCAGGACTCTGGCACGTATAGATAGTGTCAGTTATCTGGGACGTGAAAAAAAGAGGAAGAGAAGGATTTACAATACAGTAGTGACGAAATCCTACAGGTCCAAGCAAGTTAAGAACTTATACCATAAACTATTAGATAGCTAGTGTATGCACAACTTGGTCTGCCAACTCTCTGCCGATGACATCATACTCCGCTCACCAATATGCCTACGCCTAGTAGCAAGCCCATATTCAACATTCACCAATTCCATCAGACAATAATTGTACAAGCTGTTATCTAACAACATGAATGAGATCCACGCCCTGATTTTGTCCTCCAAGTATAAACAATAGACTTACAGATTCTTGTCGGTAAAGTTAAGTAAATCAGACCTTTGCAATTCAGTTAATGGATCGAAAGAAACCCGCATATCCAGTCTAGTTAGAATACAATAAATCCATTAGGCCGGTGTTCCACAAGTTCACGACTTCGCGTAGACACCCACATCAAGCAGTAATGTATTACTAGCTACTCGTTTCTTAGTGGCCTCATTGTTATTTCATTGGCTACAGAAACCCTGCCATTTACTGGATCGATGTAAGTAATCACTGTTACAGAAAATACGCTGTTACGTGCTGCTGATCGTGGATAAAACCCTGATACTCCATTACCTAATCATAACAATGGCCTACAAAATATTTCTTGAAATCTCAACAGCAACGGATAAATTCTGTTTATTCGTTCCGCTCACTTCCCGTCATGCTGATAATATTAGCAATTACCACAGTATTAGTTTCTATTTTAACGCCTGAATTTCAAACAAAAGATCGATATCTACTGTAAACATTGTTGTGGAAGTTCATTGTATAACTGATTGTTTGCTGAGCGAGCTAACATTTAGAGACTATAACTGATTCATTACTGGGTAAACTTATCGCATAAGAAACCACATGCCTGGGCTCTGGTACTAAGTATAACATTCATGCGGTTGGCGATTCTGCTATCAAGCTCCGCCGCGCCGTAGGAAGATCGATTTACTTATAACAGGTTCCATTATAGTAATAAAAAGTAACATTTCGCTAATAAACCGAATAAAACCCACACTCAAGTGGGCCGCTTAATTTTTACGATAGTATCGATCTTGTAGCGTGCAAGGCGAGTTGAACCTATGAATTGCCACTTCCGAACTAAACGAACGAGGCCGACCACCGAATTATCCGAATGCTCTAATTGAAACCAGCGAGACACTAAACAGTTGCAGTCATTAGTATTCATCCTGAATAGAATCCATCAATTTATCAGCTTACTCACTTGAAAAAAAAAAACGCTTTTCCAAGGATTTCCCCGGACAATGTTTTGGTTGACGGTTACCAAAACAACCGTGACTAACCACTGCGTGGAAAATCGTCTGCCAATTTCTTGCAATTTGCTACTGTGACGGAACATTGGGATTTATTCCAACGTTTGCATGAAATATTAGAATGATTTGAGCTTTCCTCTGAATCAAGGAGTTATTACGTGTGCTGTTATTTTTAATAATGATTTCAAACTTAGGATTTCTTTAGCTGCCGAAACCGTGTAAAGGAAATAATTAGGTACTACTTTGTATGCACAAAGAACCTTCACTTTATGGTTTTAAAAGCCAATTAGTAGTGCCTAACTTTTATTTAATACGTTCGACCTTCGTAGACATTGTTTCCTTATCTGGCTTCCAGTAGATGAGATGACTAATTTCGTATTATATAGCGTTCGAGTCCCTTGACCCGCAGATTACATAGATTAAATCATCGTACTTGAGACACTAAGGGGGCAGTTGCATTGGACTGTAGGCGACCATTACGCCAGTGTCCCTCTTGTGGGTGAGGGCCCCTGATTGATCATTTCCGGCTATTGTGTCACTCCCTTTTATACACCCCACAGGCCTATAATACCCAGCTCGTTTAGCGCTCACCGTAACAAATGTCATCGAAATAGACTATCATCAACTGACGTAAGTTTCTCGTTTCTATAAATATCAGCCATGTTGTTGTGTAGTCTGGAGAATTGTTTTCCAGATAAATATAAACGTAATTGGTTTCTAATTTTATACAAGCTTCATCATGAAACGTTAATTAAATTCAAATCAATACAAATGGTGTTACGACCTACACCACTGATGGCATGGCGGCTTAGATCTAGGGGTGAGTTTAAATATCATTGTGTATAATAACCTATTTCAGAGTTTCTGGGGCGTCCCCATTTCACACGTACAATAAAATTCTTCCTATATAATATCATATTCATATCCAACAAGGGTTTTCCATACATATCATACAAAATCCTAACAAAGGAATATGATGTCTACATTGCTGTGGAACGAGGGAAATGACGTCATATTTTAAATTATATTCTCTTTTGTATCATCAACTGACATCAACATTTCTCCGGACACTGAGCAATCACAGACGAAATAAAAAAAGGAACATAGATTTTATAAGAGACTGAGTGAGTCAACATGCAAAATATAAAATGCGACGTAAGCTAACACGACTAACAAGAATTATACACCTAATATTTGCGTAGATTAGTTGATCTAAGCACTCATATTTTGATAAATCTGACTGATAATCCCAGAGTGTTGGTAAAAGCTGGGTAGAAAAAAAGAATTGGAGATGTTATTGCTGATAAAATACATAATATTCGAACACTTTAAGGCTACGTTTTCTGTAAACTTAAAGAACTTGGGTTGGATAATTATATTCTTGAGGCACGAGTACTTGGAAAGCAAGTATTGGTACTTGCTTTCCAAGTGCTCGTAGAGATTTATAATCTACATGACCGACATCTCATCAATGTCAACGTCGATCGTTCTAAGAATTAATATCTCCCTGACATAAAACAATCTGTCTGAGAACATAAAGCGAACTTGATTGTTACTGAAGCTTTTTGCTACTCTCTATGACTTGGACTTAGAAAAGGTCAGATTAATGTTGTATAATAAATAAATCTTCAGCCATTACTAAGGATGTCTCTCATGTGTCCTTTCTCTAATACTTCTTTTCATTTTCGCTGGTCATCGCCCTTTTTCCTTTGCTACCCTATCTGAAATAGAAGAAAATAACATTTTCTCAACAAAATATGACGTGATCACATTTACAAGTCCTCAATTTTAAGATTTCGATGTAAATGCGTCATCAGACTATAACTAGATCAGACGACTATATTTTTAATCAACACTACGCTACTTGGTCTTTTTCCAGCTGTGGGCGTATTAGGATTACAGAACAGTGTGTGGAAAACCCTTCAGTAAAATACTATGAATTGATAACTTTACATAACGGCACATAGATGCATCGTACTCGTACGTAACGGTAAAGTTGTAAACAATCTGCGATTCTCGGTTACAAATTAGCAGACAATGAGAGTTTGAACATGTATCGTATTGTTGCTCTGACACTAACCTACATCATAGATAAAAGCTAGTTCAATACACGAAGTGTTTCAGTTCTATATGATAACGACAGTTATGTCTCAGCTGCTAGGGACACTTTAAATCGATCGTGTGCTGCAGTCTTTAGTCCGACCTCGATATGAATCCGTGGGAAGACTCATTATGGACTCTCTTGTCTTACAATGGAGTCTTTTCTATACGTTGGGTCCGTTACACGTCCCATGAGATTGCTAATGCGACGCCATCCGTTATGATTGCCTCCAATAAACACTTGAGCCGTGACGAGAGATTGGCTCAAGTTACTGTTTCAAGTTAAAATAAGACAAGCTATAGACCTTCATCTAAACGGAAGCCATCTAACTGCATCTAACTAGTTGGCTTCATTTTTTAATGTTGTTTGAGCTTCAAAGTGGCAGCAGTAAGCACAGTTTTATGATACCTCATTGCTTTGATTCACATTTTCACCCTGTTTTTGACAGGACAGTGTTGCCAGTAAATCCATTCAAAGATTCCAAGAAGTTTATACGACTAGCTTAGTAATGGATTGTCTTATCCATACTTCGAGATTGGCTCCAGTAGATACTACAACGATTACCTAGATTGGCTCTAGTTATACATTATTGGTTTTGCTCTGGATCGCAAGCGGTTGAGAGACCACAAGAATGTTTTCATTATTAAATTCAACATTATTTATTTGTTGCACAGTTGTAGTTTCCTTTGAGGTAGTTAACTCATTTGATTTTAGTGTGTTATTAAAGTAATTTTGCTTTGATTTTCCTTGTAACTTTAATTTATTATTGTATATTAAATTCCTTGAGTTTCTTTGCGAACATTTGTGGCAAATATTCCGTCAATTACATAAAATAACAACGTCATTTTTACAACTTTCCAGTTGTGTATGTTTTAAATTAGTACTTATTAACTCTTCTAAATAATTTACGGGGAGATGGCTGGCTGTAAAATAGCAGTGTACGTTCAATTCTTAATTGCAAACAACTCTTATGAGAAACACTGGCCATTAACAAGAGTGCGTAAACAAGAATTTAAAACAACATGAATCATATTGTACGGAACCGACAAGCGTGTTCAATTTGGACTTTAGAACGACATTGTAATAAAAGAACTAAGTGTCATATTAAACTTCATTCAGTTCAGCCATACTTCCCAATATTTTTTTTTACAAATCTAGATATCTACCTCCGGGAAACGTAATACAAGAGGTTTAGTATACAATTTCAATTGTGTAGTTGTATTGAATTTCGTTCGGTTTAAGTTCTCGGAACAATTGGGTAAAAATTATGAAATTACACAAGCAATGCTGGCTTCTGTATTTACTAACAGATTTTTTTTATACCGGACAACGTTTATTAGTTTAAAGATCCCACAGTTGCACAATCAGGTGCTTAGTTTTTTCTGTGTGTTTTTAAAATACACACCTTTTTCCCAGAACTGGATAAAAACAATAGACAAATAAATTAACTAAATAAACCAAGCTTATCAAGTATCAAACAACAGGGAAAACCTCTGACGGACGGAAATTCAAGCCAAATTAAATCTGTGTAGATATTCTTCATTATGAAAAATGCCAAAAATGTTAATACAATTACAAATAAAAAAAAGTATGCCTATCCAATAAAACATTAGACTATCAACATTGGAACTTGGAACTCATTGGCCGCCACGTGATTACGGCAACGTTCTTCGTGCACGTGTACTCAAGAGTACAAACTCATGAATTATCAGACGAACGAATTTAGACGCGTTTCGAGTTTTTTTTTGTATTGACGCTATGGCGATGACGCTATGATACAATTCTGACTCAGCGCCAAAACGTAAGTAGAATGGAATAAAGAACTCTTGATCTACTAATTTGCTTAGTTCAGATTCTAAAACCTTCCGAAATTTATATGAACTTGAGTAGCACGTATTTAAATTAAAGCAGTGAGGTCCTTGTTATTAAGATATTTGAATTTCAAGTCGCTAAAAGTAATTGTAAACTGAGACATTGACTAGTTAAATAAGCCACAGTACCTATCTTATCTCTACATTTCGCCAGAGCTATTTGCACAAGCATAATTATATTCAGACGTGTACAATTACATACGAGTGAAAAATGCATGAAGCATACTGTTCCAGTAATTAGTACCCATATCATATACCGACGAACGCAATCGTGTCACGGATTGACTACAAAAAATGCTTATGATATATCAAGACCATATTTTTATGAGCTGTGAAAAGACATCACTGCTTGTGAATATTTGGCCTTAGTGTCCTTTGAAGAGTATTGTGTTTGAATAGAAAAGAGTTATGCTAGACGGGTCTAGTTAATTTGGACGATAACAATAAACCAGCTCGTTTATTAATCGCGGGCGTCTTGGCCAGTAGCGTGTCGCATTCCTCGAGTGCCGATGTTGATTGGCAACAATGAAGGGTCAACATAAGTTGTAATTGGCTAAGAAAATGTCATTGCTTTCTGACAGGACACTCTAGAGAACGAAATTAACGTGGGCAGAAAATGACTCATTAGTCCAAAGGACCAAAGTTGTTGATACAGAGATGCAAAATAACAGTGATCACTTGAACCCAGACAGTACTTTTTCACATGCAGCAAGCAGATAGCAGCTTGGAGCAAAAACTTGCTCTGCTATAGAATAGTTTGCGCAACAAACTTTTGCTTTTATCTACTTTTTGCTCCAGCTTCGGTTTGCTAGCAAAAAGTTTGGCTAGCGATGTGTTAACTTCCGAGTTCCGCTCGTGGCTAATCGAGACCAAGTTATGATCCCTATTAATTTGCTCATCATCGCTTTTTGTTGACAATTTCACTGGCAATGTTAGGATTACAGCCTTGTAATGCTTTTACGGGCGGGTCGCGTGACCGTCTCCCAACACTTACTAATTGACTCAGCTTACAAAACCACTGCTACTGTCGCTTTTGAAGCGACAAAAACAAGGTTAAACTCTACACATTCTGTATTACTATCAATTGTTCTAAATCAAATGATCGATTACAGTCGAACAAAACGCCTTTGTTTCAAGCGGAACATGAACAAAAAGTCATTAATCATTGGACCAGGCCGCTGATTAATCTTTTCAAAATCGTTAACAGGGTTTTAGATTTTCGTGAATATTTACGCTCCGAGAGAAATATTAACCACGACGCCGAAGCTCTATTGTTCATTGAAACGTTTCGTTTAATTCTGCTAACGTATTCAGTAGCACGGATGAGCAGCGCAGTTGAGGAGGTTCGGAGAGGAAAAACAAAGTCAAGGAAATCATTAAGGCATGGCAAAATGGTAAGGCTTCATTGCTGCACAAAAGGAATTTATTTTTATAAATTACGGATCATGAAGATTGACGACAATTTGCTAACCTTGTGTTGTATTGGTAGCGAATGTCACCGAGATGACGAAAATAGCCTGTACTTTATACTTACATGGTGCGTTGTCTCATTACTTGTTGATGAGTGTGATGGATCGGAACGAAGAATAAAATAATATGCATTGCTTATAAATGGTGTAGGCTATACGTTTTGTTTTCCATATTCTTTTCATAGAATCCAAACAATTTAAGTAGGTATGTACCAAGTCGCTTATATTTTATGTTAGTCTTACTTAGCATTTGGCATGCTTAACGTGTGAAATGGAGAAATCAAAATAGAAAACAATGTACCTAATGAACTGGTCATGAAGGCAACTGACATGCTGATGCAACAAATGGGTTCTTTCAACTAGAGTACGTATATTTAGCACTTCATTAGCGACATTCAATGAAAGTATGAGTACTACGACTCCTACGCACATATTAGTTTCAGAAGTAAATAACAATAATAATGTATGTTCTGAACTTGTTCAACTAAAGTTCATTACACTCAATTCCTAATCTATTCTCAAAACATAAATAAAGTTTAGCTTTGGCAGAAATAAATTACCAAACTCTAGTTAGCTCGGAAAATATTAATTTGCTCGATATGAAAGTATTCCTTGGAGCCCCGAATTTTGCGTAAGCCGTATACGCTTAAACGCCTATGGCAAAGTTTACACCTATCTAAATAACAATTTACTTCTTTCGTGAGGATTCTACGTATGAAATCGGATAAGTTCTTGAATTTAATATTTCTCGGTTGAGGATTTAGGTAATCTATGCATGTTTTACGGTTTAATGTACGGTACGTTTACTGAAAGTCAAGGGTTCCACGAGTAATATCCGAGAAAAAACTTGGCGGGTTGAGGTGAGAACGTAGGAAACCGCGCTAGGTAGCCGCTTTCCGTCGAGACTCGAGACGCTGACCACTTTTACTTTCACCCCCGTGCATTCACCTGGGCAGAGAGCTGCGGTCAAAGACGCCCTACATACCGCTTTATGTTCACACTGGATTGGTCGATTTGGAATATAGAAATTCGGGAACCGTCAATCGAGTGTTCCGGTACGGGAAGGACGATTTAAAGTTACTGTTACTGTCAGCCTGTATCATCCCACTGCTGGGCAAATGCCTCTCTCCATGACTTCCAGCTATTTCGATCAAAGGTTAGTGTGAGCCACTGGTTGTTAGTTTTGTTCAGCTCATCCCGCCATCTTCTGCGAGGTCTGCCGCGACTTCTGGCTGTGTCAGGGCTCCGCATGGAATAATTTTGGCCCACAGTTCATTCGGCATCCGGCAGACGCATTTAAAGTGTTATCAGCTAAAGTAGGTTATACATGATGCTAATTATACCGAATTTAGGCAACTCCCTTTTAACGATCTGTTGTGGTTATCACACCTCATTAGGTTTCTTTAATGAAAAACGCACTTAGCTTAATTGGGTACAGTTAATTGTCCATTTTAACTTGTGACTAACACATTCTTATTTATAGCTAGTTTATTTTGTTAAATATATTTTCTTGATCAAACTGTAAATAAATGTCAGAGATGAGCATAACAAATGCCAGAAAACTGGTTATTATTATGGCAGATTTTGCAAACAAAGAAGTTTATCTTATTTCTTGAGTTTATTAAATAGCATATGAAGTTATCTGAAACCTTTCTGTTTTTTCTGATGAACATTTTAGAATCGAAACAGGGGTAGGCAGAACAGAGCTTTTTAATGTTGATTGTAGGACTGTTTAACAGGCTACTGCAACCCTAGAACACAAGGAAATTGAACTAACAGAGTGGATTACTCTCCACCCAGAGTGGGGCGGAATATTAGGAAAAATATTTATCAATGAGTCCTAACTAATATTATGATTGCCATCGAAATAAAAGCTTTTGGTCATAAACTCGACTATTTATTAGAAGCCCAATGGCTTGCATCCTTGTTAAAGAACAGAAGCAGTTTTCTTGTATATTTAAGCAAATTATATTTGCAAATAACATTGTAAATCTATTTTATTTCTGAAGTAATACGAGTAAACAGTAAATAAAGAATAATTTTATCACAATTCGTATCATGATTCTGACCCCCAGGACATTGTCATCGAGCATGCACTAATAATAATGCAAGTTTAATTGCTTGCTGCATATTCAAACAATTATTTCCACTTGCCATTATTTATTCATAGCTACATTCTTTTAAAAATCAGTAACAGGTGTTCAACAAGTTACCAGAGCATAACATTCCTTGTGTGTGAGAAGGGGGCTTCGCACATTACACACACTTGATGCAAAGCAATGAAATATAAGCTTTATATTTTGTCCCTTGTGGTAGAATTTTCAACACCACCATAAGTGAATAAGCATGGGCCATGCACCATACAAGAATCGATGTTGAGTTTGTCCAATGTGCAAAGTTCTTAAGTTAATAAAGAATGCATGTAAAAAAGAAACATCACACATTAAGCAAGATCCCAAGGCTGGTTCATGTAGTGAAGTAATGCTCAAATATTAACATATTGAGCATTAATTGAGCCATTAACAGTGTATGCCCTGGTCGTAAAATTTTAATATTTTTGAAACTACATAAATTTTCATAAAGGAAGACTGTATTACCAATCTGTATTTAATTTGATATGCACATGTCAAAAACATTATTAATAATATTAGAAACAAATATTAAAGGCACTTTGGATTTGTATTGCTCATGAGTTTTTATTTTTCAATTGATATTACAATTTGATAATATTAATAGTCAGTTTTCAGTATTTTTTGGTAACACACACAAAAATTCTATTACTAAAAAAAGTGTGTGCATAAAATTTAAGATCAATTTTATTGGTTTGGAGGAACTGACTTAAAATTCAGTTGGAAGATTTAAGATGAAAATTTTTAAATAAAAGCTTGTAACATACATAAAATCTACAAATTGTACGGCAAATACCTATCATTTACGAATTTCCCTATCTGTGAAAAATTTACATTGTGAATTGTGACTCAGACAATTTAGATAAGATATAATTCATTAACTAAAGATTAAAACCATCTTTTGTGGTTTTGAAGGTAACTAACTTTTCTTTATCATGTTTTTGTTGAACAATGCTATGTTATGACTAAATGTATCATTTTAATTATTGAAACATGTTATACACATTTTTTAGTACATTAGGTACAAGTCTGATTATACAATATGCAGTAACTGGAATAGGTAGAGTAATTTTGTAAAGAATTAAAAAACCATAAGGATAATGCTTCCAATAAAATGGAGAATTATAGGTATTATTTTAAAACTTCAAACTTTTCTAGGATTAGTTTATGCATGTGGCCAGCATTGAGTTTAGTTACCGCCACAAAAGATAAAACTCTACCAATTTTGAGTTTAAGGATAAGTAGATGTCAAACTTTATTTAAAAATCTGTTTGTTTATTAGCAAACAAGTTCAATTTCACATTTATAGAATAGTGAGGGAAAATTTCAGAAGCCTGAGACATACACTCTTTAGGCATACTTAACAAAACACTAACGTAAAGCAAGCGCCATCAGGACATCATTTGCAAGCGGCCATTATTTCAATGTTTCATAATTTCATTACAAAAATATGTTTGACCTATGTTTATTTAATTTCAAATAATATGACACACCAACATAGGTATAGGAAAACATAGCTGAGTCCATTTGCGCTACTCAACAATCAATTTTATGTGGCTTACTAGTTTTATGTACTATTTCATTCATGTGCCTAGTAAATGTTTCAGTTTGTACAGCTCAGCATAAAATATGATATTAAATCGCTATCTATATTTTATGAACCATAAAAAACGGGTTAAGACTTGTGAAGTAATAAGTATAAGCATCAACATTAAATTATGTTGATGCTTATAACTTCCCGTGTTTCATATTATAAATCACAATATGAAGAACAATTAATTAGGAATAGGTAGCAAAGTTATGATCATTATAAACATAAGAATATTTTTTGATTCAGAAAACAAAGAGACAACTACAACTATCCTCAAAGCTTGAAGTAACTTTCCTTGTTGCCTATTTGCAGTCTATGAATAACAGGTTTTCAAGCCTGAATAAAAAGATTATTATTATCATAATGTAATTTCTGATTATCCGCCTGAAGATAAAAAAAATCATTCAAAGGTAATTCCTGAACTTGTTTTACTTGTGCCAAGTGGCAGCCTGATGACTAATGACAATAAGGTAAACAATATCCTATCTCACTGTTGAGTTTCTGTTTACTAATCTGTACAACACGAGGCCAAGAAACGTGATAATGTTCTGGACGATAAAAACTTCCACCAAAACACATTCATCTCTTGTTATCAAAGTAGTGAACGGAACAAATTAACATACCTGAAATCCAGACTGAGGTTTCTCTGATGAGCCATGGCTTTGGGGGATCGGACGTCGCTCCGACTTCCGTGGACGGGTACATCCTCTAACATTCTCACACACGCGATGCTGCGGCACAACACAATATACCCATAACACTACCTTCCCGTAGTAAAATCACAAAGTAAATAACAACATGGCGTCCGTAACGAATATTATTATCGCAGACAGACACCACTTGCTCCTACAATCTTCTATCCCAATTCCCAGCAAAACTATCTACTCACAGCCGACGATATTCCATCAATCTTTATTGCATTAAAAAGCAATAATAAAACAAGCGTTGGTGTGTAAACCTTTGAATGCCCTACAAACTTTTTTCAACACGTAACCAGCAATTTATGTGAAAAAAAAACGAACAACGAAAAACACTAAAACGATTTTAAATAAAAATCAACGGTAGGCGTAATAAAATAAAGAAATTCTTCAAAATTAAAGAAATCGATGACGCTCCAACCGAGACGACATCCTAATATTTTTCATTTTGTGGATTTTTTTCGTAAGCAGTCACGGAAATTAACATATTTTATAACTTGCAACATTATCGACACAGATTATTAACTACAGAATTTTATTTTTGATTTTACGTGCGGCAAAAGTCCGAACTAAAATGTACAGACGCCAGCACGTCAACTTAGGGTGCTCCCCCATTTATCGACTCGGAATCGGCATAAGCCGGTCAAAAAATCCTATATGTCAACGTATTATGGGTGTTACTACTACCATTCGCATCGGCTCGGCTCGGCCGAAGGCGGAACGAGCCGTTTGTTGATTAGCTGATCGCATCCGTACGTATACGTAGCGCAGTGAATCTAGCTGAACGTTTCCGACTGCTGCTGAACAGCGCCTAGGACAGCCAGCCCGAACGACGTTGGGCGACAGTCTAATAATTAGCTCGCATGACTTCATCTCCGATGGTAGCCGAACGGCACCGGAGTCGGCCGACTGGCATTCGGTAGCAGTGGAATGATCCGTTCGCATGCCCGCATCTCCGACGAAAGCCGAACGGCTCAGGAGGCAATCTGTTTTACCATAGTGGATCGACCCAAGGTCGACACCGCTTTTGCTTCTTTTCTTTCTTTTCCAGTAGGCATGCTACAATAATTACGTTCGTGCGTCTCGCCCGACTAGATAGTTTACTATATCTGTTAGGCACTCATTACACGGCAGGTTCTGCCATGGCAAAACCTTGGCAGAGATTTTGACTGACGGAAAATCTATCGTCTAATGCGTTGATTGACGTTTGCATGACGAAATTTGTAAGCGATAAAAATTCCATCATTCATGATTGATGGTTTTGCCATGGCAAAACCTACCGTCTAATGGGCACCTTACGGCTTAATACCCGAAGTGCGGTTACACTTACCTATGTTTAACCGGCTAAACCTACGAGTATCCTTCCATCACAGGATTCCGCGTCGATAAATGTGGGAGCATCCTTACCTCAATCTATGCCTCAATCTGTCAATACTCTTCCAATATTGTAATAAGGTTGAAAATCCAGTTTGTGGTAGGTCAGATAGATTGAGGTAGGTTGATGTGCTGGCGTGTGTACTAAATTCTCATTTTTTTTCTTTTTATCTTGAGTTTCGTTCATGTTTGATTACATTGCGGTATCATGCGTCCCTCTTTGATGTGTCCAATAATATAAGTCCGGCAAGTGATCAAATTCACACGAAAAATAGTTGAAGCCAAATAGTAACAGGGTCAAAATAAAAATCAAACCAATATTTCACTATCAAAAATTTGATTATTCAGTGAAAGCATTAAATAAATATAAATCTTAATGTAGTGCATTACAAGCTACAAATTAGTAAGAATTAATATGATACAGCAGTTAAAAATAAACAAGAGAGCTTATGGTTTTGGGGATGATTCTTGAGACTGTCTTGTAGAAGGCTGTCTTTTATGAACATTTGGTTTCCTTAGCCTGTGGTAATTAGGCATTACTTTGCTCAAAAAGTCCAGCTGCAAAAGTTGTGACGGTTGCTTTTCAAGTGCTTCTCTGACGTGATGATCAGAGCCCCATATTACAGTGTTGTCTGCTAGAGTCTGTGGTGCTGAAAGATGACACGCTGCACCTGTAAAAAAAATCAAAAACTATATTATTCTATTAATACTTTAGAGGAGAGGCAAAAACAGTACTCTTTTTTATACTGACAGAAGAGTATAAAAGGCACAGATCCAGTGCAGAAATAGTATACAACTGAAAATTTTAATTATCTATGGTTGAATTTTATTTCTGGGCAACCACCACTGTAAGTTTTATACTAAGGAGAAAAGATAAAAAAGTAAAAGAAAGCCTTTTACATTATGTTGTATTTTATAAGCCATACTGCAAAATTAAATCCTATTGAGACCAGTGCCACAACCCTATGAACTTGCAGATTGCAATATAAAATACACTAAAATGAACAATTGAAACTTGCCAGTCCATTCAAAAATGACTCGGGCAGTATTTATAAAAAAAAAATCTTATATGTAAAAGCAACATTTCATTTTAAAACACCTAATAAATTATTTAAATTACCAATAACACATCCGCTTCCTATTTTGACATCCTCACCCACATACGACCTGCACTCAAAAACATTGCTCTCTCCAATATGGCCGCACGGTGACTCCAACTTGCAGCCCACTTCAAATACATTGTGTGCTCCAATGAACAGGGGTTTTGGAGGATTCTCTTGTTTATCACTTTTTCTGAAACATATTAAAGTACCATGTTACTGGACTGCAACAACTAGTGGCCATCCATGACATCTTAAAGTAAGATAAATTCCAGTGGGGGAATGAGACAGAGCTATACTACTTGTCTAGGGCCACCTCTCTCACACACAGGAATAACTCTTGCTTTAAGATGTCATGGGAGGCCTGATAGTGGAGAAAGGAAGAAGAAAACAAGTTGAGTCAACTCCAAGTAACATACAATAAGTGTAGGAAGATGATGATGATTACTGGACTGCAACCAAAGTATGGATTGTCAGTAGCACAAGGCTGCGGATGATGAGGACTTCATATTACTTGATTTTCATTTAAACCATTATAAGTTTTTTTTTCATGCATTTAAGAAGTTGAGTACCTGCTCAGGTAATCAAAGGCTGCAGTATCAGTTTCATAATAAAACTTACTTGTGAATAATAGTAGAATACTCTTCAATGATACAATACTCAGCTATTATTATTGGTCCACCTTCAGCAATGATTGTCACTCTTGGGTGGATAACTGTACCTCCACCGATGGTTATATCACCTTCTAGAGTGCAATCCTCGCAAACTGTAGCGCCGGGAAGGATTTTAATGCTGAAAAATAAATGAAATACTGAATAATAGTCTTTTTATAAAATAATGCAATAGAAAAGAGTCTGGAAAGAGAAATTTAACTTACTTGTGAGCCATGTTATAAAGTTATGAAACTTGGAATGATTATTCGTTAAAAATTAAAAAGGAGTAAATAAAACAAATTGTAAATTATTTTGAGTTTTCGAATTTTCAGTCGATTGACATCTGCGATTCGTCACCCGTTTGACTTTGACATTGACAGTTTGTGTCAGTCAGAGGCACTAGAGTTTCTTTAATAATAGTAAAACCGGTTTTTCGGTTTAGCTTTGACATGACTTATGATGGTGAACGCACACCTAGCCGCACCACAGTCTCCGCAGTCCCTGCATTACGAATTCTTTGTATGAAGTTCTATGAAACCTCGCACACTTACCCGCATCGCAGTAGCCGCAGAATCGGTAAGAAAACGGACTGCGGAGACTGCGGTGCGGCTAGATGTGCGTTCACCATAAGACAATGGAAAACGCTTTTCTGAATTGAAATAAATTATTGAACTCAATCATTCCCCCCACCCAACCCATCATATAGTTAGTGTCTATGTAGTCTGTGATATAGTTATGCAATATTCCTTAAGAATCACTTCGCAACGTCATTGACTGGTTAAAATGATGCCCTGAAATCTCGATTCTCGACTTAAATATTTTGGATAGTTGCATCTCTAGTTACGGGAAAATAACTCAATGTCATTTCTGACATTTTCTGATAACAAATTGTCAAAATCACCTGGTCAAAAGGCGCGAAATTATTATTTTTCTTTCATGAATAAAATTGTAAATATTGAAGCAACCAAATAATAGTTTTTGTAGAGGCAAGTACAATAACTTAGACAAAATAAAATGGAGACAAAATTTCCATTTCCTTTCAAACCATATGATATTCAAGAAAAGTTTATGAGAGAACTTTATTCAACTTTGGAGGAACAGAAACTTGGTATATTTGAAAGCCCTACTGGAACGGTAAGTTATTATTAATTGCATAATTTAAAAATGAAACTTCTCATTCGTTTCATAAATCTCTATATCTATCAAATAATTATAACATAAATAGATTCTTTATTTTGTTAGGTTACTTTGAAGTTCTTAGCAGCAATACATTTTTTCAAATTTTCCCTGTTTAAGTGAATTATTTTTTATATGACAGGGAAAATCACTTAGTATCTGTTGTGGAGCTCTGAAATGGCTGCGGGACAGTAATAAGAAAATTTTAGAAGAGCTGGAAAGAGAAGTTGCTCAACTAAAAGTAGAAATATCCAATAGTACAGGTAAAAGTTATTTTTATAATAATATGTGTTTTAGAAGTTAAACTTTATTGTAATAAGATATTTAGGTTTTTTTTTTCTCATTAAAGCTTCCGATGATTGGCTAACAGAAGAATATGAAAACATAAAGAAGAAACAGACTTTAATCACATTACAATTAAAATTAGATAAAATTAAAAAACGAAAGGAACTATTTGATCAAATGAAAGTTCGAGTTTCTAAACAAAAAACAAATTCAGCTAACAAGACTATCGAATTCTATTTCAATAAGAAAGATAAGAGTGAGAAAGTTGGAGATGAGCAAGAGAATCTATTGGAAGATAAAGTAGAAATGGAAGAAGATAGAGATCTTATTTTAGAAGAGTCTGAGGAGAAAGAGAGAGAAGATGGTGATTCTGAGGGAGAAGAAATAGTGGAGGATACTGATGATCAAATAACGAAAGTAAGACAATATCTGAATATTATACACTTGTTATAGTCTCGGAATGAGATTTAAAAGAGGCCTTGCTTTACTCTGAAATATATTATCCTCCTATTACTAAGGAAAAAAATAAAATTGGAACATTATACTGCCATTACCAAAGAATAGAATATTTATGTTTATCAATAAATATTATCTTCATCTTTGCAAAAGTTAAAGCCTTTATGAAGACATAGCTTTTAAAATTGACTTTATTATTTGTGTACTGTTGAAATTAGGCACAGTCAGGGTAATAAGCCTTGATGTTAAACAATTTTACATCTTCCAGATATACATAAGCAGTAGGACCCACAGTCAGCTATCCCAGTTCATTGGCGAAATAAAAAGGACAGTATTCAAAGATGATACAAGAGTAGTTACACTGGCTTCCAGACAGCACTACTGTATCAATTCTGAAGTTACCAGACTGAAGAATATTAATCTTATTAATGAAAGGTAAGAGAATGCTTTTATATTAGGAAGGATTTTAGGTCTTATAACACTAAACTAATCCAAATAACTTTAGAAAAGAATCGTTCCTTGAAAATAGCCAAACAAGGCATCAGTAAAGGTAAAATGTGGATTAATTGTCTCAAAGACAACAACGGCCAAAAACATAGAAGTAGAGACAAAATTTTACAAATCTGCACAAGTTTCTATGAATCCTTATATTCAAATCCAAACTGTCTGCCCTCAGAACCCAGCATACACTATTCTTGTCCAGAAACAATTCCCCCCATTACTGGTTATGAAGTACACGCCGCACTCTGTAAAATGAAATACAACAGAGTGCCCGGCGAAGACGGAATAAGCACCGAAATTTTGAAAATAGGTGAACCTACTCTTCTGCCAGTATTAACTAACTTGTTTAATAGTATTCTTAAAACAGGTAAATTCCCGGATGGTTTTTGCCACTCCAATATAACTCTGTTACATAAAAAGGGTGATAAATCAGACCTCAACAATTATCGACCAATAAGTCTTATATCCCATTTGTACAAGACATTTATTAAAGTAATAGACAACCGTATCTCACCCCAACTGGAAAAACACCAACCTCCTCAACAAGCTGGATTTCGACCAGGCCTCTCCACCACCGATCATCTACATGCCATAAATCAATTAATTGAAAAATATAACGAGTTTAACATGCCGATATATCTTGCCTTCATTGATTACTCAAAAGCCTTCGACAGTTTGTCACACAAAGCCATATTTGATGCTCTGGTTAACCAGGAAATTGAACCCACCTACATCAACCTACTCCGTAAAATCTATCTAAACAGCACAGCTGCAATAAAACTGCAAAATCCCGGACCATCGTTTTCCATAGAAAAAGGTGTAAAGCAAGGAGACCCGCTTTCACCCAAGCTCTTCAATAGCGCCCTAGAAGAGATCTTCAGAAAGCTAACGGCTTGTTGGGAGAGAAGCGGCATTGAAATCGGTGGGGTGCGGTTAACAAACCTTCGCTTCGCAGACGACATTGTCGTATTCTCTTCTACAGCTACAGAACTAGAGCTAATGTTGAACCAACTCAGCAATGCAAGCCTTGAGGTTGGACTGGCGATGAATATGTCGAAGACCAAACTGATGTCAAACACCACTAAGCATAGGATCAGAGTAAATGGTGAAGAATTGCAATATGTCCAGGAATACATCTACTTGGGCCAGATAGTCTCCTTCCAGTCCAGACAAGATGCGGAAGTCGCAAGACGAACCGAAAATGCCTGGAAGAGCTTCTGGTCCATGAAGGAGCTTATGAAAGGAAGTCTCCCTTTGACACTCAAGCGGAAAATTCTGGACATGTGCATTCTTCCCATTTTGACCTATGGATCCCAGACTTGGTCTTTGACAAAAATTCAAAAGTCCAAACTCAAGGTTTGCCAACGTGCAATGGAGCGTAGTATTCTAGGCGTTAAACTTTCAGACCGCGTACGCAACACCACACTACGCTCCAAAAGACAAATTGCTGACGTTGGTCAAAAGGCTGCTGCACTGAAATGGGCTTGGGCCGGCCACGTCTGCCGCATGCCCAATGAGCTGTGGGCCAAAATAACCACTTCGTGGAGCCCTGACACAGCCAGAAGGCGTCGCGGCAGACCTCGGAGACGATGGCGGGATGAACTTGATAAAACCGATGAACAGTGGTCCACTTTGGCCCTGGATCGTGAAAATTGGAAATCATGGGGAGAGGCCATTGCCCAGCAGTGGGATGATGTAGGCTAGCAGTATCAGTATCAGTATAAGAGAATGCTTGTTTATAGAGAATTTCCTGACATTCATTTACATTTTTGCCAACTTTAGTGGACACTATTGATACCTGTGTCGATTTTTGCAACATTTTTATTAATTTATCAGTCCATAGTGTCCCATTGCTGGGCAAGGGCTCCCCTCCACTCTTTCTACTTCTCATGTCTTTTTGTGACTGTGGCCCAGTCATTCACGAAAGGGTCCAAATCATTTTGCCAAAATTGCTTAGGCCTGCCACTATGTAGTCCTCTACATAATTATTCTGGCTAGTAGACAGCAGGAGAGGTGGAACTCAACTATGAATGGAGATTTCTGTAGTTTCTTTTTTTCTTTTATTTTGTAAAATCCAAAGGGATGGCATGGCAACACACCTGCTTAAATGGAGTAATATGGATAAAAATATAAAAAAAGAATTAACCCAATGATTCAATGGTAAAAATACATTATCTGAAATTGAAATTAACATCAATATTCAGAACAAATTAATTCTTAATCTCCCTGTACTTATTTAATGGGAGAACCTCTTAGAACATTATATACATTTTTTTACAGATGTCTAGACATGCAAAAATCAAAAACGAAAACGACTGCTGTAGGGGAAGAAGGCAGACCACTTAAAAAGACCAAGACAAGATCATGTACGGCCTGTCCATACTATAATCAGACAAATATCACTCGGCTGAAGGAACGGATGCTTGTTGATATCATGGACATGGAAGACCTAGTGAAATGTGGTAAAGAGTTAAAGGCCTGTCCTTATTATGCATCTAGAATGGCTATGGATGATGCTGAGGTAACAAATGCTGTCAATCTGTACCTATTTTCTTACTAATATAAATAAACCTCATGGTGGTAACTGGTTTTATAGTTCTAGCTAGTGCTTTTGATCAGTTTTTCATAAACCAGTGTCAGATAAGCCTGGCTGTTTTCTAGTAATTAACATTGCGCGAGTACGGAATTGTCTCGTTTAAACCCTTGTAGGCCGTGTCCTATTAGTAAGCAATAGATTTTACGTCACGTCCAGAAATAGATAAATAATATACCACTTAGATAGCTGAGATTATAAAAAAAAGATAAGAGACAATAGGGTATTTTACAGCTCAATTTAAATTGAAAATCTGTTTCACCGCCAGGAGCATTGAAAAATAATGTATACATACTTTTGATTTTTATAATCTGTGAATATTGACAAAGATAAACGCTGCGATATTCGGAAGTGGGGTTTTGTGATTGTGACGTCATAAAGCCAGTAAAATTATTTTGTTAATTTTAGAATAGTTGTGTCGTCGTTAATTTTGGTTTACGTTACAAAAGAAAAATATGGGTCAAATATTTTAACTTATGGACATATTTTCAGTAAAATTGCTTATTCTATTCAAGGTTTTAATCACCTCTCTCTTTTACAGGTGGTCCTAATAAGTCACGCAGGCATAGTGAGTTCTGGTGCCCGTTCCGGAATATCCCTGAAACTACAGAACAACATACTAATACTAGACGAAGCTCATGGTCTGACCTCAGCCTTAGAAAATGCTCACTCAGCCCCAGTGACAGTGAAACAATTGAGCTCAGTGAAGACGTTCTTACAGTTTTATATTAATAAATACAGAGCGAGATTGAGTAGTCGGAGCTTGTTGACTTTGAATCAGCTGAGTTTTGTAGTGGGAAAGCTACTATGTAAGTAGTTTTTTTTTTTTGCTGTGTAAACTGTTGTTGCTAAATTATAAACCTTATTTCCCACGTCTTAACCTGCAAAGTCCAATGTACACTACGACAAAAAATGTTTTGTTTGGTGTGAACTACAGAGTTTATACGATTTTGAACTGTATGACTCTGTAACAAAGTTTCATGTTAAATGTCCTGTCCATACCTGACTTTCAGTTTTAGAACAGAAGAGACAAATAAATATTCCATTTCAGGTATGATCAAACCCAAACAACCAAACGAAAAGAAACAAGACGAAACTACAATATTCACTCTTGAGGACTTTGTAATAAAGGCTGAAATTGATCATATGAACTTACGGCCTTTAGTAGAATTCTGTAGGAACACAAGATTAGCTCCGAAACTACATGGTTTCTCTATGAGGTACAGTCAGCAAGCGCTGGAAGAAGAAATGAAGAAAAGTACCGTCAGCAAAAAGAGTTCGTTTGAAACTTTCATGAGTAATATTGCTAAGAAAAAAGGTGTGGAGAAAGAGGTTGAACCGGAAGTTAAAGAAAATATACCTGTTCAAGTTAATGTAGGTACCTATTAGCGATGGGTCGTTGACGGTTTTTCCGTCAACGAAACGTTAACGTTGATTCACGTTTGTCAACTAGTTAATCAACTAGTTAAATTCGTCAACGAGTTGATTGAGTTAACGTGTTCATCTCGTTGACGAATTTAAAAGTCAAATTGCAACGTAAACCGCTGATTCATTAAAATTTGATTCAATTTTTGTATTGGAAACGTTTTATGTACAAACTAACATCTTAAATTGTGTGAAATAAAAATATTTTTATTACATTTTTCACAGAGGGCTGTTCGCTATACCTCGTGCGTCTCAAAAAATAGTACATTTCAAAGAATACATTGGGAAAATTAAACAAGCTCCACCAATATTTATGTACTATTCTTATAAAATAAATATTTCGAAAATCAACTCATTCAACCGCTCGCAATCTATGACGTTAAAAATATCGAACCATAACACTCAACGTTGAAGATAACGTTCAACAACAACATTCAACTCGTTGAATTAACGAGAACGAACGAACGAACGAGTTCAACTCATAAACGTCGTTGACGAATTCAACTAGTTGATTCACTCGTTGAATTAACGAGAACGAACGAACGAACGAGTTCAACTCATAAACGTCGTTGACGAATTCAACTAGTTGATTCATATTCAGTTAACGTTAATACGTTGACGGGAGCTCAACGGTTGATTCAACTAGTTCGTTGATTCAACGCTCATCCCTAGTACCTATACATACTAATATTTTGTATTCACTCATAGCTGCTGCTCATAGTAAGTTAGAAATTGCCTGTAAGAGAAAAACTATACCAAAAAATTATGAATTACTTTTCAAATAGAAAAAGTTGAAGACCCGACTGTAAAACCAAACTAAAAAGTAGCAGACAAGATTATAATTATTACAGAAGTTTAGAAAACCTTGAAAATCATGCTGTACACAGTGCACAGTTAATATGTATCTTACAACTGGAAAATACACATTTAAGTGTTCAGTGCAAAAACCAATATCTATCATTTCTTCTGCCGCAATCGGGAAACAGACTCTTTTAGCCACTTTCATGATATCGTATTTAAATTGATTATTATAGTCATAGTTATTTCAGGTACCATCAGAAACATCGGCAGGTAGTGGTTTATATGCAGTTCTAGATTTCTTAGAGATGCTCTGTGATCGAAGTGAAAACGGAAGAGTATTGGCGCAAAAAGACCAAACAGGACAACTAAAGTATTTGTTACTAAACCCTGCTGAACATTTCAGTGAGGTTGTGAAGCAATGTCGATCTGTAAGTATACATGGACAAATAAAACTTTCTTGAAAGTAACTATGTAATGTTAATTTCAATAACAATTTATTGTTAAAATTGACCATAAACAACAATTTACTGTTAAAACTTGTCCATTAATAACAATGTAGTAGTCGATCTTATCCATTAATTAGATTAAAAATTGTGTATTAACAAAAATTTGGTGTTAAAACTTGACCATTAAAAACAATTTACTGGTATAGTTTGTCCACCAACTGGATTTAAACTTCGTATCAACAACAGTTTAAATCTGTTAAAACTTGGCAATTAACAATAATTTTGTTAATTAACAAATAAGTACTAATCGAACATTAACCTTACATTATTGTGATAAGGTTGAAAATCAAAAAAAAAATGACGGTTTGTGGTAGTTTGGTGTGCTGGCGTCTGTTTCTACATACCACAATTAGTACATTACTGCCGCGGCCTATAATGGCTACTTTGTTGGTCGCACTGATGATGGCCGACAGCGCAGCCTAGCGCAGCTCCAGGCCGACACAGCGCGGTCAGCATGCAGCACTTGATGGACGAGCAGAGATAAAGGCCGAGGCCGTAGGCCGAGGCCTTTACAGCGAGGACAGCAAGGGCTGCATGATGGCCAAGCTGGAAGGCCTAGAGCGTAGCTAGGCTAGCTGGAGGCAATCATAGCGTGACCAGCGAAGAGTCATAATGGGCCAAGGCTTGTATAGTGCTTTACTCAAAAATGCAAGTACCTAACCTAAATAAAACCAGCAAGTGATTTAAATAAAATACATATAGGTATTAACTAGAAAATTAATTAAAATAACAATATGAAAAGTACAGTTACTAAAATTCAACACCGGGTTTCCGGGTTTCATATTACTTACTAATAGTTTGCGATAATTTTAATGCGGTGTTTGACTGTTAGGTATATTTTCTTCACTTAGATAAAGCAAAAAAAAAGTCACTAAATAAAAATTAAAATATCGCTGAACTGCGCTTTTGTTACTTCTTTGTATTTTTTTTTTAATTATGGAATACAATCTTTTTGTGCCTACCTCTTTATAAACAAACAGCTGTGTTTTAAATAAAATCTTTTTGCATTTGTTTTTTTAAAACGTTGAAACGTCAAAATAGCGGCCGGCAATGTATTGCCGACCTGTAGAGCGGCCAGCAAAAACATTGCTGGCCGCTCCTTGAAACACTCCGGCAAAGGTGACTTTGCTCAAACAAGGTTGTCAAAATAATGACCACATTACATGCATTTTTGAGTAAATCATTATTTTCATTCCAGGTTATAGTAGCTGGAGGAACAATGGAGCCTATAGCAGAATTCCAAGCATTATTAACAAGTAATTCAAAAAGTGATGACAATATAATGAATGTAGTTAGATGTGAACATGTGGTGCCTCCAGATAATGTTTTAGGAGTGTGTATGTCAAGAGGACCTACTAGCGTCAGTCTAAATTTCTCGTATGAACATCGGATGTCTAATGAGGTGGTGAGTGGTAGTAAAAATATTAATAAACTAGATTTAAATATAAGATAGTTTTTATAGCGATTTTATGCTCCTGTGGGATAATTTCTCTTAGCCAGCTACAACTCGATTTAATTTGAAGCCGCTGGCGACAATTCGTGATAAAACGTGAGATTGCCTATAAGTAGATAAAAAAATAGAATTACCACGAAAACGATATTCAATGGGGAAGGTCAGTCAAAGACAATGTAGATGGCGTGACCATAGCTAAGTCCTAATTCGACCAATGAGGTATTTTGAAGAACCTTTAAGATTTGAACCAATGACGATGGTTAGAACTAGCTATACTAGCGCCATTCGTTTGCCATCCCCATTGAATTGCTTCATAATGTCGTAGACGCAAGAATGATTTTGACTTTTAATTGGTTGACGATTAGTTACTATTTTATTCTTCCAGCTAAGTGAAGTAGGTCGTATACTAAGAAATATCTGCAGTATAGTACCGGGAGGAGTCGTATGCTTCCTACCGTCATATTCTTACGAACAAACTGTATACGATCACCTAAAGAACAACAAAGTTATTGAAGCTATTAGTAAGAAGAAAACCATATTCCGTGAACCGAAATCCGCGTCTGATGTTGATCAAGTAAGTTAAAGGAATTTGAATCTTGTGTCGTTATTTTAAGGTTTTTTTTAAAAAACATTGCCCGCACTAGTATTTTCTCTTGATCGTGGGTGCGTTTACAAACAGAAACTCACATACACAAATACCCCAATACAATATATATAAATAATAAACTACTTATTACGTCCAAATATTTGTTCCGCGCGGGGATCGAACCCGTGATACACGGCGAAGCAGTCATTATAATTGCTCAGCCACTGCGCCAACCGAATTTGAATCTTATGTCTTTAGTACAAGGTTTTTAGGTATAGTTAAATAAAGAATTACCACAGGCGTTATATGAGTGCGCGCGGTGGTAGAGTGAGCCGTCAGATGGTAGTAACTCTAGCGGAGGTCTGTCTTTGGATGGGTGAGCAAGGTTAAGCAAGTCTTGCGAACGTCTGTGTATGGATAAGTCTTTAATCTCGAAAGTCGAAGTCATGTTGCTTATAGTGCCAAGATACGAGTAAGTGGACACACACCACGTTACGATTTATCGATACAGTTTCATCTGATTCCGATTTATCTATCCAAAATTTCAAACTTTTTCGTTCCGTTCAACTGTAGTCTTATAAAATCGGACGAACTGTACAAGATAACTCATACACACTTGTCGATTTATCGTTGCAGTTTATCTGTACCGACTAATTGTTACGATTTATCGTAAGGTGTGTAGCCGCTAGTAGATGTCAGTTGTTCACATGATTATGCAGGCTACTGTCAGGCTCGAAAAAAGCTTTTTATTTTCGACTTTATTTCAATACCAACAAATGTTGCTTTCAAGTGTTGTTTTAATGTTTTTAGGTGCTAAATAAGTTTGCATCAGCAGTTAAAAGCAAAGATGGAGAAAACACAGGAGCCTTATTGTTAAGTGTTGTTGGAGGTAAACTTAGTGAAGGATTGAACTTCAGGTAATAATTATCTACCCTAATATAATCATTTGTGTGTTTGTAATGAATAAACTAAAAACTACTGGACCGATTTCAAAAATACTTGGATTTGTTAAAGAAAGCTGCTTTAGTCCTGAGTGAGCGAAGCAGCTGGAAATAGCTAGTTTGTCAATATTATAAAGTCGGATACCGAATGCTAAAAAAGTAGCGAATAAGACGAAAGCCGAATAGAAACTGAATATTCTCGGCATCTCTACTAATTTCCACTGCGAGGATCACCCGGAGGACATGGTGGAGCATACGGTGCAGGTCTGTCCTGCTTGGGCAGAGCACCGCCGTGTCCTGTCCTCACGATGGCGATAGTCGGATACCTCTCGCGCCTGGCATTTGCCGCGGCCATGCTTCGGGGCGAGACGGAGTGGGAAGCGGTCGCCTCCTTCTGCGAAGCAGTCATTTGATGATTTTACCACATTAAAAAAAAAAAATAACATTATTTTTTCGGGGATTTTGTGCCATTTGTCAATTTTAAGAATTCCAAAATATTAAGCGATTCTGATGCTTGGACTGCCATTTAAAGAAATAAGAGGTAACTTACCTTTATCCAATGTTATGTTTTTTTTTATTTTTCAGTGACGATCTTGGAAGATGTGTCATGGTAATTGGCATGCCTTACCCAAATGTTAAATCACCAGAGTTACAGGAAAAAATGAACTATTTGAACAAAACTGCTGGTGGTAGTGCTGGCAACATTTACTACGAGAATCTGTGTATGAAAGCTGTGAATCAATGTATTGGTTAGTATAATCTAAGTTTCCTTTTTTACAGCCACTAGAAACTTCTCCTGTATTGAGGGTATTTTAAAACATTTAAATCCATAATCACACACAGCGAGACCTGTTACAACTACTTAATAAAAATATTTGTTTCTTGCGGGAATCAAATCCGCGCACGCAGCTTAGCAGTCAATGGATAAACTGTTACGCCAACCGTGTCTTTCGGCATATCTGATACGCTTTTCTGGGAATTTCTCCTGTTGTGTGGGTGTGTTCACAAACGTTAAAATCCACCCACCCAGACCTGGTACTACTAAATAATTCTACAAATATTATGTGGACTCTGTCCTCTCCTCCACGTAGCGCGCCTCCTCCTTCGCGAGCATGACTGCTTCGCAGAAGGAGGCGACCCTCTCACTCCGTCCCGCCCCGCAGCATGGCCTCGACCAAATCCGGGCTCGAGAGGTCCTGCACTGTATGCTCCACCGTGTCTTCCGGGCGATCCTCGCAGTGGTGACACCCAGGCGTTTCCTCCTTCTTCATCAGACACTGGTACCTTCGTGAAAACTTCCGTGTCCGGTGAGGATCTGCGTCATGCGGTAGGTCAGGACGCCGTGACACCTATCCAGCCTATCCCAAAGAGGGGTCTCACCGCCGCGATTGCGGCATGCCTGGAATCATCTGCGCTTCGAAAAATTAACAGGAACACAGGAATACGTCAATACTTTTTAATTAAAGGTGTAGTAATATAAATAAAAAATATTGTTACAGGCAGAGCAGTGAGACATGCTAATGATTATGCTTGCGTGTTGTTGGTGGATGAAAGATATTCAAGACCTCAAACTATGTCCGCTTTACCTTCATTTGTACAGGTATGTATTGTTATACGGATTTACAAAATATTTTATATCTACACCAAACTGGAGGCCGCGTCAAGATTTCAATTCTGCGGAAAGTGATAGATACAATTTTTTATTTCTTTTTAATATAATAATTAATGACTTGTAAGCGAGAGAAGCCGTTTCCAACACACAAGTAATTAAAAGTCCCAATAAAATTGTAATAATACCTACATTAAATGTTGTTACAGAAATCGCTAGTATCAAATTGCAACTTCGGCATGACGATTGGGAATGTGGCAAAGTTCTTTGCAAGACATAAACAAAAATAACGAATAAAGCTGTTTATTGATAAACAAATTGTGATACATAAATAAATAAATTATTTTTTACATTCATATTTACATTGGTTGTGCTCTTACCTACTAGTCGTATATATACTCATTATATACACCAAACGACAAAAGACAAAGTTTTCTTGTTATAAATCTAATGATAAATATCGTAAAGGTAAACACTTACTAAGCTATAAGAAGTCCACTATCACAGACAGTCTCTAAGGGTCAATTTCCAACAAGCGGAAAATTCTTTGTTGGATTTTTTTAGTCACTTACTAAACAACTATAAAGGATGCTCATTTTTAAATTCGACAGAGACTCCTCATTAAGCTTAGTCGAGGAAGCGCAAGCGCAAATTTTTTTTTTTTTTTTGTGGAAATAGACCCTTGGCACAGTACACAAAGCACAAAGACCTCTCAGGGTGACTAGACACAGTATTGCACATACTCACCATAAAAACTATTTTTAAAATATTTTTTTAACGTATGTTGCCCCACAGTAGGAATTTATTCCCGTCGTGGGTGCTTTACAAACACTTAAAAGTCACATACACATACACCCAGATCTGGAACAACTCGTTCAAATATTTTTTTAGCGTAGGAATCGAACTCGCGACACGCAGTATAGCAGCAAATCTCTCAGCCACTGCACCAACCATATACTTCAGAAATTGACGGCCTGTGACAGTTGACACTTGTGCTCTAACATTATAAGCTGCTCGCGCGGCTATTATTCCTAGTACACATCGAATATTCAGAATATATTTTCTAACAACATTTAGATTTTTCCAAACTATGATAAGCGAAAAAGTTAGTTATCAGCCAAAGCTGGGGGCAGAGTCGTGCCACAAGGTCCTTCGAAGTAATAGTGGAAGTCTGATGTAGCAGGAGTGGGTTCTAAGTTGAACTCTGCTACAATAGCTCCTCTTTCAGCTGCTTGGGGCGCAAACATGGCTGCCGGGTAAACTACTGATGATGTTCCCACAACCAGGCATATGTCACAGGTGCTCATTGCTGCTTCTGGAATTTGGAAAAATAAATGAATTAAATACACGAGATGAGTATGAATGTTGATGGATGGAGAGGAAGAGGAAGGGCAAAGAAAAGATGGTTGGATTGTCTTCTAAGGAATGATTTGAATGAAAAAGGAGTAAATGATACTGTGTGTGATGTCTGATAGAGAAGAATGGAAGAAGAAAACGTGTTGTGCCGACCCCAAGTAAAATGGGATAACGGCAGAAGATGACAATATGAATGAAATACTCATAGTTTGTGTGTTCCACGACAGTGCAACCGAGTTACGACTTAGTAACTTACGAGCTTTTTCCAAGACCGCAGGATCCAAGTTCTCGCCAAACCAAACAATATGGGGTCTGAGTAGACCACCACAGTCGGGTTTCTTGCAGTGTGGCAGTGACTTCACTGGGATATCAGATCCAGACACATTTTCGTCTGGAGCACCTCTGCCTGCTAAAGCCTGGAAACATACAGTGTGATATATTTCATCACATTAAGAAGATTTCATAGACAAACTTCTAGCAGAATATTTGTGTGGACTGCTAAGACACAGGCCTTCTGTCTATGGGCAGTCATCAATCCCGCAGGCTAAGTATGGGTTAGGGTGCTCCCACATTTATCGACGCGGAATCGGCTTAAGCCGATCAAAAAATCCTTCATGTCAACGCAATAAGTTAACAATACCATTCGCACCGGCTCGCGTCGTCCGAGCCGGTGCGAATGGCATTAGTAACACCCTTATTATGTTGACATAAATAAAGGATTTTTTGACCAGCTTAAGCCGACTCCCCGTCGACAAATGTGGGAGCAGCCCTAATGAATGTTACATAATGAAGAATTACTGTTCTTGATGTAGGCCTAATCAGGATCAGTTCATTTTCTTTTTATGTTATAAAAATATTAGATATGCCAAACCAAATAATATTCAGTATTCAAGGCATGTCTGGCATTACCACCTTATTACTTTACTGTGACAGAAAAAGGGTTGTTTTTACTTAGAGTTTATGAGGATCAACAGATGATTTTTTGTTATTCTTTAACACAAAACCTATTAAAAAAACTATTATACTTAATGATTCATTTTCTACAAATAAAGATATTTAGCCCATACTGTCCCTTTCCTGGACAAAGCTTACCCACAGCCCCTATTCCGATTACTTGTCTTTATCTTAATGGTGACGGTGTGCCTCTTCTCGGAAATCAACAGGGAGGTACATTTTGTGTAAATAAAAAACACAGATGAATGCTAAGTAATCTATTATAAGAGAAAATAAAATTATTTATGATTACTTACCTCACAGATAGGACTATCATTGTTGACCAAGACTTCCTTACACTTTGTGCATCTAGTTTTATAGAGATTGCCATGAAGCTCAATCAAGTTCTTAGTGCCAGCTCTAGCATGTAATCCATCCACATTCTGTGTAATCACTGTTATTTTTTTTTCTGCTCCGTTATTGGCTTCATACTGAGCTATGGCTATGTGGCCCTGAAAGTTGGAATGAGGTTTCAATGGTTATTTTTCTTTAGTAAGAGAGAGAGGGAAGAAAAAAAGGAAGAGGATTTGTGTGAAAATGATATCGACACCCGACAGGTAAAATTTACAAAGCGACATGTTGGCTACAGCCAATTTTCAAGCGTCAATATATTATACATACATTTAAAAATAGCCAAACAACATGACTGTCGCTTGATTAATTTTGGCCTTTCAAGCTTTGATAGGAAGGATAAAGGAATAAATGATGCTGTGACAGCTGACAGAGAAGAAACGAAGAAGAAAGTTTTGGTAACTAGGTGTTGCCAAAACTTTAGTAGAATCAGCTGAGGGCAGGAAGATAATAATAATTAATATTTTGGTCTATAGTATATTGTAAAGAGCATTGTCATGTGAATGTGGAGGTATGTAAAGTGAGTAAGTTTATATTTCTGAAGAATATAGGTACTGCTTAGCAAACTATTTAATATTAGGTACAAATATTTTGGTGTTAGTGAATATTATGCCTGTTCAGGGAAACATTAAGACTTGAACATTCATATAGCAGTCCAAGACAGAGCAATATGACAAATTGAGGAAAATATGAAGTATTTTTGCAAATAGAAGTTCTTACTGCATTGGGTAGTGCTTTCGCTGCGACTTCTCGTCTATAATGATAAAACTCCCAGACCAAGCTTGGGCTTGATCTGAAAGCTTCAGGAGTAGCTAGAGCTGATGCTTGGTACTTCCTCCAATATCCTCCTGCACCGCGAAACGTTGGGATACCGGATTCAGCGCTGATACCGGCGCCAGATAAGATCACAACATCTTTGGCTGATTTTAAGGCGTCTCGAAACTTTGCCATGTCACTAGACTGTCGTGAAGCCATAATTTTAGGAAAACTAGAAATCACTTTCGTTCTACGTATTGAGCTAATTAAACTAATGCACATAATTAATAAGACAATATGAGTTAAACAAAGTTCAGCCAAAATTTAAATCAAAATGTAAATAATCCAAAATTCTTCTTCGATAAAAGTGACATTGTAAGTGTCAACTGTCAACGTCAAATGACTTCTTCTTTTTTGATTGTGGCAAGCGGCCTTCGCCATTGTTGCCAGAGTCGAGTGTTGCGAAAATTAAACATGGGAGGAGGGAGTTTGGCGAATTATGACGGGATATGTTTTAGGATGGGCAATAAATAAATATATGTAATAATAAAATTTTAATTTTTTTTACTATAAGGAAATGTTGTGAAAAGAAATAAATTTACTAAGACATGAAACATATAACTTATTAGACAAAGAAAGGATGGAAGACAGATTACAAGGAAGGGGAGCTTTATACATAATAAGGAAGTCATATAACGGAAAGGAATTATATTTCGAGCAATTAAAAAGAATATGGACTAAATCACCATCTTCTCCGACACCGCAGTCACATAGGGGAGAATCAAAGACCCCTATTCTGTTAAGATGCACAGCTGAAGAGCAATGACCAAATCTTAGTCGAGCAAGAATAGAAGTTATTTTCTTATTTAGTTTTAACTTACTGAACCATGGTTTTAAATTAATGATAGGTTGAAGTGATTTATAGAATTGACCCTTAGTTTTTTCACAATCCCAAACCTGAGACCAATTATTAATCAGAGACGTTAATGGAATTGATTGCAACAGATCTCCACAGTACACATCCGGGATCCATAGACCCTGCTTCGCAGCCAATTTTGCAAGCTGGTCCACTGTCACATTGCCTTCTATTCCAGAATGACCCGGAATCCAAGCCAATGCGACAGTTAAGCCTAATTCGTAGCAGTTCTTTAATAAGGATTTGATCAAAATGATAATAGGGGACAAATTGCTCCCGTCAAATGGATTAGAGAGAAGACATTGTAGACTACTCAAACAGTCACTAAAAATAATAGAATTTTTGATTTTTTCACTGATTATGTATTCAATACAATGTTTTATAGCTAAACACTCACCGGAAAAGGTGGAAAGAAATGAAGAATATTTATACAATTTAAAATGTCCTGTATTATGTCTAATAAATGCAGCACCCACCGTTGACACTGACTCATGTCCCTCATATTTCGAAGCATCAGTAAAAAAGACCTCAGCCCCTACTCCCCTAGTGCATTTTTTGACAGAAACGAGGCAAGTTTACCATTTGGATCAGAACAGTTTCTCCCTACACCGGTGGACAGAAATATATTAGGTTTAAATATAAGGACATCATATTGAACTGAATAGATCGGATGTACAGGATATGTTTTAATATTGTGTTCAACATGTTTTATCTTTTTATAGCCTTCTATGATGTTCGGTATGGGACGCGAGACCCAAAAGTGATTCCCATCTGATATTAGTTTGTAAAGATCTTTAATTTTAGGAATTAAAGGATGTGTGCTAGATTGAAACACCTTAATTAAGTAACGGTCACACAGATATTGACGTCTAAGATATAGGGGAGGGTCAGCACATTCAACCTGTAACGCCACAACTGGTGTGCTCTTCATTGCACCTACAATAATGCGGAGACATTTAGACTGTAATCGATCTAATTTAAGCAGCTCCGTTTTACTGACCAGAGGTAGCGAACATGTTCCAAAATCTAAATTACTTTTAACCACCGCATTATATACTAGTCGCAAGGTAAAAGGATGAGCTCCCCACCATACGCCTGCAAGAGCTCTGATCAAGTTTATACTTTTCTCACATTACTAATAATATGTTTAATATGCGAGGTACCATTGAATTTAGAGTTGAGTTTACAGCCGAGAAATGTTACTTCAGTGGAATTTGGAAGAGTAAAACCATTAACTTTTATAAAAACCGGAGGAATATTACGAATGCAAGTAAAGGGTACAACGACGCTTTTCTTCACCGACAATTGTAGGCGATGATCATCGAGCCACTCTACTAGACTAGTCAAAGATTTTTCGACATTAATAGCTGCTGTTTCAATTGATGAATGAGAGGAGTAGACTACAATATCGTCAGCGTATTGCAGAATTGAGCATGGATTTATAACTGCTTCTAAATCTTTTGTATAAATATCATACAATAGCGGGCTTAAAACTGTGCCCTGGGGAACACCGTTCCACAAAACTCTCGAAGGACACGAACAACCAGCAACTCTAACTGTGACAGTCCGATCCGAATAAAGATTAAAAATAAAATTGCAAAAATTTGAAGGAACTTGTAATGCTTCCAGTTTTGATTTTAAAATGACCAAATCCACGTTATCATAAGCCGCCGCTATATCCAAAAAAGCAGCTACCATCGATTTATTTTGACTAAAGGATAACAAAACATCCGTAGTGAAGATATTTAAATTGTCTGCTACTCCCTTTCCTCTTCTAAAACCAAACTGAGACTGGGGTAAAATATTATTGTGTTCAAAGTGCCATTCAAGCCTCATTTTGATTAGGTGTTCCGCAAGCTTTGCAAACACGCTAGATAAAGATACCGGTCTGTATGATGAAGGATCTGAAGGATCCTTATTAGGCTTTAAAATTGGGATAAGAATATGTTTTTTCCAAGAACTGGGAATAATCCCAGAGTCTATAATAGTGTTAATAATATCTAAAATAAAAACCAAAGTATCATCTTTACAGTTCCTAATAAAGGAATATGGAATGCCATCCTCTCCAGGAGCAGAATCCGACACGTGTTTTAAAACTAGCTTAAATTCATTTATTGAAAAGGGACTATTCCCAGAATCTGAAGATTGACTGTATGTGAAGGGAATTTGATTTACATTAGGAACAGAAGTAGGGGCAATTTTAGAAATAAATGGTGTAACCCATTCGAGAGAGAAGGAAGATTGTGAACTGATCGCTTTTGAACATTTGAAACGTTTCACATTGTTCCAAACTAATGAAATCGGGGAGTCGGGAGAAAGAGAGGAACAGAAATTTTGCCATCCCTCTAATTTCTTTTTACGCAAAAGCCTTTTAGTCGCTGCTGTCGTATTTTTAAACTGCAAAAAAGAATTCATGTCAAGCTGATCTTTACATAATTTCTCTGCCTTTTTCCTCTTTTTAACAGCTTCAGTACAATCCTTATCCCACCAAGGCGGCGAAGGGATTTTACCCTTAGAAAGACATTTAGTGGGAAAAAATTCATCTGCTAGTGACAACATTGTTGATGTCAACAGATGATAACAATGTTCGACATTTTCTCGAGAAACCTGCGGAAACTCTTTAAGGTGATTGCTTCGATGTAGCCCGCGAAATTCAAATTTTTTTACGTTTTTTGCAATTTGCAGGCCAGTGACATGTTGTAACTTTATAAATATTTGTGTTGCGCAAATAACAAGTATAATTTTAGATATAAAAAATATCAAAAAACTCGCTCCATCAGCTCTCACATAGAAAAGGTGCATCGTAGTTACATTTCGGAGATTTTAACATGATGCACCTTTTCTATGTGAGAGCTGATGGAGCGAGTTTTTTGATATTTTTTATATTTAAAATTATACTTGTTATTTGCGCAACACAAATATTTATAAAGTTACAACATGTCACTGGCCTGCAAATTGCAAAAAACGTAAAAAAATTTGAATTTCGCGGGCTGGTTGGAGCATCCCCCTCCGGAACTGTACGATTCCCAGTCACAATTATTATTAAGTTTGTATTTTAACAAAGGCGGCAATGGTGAAATTCGACAATTCGATGTGGCTTTTGAGAGGAGAATTGGGTAGTGGTCGCTTCCATGTGAAGTATTCAAACGTTTCCACGTAAAGCTGGGGAACATAGATGAACAGATGAAGAACATAATGAAATATCGACATAACTCGGAGACTGCCCCGGAACAAAAGAGCGTGTAGGGGACCCATCATTAAGCACACATAAATCCAAATCGTCAATAAGTTCAGCTATGCGAACTCCAACAACATCGTCATTAGGAGCACCCCAAAGACTGTGATGAGCATTGAAATCTCCTAATACTATCACCGGAGGAGGAACAAATTGAATAATGCGCTTCAAAACCGATATAACAGATGGATCCTTGCGAGCTATATATGTAGACACATAAGTTATGCCACCCATACGGATGGCAACTGCATTCAATATATCGTTGGAAAATGATGGCAGTTGGATGGAAGAGAAAATGCAATTTTTCCTAACTAGAAGAGCATATTAGAGCAATAGTATTTATTATCTATGCCTTAAAAACTTATCCGTTTGTCTATGTGTATTAAATCTCTATGGTCTCCTTCATTCAATGCTTCTACGATCAATTGTTGTTAGAATCGTCTATTAATGATGTTGGATTAGATCTTTATGGCGATCGATGTAAAGAATATATTTTGGATAATATACGCCGTGCATCGTGTTGGATGGTTTCATTTCTCCTCGAGCTAACCGCAACGCTGCAGAGGTTCGAAGTCACACGGGCTCCTCTTCGGTGCCAGGCTTGTGCACGAATAGGTTTTGGACCCAGGCCGAGGAGTTTGCTGATAGAAACTGGAGAATCGGCTGCTGATAGCACACAGTAAGAATTATTTTATCTAACCTCCAAAAAAAAAAAAAAAAAAAAAAAATGCCTGATGACGTGCACGTGGACGCGACGCCGTTGCCGCCAGCTAGCACAGCAACGCTGCTACCGCCTGCTAGTTCTTTCGGTACACAAATCGAACGCTTGGAAGGCGCACGCAACTATTATGCGTGGAAGTTTGCTGTCCGCATGTCATTGATGCACGATGGATTGTGGGATCTGGTGATGAAAGGAGCGACGGAGGGAGACGCTCGTGACCAGCGTGCTCTCGCCCGTATATGCCTCGCGATCAAGCCTAGCATGTACCAATATGTAAGAACCGCAAAAAGTGCCAAGGAAGCTTGGAAAAATCTTGCTGATGTATTTGAAGATTCTGGACTGGTTCGTCGAGTTTTGCTACTGCGCCAGTTACATCGGGTAGATTATAGCAATTTTAGTAACATGACTGATTACATTGAAGCTGCTATGATGTTAGTACAACAATTGGCAGACATTGGAAAGACAATCGAAGATCAAGAAGTTGCTGAGATTCTCTTAAGTGGACTTACGTCTGAATATGACCCGCTAGTGTCTAACTTGGAAACTGTCAACATGACAAGTACACTTACAAGTGAAGTAGTCAGGGCCCGACTATTACAAGAAGAGACGCGTAGATCGACAGATGACAATACTGCTTTCGCTACAAAGAAAGGATTTCAGAGGCAAATGCCATTATTGCAAGAAGGCTGGCCATTTCAAAAGTAATTGTTTCAAGATGAAGCGTGATAAAAAACATCAAGAAAAAGCTTTAATTATTACAGCTTTGATTGCATACCCGAAAGATTATTGGTTCGTGGATTCTGGATCCAGTGCTCACATGTGTAACAATAGAGACATTTTTATGAACTTTAAACAAAGTCGTAGCAAAATAAAAGTTGCAAATAATGAAGAACTCGAGTGTATTGGTATTGGTGATGTAAATTTAAATATAGGCAATAAGCTCCGTAAACTAAGCAATGTTATGCTTGTACCAGAACTTTCCAGCAATTTGATTTCAGTTAGTAGATTGATTGACGATGGTTGCAATGTGGCGTTCAGTAGGAAAGGTTGTATCATTGCAGATTCAAAGGGTAAAATTATAGCATCTGCTTCCATTGTTAACGGGATGTACAGGTTAAAGGTAACAACGAGTGAGCCTTTGCACAATAGGGTGAACTCTATGTTCTTGCAGGGGCAAGAGACTATGAGTTCCGTAGTTGCTGACCGAGGATTGCCAGTAGATTTGTGGCATAAAAGGCTAGGGCACATAAACTATAGGGATTTATATAATATAAAGGATAGGGTGTCTAATGGTTTTATGTTTCAGAATCAACAGGAACATAGCAAATGTATTCCTTGTTTGGAGGGCAAGTTGCCATCCAAACCTTTTGCTAAAGGACCAAGCAAAGTTGCAGGTGAGCCATTGGCCCTTATCCATTCTGATGTGTGTGGCCCTTTGCCGATCAGCTGGGGTGGTGCAAAATATCTACTCACTCTTACTGACGATTGTACAAGGAAATCGTTTGGCTACCTGTTGAAGAGAAAATCTGAGGTATGTGACCGTTTTATAGAATTTGTTAATATGGTCGAAAGGCAGATTGGTTTACCGGTTAAATGTTTGAGATCTGATAATGGAGGAGAATTTGTAAACAAGCGACTTTCTATGTTTATGAAACAGAAGGGTATATTGCATCAAACTACTATTCCATACTGCCCGCAACAAAATGCAGTTGCTGAAAGGCTGAATCGTACTTTAATGAACAAGGTACGGTGTATGCTGCAGCATTCAGGTCTAGACCGGCGTTTTTGGGGAGAAGCAGTGACGACCGCCATATATCTTAAAATAGATCTCCCACAGCAGCTTTAGGTGGCCGAATTCCAGAAGAGGTGTGGACTGGATCAAAGCTAGACCTTAGCCATCTTCGTGTTTTTGGCTGTGTGGCATATGTGAAGGTACAGAATGTCAATCGCAGGAAATTGGATGAAAAATGTAAGCCATATGTATTTGTGGGGTATTCAGAAACTTCTAAAGGCTATAGATTGGCTGACTGTGATGACCCTAGAAAAGTTGTTATGTCTAGAGATGTTGAATTCTTAGAACAACGTTTTTATAACTTTAGACAAAATAGTAATGTTATTAATAATGTAAATTATAATTTAGATTTTTTTAATGATTTTAATAATATTGACTATGGTAGTGTGAATGACAGTAGCACGGAGTCTAATGACAGGAATGAGAGTACTGTCAATCACAAAAGTGTGAATGATAGTAACACTGACAGGAATGAGAGTACTGTCGATCACAAAAGTATGAATGATAGTAACACTGGCAAGAATGAGAGTATTGCTAAGGATTTTGAAGGTACCACAGATTTTGGCATGAATGACTGTAATATCAATGTTTTGAATGAAAGTAACAACGATTTTGGTTATATCCAAAGTGAACATGATTATTCTATGACATTTCCAGGATCAGGAGATGAGGAGAACTACTGCACGGTAAGCGAGAGTAATTCTCTAGCTGACAGTTCTGCTGATGAGGTGGACTGGTCACCGGGCACGGACACCGTTCGAGGGGAAGCTGTGACACAGTTGCCTGCCCTGCCGCCGACATCTACAGGACGTCCTGTGCGTAGTACGCGGTCAGTTCCACCTAAAAGGTATTGCGATACAGATTGGTCACTTATGGTCAATAATGGTTTAGAACCAGCTTCATACAAAGAAGCTATGTCAAGTCAAGAAGCCGATGAGTGGCTGAAGGCTATGAAAGAAGAGTATGATTCATTAATGGTTAACCAAGTGTGGAAATTGGTGGACAGGCCGAAATCTAAAAATGTTGTAAAATGTAAGTGGGTGTACAAAATTAAAAGTGACGCTTCAGGTAATTTGATACGTTATAAAGCCCGTTTAGTTGCGAGAGGATTTACACAAAAGGAAGGTGTCGATTTTCATGATACATTCTCACCTGTTGTACGCCACTCTACAATGAGGATATTATTTAGTTTAGCAAATGAATTTGACCTGAATATTGATCATGTAGATGTAACCACAGCTTTTCTTAATGGTAGTTTAAATGAAACTATATATCGAGGGTATAGTGTTCAAACCCAATAAGTGCCGAAAAATCAAAAATCGTTTTATTAGTACATCTTAATGCATTTTTGACGCTCTTTCCAGTGGTCTAATCCAATAAGTTGAATTCGCAGCAGAAAGAAAGTTACTGAAGGTAATAACCCAATAAAGTCACCACGTTTGGCCAAGACTTAAAAACTGGTACCCTATAAAGCGTGTTATCTTGTAACATAATATTTTTGTTTCACGCTTAAACCACATAAAGCTTTTTATTGGTATTGAGAGTTCAACAATTTTAACTAAAATGACCCAACTGTTTCGAGGCAATAATCACTATTTCTATTTATCGGGTTTTACCTTCAAATACGTAGATTAAAAAAACAAACAAAACCAAAAGTTAAATCAAAACAAATGTATTTGTTGGGTTTTACCACGGTTTTACTGTTCGATTATGTTTCAAAAGTAACAAGTTATGTTTAGTTATATTGTATTAGCTCTCATCGTCAACTAACTTTCTTGATACTTTGGTCGAAGAAGAACCCAATATAAATCAATTGGACCTATGAACTTCTAGCATTACTGTTGTCAGTTTGCGAGGCGCATTTGCATCGCGCGTATTGTTATCGAAGTTCTTTTATTTAGTACGATAATACTCTAAACTAAAGCATAGTTTTTTGAAGTTGGTTAAAAATACTAGCGTAGTCCGAACTAAGCTTATGCGAGTAGAAAATCGTTTTTAAAGCAGCATTTTTTTTATCGTGGTAAAATCATCAAATGAGTCCTCCCACCCCGGGCAGGGCAGGGGGGACTGTCAGACTTGTACTGACTAAAATCCACGGTGTCCTTCAATAGCCCTTTATGTTCCGGGGTCACAGTGATGGAAAAGTCCCGCGACCCCGGCAAGCTTTGGCCCTCTGAGAGGGAGGCCCCGTCATTATGCTGACGCTCTTTGAGGCGTGCGTGGGACACAACGCGCCGTCGACCCGGGCATGGTCCATGGTCGGGCAGCGAGTTGCCCTTTACTCGCTGCCCGCATGCCCGCGCCTACGGTGGCTGGAGATCGTCTGCTGACGTCCCACGCCGCGGGAGCCTACCACTGCGGTTGGGGCGGAGGGAGGACGCTGTCCTCTCTCTCAAGCGGCCCGCCTCCTCCTTCACGAGCATTACTGCTTCGCAGAAAGAGGCGACCGCTTCCCACTCCGTCTCGCCCCGCAGCATGGCCGCAACCAATGCCGGGCGCGAGAGGTCTCCGCCTATCACCGCCGTGAGGACACGTCGGTGCTCTGCCCAGGCGGAGCAGTCTTGCACCGTATGCTCTACTGTGTCCTCCGAGCGATCTTCGCTGTGGTGGCACTCGGGCGTTTCCTCCTTCCCCATCAGACACAGGTATCTCCCAAAGCATCCGTGCCCGGTGAGGACCTGCGTCAGGCGGAATGTGAGGACGCCATGACGTCTCTCCAGCCACTCCTCAAAGAGGGGTCTTACCGCCACAATTGCGGCGTGCCTGGCCGTCGGTCGCGACAGTCGTCCCCTCGATACTGCCCTGAGATCGCGCCGGAGCTCTTCCCGCCGCATCTCGACTTCTCGAGGCAGCGGGGATACGCCCCGGCAAAGCGCCTCCACGCGACACTTATAGACGTGCTGGAGGGCAGTCGCCTCCAGATCCCAGGGCAGCAATCCGGCAAGGAGGTTGGCCGATTCGCCGGCAATCGTGCGGTATCCCCAGATCATCCGGATAGCCATGACCCCCTGGCATGCGACCAACTTAAGTGGTCGCTTCCGGATGCCCAGGGCCCACACAGGGGCCCCGTAGAGGGCCATGGACCGTACGACGCCGGTTTTAAAGCAGCTTGAAAACAATTGTAAAAGAGGATGTGAAGGAAACAATAGATATTGATAGATATAAAGTGTAACGGACATGTCATAATTAAAAAAATATTTTAATTATGACATGTCCGAGTACTTTCGTAGCATTGATGCCTGAGTGCTTCGAAGAAGGAGGCGACCGCTTCCCACTCCGTCTCGCCCTGCAGCATGACCGCGAACAATGCCGGGCGCTAGAGGTCTCTGCCTATCGTCGCCGTGAGGACACGTCGGTGCTCTGCCCAAGCGGGGCAGTCTTTTACTGTATGCTTTACTGTGTCCTCCGGCCGATCCTCGCAGTGGTGACACCCGGGTGTTTCCTCCTTCCCTATCAGACACAGGTACCTCCCGAAACTTCCGTGTCCGTCCAGGACCTGCGTCATGCGGTAGGTCTGGATGTCGTGACGCCTATCCTGCAATTCCTCAAAGAGGGATCTTAATGCCGCGATTGCGGCGTGCCCGGACGTCGGTCGCGACAGTCGTCCCCTCCATACTGCCCTAAGATCGCGCTTCCCGCCGCGCCTCGACTTGTCGAGGCAGCGGGGATACACCCCGGCACTACGCCTTCACGCACCACTCATAGACGCGTTGGAGGGCGCCTCGAAATCACAGGGCAGTAATCCGGCAAGGTTGAAAGATTCGCCGGTGATCGTGCGGTATCCCTGGCTCATCCGGATAGCCATGACCCTCTGGCATGCGACCAACTTTAGTGGTCGTGTCCGGGTGCTCAGGGCCCACACAGGGGCCCCGTAGATTGCCATGGACCTCACGACACCGGCGTACAGCCTACGGCAGGAGGCGTTTGGCCCGCTGAGATTAGGCAGGAGTCACCTGAGGGCGGCTTCTGCCCGGTTCAGTTTTGGGGCCGGATGCAGGAAGTGCTCCCTGAAGTTCCACCGGCTGTCGAGGATGCCAGGACGAGCATGTCGTCAGCGCAACATATTACTCTGACGCCATTGGGGAGGTCGCCGTACCACTTTAGTCTTGCTAAAAAAATATCTCTCGAAAAACTGATCATACCAGAGGAATTTCATGGATGGATGTGTGGTATGAAGACGTACACCAAACCGACAGCTTTCGAAAGTGACAAAGAGTGATTTCTCCTGATTTTTTTTTGCGATTCTTCAAAAAAAAAACATGTTCGAAGTACATATTAAGTTTGATTTCTCTAGATCTAAAACCCAATAAGTCGGTACCCTTTGCAACTTAAATTTTTATTATGACAAAATGGACTACCTCAGAAACTCAAAAGTACTGTTTTACACTAATTCAACGTATCCACTTTTACCACAAATACTCATTATACCGACATTATTTGAATATCATAGGTATTTATGTCCTTAAAACTTAAATATTGAATATCTCAAAAGTGTCAATTTCGTACTTATTGGGTTTGAGCACTATACCCTCGATATATGGAACAACCTGAAGGCTTCAGTAAAAATAATGAAAAAGTTTGTTTGCTGCAAAAGAGTATTTATGGGTTAAAACAGTCTGGTCGCATGTGGAATGTTCGTATACACAGTGTTTTATGTAATATTGGCTTAATTCAAAGTAAAAGTGAACTATACTACTTGAAGTCACAAAATGACTTTATGATTGTAGCTCTTTATGTTGATGACTGCTATTTGTTTTACCGCAAAGATAGCCAGTGTAAAAAGAATTCTTAGAAGTATTAAAATCAGAATTTAATATTAAAGATCTAGGTCAAATACAGAGCTATCTTGGAGTACGCGTGACTAGAGATAGGAAAATAAAACATTAACTTTGGACCAGTCTGTTTATATTAAGAGTATATTAAAAAGATATAATATGATAGACTGTAAAGCTGTATCTTCTCCCATGGTTCCCAGTAACAAATTGTTAAAAGAAGATAAATGTTTGAATGACGAGCAGTATCAGTACAGGCAGTTAATAGGCTCTCTAATGTATCTGTCTGTTTGTACTCGTCCTGATATTGCGTTTTCCTGTAGCCAATTAAGTCAGTTCAATAACTGCTTTGGAAAAACACATTGGTTGACTGCTAAGCGTTTGCTGCGGTATTTAGCGGGAACAATTAATTACGGTTTACATTTTGTAAAAAGTAAAGAATTGGTGTTACGTGCATATACAGACGCAGATTGGGCTAATGATTGTTTTGATAGAAAGTCATATACAGGTTATGCAATTAAATTAGGAAATAACATTATAATTGGGAATCTAGAAAGCAACAGTCTGTGGCCTTGAGTAGTACAGAGGCCGAGTATATGGCAATAGCTGATGTATCCAAAGACCTTTGTTTTGTGAAGCAATTGCTGTTGGAATTAATACCTACTGTAAAGGTGCACATCATTGTGTTTAATGATAACCAAAGCGCTCATAGGATAATAGAGAATAAAGAAATTAATCACAAGCGAACGAAACACATTGATGTGCGCTACCATTTTATTAAAGATTTGGTCTTGAAAGGTTTCATGTCAGTTAAATATTTATGTACTGAAAAAATGTTTGCAGATGTATTAACAAAGTGTTTGAATTCTAAACAGCATACTGTGTTTAGGCATGATTTGTGTGTTAGGCCTTGTTAAGACTAATTATATGGTTGTATTTATATTGTGTGCATTGGGATACTGAATGAAATGATATTTGTTGTGTGCCATGTGTATGTACAGTCATGTGTAGGTATGTAGAGTCAATAGTTTTATTGTAAGTTTACATAAGTTTTTAAGACAAGGGGAAGTATTAGAGCAATAGTATTTATTATCTATGCCTTAAAAACTTATCCGTTTGTCTATGTGTATTAAATCTCTATGGTCTCCTTCATTCAATGCTTCTACGTTAATGCTTGTAATACATTTTTATTATTGCAATCAATTGTTGTTAGAATCGTCTATTAATGATGTTGGATTAGATCTTTATGGCGATCGATGTAAAGAATATATTTTGGATAATATACGCCGTGCATCGTGTTGGATGGTTTCATTTCTCCTCGAGCTAACCGCAACGCTGCAGAGGTTCGAAGTCACACGGGCTCCTCTTCGGTGCCAGGCTTGTGCACGAATAGAGCAGAGCCACCCCAACCATCAGCTCTGTCATCTCTAATTATGTTAAAACCTGAAATATGAAACCTAGAACTTGGTTTCAACCAGGATTCTGATATAGCTATCAGAGAAATGTTAAATTTGTTTGTTAGATAAATAATTTCTGATGATTTAGATTGTAAACTTCTACAGTTCCACTGAAGAATTTGATCCATGTTTTAAATGTTTATATATAGAGAAGGTAATATCATTAATTATTTTTACAGCAACGTGGTCCGGTAAACAAGAATTCGAAATAATAGTCATTAATGTGGTTAATAAATTATTGATGACGTCATTATCTTGTGTTTTTACAGATTCAGCAGTGTTTAAAAGAGCACCACCATTAATTGAAATTGGAACATTGTAATCTTTTATTAAATTATTATGAGCAACTTTATCATACCCTTTTTGCAAAGGTTTGTTTGGTTTTTTTGTACTTGTTATTGTTTTTGTATATGAAAAAGTCTTGGAAGGACTGCCACCAGGAGGTTTGGTTTCTGAAGTGGCTTCAGTGGACACCACCTCAGAAAACGAATCTTTTGCTTGGTTGAAATAGATTGGAAGCTTCTAAATATGACACATTATTAAGAGACATGTGTCTCTTAATCTTTGTCTGTCTTTCATACTCAGGGCAGATTTTATTTGTACTCATATGAGCACCTGAACAGTTTAAACACATGAAGTCTTCACTAGTGCAGTTAGCGCCATCATGATTATTGCCACATTTAAAGCAACGCGGTTGGCTGCGACACTTCACACGAGTATGACCAAATCGACAACAATGAAAGCATTGAATAGTAGGAAAAAAATATTGTTCTACAGGTATTGAGGTAAAAAAAGAATAAACATGCGATGGAAGTTTCTGCCCGTCGAATGTAAGAACAACTGTCTGAGTTGGGACCCAAACAGAACCCTCAGATGCTGCAACTTTACGACTCATTCGTCGAGATTTGATGATTGCACCAAAATCGGAGGGAACCTGAATGTTTTCCACAATTTCCTTATGAGTCCAATCTACAGGAATACCCCTAACGATTCCCAGTTTATTAATATTGAAAGTAGGTATGTAAGCTCTATAATGATGTCGAGTTAGGAGCTCATTTGACAGGAACAAATTCGCCGCCTCTGCTTCTTGAAAATAAATGGCCAACCTATTACGACCTAATCGTTTGATACCATCTTTCAAAAGATTTCTTAAATTATTCTTAAACAAGAAATGTCCGAACTTAATAGGGTGTAGGTTAGCGCCACTGTGGGCATCTGTCGCAACATACTCCACATGGACTAAATAAGGACCAGTGTCCTTTTCAGTATAAAAATTTCGACTATGATTAAGGTCTGTTATGTCCTGCTCTGAATCCATAGTGCTATTTGTGTTATTGGAAACAATGGGTTGATCTGAATGCACAGTATTTTGTATGAGGATCGACTTTTATTTTGAAATGTTATGTAGATGTTTGGTACTGTGCTTGAAGATTGGAGTACCTATCATTTTTTTCGGTTTCGGTCCTTTACTACTAATAGGAGAATTCATTTTCTTCAAGGACTCGTGAGAAACAGAAGCATTAATAAATTTATCCGCTTCGATCAAAGTAATTAAAGGATTCTTGTCGGGAGGCTCCGGCTCAACGTCCATATTTACAATTTAAAAAGATGAAAAACAGAAAAAACTTACCGCTATATACACCTACAATACAAATACACACTAATCTAAGATATAAAACAACTTACTACACTAAGGGCGGCTTTCACCAAAAGTTAAACATGTTTAAAATTTTATTTAGTGTCAATTTAGTGTCAAATTCCATAGAATTTTGACACTAAATAAAATTTTAAACATGTTTATCTTTTGGTGCAAGTCCATCTAAATAACTAACAAAATAAATTAAAACAAATTATTTTAGACCGCCCTTTTCAAAAGCCCGCCAAAAAGTCCGTCAAATGACTTGCTCTCTGCCACAGCTGTCATACCATGGAATAGATATGCAATGTGAACTCTGGCTGGACTGAGCACTCATGCCGAAAAACGTGCTGATAGAGAAGGCTCTGATGGAGGCTGCTGTCTCTTTCTAATAGAGTGGCCGAAACAAGGGTGTCTATGTGGGTTGTGATCAAATAGATATCAAAAGGTTTTCGTATTGGCTTTGCATTTGCAATGAAAGTGATAAATGTAAATGTTCCTAAAAATCAACTATTCTAACGCTCTTGAGGCACTCCACTCCTCAACTTGGCCTTATAAGAGGTATCAAGCCATCCAAGTTCAGTGGACAACCGCTAGACTGTCAAGTTAGTTAGTTACTGCTTTATCAAGAGCCACAAACTTTGACTTGCGGGTCTACAAAGGCCACTTTATAAAAATCGTAAAATGGAGTGTCTACCTACTCTATCACTCAAGCTCAAGCAAGAGGCAATACAGAAGATAATTAACAAACATTGCTAAAATGACATTTTTTCCCGAGAAAATTATGTGAAGACTACAGACTACTACTCTACTACAGTGTGGATTGAGACCACAGACTGATTGAGACTTTTTCAGATCAATAATTGATATTATAAGTTGGTTACAAAATAAACACTTTTATCAATATTTTTAAGCTATATGAGGCCGATGTTCCGTACCTGACTACTCTAAGAAGAAACAGCCGAAAGAAAATCGGAGGTCAGTCTCTTTTAAAGTCCAGACATTGTTTTGCTCAGGTCATACGAGGTCAGTGGCGGATTAAGAGTTTCCGAGGCTCTAAGCACAGAGCCTGTGTAGGCCCTCTATTGCTATTGGGAAGGTAGAGAGTATAAAAATGAAAGTTTCATCAAAATAGAAAGTGTTATGGGTATGGGTATGATTTAAAATATATTTTTCCTTGCCTTTTTCAGAGCAAACGCTCAGGGCGCAGCCGCAGGGCCCCCGGGGGTGTGTATGGTCACTCCCGGACCGCTTTCGCCTTGCGATTTCGGAAATGTAGATGAATCTCGATAAAATGTAGGTAAAAAAAATCCACGGTATTCCTTCAATAGCCCTTTAAGTTCCAAGACCACGGATACCTGATAAGACAGACAAATGTCAAATAAAAAAAACTAAACTAAATGTCAAATGTGTAAGAGACGAGCGAACTAGTTGGTCGCATTCTCTTTCGACAGAGTGGTCAATTTCACACAGCTATTTTGTCCAGTCCATCCTCAAAAAGTAAAACAATGTAGGAAACTCTGATGAAAAAGAAAACGAAAGGCATAACATAAAACTTACTTTATTTTCCTCATAAATCTTTTTTTTTTTGTTTATCTAAATCTATGTCCTAGTCAAGTGGTTAAAACTTTCAACTGTCTAACAGTTTTGTTTTTGAGATACAGCTTGGTGACAGACAGACAGCCGAATGACAGGACGGCCACGATCGACCGGTATTTTTTTTCTGAATCCTGCACTGCGAAGACTTCTTATTAGGCAAATAACTTCCGAAACCTGATGCTTTTTTTTTTTTTTTTTTTTTTTAGCGTGGTAAAATCATCAAATGAGTCCTCCAACCCCGGGCAGGGCGGGAGGGACTGTCAGACTTCTACTGACTAAAATCCACGGTGTCCTTCATAGCCTGTTACGTTCCGGGGTTACGGTTAGGGAATAATCCCGCGACCCCGGCAGGCTTTGGCCCTCTGAGAGGGGGGCCCCGTCATTATGCTGACGCTCTTTGAGGCGCGCGTGGGACACAACGCGCCGTCGACCCGGGCATGGTCCTTGTCGGGCAGCGAGTTGCCCTTTACTCGCTGCCCGCATGCCCGCGCCTACGGTGGCCGGAGATCATCTTGCGACGTCCGTCGCCGTGGGCGCCTACCACTGCGGCTGGGGCGGAGGGAGGACGCTGTCCTCTCTCGCTCGCGGCCTGCCTCCTCCTTGACGAGCATTACTGCCTCGCAGAAGGAGCTGACCGCTTCCCACTCCGTCTCGCCCCGCAGCATGGCCGCAACCAATGCCGGGCGCGAGAGGTCTCCGCCTATCGCAGCCGTGAGGACACGTCGGTGCTCCGCCCAAGCTGGGCAGTCTTGCATCGTATGCTCCACCGTATCCTCCGGGCGATCTTCACAGTGGTGACACCCAGGCGTCTCCTCCTTTCGCATCAGACACAGGTACCTCCCGAAACTTCCGTGTCCGGTGAGGACCTGCGTCAAGCGGTAGGTCAGGACGCCATGACTTCTCTCCAGCCACTCCTCAAAGAGGGGTCTTACCGCCGCAATTGCGGCGTGCCCGAAACCTGATGCTTTAGGATATTATTTCTATTATTTTAGTCCGGTTCTATTTTTCACCGTAATTCAGAAAAAAAAATGAGGGCGACATACAGAGCCAAAACCTTCAAGCCCCTTTGACGAATTGGGGTAGATCGATATACTGGCGTCTGTATAGTTTCAAAGTTCGTAGAAAAAAGCCTTCAGTTAGTCTATAGGTCTAGCACCTCTGATACAGTTTTGCTGTAGGGGCCATCAAAGCAATAGTGGAATTTTATATTATCTGTGGGTTCTTCGTTTAATTCTGCAGTAATCGCACCTCCCTCTATTGCATCGGAGGCAAATATAGCTGTTGGGAACATCCGTGAAGCGTTTCCAACTACTAGACATATTTCACATTTTGAAATCGCGTCTTCTGAAAAAAAAGCATATGAAATATAAATAACTGGCTTCACCAGCTTCTTGCTCCCATTGGTCGTGGCGTGATGTTATACATAATGCCTAAGCCTTCCTCGATAATTAGACTATCCATTCCTGAGATTAGCACATTCAACCAAACATACTCTATAGCTTTAGTAGTAGTAGTAATGTTCAAGTAGATAACTCTTATAAATTTTTACCTGACCACTGAGCGCAAGAAGGATATAGATTTTTGGAATTACCTGTTAATATAAACTAACATAAATAATGAAAATATTTGTTATTTTTATTATAGGCCAAAAATAATGTCTCTTCTATGGGATAATCCTCATATATTTATTTTATTCTGTGTTTTGGTACAGTCTGTCTACAAAATCATAAAAATGATGTTTGAGGGAACTAAAATTGTTCAAAGTAGGGCAGCACTAAATCCAGGTACATTGTATGTCATCAACTTGTTTTGTGACTCAGTATCACCATAGAAAAGGAATATAAATGCAATAGATAACAAGTTGATGACATCTGCAGAGCTCTTATTGATTTTGATGATTTTATAAACAGACTGTATCTAGAACAACTATTCATAAGCCACATTTTGGTGTAGCGATTAGCTGCTGCAATGCCAATCAATCACTGTACCAAACTACATTTAGAAGTGTGTACCTGCTTGTTTAATTACAGGAGGCTCCATAGGTTGTCCATACCATACTATGTCAGGTCTGAGTAGACCACTACAGCTGGATTTTCTGCAGTGTGGTAAAAGTTCTTCAGGGATGTCGGAATTAGTATCCGTCACATCTGGGGAACCTTTGTTAGTTAGTGCCTGGAAGACAAATCTGTTTTAGTACTTTTTCTTATTTTCAAATAACATGGAGCAAAAAATTGTCTGGCAGCATTAATGCATCACATTTTGCTTTGTAGGAAGTTATTATATTAGATTTTACTGTGGGGTAGTGCTGTGTCGTTGCTTCCGGTCTTCAAGTGCCACTGGAGTGCACTATAAAATAGTGCTAAGTGAAGTGTTTATTAACATAGGCTTACATTTCTTTATACTAACACAAACTGTACTATAATTATATATTTGTTAATCTATAATATCTATGGGCCCAAGTAGCCTGAAATAAATTGGATATTATTATTATTATAATATATTGTAGGATTCCTCCATAATCTAGAATTATTTCTTCACATACCTCACATATTGGGTTATCATTGTTTGGTAAAACATCATTACACTTAATACACCTAGTTTTGAATAGACTGCCATTTAGTTGAATTAGGTTTTTAGTGCCTGCCCTACTATGTAGCCCATCAATACTTTGTGTAATCACAGTTATTGACTTGTGTGCTCCATGCTTCTCTTCAAATTGAGCAATAGCTTTGTGAGCCTGTAAAAAAGTAGGTAATCTATATATATAAAATTCAAAACTGACTGACTGATCTGACAACGCACAGCCCAAACCGCTGGGCCTAGAAACTTGAAATTTGGCATAAGCCCTCCTTATACCACGTAGGTGAGCACTAAGAACGGATTTGGCGAAATTCGGCCCCTAAGGGGTTGTTTTTGGGGTTGATAGTTTGTATGAAACTTCGCCATTACAGGTGCTAGGAATTTCAAGTTTTGCATGAGGTTTCTTTTTAGGACGTAGATGGTTACCATGACGGGATTTTGCGAAATTCGACCCCTAAGGGGTTTGTTTTTGGGGTTGATAGTTTGTATGAAACTTTTTTAGTACAAGTGCTAGGAGTCTCAAATCTTGCATGATGGTACTTTTTAAAATGTAAATGCTCACCAAGGTGGACATTTTGAGAAATTCGACCCCTAAGGGGTGGTTTTTGGGGTTGATAGTTTTTAGACTTAAATTTTTACTTATGGCTTTTTTATGGACTTAAATGATACTAAAGACGGGATTTTGTGAAATTCGACACCTAAGGGGTTGTTTTTGATAGATTGTATGAAACTCTGTTACTACAAGTGCGAGGAGCCTCAAATTTTGCACCGGGTTCCTTTATAGGACTTAGATGCACAATTGGCGGCGGGATGTTGTGAAATTCGACCCCCAAAGGGGTTTGTTTTTGTGCTTGATAGTTTGTATGAAACTTTGTTACTGCAAGTGCTAAGCTTCTCGAATATTGCGAGGGGTTCTTTTTAAGACCTGATTTTCACTAAGACAGTTTTGCGAAATTCGACCCCTAAGGAGCTTTTTCGGGGTTAACAGTTTTGAGACTCAAATTTTGCATAGACATTCTATTTTGGACGTAGTTGAGGGTGTTTTGTGAAAATAGACCCTAAGGGGTTGATTTAGGGGTTGATATTTTGTGTGAAACATCGTTTCTACAAATGCTAGGACTATTAAATTTTGCAAGGTTGTTCTTTTATGACGTAAATGCACACAAAGGCACTATTTTCTGAAATTCTACCCCTCAGGGGCTGTTTATGGGGTTGACAGTTTATATGAAACTTTGCTGCTACAAATGCTAGGAGTTTCAGCATGGGGGTTGTTATAAGACCTAGGTTCTCACTAATATGGAATTTTACAAAATTCGAACCCTTAGGGGTTGCCTTTGGAGTTTGTAAATAGAGGACTCAACATTGCAAGGGGGTTCTATTTAGGATACAGGTTCTCACCAAGAGAGCATGATACGAAATTCGACCCCTAAAAGCTTATATTGGGGTTGATAGTCTGGAGTCTTAAATTTTGCATTGGGTTTATTTTTAGGACCTAGGGGTTACCTAAAACGAAATATTGCGGGTTAATAGAATTTTTGTTGAATATTGATTTAGATTTTCCAACAGTATCCCATAAGAGGGTGGCCGGGACTTGTAATTTACAAAGGCAAAGTTCGAAAATCACGCGGACGAAGTCGCGGGCGTAGTGCTAGTTTGCTTTATAAAAAACAGCACATTGTATTTCCAGTAATTAAATCAGAGATGAAAATTGAGAATCTATAAATTTAATTTTATTGGACAACAATAACTGTTTTTCTTTACCAAGCATATTATCAGAAAACCTGAATAGAAATGATGAGGAATTTTAGAATTATCATGTTTTGATAAAACTACTTGTTTGGTTAGACCAGTAGTTAGAAAAGTAGGATTTAAAAAAAATATAAACTTACGTCTTCCTTACCTCATTAGGCTCAGCCTTAGCAGCTATTTCTCGCCTGTGGTGATAAAATTCCCAAATTAAACTGGGAAAAGCCAAGAATGCGTCTGAAGTTGCCAGTGAGGACACTGGGTACCTCCTCCACTGGTCTTGTAATCCATACGGCCTAAGACCGGATTCATCACTTATATCTTCACCAGTGATGATAACTACATTTTTTGCACCGCTCAGAGATTCTTTGAACCATGACAAGTGGCTCGTATGCCGAACAGCTACTGTTTTGGGTAGATTACATACAAGTAACGTCTTCCGAACTGAAAATAATAATGGAGAAGCTATGAAGCGCATTTTATAATTAATGATAGACCGATAATAACATAAATATTAATAGAAAAAACAGGCAGCAGAAAATATATAAATATTCACATGTTTGTTGTGCCACTCTCTGACAGTAAAAATGGGCTGTCACTGTCAGACGTCAATCAGCTGATGTTTTTGTGTCGTGACGGTTGACATTATCAATTTCGTTCGGAACTAGCCACATTGTAAAAATATTTTGCTGCTGCCTTTCTGCTGCTAGGTGCGAAGCCCTAGGTGGGGGGTATCATGTACACAGAGTACTTTTATTAATAGATCATGTAGTCGTCGTTGTCATCTGCCAGTGTCGAATTAATCTGATAAACATATTATCACGTAAGAGGGATGCTCAACCAGCCCGCGAAATTCAATTTTTTTTACGTTTTTTGCAATTTGCAGGCCAGTGACATGTTGTAGCTTTATAAATATATGAGTTGCGGTAATAACAAGTATAATTTTAAATATAAAAATTATCAAAAAATTCGCTCCATCAGCTCTCACATAGAAAAGGTGCATCGTAGTTAGATTTCGAAGATTTTAACATGATGCACCTTTTCTATGTGAGAGCTGATGGAGCGAGTTTTTTGATAACATGTCACTGGCCTGCAAATTGCAAAACACGTAAAAAAAATTGAATTTCGCGGGCTACATCGAAGCAATCACCGTAATATTTGATAAACAAATTTTCCGCCAATAAAGATGGGTTTAGAGCTGCAGCAGTAATTGTTGTGTTGTAAACTGCTATAATACTGGCACAAAATAGGTGGATTATTTATATTAGTTTTACTGAATTCCAAGCGTTTCTTGGAATGGAAAGATGAAATGGATAAGTAGCCGCCTTAATAAGAGTAAAAAATATGTAGCGTTAGGACCTCATTTAGAGAGATTGTGTTTAATAATTTTCGTAAAGAATACATTTTACTTGCATTAGTGCCAATGGATCGCCGCCGTATCCCAGTAGTTCCATGGAACTAAAATACCTTTTCATCTATTCCCATTATGTAGGTAGTTTAGATACCTTTTGAACTTATTGTGACCTAATACTTTTGTTGGTAAGGTTTTCATTCAAAAAACAAACCTACCACCACGAACTCATACCAGCCTAGAACTCATTTGGTTAGTAATATTCTTTTAGAAAAAACAGATGCCATCACATCAGTTCAATGGAACTACTGGGAGAAAAAAAATGATACGGCCTGGATCGCGATCGTATACCAAACCAAATGATTTATGGATTTTAAAAAATGTTCTGATTTTAATTAGAACGGTCAGAGCCAACAATTGCGAAAGGTGCCACTGAAGTCGTGCACAGAAACAGCAGAGGGTAATTGGTCATCATCATCAGCCTATATGTTCCCACTGCTGGGACACAAGCCTGCCAAAGCCGTCTTTAACTAATTGGAGGCTCTGGGCATATTAGGATAATGGGGCCCCTATGACTTTGACAGAACACTACTTGTTAGATTAAACAAAGAAAGTAGATGAGCAAGTTTCTAGATTAATTTTTATTGACAGTCACATTAAATGAATAGATAATGTAATATAATCCACAAAAGTAACTCATTTAACATTCACAGGTTAGTACTTAAGAATCTATGTTGATTGAAGAGGAACCCTTCTCGATTTGAGATGGGCAAAGTCGTTAATCACTTCTTCAAAATCAATGTTTTTGAAGTCAATGTCTTGTGTAGTTGTCAACGTGTCTGTGTCAACGTGTCTGTGGTATTGTGACGTTGTCAACGTCACAATACCACAGACAAATACGGGGAATTCCCGATCGTCGAGTCGATTTATTTGAGTCGTTCGGTCACGATTAATTTTACGTCGCTATAGGGATCCTGCGAGTAGATCTTAGCGATGTTTGTTGTCGAACTAGAACCGCAGTCCGTTAACAATAAATAATTCGAAAAATTACTTTAACAAATATTTTTTGTATATCTACAGCTATTAGGCCAGTAGAATCGTTTTGTAGAAATTTACTGCTATCTATTATTTGTAAACAAAAGTGTACATATTTTTTTTCGTTTGTAAAAAATTAACTTTTTTTATATTTTGTTGATTAAATATCTCGAGAACAACGCATCAGAAATCGAGGAATGATGCATATAACTTTTAGATAATTTTACGTACCTACTTAGTATACCATTGAATTGTATTTTTATTTATTTGAATTTAACTAAGCATGCTGAAATCAAAAAGCCTAATTTTTGGGTAGGAGTAGATTAGCTTCGCACATGCAAAAGCTGTAAGCAAATTGGTATTGTAGCCAGTAATTTAGGTTCGTTGTATTCGAATCAAAAAAGTTTTTCGGCAATAAAAATCGGTTATCGTTTAGTGATCTGGCAGGGACGAGGGGGCCCCTATCGATCACGGGGCCCTGGGCACTTGCCCAGAGTGCCCAGTGGAAAAGAGGGGTCTGAAGCCTGCTCTCTGTGGAGTGGGCCATAATCCAACACGCGGGCCCAGTACGGGTTGGTAGATGTCACATGTCTTCGAATTTTTAGGTTCTAGGACATGCCGGTTTCCTCACGATTTTTTCCTTCACCCTCATAATTTTTTCACTGGATTCAGTCGTGCATATTTTCGCTAGATCAGCAAAGTATTAATTCAAAGTGGTGACCGTCGTAAACTTACAATAATGACTTCATAAGGGAGCGGTGGATTTCTGGTGATCCGATTCTGAAGTCCTGTAGAATTTACTTGTTCTCATTTTGTATGTCCTGAGCGATTGTTGAGCAGCGTGTCGCGGGTTGGATTCCCACACGGATCAAATATTTGCATTACCAACCTACAACTTACAAGTAGTTTATCCGGGTCTGGGTGTTAGTGGATTTGTGTTCTATGTTTGTAAACGGACCCATAACACAGAAGAAATTCCTAGTGTGGGACAACGTTTCAATAAAAAAAAAAGCGTATTGATATCCGCCACTGTGAACATAAGCGCTCATGTACACGACGCCGCCACCGCGCCGCCGCCGCGCCGCTACCGCGCCTCTAGGCTGTGTACACGGTCGCTACCGCGCCGCCGCCGCGCCGCCGCCGCTACGCTGCCGCGCCGCCGCCGCTCCGCCGCCGCGCCGCCTCCGCGCCGCCACCGCGATGCCATTCGCTAGTGTTTTATTTATCTAACAAAGGAGATGTCTCATTGCGGACATATAATGTTTTTTTTTTGATAATTCAAGGATAACTTCTTCGTTTATGAATCGGTTTTGATGATTCTTTTTTTGTTGGAAAGAAGGTATTTCAAAGGCGGTTCCATGATATGGAGATTAGGGTTTGATGATGGAAGACCAGAGAAATCGAGTGGAGCTAAATAGTAAGAAATATCTGCTTTCCAACAAAAAAAGAATCATCAAAACCGGTTCATGAACAAAGAAGTAATCCGCGAATAAACATTAAAAAAAACATTATGGCCGAAATGAGAAACCTCCTTTTTCAGATAAATAAAACACTATCGAATTGGATTCGCGGTGCCAGCGCGGCGGCGGCGCGGCGGCGGCGCGGCGGCGGCGCGGCCGCGCCGCTACCGCGCCTCTAGGCTGTGTACACGGTCGCTACCGCGCTAAGGGCCCTAAGGGCTCTAAGGGCTCATGTACACGACGCCGCCGCCGCGCCGCCGCCGCGCCGCTACCGCGCCTCTAGGCTGTGTACACGGTCGCTACCGCGCCGCCGCCGCGCCGCCGCCGCGACACTAAATAACACACTATCGAATCCAATTCGATAGTGTTTTATTTATCTGAAAAAGGAGGTTTCTCATTTCGGCCATAATGTTTTTTTTAATGTTTATTCGCGGATTACTTCTTTGTTCATGAATCGGTTTTGATGATTCTTTTTTTGTTGGAAAGCAGATATTTCTTACTATTTAGCTCCACTCGATTTCTCTGGTCTTCCATCATCAAACCCTAATCTCCATATCATGGAACCGCCTTTGAAATACCTTCTTTCCAACAAAAAAAGAATCATCAAAACCGATTCGTATACGAAGAAGTTATCCTTGAATTATCAAAAAAAAAAACATTATATGGCCGCAATGAGACATCTCCTTTGTTAGATAAATAAAACACTAGCGAATGGCATCGCGGCGGCGGCGCGGTGGCGGCGCGGCGGCGGCGCGGTGGCGGCGCGGCGGCGGCGCGGTGGCGGCGCGGCGGCGGCGCGGCGGCGGCGCGGCGGCGGCGCGGCGGCGGCGCGGCGGCGGCGCGGCGGCGGCGCGGCGGCGGCGCGGTAGCGACCGTGTACACAGCCTAGAGGCGCGGTAGCGGCGCGGCGGCGGCGCGGCGGCGGCGTCGTGTACATGAGCGCTAAGGCCTCCCGTGTAAAATAAACAAACTCAAAAGTTCTTAATACTTAACCGTTACCATTTTTTTAGCAGAGTTAGTTAGAATAACTACGGTAACTTTTCTGAGAGTAGAAATCGAAACTAGGGACTACACTACACGGTTCGCAGCAGCGCGGTTACTACCACTGAACCATCACTTGAGACTTGCAAAAACAATGTTAGTACACACTCAAATCTCCCTATACTAACCTAGATTGGTTAGTCTAAGCTCACTCAAATCTATTGCATATTGTAGATACAACGAAAAAATTATTAATCATTTGAAAATAGAAAGAAAAACGCTGTACGACAATGTACATACATCTGCGTACGTAAGAACTTTACTAAAAAGGGGAGATATTGAGATGCGACGAGATTCTTGAACACTCGTATAATACTCTCGAGAGCACGCTATGTAGATATTAGTACGGTAAGATATTTGCTTTCTGCCTTCCTGCCTCAGTTTCTTGCAATACACGGTCGCGAACAGTTGTGTCGCTGAAAACGAGAAGTCGTCCACGAAAATCGGAGACGTATTTTCCGGACACTTAAATAAACCAAAAAAATTAAAACTACGTTTTCAAAACAGTGAATTTCTTTTAAGTTTAATTTTGAAATAATTAAAATTAAAAAAGACATAACAACAATAAAAAAAATATATAGGTCGTATGCATATATCCAAGGTGGAAAGATATTTTGGTATCCGGGCGATACGCCAAACTGTGTTTGATATAATTCTGTGACGATCACCATGTGATTAGTAAACATTGATGTCATTGGTATTTCAATTAAATTTTTAATATCTTAAACAAGCATAAGTACAGGAACAACAATACAATAAGCATCTGCAATTAAATGAAACAATGGGCCATAAATTTTCCTTTTTAATCATAAAAAATATTGTATAGAACGGTGAAACTAGAAATAATGTGCAAGTGAAAACGTAAATAACTTATTTTTTTCATAAATACTAGGCAATGACATTGCCATGAATGTGCCAACGATTAAAACGGATTCAGAGGTGGATCTTCAGACGCAGAGCACCTCCCAGCTACAACCAAGGAGGTCCACTGGACCCCCTAAGAAGTCTACAGCCTCGAAATTATGGGACTTATTACAGCCCCTGGCCAGATTATGGGGTCTCATCACAGCTGTTGGTTAGTATGGGATTATATTATTTGTTTTGGGGTCACTGTCATTTTATCATCATAATATTTTTAAATGTAAACTTATTTCCCTAGTTCATTTTGAAATTGCTGTATAATTTATAGATTTATATAAGGTGTGATCATTATACACCGTGACTTTTTAGTCGTCTTACAAAAGCAGCCCAGTTCATGTATCCAACGACTAGAACACGTTTATATTAAAAAAAAAGGTTGCACTCCAGGAGTGCCGGTAGAAGTGAAAACTTTTTTGTTACTATGTTTTATTTTTAATTTGAATGACGTCTTACTCATTTTCGATCAGGGTCACGTGACCCTGACGCGAGTTTTAAATTTTTTACCCATTACAGAAAAAGTGTACAACGCCGCTAAAGAAGTTTTCACTTCAAAAATAGGTCTTTAAGAGATATGAAAATTTTAAAAATAAAATTTTAATTCGTTATTATGACGCAAGGCGTAGTTAGGAACACCCTTGTCTCATAGAAAATGGAGATGGACTGATCTGCCCGACTATTGCGCTGGGTAGGTATACTCTACAGCTTGATAAATAAACATTTTAACAGGGTGTTTCACATTTCTAATGTACCTATTTATTTAAAATAAAATTTATTATTAACGATTAAAAAACAAACAAACTTTCCTAGAGGTGTTTTAGGTCGGATACTTTAAGTTGACCCTTTTTGTAAGACGACTAAAAAGTCACGGTGTATAATTGATTTGAATAACTATGTGTCTTGTTTTTTTGTTATTGTTTTGGATTTCATCAAATGAGATCCTCCTCTCGATCTGGGTAGAGCCTTTCTACTGGCAAACTCGCAATGATTAAAACTCATTCTGTTCTTTCATTTCTTTGTGTTTCAGGGTCTCGGTAACTTATTTAAACTTTCCCGTCATCGCCCATCTTATTGCTTCCCATATCTACCAAATCCGTGTTTTTTTTTGTTACTGCATAGTTTGGCTGTTTTCTGTAAAATTAAGCTTTTTAAAGTTTTTTTGACACGCCCTTTTCTACTTTCACTTTACATTCTGTCCCTAAAAGGGACGAAAGCATTTCCCTAACACGGACTGTTACAAGAAAATTAATTAAGCTCATCCTCACAAGAACGCACGGGAAAATTGGCTCAAAAACGGCTTTCACTACTTACCTACGTACTTATAATCCATTGGAGAACATTTTAATAAAATCAAAACATCTGCTCGTGTCATTGGGTAGTCCCGAAATAAAGTTTTGTAGGATTATTGAACAAACAAGTGCCAGTTTGCCAAGTTGTTTAAAAGAGTCCCCCTTTGCGTGATACAACATTATTTCGTAAACAGTTTCGGTGTCATCTGTTATTATGACAAACTAGTTTACGTCCGCTTCTTCGTTCGCCTTCGCTTTCTTTATCGGAGTAAATTGTATTCTTTCTAGTAATAAAAAATAAGTGTGTTTCAAAGTTCATCCAAATCCATTGAGCATTTTTTTGCAGGATTGAGTTACAGAAATATTACGAGTACTATACCGTCTTACTACAAAAAAGTTAAATATTATTTGAACATAAAAAAAATTGTCAATTGCAAAACGGCAATTAACGTTGATATAAGGGTCGTTTTGCAGTTACACTTTTATTAGATAAGTTTTCACTACTGAGCTTTTTTAATTGCCCTGGTCTGGCCAGTTGTGGCCTAGGTGGTATACTAGGAAGTATTAAAGCGAGAGAATTCTAGTGTAGGAAAGAAACAGAGCGATACAAGTCATCTATCGCCATCTCGTTCCCACACTGGAATTACTCTCGTTTTATGCCGTCATGGTATGCCACCTAGGGACGGTATTACAACGTCTTAAAACCAGGCTTGTTCCAGTGAGTGAACGAGATGGCGCTAGACGACTTGTATAGCTCTGTCACTTTCACTCGCCGGAATAAGCCTGGTTTTAAGACGTTGTAATACTCTCCCTGGTCTGGATCTTTCTGCATTCTTCCAGGGACTGCGCCCTGGGTGCCGTTGGTACCCCCTAATTTTAGGCACTGCCTTTGTGTAGATACTAAGAAGATAGTAGAATACTGAGACGCAAAAGTCTTGGTAATAAATCATACAGTATACATAATTATCATTATCAACTATCTATATGAATATAATTGGTTGAAGTCGCGAGTTAGATACTCATAGTTTAGTCTCCATTAATATATGCCAGATGTTTCCTTATGTAGTTGTTATAGGTAAATAATGTAATCGTGTTTATAAGGATTGTGAAATGGAAACGTATGTCATGTCGTTTTATCTTTGTAGATAGTTGGTTGGTAAATATGAGTGAGGAAAGATTGTTTCTGTGACTACTGTGCACTTTTTAATTACCTAAATGTTTAAGAAATATCTAGTTTTGATTCCGTGTTAAAAGCAACAAAAAACCTGGCATGCAGTCCGATCCTCCCGCTCTCAGGCATCCAAGCCTGGATTTTTGTCGTGGTATTAAAATTAGATATATTGCATATCATTTTAATGTCATGAATTTCCGCAAAGTAATGCCTGATTCTATAATTTATCTATGCACTTGTTTTACATCTTCATAATAATATTAATGTCACCTAAGTTTCCTCTTTAAGACCATCGTCTACCGAGCGCTCGTCCATACAAAAAGAGAAAACGTTTTTCTCCCCCTAGATGTTATCCTATCTCAAAGATTTTTTAGAATGCATCTGACACAGTAAAAAACTAGGTTATAGGTTTTCATTTTTCCAAAATTTATAATAGTTTGAAAGTTACAGGCGCCTAAAAGTTACTATTTTATGACAAAATCTTCATTGAAGTAAAACCTTTGTATTTAAAAAAACAAAGAAGTTTAAGGAAAAAAGCAAAACCTATAACAAACCTAGAATATAATATGCTGAAACGATTGACACCAGAATCTAAGAGATTGGTCGTGATTTAGTATGTGAAAAACGTTTTCTCCCGAGAGACAAATTTCAAATAAAAAATTCTTACATTCAGTCGCGAGCTGCAACGCTCTCTATCGCACGATCGGGGTTTTTTCAAAGCGTGAGAGAGACAGTAGGAGTTTTTCTAAATACCTATTTTTTAAAATGGCAGCAGCTATTCTATCCTCTTAACTCGCAAAGCCGGTCACCCGGCTGTCATTGAAGATCATCGCTCCATGTCAAATACTAGCTGGTGGCCTACCATGAACTCTTAATGCGATCCAGTTTAGGCTGTGGGAAAGAGATGGCGCTAGATGACTTGTATAGCTCTGCCTTTTTCCCACAACCTAAACTGAATCGCGTTACGGGGGATGCTCCAACCAGCCCGCGAAATTCAATTTTTTTTACGTTTTTTGCAATTTGCAGGCCAGTGACATGTTGTAACTTTATAAAAATATGCATACACACACACATACATATATTTATAAAGTTACAACATGTCACTGGCCTGCAAATTGCAAAAAACGTAAAAAAAATTGAATTTCGCGAGCTACATCGACGCAATCACCTTAAGAGCTCGTGGTAAGGCCTCTGGTGGTTTCACACCCGCTGCTCTGTTGCTTATGGTCGTAGCATGATGTTTAATAGACCATAGCTTTCCTCGATAAATGGACTTCCCAACACAAAAATATTTTTTCTATTTACACAAGAATTTCCTGAGATTACCGCTTTCAATCAAATAAACAAACTGTTCAGCCTTATTACAGTACCTATAGAATATAGATTGGTATTCAGTTGCAATCCGGTCAGAATGGAAACGCTTTTCGCTATTCCTCACATTTAAAAAAAAGGCTTTCCACCAGTTCCACCCCTCTTTTAAAACTCACCCTATATTTGAAAGACAAATATTTAAAAAGTCACCGGTAAGAAGATAATTAAAATCTAAGTGCTTATACAAGTACTTAGATCAGAGATTACTCAATAAATTAATCACGACAAAGACGAATGTTATCTACCTGCGCATGAGACGGTCTCTATCTTGGCTGTTTATTCAGACTGATAAGTAAATACCAATGATATGATCTATATCTATACTATATCTATGTCTAGAGATTAGTTTGTCTGGTGCTGGAGTCTAAAATCAACGTGGACGAATGAGGAAATATTTTTTTATCAAAACGAGATTGCTAGATACTTAGAATTGTTTGTTTACAGTAAGTTACATCGTTGTTTTTGAAATGGATGAAAGTAAATGTCCGTCACTGTATTAGTTCACTAGCACTTTGCCCGCGACTTCGTCTGCGCGTGTTTCTAATTTCGAACTCAGTAAATTTAATTCCAGCTCACCCTCCTTATAGGATACTTTTGGAAAATCTATAGTAGTTTCAGGGCCTATTCAATACAAACAAACAAAAAAACGCTAGGGGTTAATTTAAAAATAAAATATTGAATACGTATCCTTTATTCGATTCAGAGATAATTTATGCCCAGTTTAGAATTTATCGAAGCAAGCAGTAAATCCTTCCCTTAAAACTTAATCAACCCTTTTCAAAATTTAGGGGGTGATTTTCGAAAACCCCAAGCATGGAGGGTAGGTTTGAAGAAAAAATAGTGTCCATCTTTTTTATTTACTTATACTCACATTCGTACCAAGTTTCAAGTTTATAAACCCAAAGAATAAGTTTTTGCATACAAAGGTTTTCACCCCTTTTCACCCCCTTAGAGGTAGATTTTCGCAAAATCCTTTCTTTAATGATTACTTACATTATAAACTGCCACTATCATCCAAAATTCAGGTTTCTACGTCTAGTGGTTTAATATCCTCCCCTTAAAACTTGAATACCCTTTTTCACCAACTTGGGGGGTGATTTTCGAAAAATCCAAAAACACGTGTTTGATTAATTCTTATCTAGTATGTAAATACTGATTTTCAAATTCATCAGCTCACGCGTTATGATTTTTCCATACAAACTTTAACAATCCCTAGATTACCAATGGAGGGTAGTTTTAAAAAAATAATGGTGCTAATCTTATTTATTTACTTGTGTTCTCATTCGTGGTAAGTTTCAAGTTTATAAACCCAAGGAATAAGATTTTTCATACAAACGTTTTCACCCCTTTTCACCCCCTTAGAGGAGGATTTTCGCAAAATCCCGTCTTATTGCCAATCTACATAGTAGACTGCAAATCCTGTCCAAAATTCAAGTTTCTGCGTTTAGCGGTTTCGCCTGTAGTCGTGTCAAAAGAAAAGCCCCTGTTCTTTTATATATATAGATAACGTAAAATCCTTCACACATTTCAGGATCATGGATGATTTGGGCATTAGAAGGTAACAAACAAACTTACTTTCGCGTAAAATTTATAACAGGTATAATACTCGTATAACTTAGTATTTCAGTATTTTCGAGGAGCCTCTATATAGATTTTTGTAGAGCCCTAGGGATTTGGGGATCATACTTCTTATAAGTATAGTTGTTCTAATTTATTCACAGCACTGTAGAGTAGAACAATTTGCATGAAAAAATATTATGTTGCCCAAAGACATTATTAAATCTCTTTGATGATGCTTAAGTATCTTAAGGTTCGTAGATAAATGTAGCTAAGGGTATGTCTAAAACTTTGAGAAGTGGCTGGATAGGTCCCACGGCGTCCTCACCTGCTGCTTGACGCAGGTCCTCACCACCGCACACGGAAGTTTCGGGAGGTCCTTTGTCTGATAAAGAAGGAGGAAACGTCTGGGTATCACCAATGCGAGGACCACCCACCATTTTAGATAGTTCTAGTCTTCCCTTCCGTTCGACCAGGGTTTATTTTGATGATTTTCCAAAGCAAAAAAATAAGGTTCGTAAGTGTAATGGCCTGTAGCGGTCCCTCGTTACTTTTACTGCTCGCTCAGCTTGATGTCCTAGGTTTCTATTCTCAATGAGTCTTGACTTGTGCCCTGTTATTGGCAATATAGGCTCACCCCCGTTATGACATGCGATTTATTACGTACTGGCGAAATGTGGGTCTATTGTAGAACTTGGCGACTTTTAGTAATACGGTCGGAGATTAGGGAATAAAAACTGGTCAAGCAAATGTTGAAGTCGCAGACGCGTTTTTCTATCAGTCCCTTTAATTTTTGCACATTTCTTCGGTAGCTTGGGTGCGTTACTATTTTTTATTACAGCTTACCTCTCAATATCTTTATTGGCTGCCAGTTGTGGGTTAAAAGATAAAAGGAAATGTGCAGACAGCCGGACAGAGTTAGGCTTGAATTTGTCTTACGCTGATATCGCTTGCGTACGTCCGATGCGCGAAGAAATTATGCATTTTGTTCTATAAAACACTAATTACTGCGTCGCCGCCGCTGACGTCAGCGGCGTGTCGCCACGTATAAATATAATGCCTAGATTCAGATAACACAACTTTGATCATGCGACAAATATGAGCTAAGTATCTACTGTATGTATCGAGAGGTTCTCATCTTATAGTAATAGGCAGTCCCGATGTTGTAAGTATCACCTCGTAATATTATTTCGTCTTACTTTCGAGTTAAGTGGCTACACACTTAACAACATCTACGACGCCTCTAACGTTAACAAATGGGACCCATGGTCCCTGGATGGTCCTCCAGCCTTCCCCATAGACCTTCCCAAGCCACCAGACTCTACTCTAATTATCATCTTTATAACCTCTCAATACATTCCACTCTAATCATAATAATTAGTTTCGCTTACCAGCACGAAGGATTCCTTCAGCTGTCTCTTCTCTTATTCTTTTATGTAATCTTCCATCCTTCTGCCTCTATTTTCCCTCCATTCTCACACACCTCACTCGCCTATACCGCGCACATTTTTCTATCTTTTCTTTTTTCTCTACCAACCTCACCGACCACCCACCGAACTTACTCGACTCAGTGTTACCAACCTAATCTAATTTTTATAGGGAAATCGCAATCGTTTCGCGACACTCCCAACAACGACGAAGGTCTCTATAACATCGTGAATAGTTGACGAGTCCACTCTGCAATTTTCTCTTTAGCTTTGATCGCGGCAGCTCTTGGAACTCGGTCTTCTCTGGTTTCTACTTCGTCAGTTTGTACTCCATTTTCTACGCTCTCATTTTCATCATTATGCTCCGGATCTGGCATCTCGGGTACTTCAATCTCTTTATTTGTTTCCTCAACTATATTACTCTCGTTCTTATTTGTTTCCGTCTCCTGTTCATGGTCTTCTTCATTTGGATTATCTCCATCCACATTAGGGAAATTAGTGTCATCAACATTCATTGGTTCTTCATGTTCTATTCTTAAGGTCTCTTGGTTGGCTGCATGCTGTTCTACGGTTTCTCTCATACCTTGTGATTCATCAATGTGACCTGTTTGAGTCAACTCTAAATTAGTTGCACTATCTATGTCTGCTTCTAATGGATATAGATGGCCAATCGACCGAATAAACTCTGTGTCTCTTACTCTCACTTTAGCGACTCTACACTCTCCATCTCTACCTTTAATAAGTGAGGTAATTTTTCCGACTCTCCAAGTCTGTCGGTTTTTTGCATCTCCTTTAATCTGAACCATATCTCCAACACAGGGTGGCTTGTTTGACTTGACTCTTGGTTGCTTTTGACTATGTCTGTACCTTTCTCTGAGGCTTGGTAAATACTGACCAGCGAACATTTCTTTGAATTCACTCATTATACGCTGACCTCGCCTCCAGCCTTCGATAAGGTCTTTCTTCGTTGTTGTTCCTTCTGGCAAGGTCTTATCACTTGATACATCCATGGTCAAACACTTACCCATTGACAAGAAATCTGCAGGCTTAAGCACATATTCCATGTCTGTACTAACACATGTCAGTGGTCTAGTGTTAACCACAGCTTCTACTTCTTTAATTACGGTCTGCAATTGACTGTCATTCAATAAGTGTTTATCTACAGTGCGTTTCAAGCAGCTTTTTACTACTGCTACTAGCCTCTCATATACTCCACCATGCCATGGGGCTAACTGGGGAATAAATCGCCATGTGATCTTATTTTCGATGCAGAACGTGCTGGTCAAAACTTCAGATGTGAGTTTAAACTGTAATGCGTTATCTGACAGAATTAGTGATGGTAGGCCTCTGATAGCAACAAATCTTCTTAATGCCAATAAACACTCTTCTGCTGTCAAATCTTTTACTACTTCAAGATGAATAGCACGAACTACTAGGCATGTAATCAGACATATCCATCTTTTTTCCCCAGAATTCACTAGCATAGGTCCAAAGTAATCAATGCCTATGTATGTGTTCGGGGCATCTAGGTTAACTCGCTCTGGTGGCAGCGCTGGAGTGGGGGGTAATTTGTATGGACCACCTCCATACTTGACGCACTGCGGACACCTTCTTATTACTTTTTGCACTTGAGTTCTTCCTTGAGGTATCCAGTACCTTTGGCGGACAATACTCAAGGTATGCGTAACTCCTACGTGGTAGTTCTTTTCATGGATATTCCTAATAACATTTGTCGTGAATTCGCAGTCTTTTGGTAGCAATATGGGATGCTTCATATCATAAGCCCAATCTGTATGTGTCATACGGCCCTTGCATCTCAAGAGTCCATCAACATCCTCAAATAGACCGAGGTTCCTTGTCAGATGAGTTTCTTTTCCTTTTAACTCTTCTGGGTAGTATTTCAACTGTAGCTTTTTTATTGTTTGCACTTCAGAAAGTTCATCCCTAACTTGTCTGTCTTCAACTTCTTTCTCCTGATTACTTTCTTGTTCCATTTCTCTTTCTTCCACTTCCTCTTGTTCTTTGTGGCCGTCATGATCGCCTGTAGGCTGGTTTTTAGTGTAATCTGGAGGAATGGCCTCCAGACCCTCCGCAATCAACGAGAAAGTAGCATTGTGGTACTCTAAAAATCTATCTTCTGGCCATACTTCTTTCTTGTTTATAAGAAAAGTAGGTCCTTGTAGCCATAGTTCTCTTTTGTGTTCCCATAGATCAGGTCGAGTAGCTACATCAGCTGGGTTTTGTTTCGTTTTAATATAATACATCTCTGCATTACCATTATGTCGAATCTCATGAACTCTATTCATAACAAAGGGCGGTAATAATTTAGTACCTTGAACCCAATTAAGAACAATCAAACTATCTGTCCATAAATACAGTTTTCTTACTGGTACTGTTATAGTTGTCTTCAAATACTTTAATAATCTACTTCCTATGACGCAACCAAGTAATTCCAGTTGCGGAATTGTTAAGGTTGTTTTGTCTTTTGCTATTTGCTCCTTTGAAGTCTCATTCTTCTTGCTTTCTTTATTTTTCTTTAATGGAGGTATTCTAGCCTTTGACATTAACATTGTAGTTTTTATTGTTTGTCCATCATCATAGCGTAAGTACGCAAACGCTGCATAACCATCCATTGAAGCGTCTGTAAAACAATGTATTTCGTACTCACTAATTTCCTTGTCTTCAATAGTCTTGAATCCTGTATAGCGTGGTATTATTACATCCTGTACTTTACGTAGAGTAGCCACAATATCCTTCCACCTCTCCTTCAGGTCGAGAGGTAGTGGTGTTTCCCAATTGTATTGTTTTCTCCACAGTTCTTGTAGGAAAAGTTTCGCTGGTATCAACAATGGGGACACGAACCCACATGGGTCGTATATTGAAGCTAGTGTACTCAAAACTTGTCTTTTGGTGACTGTTTTGCTTTGGTCATAATCAAATAGGCTGTCATTAACCTTCAAATGTAGTGTATCGTCTTTTCTATTCCATAGGAGGCCCAGTACTTTTGTCTCTTCTGTCTCTTTGGCTCTATACTGCTCTGGTATTCTTTCCATGAATTCTTTATCATTTGCTATCCAGTCCCTTATGTTCATAGAGAGTTCTTGAAATATTTCTCTAGACTCCTTAAATAATTTAAAGGCATCTTCAGCAGAGTCTGCTCCCGTGACTAGGTTGTCAACATAACATTTATTTGCTACACGTTCGACTAGATCTTCATTTGTCTTCAATATATGATGTCTTATAGTCGCTGTCAACAAGAATGGACTTGATATGATGCCAAATGGTACTCTGCAGAACCTAAGATGCAAGATATTATCATTATTTAATGGCCTATCAACATCCTTTAGCCAGAGGAATCGAGTGACATCCCTGTCTTCACTCTGTAGCCCAACTTGCAGAAATGCTTTTTCAACATCTGCGAGAATACCGATTCTATGAGTTCTAAAGTTGATTAGCAACGCTGTCAGATCCTGTAACATGCAAGGTCCTCGGTAAAGACACTCATTAAGACTGAGTTGATCCTTTGTTTTAGCTGATGCATCATAAACGATTCGACCACGTTTTTCGCTTTGTTTGACAATATGATGAGGCAAATAATGTACCGGTGGATTTCTTTGAAAGGTTAAATCTGATTCTGGCTCTATAGATTCTATAATATTTGATTGAATTTGCTCTTGTATAATATCATTATATTCTTGTAGGGTAGGTTTATCTATACTTTGTAATAAACCTTTCAATCTGCCATATGCTTGTCCAAAGTTAGTAGGTAAGGTGGAGCAGGGTTGTGCCCAAGGCCATCTGACATAGTATCGACCATGACTGTACTCCACGGTTCTATTGAAGTGTTGGACGGCTTCCTCTTCTCTTGTAGTCTTCACATTGTCTGTTATGCCTATGTTTTCTAATGTCCATAAAAATTTTATGTCTGCATTCTTCAGTGGCAGATCTGGTTCTGCATAGTGAATCCAATTTTGTACGCCATGATGATAAGTGATGACGGAGAGAACTTCTTCCTTTTCACTGTTGCACTCTGGTAAGCACCCTGACATCATCCACCCAAACTCAGTATCGACTAAATAGGCGTCCTTATCTATTCTGATTTTATTACGCTTTATGAACGAGAAATAGTAGTTATTACCTATCAGCAGATCAATAGATTGACCAGCTGAACCATCATCTGCTAAAACATCAACATGTTTGGTGACAGTCTTGGGTACAGGTATTCTATCAGTGATGTGTGGTACAATATTGACATGTATATTCTTTTGCATACCTCTATTAGTCAGCATGGTGATCTCTGCTGATGGACTCAGCATTTGGGTAGGTTTCTCTGCTCCAAAAGTAAAAATCATTAATGAATCTGATGAACTGGATGTAAGATCTAATTGTTTTGCTAATTTTACTGTGATATAACTTCTTTGGCTTCCGCAATCAAGGAGTAGTCGGCACGGCACTGACTTATTATTGTGCAGGATTTGTACTGTTGCAGTCTGTAAAAAGGTTACATTATTATATACATGTCCAAATAGTGCTAAAGAATCATGTTGATTTTCTGAATTACCCGGTGTACTGCTCTTTTTGGTACACAGAGCCCGATTATGTGGTCCTGAACAGTGGAAACATTTTTTGGGTCTTTTACATTGCTTGAAATTGTGATTAGCTCGGAAACAGTTGAAGCAACGTCCTTTTAATTTAGCCTTTCTTGCCTGAATATCCGTTACATTATTGCATTCGTCGTTAAAATGATCCCCATCACAAAATATACATGACCTTTTCTTGATTTTAGACTTTGTCCCAGCGTTGTCTTCAGACTTGCGCTTCCTGTATTTTCTTTGGTTTTTCTTGTTTTCACTGAAATGTCCTTTTTTGTATACTTGCACATGTAGTGCTGCCGTGGAGGAACTAGGTGAACTATTTTGAGCGGATAAGTTTGATGTAGAAGCTCCTGCTTGAGACAGTTCCATCGCTGTTATGATTTTCTTGAGTGTTTCCCGGATCTTGGTAACAGTCTTTGGTTCTGTCATATGGAGGTTAACTTGATACAGGATACCTTCAGGAAATTTTTGTAATATTACAGCACGCAGGTTATTGCTCTCAACATCTTCCCCCAATGAGCTTAATACGCGTAGATGCTGCTCGATCTGATCTAGATTTGAGAGAGCGTCCTCTGCTCTATCTGAGCATTTTTTAAGTGCATAGATTTTTTGGTAGTGAGCATCTACTACTCTGTCCTTGGATCCAAAACGGGAAGTTAAAATTTGTACAGCAATCGCATAGTTTTCATTTGTTATTGTAAGTCCTTGTATAGCTTCCAGAGCCTTACCTTCTAAAGAACTAAGAAGATAAGACATCTTGTCAACTTCACTGATATTTCTACCGCCAATCGTCGATTGGAATTTGTCCCAGAAACTGTTCCATTTGATAAAATCACCATTGAATTTGATAGTATCAAGCTTGGGGAGCCGTGTCGTCTCCGGTTGACTGAAGGTCTTGGTTTGAAAGTGGTTTGTCAATTCCAATTCTATAAGCGTGTCTTCCGCTATCCTTCTTTCTGTCATTCCATCATTAATTAATTTCTTTGATAACTCTTCAGTAGCGCATTGCAAAAGACGGTTGGAATCCCTATCGTACGCTTCCAAGGCTTGTTTGAGCTGCAATTTAATTCTTACGAATTCCAATTCAGCGACACCTGTACCCTCTGTACATAATTTTACTACCTCTTTGGCCCTATTATTGTATTGTCTCAGGGCATCTTCCCGTATTTGTACCTGCCGGCACAATATCTCCTCCATGTCGGTAAAATGAGAAATGTCCGGGTGGAAGGTCTGATTAAACAGGTTACCGGAATTTTGACGTCAACTGTAACGAAAAATATACAGACAAACTTCAGAATAAGCGCTACCGACGCCATTTATCCAAATTATGGTTTCTTTACATACCGTTTAGTTTTTGACGATTCGCAAATCCCGATTGTACGCTGTCTCGTAATTCAATATTACACTTTACTGTCACACGAAATCCTGTGTTTTCTACAATATATCCACAACAAAGTTCACTTTTATCGTTGAAATCGTAAGTAACGAACAAAACAAAATGTAGGTCAAGGCTCAAATTGCATAGAGAATAAACAGCGCGTTCTCTATGCCTCTATTCTGACAACAACTTTATTGAACCAATCATAATTTGTACACAACAAACTGACAGTAAGAATAACGAAACGTAACAGCGCATCTAATGAACCGGCCAATCACAGATGAGGCACATAGAACAGACTTATTTCAAAATCAGAACTGCCACACTTAGAAAAAAAAAAAAAATGCGTTCGGAAACCTTACATTCACAACGATGACATTGTATATTCAATCGAACAGTTTTTTGAACTTTTTCTTTTTTAACTTTAAACTCTTATTACGTAAGTACCGATATACTAGGTTATATCAGGCACCTCCTTTTTTTTAAATTAAATAAAGGGTTTGTAGGTAACGTCTTATAAGTAACAGAATAATTTTGCACTATACGCATTTTCACCTGCGGCGTGAAGGATGCGTTAGGTTGGTGGGTGGTCCTGTAAGGGAGCTGTAGGCGAAATCATAAAAATTTTAATTCTTACATAAAAGGACTAAAAGGGCCCGCACCGGGGTCCTTATATGTAACACACAAAAAAATACTAAATCTTATCTTATTAAGAGATCATAAGCCCGTAACAGGGTTCTTACACCAGCCCTTAGCAGGGTTCTTAGCGACTCATAATAAAATTCTTAGCGGCCCATAACAAGGGTTTTAGCGGCCCATAACAGGTTCTTAGCGGCCCAGTAACAGATTTCTTAGCGGCCCATATCAGGGTTCTTAACAGCCCAATAACAGGGTTCTTAGCGGCCCATACGAGGGTTCTTAACAGCCCAATAACAGGGTTCTTAGCGGCCCATACCAGGGTTCTTAATATCCCAATAACAGGGTTCTTAGCGGCCCATACCAGGGTTCTTAATATCCCAATAACAGAGTTCTTAGCGGCCCATACCAGGGTTCTTAATATCCCAATAACAGGGTTCTTAGCGGCCCATAACAGGGTTCTTAACAGCCCAGTAACAGGGTTCTTAACGGCCCATAACAGGGTTCTTAACGGCCCATAACAGGGTTCTTAACGGTTATGGATTACTCTAGTCGGAGATCCCAGCATCTCCACCATTTTGTCGCCACGTATAAATATAATGCCTAGATTCAGATAACACAACTTTGATCATGCGACAAATATGAGCTAAGTATCTACTGTATGTATCGAGAGGTTCTCATCTTATAGTAATAGGCAGTCCCGATGTTGTAAGTATCACCTCGTAATATTATTTCGTCTTACTTTCGAGTTAAGTGGCTACACACTTAACAACATCTACGACGCCTCTAACGTTAACAAATGGGACCCATGGTCCCTGGATGGTCCTCCAGCCTTCCCCATAGACCTTCCCAAGCCACCAGACTCTACTCTAATTATCATCTTTATAACCTCTCAATACATTCCACTCTAATCATAATAATTAGTTTCGCTTACCAGCACGAAGGATTCCTTCAGCTGTCTCTTCTCTTATTCTTTTATGTAATCTTCCATCCTTCTGCCTCTATTTTCCCTCCATTCTCACACACCTCACTCGCCTATACCGCGCACATTTTTCTATCTTTTCTTTTTTCTCTACCAACCTCACCGACCACCCACCGAACTTACTCGACTCAGTGTTACCAACCTAATCTAATTTTTATAGGGAAATCGCAATCGTTTCGCGACACGGCGCGTAAATTACTTTTTCGCAATAAACTATTGTGACCGACTTTTCGCGACCGACGCCATCGTCACCGTAAGAGGAATTCAAATCTTTGTAAAATGGTTCGTTGGCACTGTATTAGTACACGCAGCCTTTAAAAAAATACATAGAAGTTACATTGGCATCTTTAACAAGACAAAAATGAAAATAAGCGACAATTTTCTAAGCTTGGCAAGTGCGTATTATACGGAGAAGAATATGGAAAAGACCTCCGCCTCACTAAGCTTATTGACTCTCACGAGGTGCCAACTTACATTGTTACGTGAGTCAAAATCACGACTTTTAAAACAATATTTAACTTCTTTGGAAGTATTTTTGTTTGGAGTAATAAACGTTTTGTAATACTCGTCAAGACATTGGGCGTAGGTCTTTAGGAAGACAATCGCTCTTTGGAAATGAAGACATTTATCTACAACAAAACGGTCTCTAGGGTTCTTTAAAGGCCATTTTACCAGAATTCTGAAATATGAAATTGCTATTAAACCCGTAAAATGGTCTATTATAAAAGGGCTTGCCATAACAAGAAAATAGAAGAGATCAATAAAATAGACTATTTAACAAATATTATCGGAATTGCTCTGTTCTCGAAAAGGTGAAGGAAAACATTGTGAGGAAACCTGTGGCATGGACTAGAACTAAAAATTCGAGACATGTAACTTCTACCAACCCGCAATGGGCCCGCGTGTTGGATTATGGCCCATTCTCTCTTACAGCGAGAAGGCATTTGTCCCAGCAGTGGCTGATGATGATGACGATTATCGGAATTCAATTTATATCGAAATTTTTATAAAATGGTTCCTTTTTTTAGGTCCCGTGGACGTAGTGGTATAGTTCTTGTAGGGGTGACCTTCGATTCTCAGATCAGGCAGGTGTTGTTGGTGAAAATCCAATACCATACATCCAACCGAACCTGGATTTGTGTCAGGCTGTTGATCAAAGGCTCGACCCATCATCATCATCATCTGCCTAGCCTTTTCCCAACTGTATTGGGGTCGGCTTCCAGTCAAACCAGATTTAGCTGGATATCGCTAAAGGCTCGACCCATCAATTACCCAAAAATAAATGGTGAGTGTACTATACGGTACCTCTGCCAAACCCCTTTGGGGATTACATGGGCGCTGTTATGTTTTTATCTAAAGTTCTAAAGACAAAAGTGTTTTGTTTCATTCTCGCACTGCGATACTACTACTACTAGAGAGAATACGAATAATTATTTTGCTAAATGCCGAATAACTAGGCTCTCAGCCGAAGTTCTTTTGTTATTTCTCTCATAGCCCAAGAGCCTGTGAACCCCAGACCTACGTCATTTTATAAAGGCTGAAAGTTTGTCAGCGGATGCTCCCAACACTGGTAAGACGATGGACCAATTATGGAGTTTGGGTTATGGTGGCTTTGGCAGGTAAACGGTACTAAAGGTGCGTAAAATGTAAGTTAACTTACGTCATAGTATAAAAGCTGATTTTTATGTATAATGCTCAGGTAATATGTAGATGATGTTTCCTCATCAGCCAGACACTTACCATGGTGGCAACCCCTTGCCAGACACCCTTAAGGTCATGGCACACTATACCGGCGCGGCAACGGCACGGCTACAACCCAGCAGTTACCCTGTCATTCAAATAAGAGCCTTAGATCATGTGTCATATAATATATTTCATAATGTCAATATGAAAAGGCCAACGGCGGGAAGTCAGCGCGCTTACCGCTAACATACAACTCGCCTCGCAGCCCGTGCGCTGCAAGCGAGCAGACGGCGTGCTTACGGCGCGGCGGCCGACTTCGAGTTGCTAGCGAAACGAACGCCTTATAACAATATGTTCACGGTGATAGCAAGCTGCACCTCGCAGACGGTGCGCGAACTGCGTGCTTACACCTCCTGTACAACGCGCAGTTAACACGCCAACGGCTAGCCGTAGCCCAAATTCAAAGTGACGCCGTGCTGCAGCTGTGCAGTTGCGGTGCTGGTATAATGTGCTATGACCTTAAATGTTCAAGAAATTATATAAGTTTACTTACGTCATAGTATAAAAGCTGATTTTTATGTATAATACTTGGGTAATATGTAGATGATGTTTCCTCTTTAGCCAGACACTTTTGATAGTTCCAACCCCTTGCCAGACAAACATTGTAAATAGCCCAGTCAACGGATGTTCAAAACAGGGTATAGAGGGAAAGTCTTGGAACACAATTCTTGACTACGCAACTTTGTTTGTACTAGTTAGGAGGAAAACATATTGAAAGTCCCCATCCCTAGCCCTGGAGCTAAGGGGGAGGGAGGGGTTTGAAGGTACCACTTTTTGGTTTTTCGCTTATGTCTCGGAAAGTCGGAAACCATAGGTCCTAGCGGCATAATATGTATGAACAAAATAAAAGCTGAATAAATTCTCTATAAGTTTGATCCAGTAAACATTTCCAGGTCTTGTTTAGTTTTCGAGCTATCTGCTCTTGAATGTCTGTAATATTCTGAAAAATCATTTTTACCTTTTTGCATTTGGAAAGTTGTATTTCATATCGCCAAAGGTCCAGAAAGCATGAGCAGTCTTTTCAGACCCTCACTTTACCACCTGCAATGAATAAAGCCAAGTGAAACCTGCATCTTGAGGCGATATGAGGCTCCAGCTAGAAGGGTCTCTTACTGTGCTCACAAAGTTATAACAAATTCTTGAATTCGCGGTAGCCATCATCAAGCTTGATATTTTTTGTTTTCCTTCCACCGAGGGAGCAGTAAAAATAGCTCAGAAACTCATTCTAGATTATAATTACATATTAGGTAGTACATGTACGGGGTTTTGATTCTAAGTTTTGACCGATAAGGAGAAAACCGCATGCATAAGAGCTACAGAAAAACGATCTTAGGAACCTTTAGCTTTTTATAATGTAAACAATTTTAGAATATTATTTAATTTTTAATCAAGTGCGAGGTGTCCATAAAAATGAGTTGCCAATTTTTTTAATGCCCTTTAAGAGAGTCGCTCTTTCAGGTAAGGATCGTTTTATTAAATTGGAATAAAATAATCAAGACGGCGGAAGTTGGTCAAATTCAGCAAAAAAAAAATTGTATGAATTAAAAAATAATTCATTTTTTTATGATGCTATTTGGTTAAGTGTCATGTTACAATAATTTCATTGTATGAGAAGGATAATATCTAGGCAACAGAATTGGGTCAAATCTTATAAAACGACTCGAATCTAACGAAATACGACTTAAGTTGTAATGTAACTAATATAAATTAAAATGACATTCGGCGCAACTTGGAGGGTCTGAAACACTGATGCTGTTTTCTGGACCTTTGGCGACATCAATACAACTTTCCACATGCAAAGAGGTAAAAATGATTTTAACCAATATCATTACAGACTTTCAAGAGCAGATATCGCGAAAACTAAACAAAACCTGGAAATGTTTACTGGATTAAACTTATAGAGAATTTATTCAGCTTTTATTATGTTCATACATATTATGCCGCTAGGACCTACGGTTTCCGACTTTCCGAGACATAATCGAAAAACCAAAAAGTGGTACCTTCAAACCCCTCCCTCCCCCTTAGCTCAAGGGCTAGGGATGGGGACTTTCGATATGTTCTCCTCCTAACTAGTACAAACAAAGTTGTGTAGTCAAAAATTGTGTTCCAAGACTTTCCCTCTATACCTTGTTTTGAACATCCGTTGACTGGGCTATTTACAATGTTTGTCTGGCAAGGGGTTGGAACTATCAAAAGTGTCTGGCTAAAGAGGAAACATCATCTACATATTACCCAAGTATTATATTTAAAAATCAGCTTTTATACTATGACGTAAGTAAACTTATATAATTCCTTGAACTTTAAGGGTGTCTGGCAAGGGGTTGCCACCATGATAAGTGTCTGGCTGATGAGGAAACATCATCTACATATTACCTGAGTATTATACATAAAAATCAGCTTTTATACTATGACGTAAGTTAACTTACATTTTACGCACCTTTAGTACCGTTTACCTGCCAAAGCCACCATAACCCAAACTCCATAATTGGTCCATCGTCTTACCAGTGTTGGGAGCATCCGCTGACAAACTTTCAGCCTTTATAAAATGACGTAGGTCTGGGGTTCACAGGCTCTTGCTCTATCAGAACATTCCGTGCGACATCGATATCTTTTACATCTTTCGACTGACATGACAGACCTGCATCATTAGAATTATTCCCGTTGAATACCTTTGAAAACTTCGCTACGCTCAGGATTCTATATTTGAATAGCTCGCTTCGCTCGCAGGTCAGTCCTAGACCCCTTCCCTTGCTCAGTTTCAAGTACGCGCGCCATAAAACAACCTTGCAGCCTATTTCTTCTTTTAAATTACTTGTAATTATCGGCCAAATACCGAAAAGTAAAAAAGTTTCCGAATGGGCCGAATAACGAATATTCACGGCATCTCTAACAACCTACCTATTCAGAATTGTCTGATAGCATACTGAATAGATTACGTCTCATTGTCACAGGCATCCCACGGTATGCCAACATTTTAGATTCAACATCCAATTGCCCTAGACGCTATGAGACAATTCAAACGGCAAAATGGATTTAAATAAATTACGAACAACGGTTTCTAAGCTAATTGAGATTCAAATGAGTTATTAATTAAGAATTTTTGAATTCCAGGTTTTTTTTATCTTGGTAAAATCATTAAATGAGTCCTCCCATCCGTACTGTCAGACGTGTACTGACTAAAATCCACGGTGATCCTTCGGTAGCCCTTTACGTTCCAGGCTCACAGTAACCTGATGAGACAGTCCCGCGACCCTGTCAGGCTTTGTCCCCCATCATTATGCTGACACTCTTTGAGGCGCGCGTGGATCACGACGCGTCGTCGATCCGGGCATGTTCCATGATTACACGGCGAGTCACCCATATTGGCCGGCCGTCCGCATGCCCCCCGCCTATGGGGTGGCCAGAAATCGTGGCCTTCGTAGGTCTCATGAATTCGGTCGGCTTCTAGTAGACCTGAATGCAGCTGAATTTCAGTATTTTACAGGAAGCGTTTTGCCTTTGGTCATGAGTTTTGTAACGAATGTCAAAGATGTACAAAATATGATGTGAAATGTGGGAAACTCGGTATGTGGTGGATGCTCATTGCTCACCCATCTATCGACTGACCTTTCCTAGAGGTGCTAAACCTTGAAGTTTAGAGGTGCTAAACCTTGAAGTTCGACCCATCCTACATTAATTTATTTAGCCACGAATTCCTCTTTGCACTTTTAAAGTTTTCTTTTAAAGAATTGATGTAAAATAGGGACTGCCTAAGATTCGACTGCCTTTGATCTCGGGGTCTCACATTCCTGTCTGTCCCATTGGGATTTAAGGGCGTGAATATTATATAGGTACACATAAGTGGGTGGGCAGATACTTTATGTACTTGACTTGCGAATTTCAAACACTGTGACTTTCCATCTAGTGTTTGTGCGCAGATATACCTAATCTTTACTTAGTGTCGTAATAAGTTTGTGTAGAGAGCATGGATGATGGCTGGACAGATGAATGGTTATATGGATGGATGTTTGTTTCTCTTTCACGCACAAACTATACAACGTTTAACGTTAATAGCGCAAAACCTCTCGTGGGGTAACTCGGCCCATGTTACTGAACAATGTTTGATCAAAAACTTTTGGAAAAAATAAATAAAAAACCGGCCAAGTGCGTGTCGGGCCACGCACAGTGTAGGGTTCCGTAGTTGCCCATCAAAATACTTATGCGAACTAACGAAACTGATTCGCTGAATTTAATTTTTAAAAGAAGAATTTTCAAAATCGGTCCAGGAGTCTTTGAGAAATCGGGAAAAATACATAAGAAAAAAGATTACAACGAATTTAGAACCTCCTCCTTTTTTTGAGTTTAGTTAAAAATAGTTGACGATAAAAACCTACCTATCCCCAAAAAACATACCTATAAAAGCTGTAAAAATAAAGTTGACAAACTTACATTTGCAGTTGTCTCCGATACATTTTGTTTAAGAAAATATGATATCAAGTACATTTTATAAGTTGGTCGACTTTTACTCGTAAAGTTGTAAAGCCTACTTAGTCACGATAATTTTCTTTTAAACTTCGTTATATATACTACTATTGTGAATTTTTCCACACCCCCAAACATAACCGTTTAGCTGGTAGAGGGGGGGGACACTCGAATCGAGCAAAATTTAGCACTTTAAAGCTTAATATTTCACAAACGAATTTTTTTATCAAAAAATTGTTAATGGAAACTATCATTATTTTTTAAAGGCCTATTTAATGATACCCCACACTAAGGGGTACGCGAGAAAAAAAAAATCCTCACTTTACGTGTAAGTACTGGAGGTACCCTAAAAAAAATATTTTACGAGATTTTATTTTACCACTTTTTCGGCACAACAAATCCGTATATTTACACCAAATTACAGCTCTCTAGTACTGTGCGTCTCTGAGCTAAACTGCGGACAGACGGACGGACGGACATGGCGAAACTATAAGGGTTCCTTGTTGACTACGGAACCCTAAAAAATTAAATATTTTTCATACAAAATGAGAAATTGATCGAGCCCACCCCATCAGTATGTTTTTTTTTTTATTTTTTCAAATTTTTTGATCAAACATTGTTCAGTAGCATGGGCTGATTTACCCCACGAGAGGTTTTGCGCTATTAACGTTATACGTTGTAGAACGGATGTGGTACACAGATAGTTTATAACCGGTATTAACACAATAGATAGTTTTAATCTGATTTTATCTTTCCGTGGGATAATTTTGGAGTTGTAGCGGGCGAAAACGTTAACAACAGCTATTAATAAAATAAGTATGTCTCTACGCGCATAACTTCTAATGAACTGCACTAAATAAGATAATTTCCTGTTCTGTTCCTTATAATCAGTACCCTTAGCATGAATTTTCAGTATTTGAGACGTAAAGTAAACTGGAACTTGGACACTTTCAAATTGACAATTTTCAAGGAAAAAAATAGTTCCTTCTTCGAACACCAGTGGCGCTGTTCCATTTTTTCATACAAGAAAATTATTATTTTTCAAAGTTCCAGTTTACTTTACGTCTCAAATACTGAAAATTCGTGCTAAGGGTCTGTACCCTTAGCACGAATTTTCAATGTCGTCAATGTTGTTGTCAATGTTTATAAATGTAATAAAATTTTCGAAAATCCACTGGTTATATCTTAAAGCCGAGCGAATTCGGGGCGGGTCACTATAGTGTGGAATAAGAGATAGTGTTATGGAGATATATGTGAGTACTATACTCGTAAACATGGATTTATGAACGCTTTCTGTACATACTTATTGCTACTATTGTATTATTTACATCAGTAGCTGAATAATCAGCCCATAATGTTTATTTATTTTAATTAATATACATACTAAGTACCTATACAAAAAGTCAAATCCTTGGGTCTAGGCAAAAACTATAGTACCTACGAAGAAAATGCATGTAATAGTGTTCAGGGGCCTTAGCATGATTTCTACGTATGTTGGCTGTTCACCGTACTTGAAGTTACCAAGTAAATTGTACGGAAATTGAAAATGCGTTGTTCTAGTTGAAATTATCGACAAGTCAAACTTCTCGTTTACTTTAACTCGTCATAAGAAATTCTCGGAACATACTTCTTTTGTCACGTTCATGCACTAGCTAATAATAGCAGCAGAACATAACAACGAACAGAGGGCTTACCACGATCTCTTAAAGCGTTTCAGTTTAAGCTGTGGGAAAGAGACAGAGCTATACAAGTCGTCTAGCGGCATCTCTTTCCCACAGCCTAAAGACGTAGGCCACCAGAGCCGATCATAGAGCCAAACATCACTACGAACATTTTCATGATCTCTAGCGAACGCACTAGTGGCTGGTTGTCGATAATTTTTTCATGAACATTTCAGTCTTGACAGTCGATTCGACAAAAACCTTGCCACAACGTTCGTTACAATGCTCGCTAAAACGCTCACGTTTATTTTTTCGAAAGAATGTTCGTTCATTACAAGTGAATGATCCAGTTTAACATCACCTTAATTAAGTTTAGCGCAAAGATAAAATTGTTGAATAACAAAGATCACTGGACGATGATTAAGGCTGTTAATCACTGATAACTCGATAGGTGATAACACTGTTTCATCAAGATTCATCTCAATCTATCACGATATCTTTTAAGTATAAATATAAAACATTTCCTTGACCAAATTACTGCACAAGCGTTAGCCAATGACGACACAGCGTTATTTTTCGTGGAGAGCGATAGCGTGACAAACAGCGAACAACAAACTCATAACTGTGTGGGTTTTGCGCATCCCTCAGCTCTAGTAGCGTACAGGCAGGCAGACCTGCCTGTCGGAGTCGCGGGACTGTATAAATAACCGTGACCCTGGAACGTAAAAGGCAATTCAAGAAACATGGTGGAATTTCGACAGTGCAAGTCTGACAGTCCCTTTCGAAAGATTAGGTTTGAAGAAGATTCAGTCTATGATAAAAGCAGGACTATTCCTGGTTTGAAGCAACGATTTTTAAACAAAAAAAAATTTGGAAGAAAGTTTCTTAAGAAAGTACGAGTAGTTATTAGATAGGCAAACGAAATTATACAGGGTTATTTATAAAACACCAACCTTTCATGGACTGAAAATAAATACATGACTGTGTTTCATTTTAATGGAATATTATTATGAAACACAGTCATGTCAAACGCCTGTTTTTTTATCTTTCACGAAATAAACTAGATAACTAGGATTAAAAGTTGTTTGCACAGAGAAAATTTTTTATTTGAAGTCAATGACACAAGTCATTATAAAAGCACATGTTCGAATATCAATATTTCAAATGTTGTTTCACCAAAAAGGTTTCCACACTTCCCCTCAAACAACATCCATCATCAGATATCCTCACATCACACCACACCAGACACACTCAGGTTCAGATCGCGCACACATTTATTAAATGCCACACGACCCAATGGTTTTGTCAGCACATCTGCTGGGTTATCTTCCGTACATACATAGTCCAGACGTACAACATTCTTAGCAATACAATCTCTGACATAGTGCGCCCTTATGTCTATATGTTTCGTCCTTCTATGCGCTACAGGATTGTACGCAAGTTTAATAGCACTCTGATTATCTACGAAAATGCAAATAGCCCCAAGATATTCACCTCTTATAAATGCATTCAACCGCCGCAAGTGAACTGCCTCCTTGGTAGCCTCCGAAAGTGCAATATACTCGGCTTCCGTTGACGAAAGTGCCACACAAGCTTGTTTCCGGCATTCCCAGTTAATCAACGATTTTCCGCATCTAAAAATAAATCCAGAATATGATTTCCTATCTTTGATGTTCCCTCCCCAGTCAGCATCTACAAATCCCGTGATGTCCTGCACCGGCGACTTGGGAAAAATCAAACATAGATCCTTTGTACCCTTAAGGTATCTCAAGATATGTTTAGCAGCTTTCCAATGACGTTCCTCACAACATGAGTTGTACTGTGCCAAAAAATTTACCGCAGCCGCAATATCCGGGCGTGTGTTACAGGCCAAATAGTTCAGCGACCCTATGAGCGCCTGATAACTACGAGAGTCTTGGCAGGATAAGATCTTACCTTCTTCCCCTTCCGCCAAGGCTTTATGGAAATCCATTTCCGTCGGAGTTTTTACTGGTTTGCAGTCAGACATACCATATTCATCCAAGATCTTCGAAATAAGCCTCTCTTGATTCAAATATATTCCAGTATCAGTCTTAGACAAAAGCATACCTAAAACTTGCCTCGCTTCCCCTAAATCCTTTATCTTGAAATGTTTAGAAAGATTGTCTAATAAAACTTCCTTCTGCTGTTTGTCTTTGTAAAACAATAAAAAATCGTCAACGTACAGAGCGATATAAAAATTATTATTTTTGTAAAGACAGCTGTCAAAGTCACAGCGCTTGAAGTTCAAAGACAGTAACACCTCATTTACTTTTTCGTTCCAAGACCGTGAAGCTTGTTTGAGGCCGTATATCGCTTTTTCTAATAAGCAAACTTTTTCCTTTGAGTTTTGATCTATGCAACCCTCCGGCTGTTGCATATAAACTTTTTCATGTAAATCACCGTTTAGAAAGGCGGTGTTTACATCAAAGTGACCGATGAAGAAATCCTGTTCGACAGCCAACGATAGCAGCATTCTTACTGTCGATCTTCTCACGACCGGTGAATAAGTTTCGAAGTAGTCAACCCCGTAGGACTGAGTGAAACCCTTCGCCACAAGTCGAGCTTTATAGGTCTTATTACCATCTGCATCGAACTTATACTTGAAGATCCACTTATTTCCCACGACTTTAGCTTCAGGTGGCTTTCTGACGAGCTTCCAGACCTTATTCTCGTACATCGAATCCATCTCTTTTTTCATGGCTTCCTTCCAGTTATCCTTATCTTCCCGACTTAAGGCTTCCTTAACTGTCAAAGGCTCCTGATCTTCTTTAAAGCATGCCAGTCCATGAAGGTTTCCTTTTTGGATTCTACTACGTAGAGGATAACGACATTCACCTTCGTTTGACTCTTCTCTGTTAAAAGAATCTTCATTTTCAACATTTCTCACCACGACATGTTCTGCTCCGCTATCACCCGTTTCTCCCACCTCCATCTCCGCGTCTTCAAATACTTCAGCCCTATCTATGGAACTCGACCCTTGAGAAGCCTCTGCACTATCAGGTGACGAACCTGACTGGTCTTCTACCTTTGCAAGTTCCCAGATTACTTCAGAACCTTTGTCACCGCTACTTACGAGCTGACTAGGATTCTCTGAAACTACTGCTGTAGAGTCCTCCAAGAAAACTACATCCCTTGCTCTAACAATGACGCGAGGATTACTGGGATTAATGAAACGATATCCCTTGGTTTCTTCACAGTAACCAACAAAGACATGTTCTACTGCTTTAGGGCTCCATTTCTTCCGAGTTTCCTTGGGCACGTGCACAAACGCTTTCGTTCCAAAAACTCTAAAATTATCTAATGACTGAGCCTTCCCTGTCCACAACTCCTCAGGAATCTTACCATTATTGCCACTGTGAGGCAGCCTGTTCTTGATATAAACAGCCGTATTACATGCCTCTCCCCACAGTCTCGCACTCAGACCCTTTTCCGCCAACATAGCACGAGCCATCTCCACAATAGTACGGTTTGCTCGCTCCACTACGCCATTCTGCTCCGGAGTGTAGGGAACAGTTAATTGATGTTTTATACCCTTTTGCTGTAGAAACCCATCAAACTTCCTGTTCACAAATTCTGTTCCATTGTCTGTGCGTATGCACTTGACCTTCAACCCGGTTTCAACCTCTACACTAGCTAGAAAAACTTTAAAATGATCGAAAACCTGATCTTTTGATTTAAGGAAAAATACAAAAGATTTACGTGTAAAATCATCTAAAATAACTAGCATATACCGAGATCCACCGTACGTGGGTTCAGACATTGGACCACAGATATCTGCGTGAACCAGTTGCAGTCTCTCGACTGCCCTCTCAGCCTCACCAACTGGAAAAGGTAAACGATGTGCCTTCCCCTTAATACAGGCGACACAAGGTTCCATTACGCTTTTACCAAAATCCATACCCGGGAGCTTACGTAAATCTCGCTCATTTACGTGTCCAAGCCGCCGGTGCCACAACATCAAAAGATTACCTGCTTTCACTGACGCCAACGCAGTCCCATCTACAACCGCCTGACAACCTTCAAGCTTGTAGATCCCTGAGACTTCACTTGCGGTAGCCAGAAGCTTTCCCTTGAAATGGCCTGGAACCAAATGGTGAATTAGCTTGCACCCATCTCTGTCAAAACTTACCTTCCATCCTCTCTCTACTAATTTAGACACTGATAACAGATTAACATGCAAACCAGGTACATACATGACATCCCTCACAGTAAGCATTCGTCCTTTCAAACTCACTATGATATCACCCTTACCCTTGCATTCAATCTTATCATTATTCGCACAAGTCACGTTACTCATACCAACATTCATAACCAAATCTTTAAACCAATGTTTCTGAAAAGACATATGTGAAGATGCTCCGCTGTCAATGTACCACTCCGTCGGATTGAAGGAGTCCCCGGCGCTGAATGAAGACAGGCTCACGACCGCGACGTCACTTAGTTTGGAGATTGAACCCGCTTTCCTTCCTTCAGGACAGTCCGGCTTCTTATGTCCAGGCTTTCCACATTTAAAGCACTTAATTTTGGTCATATTAATATCTTTGTTCCCATTCCACTTCTTACTCTTACGCACAGCCAATGCCGAGTCCGCTGAAGACAATGTACTACAACCTTGACGTGAATCCTCCTGTAGTAACTTCTGTCGTACGTTCTCTGAAGTCAACTTCATCCCAGAGTGTTCCAGCGCCATTCGCATAGGCCTGTACTCTTCAGGTAGTCCTCTCAGTAACACGACAGCTACAAAATCATCGTCAAATCCGGTGGTAATATCCTTCAACATTTGAGAAAGAGACATAACTGCAGCAACATATTCATGCATCGACGAGTGTCTCTCTAGTTTCTCATCCAACAACGCGTTCATGAGGGTGATTTTGCGATTTACGCCTTTGTCCTCAAACGCTTTCGCTAGGCTATCCCAAGCATCCTTAGCAAAATTTGAATCTTGTACATACGCATAAAGTGTAGGTTCCACATGAAGACAAATCAAAGCTAGTGCATCTTGGTCCTTCTCGATGGCGGTGGAGTCTTTGGAATCCGGGTACATAGACGTATACGTGAACAACTTTTCTCGTATGAGAATCATTTTTATAGCGAATTTCCACGTAGAGTAGTCATCTAGGCCGCAGAGATTCTTGATGGCAAATTTAGCTACTGCGCCCATGACCTTTTCACGAAATAAACTAGATAACTAGGATTAAAAGTTGTTTGCACAGAGAAAATTTTTTATTTGAAGTCAATGACACAAGTCATTATAAAAGCACATGTTCGAATATCAATATTTCAAATGTTGTTTCACCAAAAAGGTTTCCACAGGTTTCATAGTAAAAGTTGTTTATAACCAGAAGTAGGTACTTCATTGTAGCTGAAAGGATGTTAATGTTTTACAAATTACCCTGTCTATAGTATGTGCCATTTAACACGGCAATAGCGGTCATTGCTCCGACCCAGCACCCCCGGCAGCAGCCGCCATTTTGATGCGTTCGGTCTGTGCAAAGACATTAAACTAAATACAAGCATATATGTATACACCGTGACTTTTTAGTCGTCTTACAAAAGCAGCCCAGTTCATGTATCCAATGACTAGAACACGTTTTTAATAAAAAAATTGGTATTTTAGAGATTTGAAAAATTCAATAATAAAATTTTAATTCGTTATTATGATGCAAGGCCTAGTTAGAAACACCCTTGTATCATAGAAAATTGAAATGGAATGATCTGCCCGACTATTGCGTTGGGTAGGTATACTCTACAGCTTGATACGTAAACATTTTAACGGTTTCATATTTCTAATTACCTATTTGTTAAAAATAATTATTACGATAAAAAAATAAAAAAAACTCACCTGGAGGTATTTTAGATCGGATACATTAAGTGGACCACTTTTGTAAGACGACTAAAAAGTCACGGTGTATATTATAGGTACCATCATCATCTGCCTAGCCTTTTCCCAACTATATTGGGGTCGGCTTCCAGTCAAACCAGATTCAGCTGGATATCAGTATTTTACATGGAGCGACTGCCTGTCGGACCTCCACAACCCAGTAACTGGGTAATACGATATCCCTTGGTAAGACTGGTTGTCAGACTTTAGAGCTTCTGACTAACAGTAACGACTGTCAAAGATCTACAAATGACAGCCGGGACCAACGGCTTTACGTGCTTTCCGAGGCACGGAGGAAACTCGCTATGATAGATGGTCACCCATCCACAGACCAACCTCGGCAAGCGCGGCTTAACCCGGAAGATCGGCCTGTGCGGCTGTGATTATTTAGCCACGAGCTCCTCAATATTATAGGTACCCTTAGTATTAATAAAAACTTTTTTTTTAAAAGTACCGACTTCAAAAACAAATACAAAAAAGTGTAAATTAACTTTTCTTTCGGAAGTCGGTGGCTTTTGATTTTTATGTCATTGACTATTGCCACCGACTTCCCAAAGAAAAGTTATTTCCACTTTTTTGTATTTGTTTTTGAAGCCGGTACTTTTTTTAAAAAAAAGTATTTATTTTACCCTTTTTAGTTCACACATTCAACAAAAATCTTCGTATAATCGGCAACTAAAGAAATTTATATCCAAGCGAGCAACAAAAACGGATCTATGCGGGCAACGTCACAAGACATCCATTATTATTATATATTAAAACCTTCCCTAGACTATAATAAACATTTTTCCGTAAACCGCATGAAAATCGGTTCAGACAAACGCGAGATAATCGTGAACAAACATACAATCGACTTTGAAAATCTACTACGATCCGCGCGCGGACGAAAATACATATGACGGAAAAAGGGCCATTGCCTATCACTCCGTCACACACTGTGGAACATTTTTTACGTCCCGCGTAAATTATATGCACACAATTTGATTTCTAGAAATAAAAAATAATAATTTTTAATTAGAGCAACACAAGATTCACAACCCCTATATGTCAAGCAGGCTGGTACCACGATACTGTAGCGATAGAAGCAACTGTCGATTATTAGTAGTTTTAGGTAACAATAAGTGTCATTATCGCTTAGTGATGAAAAACTTGGTAGGAGGGAGTGAATGACCTCTATTGCCATGTTAAATGGTACATACTATCACAGATACTATACCACCACCCGACTGAAACATCACATTTTGAATCTAATCAAAACCAGCAAACAGAAGAAATTTTTAGAGTGAACAAAAGAGGTTTCTTGAAAAAAAGCCGTTTAGAAGAAATATTATCCTTAGAGGTAGGCGGGAGCCAAAGTGCGTGAAACTAAGCCTTCCTAAGTACGGTAAAATGAGGTTTGAAGTAGTGACCGACCGAAATTTCGGTTTCGGTTTCGGTTTCGGCCGGTTTCGGCCAAAATATCTAGTTTCGGCCTTAGTTTCGGTTTCGGCCAAAATATAGCCGAAACTTTCGGCCCCGCCGAAACTCAAGTGTTCCTGCATTTTCGTGCGTCGTTCGGTAAAATTCGTAGCTAACACGTACTTGCTCGCCGGGCGGGGCCCCGGCTCAGTTTGCCACCGTCCGTTTATTCGTGAGACGAGGTTTTGTTTTTGAGTTTACTGCCAAGAGTACCTAAGTCTTGTATATTCATGTCATAATACAAAACATTTGTTACGTACGTTAATGATTAAAAACTTATCAATCGTCAAGGCAATTAGAATTAGGATTAGGCGGTATTCCAAACATAATTAAGTTAACGGTTTCTTTTTTGAGATAATGCAATTTTTTTAGTCAAATGTCTCAGTCATTTCTAAATTAATATAGTGCGATTTTTGAGACTTCAAATCTAGTGAAACATTGGAAACAATGATTTTTTTTATAATTTTGAATAGATTATGGATTCAGTAGAAGTTAAATAACATAGAAAAATAGCAATTCTTAAGATCGTCTATCTATCTATCCATAAGTTTGCTGTATTTCATTATTACCCAGAATTTGATCCTTACTATTAACACTATCAAATGGAGTAATAATACAGGTTGTGATTTTTTTTTAAAGTAGCGGGTTCGATTTTTGGCCACGATTATTGATTTTTCTAAAATCCAATGAGTTTTAGTTTTCGGCCGCAAAATCGGTCTCGAGACTCTATTCAACGTTTTTCGATATTCCTCATAGTTAAAAATATGGCCGTCCACGCCCAGTTGAAAAATTCGCTCTGTGTATTTGACACTTTTTCTTGTGCCAATTAATGTAAAAAAACCCCAAGTGCGTGTCGGGCCACGCACAGTGTAGGGTTCCGTAGTTGCCCATCAAAATACTTATGCGAACTAACTAAACTGAATTTAATTTTAAAAAATCGGTCCACAAGTCTGAGAAATCGGGGAAAATAAATAAATAAAAAGATTACGATGAATTTAGAACCTCTTCCTTTTTTGAAGTTAGTTAAAAATAGTTGACGATAAAAACCCACCTATCCCCAAAAAACATACCGTAAAAACATACCTAATAAAGCTGTAAAAATAAAGTTGACAAACTTACATTTGCAGTTGAAGAGCATATTCTCCGATACATTTTGTTTAAGAAAAATGTTTTCCAAGTACATTTTATAAGTTGGTCGACTATTACTCGTAAAGTTGTAAAGCCTACTTAGTCATGATAATTTTCTTTTAAAATTCGTTATATATACCTACTACTGTTGTGAATTTTTTCACACCCCCAAACACAACCGTTTAGCTGGTAGAGGGGGGGGACACTCGAGTCGAGCAAAATTTAGCACTTTAAAGCTTAATATTTCACAAACTAATTTTTTTATCAAAAAATTGTTAATGGAAACTCCCAATATTTTTAAAGACCTATTTAATGATAGCCCACACTAAAGGGTACGTGAGAAAAAAAATCCTCACTTTACGTGTACCTAAGTACAGGAGGTACCCTAAAAAAAAATATTTTACGAAATTTTATTTTACCACTTTTTCGGCACAACAAATCCGTATATATACACCAAATTACAGCTCTCTAGTACTGTGCGTCTCTGAGCTAAACTGCGGACAGACGGACGGACGGACGGACGGACGGACGGACGGACGGACGGACATGGCGAAACTATAAGGGTTCCTTGTTGACTACGGAACCCTAAAAAAAACAAAAAAAAAATCGAAATGTTAAAAGTTTAAAAAGTTTCGGTTTCGGTTTCGGCCGAAACTGAGAGCAAGGCCGAAGGTTCGGTTTCGGTTTCGGTTTCGGCTGAAAAATCAGTTTCGGTCGGACACTAGTTTGAAGTTAGAACTAACCTATTAGTCAGGCGAGCAAACAAAGTTAAATCTTAAATACCAGCTACTTTTCAACACGAACCAACGATGTTATTTAATTGAAATGCCAGCGAATTTATTGTTCTAAATCAGAAATGTTTCTCACACAATTCAATAAAACGAAGTGGAACAGTTTATGCCTGCATTAAACAATGAGACCAAACTAATTTCTAAAGTTAGTTTTGTTTCAATGGAATCTAACTGTTGGGCTGTTAGTGTTTTAGTTCGGTATTCAATAACTATGCATCAACTTTGAACATAAACCGTTTTAGAGAACCGGATTGATGGACATAGATGGAATGCGGTCAGAGGTTCGCAACCTTGGGTAGGTATGGGAATAGGAAGTACATTTTCCGAAGATACTTTTCCATGTGCATAGTGACATTTTAATTTAATATAGGTAATTGCGGTTAAATATATGTGATTAAGACGTTGTGATAGTTTTATCGGTTTCCTCGATGAACGAAAATTGTATTTTTTGTTTGAAAATGGTTTACGTGACCTAATAACGCCGGCCATACACGATACAAGTATACTTGCACAGATCAAGACTTGCGCAAGTATACTGTAACGTGTGTGGCTGGTATAAAGCGCAGCATACATGATCTAATTTGAAATGCAGTATATTTTTTTTTTAGCTTGTATAGCTTTTATTATTTTGTTTTTTTACTAGTTTTTATTTGTTTTGTTGTACTCTACCACAGTGCTGTTTTACACACAAAAGTAGAGAATGCCTTGTTTTGTACATGAAGTATAAATAAATAATGTCGATAGATCTAGTAACACCTGCACTGGAACACAACTTTATATTTCTTTTCATATTCCATTAATCGTTTCCCTTCCTTCAAATTATAAAATTAAACAATATGATTGCTTTTATCTAATGCCCGGAAATATTAATTTAACGCTTATTGAAATCGTACTAAGTTATTAAATATGATAAAGTTCACGAAACAAAGTGTACCGTTGCTATCTTATCCGTCTATTTATTTTATCTCATTCCAAGGAAAACGAGTTTCCGGCTGTCTTCATTTCTGTAAGTTTTAACCAGAACAGTTTCTGGTTAAAAACCTGTATTATAATTGTAATGACTGACTTCGTTTTTTCTTGCACAATAAGCACGCAAAAACAGTTGAGCAGTAGTGGCCCAGTGGCATCGGCCTCGACTTACAAGTTGTACATCATGGGTTCGAACCCAGCCTGGCGCATTACTTTGTGAAATTTATTTCATCACCACTGCTCTCAAAACAGTGAAGGCAAACATCGTCAGGAAACCGGCATGTCTTATGATTTGATCTGCAGCTGAACCCAATATCGGCATCGTGGAAAATATCAATTACGTTATTACTTAAAACCTCAGAAAAAATATAAGAGCGTTAAACACACACATCCACAATGCTATATTGCATTTATTAAGTTTTCTTTAAACTCTCTCAACATTTTTAGAAACCGATAAGGATAAACGAATTAGGTACCTATTAAATAAGTTTTTTCTTAACTACAATAATAATAAAAAATATCTGCGACCGAGAGTCATAATCACGAGATTGTATTTTACCTAACAGCGTAATTGCAGTGTTTACTGCGTTTAATTTTTCTTTGATGATTTTCTTAAAATGATAAAGCGACTCTAGTGTATAAATAAAATGAACGTCAAAGTTCACGAGCCTACGATACAAGTCCACATTTTTTCCATAGAAACTTCGTTGGGGTTTTACTCCACTATTTGACAAGGTATATCCAAAGTTAAACATGGTATCGTTTTGTCTCATTATTAATTTTGTCTGTACGGAAGCAGAATTTTGAAATAACAAGCAATTAAAGAGTTGCGAGTTTCCAAAGATTCGTTTTTATTGCTTATTTTAACACAACTTTAAAAAGAAGCATCAAATTTCCAAAACAAAGTCCGTAGCGACAGCAAATTTATCGAAGAATACCATAAATTTTATTTGAAATTGATGAATGCAGTAGTTTTTTCAGAAAACCCCTTCTTCCAAAGGCCGTTTCGTATTTTTTTACGCGCGCCTTTTACTCTCAATGATCATGCATCTCACTGAATAATGATAATCTACGGGGGGATGACGTTCGCGCACACATGAACATGAAACAAAAAATATCATGGTTTTGAGTTCGAGTTCGCGACTAGCGCCGCGTGAACGTCATAAAATTTGGAAAAAATCAGAGCGACCGTGTCACAAATGTTAGAAAAAAAAACCCTTAAATATTTATTCATTTCTGGAAAAGACAATGGTACATTTAAATAGTTCCCAACGATAATATGTAGTTACCTAATTATAATACGCATATAAATTACTTATAAGTAAGTACTCACGCATATTTTTTATTAAAACAATTGCTGAATAATAAAAAGTACGAAGTTGTGTACTTCCCATTTACATCTGAGTCAAAATTAAGGAAAGTTGAAAACGTGGATTATCCAACAAACAAGGAGCGTACCGCCATGTTGAATTTCCGAAAGTTCTTCAACAAACGACCAGCCATGATGAATTTTTGAAACTTTTTCCCTCTGAATCCTTGTAAAAACTATAGGCCGATAATGAGCGCATTCATCAGATGGGTTAGCCATCCATTGCACCGTCTAGGAATTCACACGGCGCTATAAATATCGTTCGAGGAAGCGTCTAATGCGCTCCTATTTATACGAGCAAGCGAAATAAATCTTAGCGAGAGTTGTTTTCGGGATTCCTTTTCAATTTGCTTGAGTAACGTATTGCAACAAGTTAGTTCGGGTTATACGGAGCGGTAGGAGCAATACGTGGGAAATGGAATTGTTTTTATTCACCATAGAAGTAATTATTTGGGACTGAATGGTGATTATCCATCAGGGGCTATTTATGAGGATTCAATTTTTCTTTGGGCGACCACATACATCAGTTTTCCTGACCAGGAATACTCCGTTTTTCGAAATCTGTACGGAAAGTTATCGAATGTGAACAACAACACACAAAACATACACACACATATGTATGAATTCACTGCGTTCTAATGGAAAACGGATCATGATTCCCAGATCAGGAAAACTGATGTATCTGGCCGCCCTTATGTTGTTTTGGATCGCGTACGTCAGTTGCGCGTACGGTATTACATTGTGTTCTAGAAAGCATCACACTGCGACGCCGACGCTGATGTCAGCGCTGCGTACATTGAAATGTATTTCTTATTGACATGTACTCGACCGACCGTACGCGAGTCGCGACTTAAATCAGCGCAAGTAGGAAAAAAAAAAAACGAATTGAGGTGAGAATTGAGGCCCTAATTTTTAACTTAATATGTTATGCGAGTGTTGCCTATATGATCTTATTTTCATATCGACTGGACTAACATAAAATAGTGCATCCGCAAAGTATGGGCCCAGTAAATTTTCACGTATATTACGATGTGTACTCCTGTTCGATAAGAGTGGAGGTTAACGTTGTCTTTGGTAATCACTTTCGTTGTGTTATAATTTCCTTCGACTTGTTATAAAAACTTGTTATAAAAACCTTCGACTTTTTTTCCCGAACCCAAAAGAAGTGACGAAAAGGGGTCAGGTAATACAGGTCATTGACTGCATAGTCAACGTAACACATAATTATACTCGTAGACAATAAATAACCAAGGACAGTCGTTCAACTCAAATTAGAAGTTGACCTGAATATTGGACGAAAAATAACTGATGACATTTTAAAGGTGGGCGGACCCATAACTCCTTGTTCGTCGTAACGTATATACGGTATCTACTGCTTGTATTTTCCAATTTCCTTTGTACTGTGCTACGAGTGTTACCTACGGGTCAGTACTTTCAATATGGAGGCATGTGTTTCTATAAAAACTATCCAACATTCATGTTCGGCTTTGATATGACTAGAACCAACTGGAAATATGTGCTGAATTATGTTGAAGACATTCGGAGGCAAACCGGGTTTTGAAAAACACTATATAATAGTTTTAATTTCATGAGCATAGTGTTTGTTCTTGCTTCCTGCATTCAACACTGGAATCTCTTCCACAGAACGCCATGCAAAACTGCGATTTTTATTCATGTTTTTATTGCCGCAAAATTCTTTGACATTGGGAATTGTACTAAGCAATAATAATGTGCACTGCAGGTTAAAAAGAATCGTGCTAAAACTAGTTCCAATACGCGAATAAAATCGCAGTGCGTACTTGGCTTAAAACTTTTGTCCTGGATTTCCGCAAAGTATCATGCGATTCTATAAAACTCGAACATTTATCATATTTGACGAATTTTCCCGTCACGAGCATGATTGCGTAGTCTCTGTACAAAAGTAACTCCGTGTCAACGGAATTTTCCGACAATAAAACAGAACAATAATATTCTCAACTACGCAATGAAGTTACTTTGATTGATTCAGTCATGATCAAAGAATAGTGGGTGTGTACGAGTACCATAGAAATGCGCAAAGACTGATAAAGGTCAATTTCTCTATATTGAATTGTTTACTGTGAGACTGTGCGTATATGTTTAGTTTGTTGTTGCAAAAAATCAAGTATAATGTACACATACGCACTGCCTGCCTTGATGTCAATAAGCGTTTATTGACCCTTCATTAACGAATATAGGGTGACCATAAATAAGTGTAACAGTCTACTGTGTATTCATGGTAGATAGAATGCACTGTAGAGATGTTAAATTAAATATTTATGGACCGTTTTGCAGTTAAACTTTTTTAGGGCTGATTTTTCAATGGTCAGATAACTTTTATCTAAGGAATATGAATGGCGGTTTGACATATTTTCTACAGATAGAAGTTACCTATCTGACTGTAAAAAATCAGACATTAGACAAATTAATGTTCAACAGATGTATAATCTTTTTGTGGTATTGTTAGTACTATTATATCTTCTGTGGTGGTATGGAAATTATCTATGTCTATAATACACACCTAACATTAACACAGAACAGGAAACATCTTCATCTTAGAAATGTCTTTGTAACTGAAACTGAATACGGTTTCTCTTCATTGAATCGTGTAAATTCAAAGTTCCTATGTAATATGTAATGTATTATCGTCACGTCTCCACATAATGTGGATGGTAATTTACTTCATTCATCCTCAAAGGCCGTGGGATAAGGGTGGGTAATTCTATTGTTGTGTGTGGGTTTATACAGGGAGACATTTTTAGCACCGTCCAAAATTTTTCTAGGCATTAGGTATCAATCACTAACCCCATTTTTGGAAAAAATCGATACTTCTTATGATTATATTAAATCATTTTCTCATCCCCTCTGCGTGGTCACTAAGCTAAACGTTAATAATATACACTTGCCGACGCATGAAATGGGCAGAGCGCACCCCGCTGACCCCGGGGTCCCACCCCGCTACACCTGAGCGACACATCACAGCGCGGTGTCCAGATTTATCAACTTTTTATAGATAACATTGAGACGTCATATCTCGATATTTTTGTATTGAGTGATAAAAAAAGAAAAAACACGTGTTCAATGATTTTCACCAAAGATTAATATATTAAAATTTGGATGGTGACTAAAAAATCACCCTGTATAATGAGTCTAAATTGTATGGATAGCTATACCATTTACTGTGGATACTACGTGTTTTTCCTACTCCTCCAATATTCTTGATGATGATGATGATGATGGGACTCCCTTATCCGCACTTAGACTCCCATTTGGTCCGTTGTGCGTGGGAATTCTGGCTAACAGAGCCAGCCTAGCTCCGCCCAGAAGCACAGAAGCCTCCTGGGAGCTTCACAGGCTTCGCGGAGCGACCCCACTGTTCCGAGGATTTCTTCACGTTGAGAGGCCACGGCCACGCATTCCAGGATAACGTGGGCGGCTGATTCCTCGGCGTCAAGGCATCCCCTGCAAAGGGGACTGTCTGTGGCACCTATGTTAAAGAGATGTTTATTGAGTGTGTTATGGCCCGTAATTGTTCCTATAATTATTCTAAGGTTATTCCTGCTCATGCCGAGGAGTTTTTTTGTTAATCGCGGGTGTACCATCGGCAGAGCCAATTTCGACTGTCTACAGTCTGTTGCCCGTGACCATCTGTTGTTATGGAGTTCCGTCGATCTTTGGCGAATCCACGCACGAAATTGTGAGAAAGGCAGTGGGAGAAGAGGGTATGGGCCTAGCACCTTCATATCAGAGCCTCTCTTCGCAAGTTCATCTGCCGCATCATTACCCAAAGATCCGCTGTGTCCCTTGATCCACTGGAGAGTAATCCGATTGAACATCGACAAACTCTCCAGAGCTTGGTGGCACTCGAGAATTAATTTATTGTTAGTTTGTTTGTTTTCTAAAGCTTTGAGCACAGATAGACTGTCAGATACGAATTTAATGCCGTAGTCCCGGATGCCTAAGCGCTTTACTGCTGTTGCGGCTTGTGTTAGAGCAACACATTCACATTGAAAGATCGAACTGTGTGTGCCTAGTGGTATGTGTATGTTAATATTGAGATCAAGGGAGTGTATGCCAGCACCTGAGCCGTTTTGTGTTTTTGAGCCGTCTGTGTAGATACGCACTTCATTGGCTCCTGACTGGTCCCTTTCCTCCTGAACTGTTTGTATGGTATAGTTTTTGTTGAACATCGGTTGGTTGGGTATTCTATCACACGGCGCAGCGATGAGAGGCTGGTACTCAATCGCCCGGTCCAGGATTTTAGCGTGTGGACTGGTAAGGTTTTTGCCCCATAAGCCCAGATGCATTAGCCTAATGGCAGCCAACGCTGCCTCCTGCTGTATGTACAGGTCAAGGGGAGTTAATTGAAGGGCTATCTCCATGGCTGCTGTTGGGGTGGTTCGCATGCAGCCAGTGGTAGCCGAGCAGGCCAGTCGTTGGAATCTCTGGTTTCCCTCCAATATTCTTTACCGATTAATTTCGTTGCAGGATCCAAATGGTAAATTCATACTACGGGACACGTCGAGCTTCATTGTCTCGGCGCTTTTTTGGTGGTTGGCACGGATGATTCTGTCTTTCAGAAGTAGATATGAGCGCCGATGGCCAATTCCACGGCGGCGGCGTGGCCTGTATATTTTCACGGCGGCGGCGGCGTCGCGGCGGCGCGTGGCGTCCGGCCGTGCGCCTTAGTTTTTTTTAAATAGGGAAAGATTTCTTAAGAAGAAAAATGAAGAAAATCATGTTGTTGTTAGGTACCAAAAAAGTTTTATAAAGAAACGTATTTGTTAATTACCTACAAATTTTAGTCTTCTATAATTAGAGATTACGTTTACTAAAAACAATAATTGTTTCAGTATTTTAAGATGCGGGACAGAGTTTTTAATCAAAGCACTATCTATTTTTTTTATGTGAAATGGGTTTGTTCTTGACCCTAGTTTTTGTTTATCGTGGTAAAATCATCAAATGAGTCCTCCTACCCAGGGCAGGGCGGGAGGGACTGTCAGACTTGTACTAACTAAAATCCACGGTATCCTTCAGTAGCCCTTTGTGTATCGGAGTCGTGGTATAAGTGTGTCCCACGACCCCGGCAGGCTTTGGCCCTCTACATGGGAGGCCCCGTCATTGTGCTGACGCTCTTTGAGGCGCGCGTGGAACACAACGAGCCGTCGACCCGGCCATGGTCCATGGTCGGACAGCGAGTCTCCCATTACTCGCCACCCGCTTGCCCGCGCCTACGGTGGCCGGAGGTCGTCCCGCGACGTCCGACGCCGTGGGCGTCTACCACTGCGCCGTGGGCGAGGGTTCTCTCCTTCTTCAAGAGCATGACTGATTAGCAGAAAGAGGCGACTGCTTCCCACTCCGTCTCGCCCCGCAGAATGGCGGCGACCAATGTCGAGGTCGTCACCTATCGCCTGCGTCAGGACACGGCGGTGCTCTGCCCAAGCGGGGCAGTCCTGCATCGTATGCTCCACTGTTTCCTCCGGGCGGTCCTCGCAGTGGTAACACCCAGACGTTTCCTCCCTCCTTATCCGACACAGGTACCTCCCGAAGCATCCGTGTCCACTGTCCGGTGAGGACCTGCGTCAAGCGGCAGGTGAGGACGCCGTGGGACCTATCCAACCACTCCTCAAAGAGGGCTCATACCGCCGCGATTGCGGCGAGCCCGTTGACCCAAGTCTAGGTCACGAATGACTAAGACAAGGTTGATGATGCCTAGAAGTAGGAGCCCCGCTTAGCGGGGCTCCGTCTATTTCTCTTGTGAAGGAAGAACTAGTTTTGCCTACGCCAGACTAGTTTATCCTGAAATCGGATTTGGCCGGTAATTTATACACTTGACTGTGTAGAGCCGACTATACACGTACCAGTATACTTGTACAAATCGAGACTTGCACAAACATAGAACAGTGACCATGTTAGGGACTTTAACCATGGCGTGATGTGGCGCGATTTGATCGATTCCAACCACAAGTGAAAATCAACCTTGCCACTAAGAAATAATGATGCAATTCGATTGACTTGACGTCGCGTCGTTGTGTCGTCCCTTAGAAATTTGTGCAAGTATCTTCCCACACACGTTTCAGTATACTTGCGCAAGTCTGGATTACCGCAAGTATACTGTAAGTACCTTTTCACACGTTTTGGTTGCCGGTGCCGGTACGGCAAATTACGCCGGTACGTGTGAGAGCTATAGTACATGCGCCACCGGCTTCCCGGCAACCGGAACGGGTGAAAAGGCACTAACGTATATGGCATGAGCAACGTAGTGAGTGTAGCTAGAGCGAACAAACGCCGAATGACATCAGGACGCGCGTGCGAGCGAGAAAGCAAGTTGCTACTCGTCGTGGCGGTGCGCCGCGTGTTTTTTTCGGCGGCGGCGCGCCGACCGAATTCACGGCGACGGCGGCGCGCCGGCGCGGCGCTCATATCTATTCAGAAGTTGCAGAGGTTGGAGAATAGTGTGGTGGGTTTGGGAAATAGGCAAATTTCACAAGTATACAATAAACGTATGTGTTATATTTCTGGTAGCAAATATTTGATGTACTTTGCATGTATAGATTTCCCCAAATCTTTCTGAATAAAACGCTGCGTAAAGTTACGAGTTGGAAAGAAATGAAACTTTTACTGAACGTAGACACCTGCCTCTGAAGGTTTGAGTTTTTCATCGGAAAAGAGTAATTTTTCTTCATTTACTGTCGGCGATGCGTAAGAAAGTAACTACTAACGACACTTTTTAAAATAATAAAGGGGCTTCATGGGGAGCTCGCCGTCCGATCAAGGACCCAGGCCCGAATCCCAAAAAAAGCGCGTTGTTATCCACGCACAGAAAATGACAGAAAACTGACACAGACAGGTTGGTCCTGTCAGTGTCAGTTTTCTGAGCCTGCCGAGGTCTAAACAAGGTGCCGCGGTCTTGAAACACAAAGGACAACTGGTTTTTAGTTAGTAAGAGTTTGAAACTCTGTTCTGCTCTACACAGGGTGGGAGGATTAATTTAATGATTTTGAATCCAATAAAAAGCTTCCTTCTCATAACTCGCCTTTGATTAAAGTTATTAAAGAATTCAATCTGCATTGAATGCTATTATTGCTTCCAGCACTTCCAGCAGTATTATAATGGAAGATTCCTTTCTATAATAACTTAGTTCGCAGAAAATGGAAGCTAATAATATCCATTTAATATCGACGTAATTTAAACAGAAAGGCTGTTGATAAAATCAACAGTCTCTTGAGCTTGTTTAATAAAGAGACACAAGTTAAAATATAATTATAAATAGAGCATAATAGCAATAAGCTGTCTGTTATAGCTGGTCGGTGACGTGGTCACAGGTTAACGGCTATACCAGCAAATCGCTGGAGGCACTCAAATAGATCATGACTAGGGTCTTTTTTTTTTCGTGGTGCAATAATATCGAACATCGTTCTCTTGTAAAATTACGAAAAAAGAGAAAACATAAAACGCCAAATAATTCATATCAAAAAGCAAATTACAATAAAAATAGAAAAAAAAACGGGGCAATCCTGAGTAAGCCAGACATACATTTCGCTATGTGTAATGTAAAGGGGGTAACCTATTGCCATCAACCCGGGCACAAATTCAGACGACTGTCTGCTGTCAATAATGTACGGGTGCTTCTGAGACAATTTCTCAGAATAATTTCCATAAAAGCTAAAGCTGTGTTTTCACTAGGGGACATTTTGTCTCGCGAGTCGCCGCTGTCGACATTATAAAACGAAACAACTGTGTAGCGCGACATCGTCGTCGTCCAACGTCGTTCGCGACATCTATGGGTCGTGCGACTTGTCGCAAGTCGACATTGTTCGTCATTGTGAACAAGACAAAATGTCGAGCGACATTGTCCTAGAAAGTTGCGGGGACATGCCACATTAGGCTACGGAGCAATTTGCGATGCGACTGGAAGAGCGAAACGAGCTGTAAATGAAATCGGGAGAAAAGGAATATTTGGGGGACGTGTATCTACGACATGTCCCCTAGTGAGAACGCAGCTTTAAATGTATACAAATATTAGGGAATAATGTAGGTAGGTAGGTACTTAATAATTAATGTTTCAATCTTCAGCGCTTTCGGTACGGAGTGCTAAACAAAGTTTGTGATTCTGTTCGCTTCATTGCTTTGTTTCAGCGCTCATCACCTTGACTAATGGAGCTGACGGTATGACAGAATTATGATAAGTAAGATACGAAGTTGCTGTTTAAAGATGGAGTTGCTATACGCCCGGAATTTTAGGTTGATGATGGGAATTCGGGGGGAATTGTCAAACGCCCGAATTTTCGTAACCATGAGAAAATAATTGACCATGACTAAAACAGATAATGGATAGAATACTCTTTAGCATACGGACCATTAAAATCTCAGATTAATTGAATAATGTTTGATAAAAGAAAATAATTAAATCAGCTAAATTGAAATGAAGAAAAAAACCCCGGAAAAACACTATTACGTGATGTTGAAAAATTGCAATTTTCAGACCAGCGTTTATGAATAAAGTAATAAACCCTTAATAAGTATTTATTACACCACTTAGCGGAGGGTTTTACCAAGTGTAAAAAAGGGAAAACGTATGAGCTCTTCTAAATTATAGTTACTGGATCACTTTGAGTGTGTCCTTCTTGGTATCCTGCCTGTACTCATAAAAAATAGTCTAGTGTTCTGTCAGTAAAATGTCGTTTTCTGTACCCTTTAGCACGAGTTTTCACTCTTTCACTTTACAGCGTCTCTTCAGTATTTACAGCGTTTCTTGTACGAAAAAATTAAACAGCGCCGCTGGTGTGCGAAGAAGGAACTATTTTTTTCCTTGAAAATTGTCAATTTCGTATTGTCAAAGTTCCAGTTTACTATCTGAACACAGCTCAATGTCAAAGTATTTGATAAATGGAAACATAAAATACTGTATTATTTCCCTAACATCCACAGTGCTAACCATCTTAGAAATATTTCTCATGGTTGTAAAAAATACGATTATTTTGACTGAGCGCTAAATAAGCAATTCTGTCGATGTGCAAGTTTCAATTAATTGACGCGATAAAAACAATCTCCAAGAGTTTACTACCGAACCTGTAACAGCTACTTATTATAATCTGGTAAAGAAATCACAGATTACTATAATCACCACATTAAGATTATTTTAAAGTTTAATTGTGAGTTATATCAAAACAACTAACAGCTTTTCACTTAGAATCACTTTAACGATTTTTTTAATTTGACCCATTTATGATAGGCTTAACAGACATTTTAAGCAGCCCTATTTTCAGGACGTTTTGCGTTGTGGATATTTTGCGAAGTACCCATTTCTTGAAGAGCAACATTTTAAGAAGTACACATTTTGCGAAGTGCACATTTTGTAAAGTGCACATTTTGTAAAGTGCACATTTTGTAAAGTGCACATTTTGCAAAGAGCACATTTTGAGAAGTGGATGTTATGCAACAAGCCAAAGTCATTAATTCATAAAAAATATGAGAGTTCTTGAACCTTTATAAGTTCTGTTTTCAAATTGCCTCTGACCCACTTAAAAGACGCGGTTTGGGAGTTGGTATTCATGTGTAAGGTCCCAAAAGTACCCTAGGTATACTAATTATTTCGCAGGTCAGGTTTGTTCGGCAGTCTAATTGTGTGACACATTCCCTTAATGGCTATTGTTGTACGAGTAGAACGACAGTAATTGTCATTAGGATTCAGTTACATGATATGGTATTCTTTTCTTTCTGTATTGTGTGAAGGTGTGGCCATATTCTGATGTCAGTGTTAATTAACCCGCTTCTGGGAACCTCACAGTAAGTTAGTTCAGGTTTTATTAATACGATGTTTTTCTTCTCTAATGTCAGTGATTCCCAATTGCCTTAGTCTAACTTAGAAACTGCGTATGTATTGAAAAAAACTCATTCGGCTTTATTACAAAACGTGGTTTAACTTAGACCAAGCTTTAAATCAAAAAACAATTTTTGAATTTCGAACTTTATTCCAACTGCTTTATAATTCTAAAATGCACATTGACAACTTAGACCGGGATCTAAACTCGGTTTTTGTATTAATAACTTTACGACAGTAGAAATAAAGTTCGAAATTCATTTTTGATTTAAAGCTTGGTCTAAGTTAAACCACGTTTTGTAATAAAGCCGATTGAGTTTTAGGTGCTTGCTCTGGTTTACTTGTAAATACTACCTTGTGCATGAGGGACGAGGTGCAAACAATATGCATATTTCCATAAAATAAAGTTTTTAAATATAGGCACGTTCATAGAAACCGCACTACCGCATTTTTTTTTAAACTACGTTTTTTGAATGCAATTTGATAGACATTAGGGTTGTTTCAGAAGGACTTGAGCCGTGGCGCGAATTTTAGATATATGTTTATTCATATTTCAATAGTGAATAAAGTAAGAAGCACTAATCTGTAACCAGGCTAAAACAAAAGTGATGGCACAGCTTCCTCGAGGCTGTGCCAGAAATATAACAAAAAACAAAAATGCACCACAAGTCTAATGACCTTAGTGACGTAGGTACGCTCTAAAATTTCATTCTAGGTACCTCAATCTGTTTTAGTTCAAATAAGTATAAAATTGATTAATATGTTTAGATCGATGACTCATAACTACATAATTACTGGATTTAGGTACCTACTCAATAAGTTATTAAAACAATGTAGTAAAATAGTAATTAGGCACAATAAAGTTTTAATTGCTTTTAGCACTAAGCATTGTGGAAATAATTTGTACAAATCTTTGGGTATTCCCGTCGTCGCGTCGTCGCAAAACATGTCAACGAGTCTTCCCATCTTGAATTTTTTCATTGTATCCTTTGAAACACAATACCATCCTAGTTTTTGTCAATAAATTTGATTTAATATGGCTTAAGAGTTCTTTGGCTCGTGGAGGCAAGCGTTAGCAACAGGAATATAAACCTTTGGATAAGTATACCTCTCTAACTTAATGCCTACTGCAGAGAACAGCCTTTGTGGATGAAATCGAATTTACGCTGTGATTAGTGCTTTATGTGATCATTTACTTTGATAACAATAAGCTTTATAAGGAGAATGCCTTCTATGATATATCTTCAATACACCATTGATCAATAATACTTATAAATGAAGGTTATATTATGTAGACGTTCCTTTTAGTGAAGGTTTAGCTTTAGTATGGTGGCTAATACTTACCTTAACATGTGCGATAACTCAGTTCCATAATTTTATCTCCTATCGGTTTTTTCTAAGGCCCAACACACACGGTAAAATGCAACTGCAACGAAACCCTTTTTAAATTAACAGTTTGAAGCCAGTTTCCATCGTAATCCACACACGCCGCAACGTCACACGGTCACACAATCATTTCGGTGTTCCTTGAGAACAGGCGCAAAATAGACAACAATTTTGATATGTCTTGTTTGTCACTAAGCGCTCTGAACCTGAATGTCACATAGCATATTTTATTAGTGTTTGTCATTTTCTCCAAACATCCATGCGCTGAAAGATAGACACATAAAGCTTCAAGGTCAACTGCAGGAAGGTAAAAGATGGTTTTTAGTTGGTTAAGTCCCTTCCGCTGACCATGCCCGGGTCGACGGCGCGTTGTGTCCCACGTGCGCCTCAAAGAGCGTCAGCATAATGACGGGGCCCCCCTCTCAGAGGGCCAAAGCCTGCCGGGGTCGCGGGATTATTCCCTTACCGTAACCCCGGAACGTAACAGGCTATGAAGGACACCGTGGATTTTAGTCAGTAGAAGTCTGACAGTCCCTCCCGCCCTGCCCGGGGTGGGAGGACTCATTTGATGATTTTAGCACACTAAAAAAAAAAAAAAAGTCCCTTCCGCTTCACCTATAGGACCTAATTGACGGATTTCCACTCTTGAAAAAGCCTCTTGCAATCTACGCCACAGCAATAGTGACTACATGGTCCATCTTCCCCGTTTCAAATATTAAATACTCACTGTCGCGTTGGCGTCGTACGACAAAAAGTTAAAAATCTGTTGAAAACTTGTCTAAAAAAAGTGTAACTGCAAAACTACTCTTATATCAACGTCAAATGCGGTTTTGCAGCTGACAGTTTTTAGACAGGTCTTAATCAGATGTTTAACTTTTTTTTGTAGAAAGACAGTTTTTTTGTATGGGATTCTACCTATAAATACTCGTAGCTAACATTCAAAGTGAGACTGAAAAAACAGTTTTTTTCTGAGTATGCTCGCTCCATCGTGGGCTTTGTATGAAAGGTGACAGTCCTTTGACCTAGACTAGATCATCATCATCATGCCAGGAATCACCCACTGCTGTGTCTATTGCTCCCCTTTTTTCTGCCTGGCTATTCGGTTCTGTTCGTCCCTCAACCATATATTCCCCGCAACTTTAAAGTGTAAAGAGCAAACCCAAATTACATAATTATAATCCTCATTATTGTTTCAGTGATGAGCGGTGCCGGCACAGAGTTGCTGGTTCTAGGATACGAAGTAGCTCCAGGATTACTGTGAGTATCTATTTACTCTTTCTTGTGCAGTTGTATTAGTGATACCTACTTATGTCCACAAGTCTTTAGTGAATCATTGTATCTATTTAAAGCTACAGGTTTAAAAAAAAAAACAAATGTCGGTTGAACACTTGTCTTAAAAAATCTGTCAACTGACGGCATTAGACATGGAAATGAGGTTTGTTGGAGTTAAGCCTCCTCTTCACAATCGGCCATGATGGCCGTGTTTGCCGAACAGAAGGAGACGGCGCTATACTAAGAATCGAGATAGAATTATTTGCATTTTGCTTTCTGGTATAGCGCCGTCTTCTTCTGTTCGGCAAACACGACCATCATGGCCGATTGTGAAGAGGAGGATTTTCACTTTTTTTAGACAAGTGTTCAATAGATGTTTAACTTTATATAGAAAAACGGATGATGTGAGAGCCCATTTCTTATTTAGTTGGTCAAATCATCAAATAAGTCTTAGATGGGGCGGAATTACCGTAGCTAGGCGAGGTCATGCGGACGGCGAGTAAGGTGACTTGTCGTCGATAGATCGTAATCTGACGTGGCTCCCATTTAAGGGCCAAACGCCTGGGGGAGGTATTCCACATTGGGCACCCGCTGTAAAAGTACCTGAGCTAATGGCACCTTAACTATTCCACGGATTGGTCCTATCAAATCGTAGGTGCCAGATGCCCAATGTCCCAACGACTCCTGCCAGGGTCGCGGACTGTCTAGACTGGTAATCGACCTGGACATACAGGACATATAAAAACTTGTTTGTTTTCTTGATTCAAATCATTTAGTTATTTATTTACAGACTTATCGTTGTTTGTAACTTCGGCAGTTCAATCTCTTTGCCCTGGAAGAGTTATCTTGTTGAATGTTTTTAGTAGAAAAATGTTTGACACAGTCTGATTGAATTTGTATCAGATAAAATGTCGATATCCTCTTTACGTGAACGCGTGTTACATAAGCATAAATAGGATATTCGTTCATTGACGATTTTCCCTCCCATATTTTGGATAGAAAATTGTCTTAGTCTACGCGCGATTTATGCTAGGCTTGATTTACAACCAGCCGGCTACATTAAATATTTATTTATTGGTTCGGATTATGTAGAGCCGAATAGAGAGTGATTCAGTGGGGGTAGGCCAAGCGAAGATTGCCGATCGACACGAGTTGAATGAAAACCTAATACATACATGTAGCAAGTGCTTCAGAGGCCTTATCATGAATTTCCAGTTTTTGTGACGTAAACTCTGACATTTAGTTTCAGGGAAATTTGTTCTTTCTTCGTCCACTAGAGACATTGTTCAATTTTTCACAAAATAAACGCAGAAAATACTTCAAGTACGCTGTAAACTAAAATCCACCCGTGTTCCTTCTTATACCCTTTACGTTCCGGGGCCACGATAACCTGGGTTAAGAAAAAACCCGCAACCCCAGCAGGCATTTGGCGCGAAACACGACGCGCCACCGACCCGGGCTTGGTCCTTGGTCGGACGGCGAGCTACCCATCACTCACCGTTCGCAAGCCTGCTCCGCCGCTGTGCCCTCTGCTGATCAGAGGGACACGCGTTGGAGCATCCACACGACAGGCTATTCACATACGGGCAAAGAGACCACTTAGGCACACAGTGCCTAAGGAAGAGTTTTTGCCCGCATCCCAGGGTGCACCGGCCCGAAAAACTGGTCTTCCCCCCGGACGTATCCGAGGGGGAACTCCAGTCCACGGGCGCACGTGGAGGTTTCCTGTCATAGCACCCCATACTACTGTACCCTTAGCACGAATTTTCACTCTTTTACTTTACAGTATTTACAGCGTTTCTTGTATGAAAAAAATGGAACAGCGCCTCTGGTGTGCTAAGAAGGCACTAATTTTTTCGTAGAAAATTGACAATTTGAAATTGTCAAAGTTCCTGTTTACTTCTCAAATACTGAAAATTCGTAGTAAGGGTACAGGTCGGCTTTTTTGTTCTACGAAAATATTGCTACATCGAATGAAAATGAAAACAAAAATGAGAACATATTATTTAATATCGTTAATAACTTGAGACTAAAGAACATCTAAGTTTACTTCTCTACCTTGTAACAGACTCGAAGACTAACTTCAGATTTACGACTCCTAGCGTAAGATCGGAAAACTGCGATCTGAAATGTTTTTACAGCTTTCAATTTCCAAAAAGTTTTCAGAAAAACAAGGAAAACAAAGGCTTTACTGAAATTACTTATATCGCGGAACCTTTTTTGCTTTTTATTACGTTAAAATTATAATTAAACAATGTAGGTATTCCGTGCCCATGTGGGGTTTAAAAAACAAATCATAATTATGGCGTATGTGCGTAAAAAGGCCTGGGCCCCATTCCTTTGTAGATTGAAATTCCCGAAAGGGAAAAAGTTGTGTCGTATGTTGCACTATGTTTTCCCCTCAAAGAACTTCGGTCCTTTTTATTTTTAACGAAAAATAAAATGATTAAACCAGAATTCCGTTCTACATTTTCACAGTGTTCAAAAAGCTATCCTAGATGATAAATGCAAAAGTGTTTTAAAGGCTTTGGTTGTGTAAAATATATTATGTGCCGTTGTTTTTTTTTTTTTTGTGGGTTTATAAAGCTAGAGTTGCCAGGCGAATATTATGAATGTTTTGTGCCCTACACAAACCAGCAACATAAATATTTGCAATAGATTTTTTAGAACGAAACCTTAAAATAAAAATTTCTTCGTATTTTGATTTAGGTCACTCACTAGACTCTCTACCTGTGCCTGTATTTCCGAACGCATCAACCCAAATCTCTTGCAAGCTTCAAACAAGCGGTAAGCTCACTCCATCGTCGACTTTGTGTCTGTCACCTATGACCTAAAAAGACACAAGAGCAATCTCAAATTAAAAAAAGTTTGTCTTTGGTACAATTTCTAATAGCAATCAATAATAGCCATAAAATAAAATATATGTGAGCTAAACAGAGCTTATTACTCTAAAAAAAAAAGTTTTTTCACTCCGCATCTTCGTGCTAGGCTAGACATAACTTAAAAACCGGGAAATCAACCCTAAACTGGTGCCAGCACATTTTATTCTAAAGTAAATGTAACCCTATGAGCGTATATTCCGGTGATGTATGTACTCTTAGACCGTCTGTTCCCAGTTTACGTCGCATGAATCTTAATGCTCGTAAATGTCATTTGTACCCCGAATAGTTCCCACTAGCTTCTAATAAGTAGCTGTAATGTTTCTAGTAATTAGGGAATTGTTTTTTGGGTCTGTGCGTACCAATACAATAGATAGGGTATGTGACTGAAAAAATATAATTAGTCCGTTAGATAGATTCATCATCATCATCAGCCGGAAGACGTCCACTGCTGGACATCGGCCTCCCCCTTAGACCGCCATGCCGAACGACAATTCGCCACTTGCATCCATCGGTTGCCCGCGACCCTCACGATGTCATCGGTCCACCTAGTGGGAGGTCCGTGGTTGCCACTCGAAAACTTTCCTTCCCCATCCCGTCCCGCCCTGTGTGGGAGGAGTCATTTGATGATTTTACCACGATAAAACAAAGGGGCCATTAATATTTTACAAGGTCTTTCAAAAACCATCTTTATGTTAGATCTAAAAAAGTTTACTTTACAGTGTAGGAGCAGCAGTGATCCTGATCCTAGAGACGATGTGGGTGGCAGCCCTCTTCGTGGACCTCCTCTGTCGCAGAGGGGAGTACACGATGTCCCTCCGCTGCTGGGACTTCTTCCGCTGGTCGTGTGGACGCGCACGCGCAGCCATGTATGCGTGTGCTGCGACCGCGCTGCTCTTCGCACATTTGACGCTTCTTGCTACTATCTCAGGTGAGTCTTATCAAAGATTAAAAAAAAACTGAGTTTCTCATTCATTATTTAGGTCGAGAAACTATTTATTACAATTCTTGATGTTTTTTAAATAATTTTTTCGTTAAACGCGGAGCTCGTGGCCAATAAACAGCTGTACAGATAGAACTTTAAGGTTAGGTCTTGCTTGCCGAGGTTGATCTGTGCGTAGGTGACCATTTATCATAACGAATTTCCTCTGTGCCTCGGAAAGCACGAAGCTGTTGATCCTTTGATTGTCAGACTTTCGAGCTTTTGATTAACCAGTCTAGTCTTTCCAAGGGGTATCGTGTTATCGTTACTGGGATGTGGAGGTCCGACAGGTAGTCGCTCCATGTAAAATACTGATATTCAGCTGCATCTGGTTTGACTGGAAGCCGACCCCATCATAGGAAAAATCTAGGCAGATGATACATTTTTAAAAGTTGGGACTTTATTCTTCAATTAATCTAACCTAACCTGATTAAGCGAACCTTCTTTCTGAAAATAAAAATTGCGATCGCGTAACCCGAAAAACGGGAAAATCGACCCATGCGGCATTTATTATTTAGCCATTAAGCTTTTTTATTACAATGACAGGTTATTAAATCTTTATCATCCTAGTCTTTTACACTCTTTACATAGAGTGACTGTCTATGACAGATTATTAAGTACCCTGGGTAATTAACCAGACAACAAGGTTGGTAGGAGGACGGCTCTTTACTGTATGTAGGTCGTATTAAATTATTAACGTAGTCTGAAAGCTATATTCAGGCAGCGCAGAGTTTTTTTTTACTGCGGTATGATACATATAACATTTTTTTATGTTTATAACAAGACTTGTTAGTCTCTGCGATATTATGAAACAACTAGGGAGCAATACATTTGAAGAGAAGCAATTCACTTTAGCGTTCTTTCTTCTTTTACAAAATAACATTTACGCACTTAAGGCTCTGAATCTTGATGTGATAGACTATTTTTTGTAGCTCTCATAATCCTTGAATTTAAATCATTCATTAAGTATTCATTCGCATACATTTTTCTATCTCCGTTTGAAAGTCGCAAAGATAAACTCCCGCACTTCAGAACTTCTTTTAGCTTTGTCAGTTTCCGCGCGACCCGAATTTTGTTTGTGCAACCTAAGAGATGTTTACGCGCCGTGTTTTTGTGCTAAGACGTAACTACCTAGCATTACGGACAAACGAGACTTAAGAAGAAAAGTATTCCTATTTCCATTACTCTTTGTAGCCTCATTGGCTCACTAAGCACCAACGATCCTGGAACTTGGGGTTTCGGGTCATGGAAAGTTTTGCTAATAAAATGTTTGCATTTTTTGGTAGGCTTCACCACCCTATTATTCATGCCTCAGTACCTACACTACCTACATATACTGAAGACAAGCAGCTTTTCAAGAATTGTAACAGTGTATTGTTACTTTTGGTTGATTGATTTCTTCATGAAGAAGAAAGTAAATTGGATAGAAAAAATTAACTGAATTTAAAAAGAGTAAAACAAGAATACTTCTAGTATCATGCTGTGCAGTTAGAGGATCCATTTGTGAGTTGACTGACTAAATATCCTGGCTTCTTCGCTGTATAAAGGTAATTGGTAGGTACCTACCTTATCCTTACTAATACGGGACATGGCAGGATTAAAATGATGATGATGCTTATCAAAAAACCTAGTTTTCCACATAGAAGGTTGCTCGTTTTCACTTCAACATCTGCCTAGCCTTTATAAAGGCTAGGCAAATGTTGTGGTTGAAGAACTCAGATGTTGAAGAACTCAAATTTTGTTACCATAACTAATTATTTTTCTCCGTGTACCAACTATGATGGGGTTGGCAGTGACTTTGTTCCAAATATACCACTTATAAAACGAGATATACATTTCCGGGTGCCAAACGGTTTGCCCTTTATCATAACCTAATACCCTCAGTCATTGACGAATGGGGATTGTCTTAATTTTTTAAACATTCGATTTTATTTCATTTTCTGCAAAAATAGAGCATTTTGAGAAACTAATTTGAATATTTTAATGATTGGCTCAATAGCTTTTTTATTTTTAATATTTTAATTTTTGGGGTAGGTGACGTCACCATTGGCCTAAAAGTTGTGCCGTTTCCTTACTAGAGCAAAATTAAAAAACTCTCAACACAACGTCAACTGTCTAAACGTCACTTACATCCCGCTAGGTTATTGTTTACAAAACAAAATTACTCCTAGATGAACATACAAAGGAATCTAAGGCTTCTGAAATACTAACATCAAAGTGATCTTCGCAACAGTACATTGTATAAACCTTGCAACATTCCACGCCGTCATCACGACACCACTTTTCTCGCAAATCTCCTTTAGTACGAACAAAATGTTGTTTCGATTATTATTAGTATTATTGTTGCAAGTTGGGACAAAGCACTTCCTGTATTCTATTTTACTTGTAGTTTATGTTATATTGCCGATGCCGATTTAACAGATTTAACCGAGATTATGAAGCAATTTGCAGTTACAATAAAAACTTGTTTGTTTACATCTTTGACATTTACAAATTGACACTTGTCAGTGGCCGTCTGACATCCCTGATTTTCTCATCAGGTATGTCAGACGGCCACTGTGATGTACCAATATGAAATATTGGTACATCGGTAAAATGTGTCGAAAATCAAATACGAATGAAAAATCTTTTTTTTTCGTTTGCTGTTATTAGAGGGCAAAAAATAGAGATTTTTTAGTAAGCAATACTCGATTATTTAATTATTTTAATTAACTATAATTTTTTTAAATCTAAAGAAATATATAACAGAGTACAGCTAGCGTGGAAGAGATATTGGTCACACAAGGTTGTCAAAAATCCTCGGGTTCCTGCCAAATCTAAGAAAATATTTGATTTCTTCATTTTACCTATATTGACGTATGGATGTCAAACTTGGAGCATTACTAAACAAAATATGCGAAATCTAGAGCCCTGTCAACATACATGCTCAACGACAAGTTAAAAGACAAAATCAAACTAGAGACATTACTAAACTAAAATCTTTGGTAGTTCGTACTACTTGAGAAACGTGAACACTAGCCAACTTATGCCACTGTTGTATGAGAACACCGTCATCTCTCTTTCACCTCATGTTAAAGACTTGGGCCTGTACATTGACGACTGTTTGAGCTGGAATAAGCACGTGGCTCAGGTGAGTCAGAAAGTCACGTTCTCGCTGCGGTCTCTCTATAGATTCAAGCATTTCCTTCCATCTAGCACCAAACTCACTTTGGTCCAGTCACTTGTGCTTCCCATTATCGACTATGCTGATGTTTGTTATTCTGATCTATCCCAAGAACTTCTAAATAAATTGGATCGACTTCTCAACAACTGTATTCGCTTCATTTTTGGCCTTCGAAAATACGATCACATTTCTTCTTTTCGTTCCCAACTCAATATCGGTGTCTAATAATACATATTATATAGATATATAAAAGAGAGGGAAAAAAATATAAACTTACTTTTAATATTTTTGTTTTGTAAGATTGTTATAAAGGCTATAATAATAATAATAATACTCGATTGCACCCTAAAATTTGTCGTTTATTCTGTATTGTTGGTCAACGTCCAATCTTGGTTTTCTTTTCTCGAGTAATAATCTTGGTACATGGTACGTGACACTGCAAACTGGTATGTATACCAAGACATTGGTACTTATGCCTGACAACCCTGGAAAATACTTGTCACTTATTTTTTAGGGTTCCGCAGCCAATGGCAGAAAACGGAACCCTTATAGATTCGACATTCGTCTGTTCGTCCGTATGGCACAGCCACTTTTTGTCGAAATTATAAGAGATAGCTCTTATAATTTCGCCAAAAAGTTGAAACTTTGTAAGTAGATGTATTATGTGAACCGCGTTAGGACTTTCACACAATAATAAAACAAAAACCAATTTTGGGGGTACCTCCCATACTTAGAATTGAAACTCAAAATATGTTTTTTTCGCCTAATTACCCATTCGTGTGGGATATCTATGAATAGGTCTTGAAAAATTATATTGAGGTTGTACTATTATTCTGTGATTGAGGTTACAAACATAATTATTTTTTTCTAAACTGAACAGTTTGCTCGAGAGACACTTCCAAAGTGGTAAAATGTGCCCCCCCCCCTCTGTAACTTCTAAACTAAGAGAATGATAATACAAAAAAAAAAAATTGATGTGCTTTACCACGCAAACTTCAATTGAAAATTGTTTTGAACGAGATCGAGTTATTAGTTTTTTTTTTAATAAATCGTAACCTGCATTTTACCTTGCAAAGTTACAACCAACTACAAGAACTTTACTTGCTGCTACGGAACCCTTTAGGGCGAGTCCGACTCGCACTTGGCCGGTTTTATATTTTTTATATTTTCTGTTTTCTAAGGCAAAGATACAAAACTGTGTACAGCCAAAGGTTTGAAGAAGGTGTTAAACATTTGAAGGGCAAGGAAGGTCAAACGTATTTTATTAAAAATATCAATGAAATATGAATATTTTTCATTTTTCATTAGTACATAATGATCAGTAACGCTATTCCTCGAAATGGTTTTTCAATTACAGCATATTAAAAAAAATGAACAATGCCCATTGAGGGTGTAAGACATAAATCTTATGTGACCCTTCAAGATTACAAGCGTAACCGACATAATAAGGAGGTAATGTGTCTTTCGAAGGTTAATATACACTAACGATACATAAGGGGTGTTAATCGTTTTAGGTCGGCTAACATGTTCGATTTGGCAGTGTTTATTGAATGGATAAAACTGTTTTCTTTAAGTACCACTGATGGTCGAAGCCCTCTTTCCCTCCTTCCATTTTTCTCAACTTCCCGCTTTCTCCGCGTTGGATATACAGCGCTACCGCGGTCTATTCTTCTTTCTCGCCATTTTCCTTTTGGGCAGACCAACGGCATAGAGGTTTTAAATATTACTCGGGAATTCGCGCATCAATCATCGCTCAATAATATTCTGATCTACACAATCACAATTCTAGTCAAGTCGAATTATTCCAACTTGAACATAATGTAGCAGCCATAAAGTTAAATCTTATATCCGAATTATTTACAGAGATAGAGAAAACAGTCTGACAATGAATATGCTTCTGAAACATCATCAGTTAGATTAGAACCGTTCTTTTTGCAACGGTCTAAGGACTTTCAAACGAAGACAGACAAGAAACACAATAATTCCAGACAAATTGTAGACAGGGATGTTTTTAAATAGTCTGTCCAGTTATTGAGTAGATAATTATCACTAGACTAGAATAGCTCTTTCTAAGCACAAAACAGGTATTCCTGTCAAAAGATGATATAGCCTTCATATTCATCATCTTCATCATCAATATATCAGCCGTCAGACGTCCTCTGCTGATCATTCATGAAGCCTCCATATTAAATACCTAATGACGTGTTTGTTTCCTTGTTGTCAGGCGGCATGCTTCTAGTCCTCGCAGCCTTAAGAGCAGCGGTGCCGTTCTCTCCGTACGCGACACACGGTCCTCACTCGCCGAGAGCTGGCAGCTCGCTGCTGAGTCAGCATGATTCACCACTACCCGACGTGTTCTACAACGCCGGTCATACTGAAGATGATAGGTACTATTAGTTTATGGTCTCCTCGTACTTTTAAGCTCAATAGCTAGATGAGTAGCGTATGTGTCGCACTTAAGAACTGAGGTCAATAAGGAGGCACATGTCTCTTTCCGAATAATTACTGACGAAGGTACAACTACTTTATTTTCTCCTGGTAGTTCAAAGCTTAACTTAAAGGGCTTACAGCCCGTTCACGACTTCGTGTATTCCCGTTCGTCCACTCGACTTCGTCCCCCTAGTGGGACGAACGGGAATTCGTTATTTATTTTCCCGATGGTCCCACAAAATTTTTTGAGTGGACGAATGGGAATAATTTATTAATTCTTTTTTGTAGTTCTATTGGTCCCACTAAATAATATAAGACCGGTGGTTTTAATTGGTAAAAAAAACAAATTTGGAATAAAAATCCGTCATTTCAATCACAGTAAAAATCACAGAATCAACTTTGCGATTTATAAAAATAAAAATAAATTTATAAAAAAAAAATTATAGCGCTTGTCGAGAACGAAGTGGAGTAAAGGACAAGCAAACTACGAAACAACGAATAAACATATTTCTGCACAAATCTTTTTAGTGGGACGAATGGCACTAATCGAAGAACACATTCCCGTTCGTCCCCTCTTGAATTAGGAGTGGGACGATCGGGAACAAATTAAATATTATTTTTATAAATTCCCGTTCGTCCCACTAGTGGGACGAAGTCGAGTGGACGAACGGGAATACACCCACGACTTTGGTCTAAGCGTTTAGCGGAGCGATGGGCAAATAAGGCATTATAGTTTGTAAGTGTGCGGCGCCTCGTCGTGGCGTGTTGCAAACATTTCTATACATTTGATCTTATCGCCCCCCGCGTTAAACCACCGCTCACAGCGGCAAAGCTGTGAACGGACTGTTAGGTCCTACCATACAGCATGTCACAAATACAGTCTTAAACAGAAGGTGACTGAGATACCAACCGATAGGTATTTTATATTGGGGTGTGTTTTCCTGGTCCTTTGATCATGATAACAATACCATGCTTCCAGCAGGTAAGTAAACTAAGGTTTCCAAGACAGAAATCAAAACGCATACCTGTTCATGAGATGTTCTCTCCTTCGAACAACTTATCCAAACAACACCTGTGAATATTCCAGTGAATTTCCGTCAATAACGAAATAATTTATAATGCAACAAAACAGCTTCAAAGTTCGGCAGGAGCCATAAATATAACTATTTGCGATTTTGCGCAGCTCTCGTGTTGGTGCTTTGGGAGTGAAGAATTTCAGTGCTATGATATTCAAGATCTGTGGAATTGTATATAAATTGTAGCTAAAACTTCTATGTACTGCTAATTATTAGATACTATTTTCATGCTCTCATATGCTTTTGGAAGGATATTGGGTATCCTTTCTAAATATGGTTTATCATTTTAGACATGGATGGGGTTAGTATTTTTTTAATCGTCACCCCACGCTTTGCATTTCTTCTGTATTTCGTTTAGGAACACAGAAACTTACATACATTAACGCCTAGACTGAACTTGCAGAATTTGTAGATAAACAAATATTAAACCAAGCTACTGCAAATCTGATAATATTATTCTCAGGACAAGATTGAGAATATAATAAATGACAGAAATAATTTCTAAAGCTCGACTAGAATTTATGTCAAAAAATTTAACCCGTGTAAATTCGGGGCGGGCCGCTAGTTTAGAATTACAAAAATCGAGCGAAGCGAGCTCGATTATTTTAGAACCCCGCTGGGGAAGCCTGAGGTTTTTTTCTGGAAGCCCATGTCATTTACAGGGATTCGGGACCCAAGGGACTGCTGGGCAAATGTCCAGACCGCCCAGTAGGAAAAGATGGCCCTGTACTCGTACAAACCAGTTAAATTTCTAACAACAATGCTAATGCGGTGTGAGATGGTTTCTCGTTTAAGGTACAGATATACATACATATACCTTGCCGTATCCGTATACGTAATTTCCTATAGCACTCTGAATAGAGCGCTTAACGCGAAGTGCAAACTTATTAGCATACCGCTAAATGAGTTTAGTAAGTATGTGTATATGTGTGTGTGTTGATTTGTACATTCCTTTGTCTTGTATTATGATTAGTTCTGTTGATTTATGTGGATAATTCAGATTGAAGCTGTAAATTATATATGACTAGCTGTTGCGACGGGTTCGTCTACGTGAAGTTTGGTAATTATCCACGGGAACATTACAACGGGGTGATAAACTATATGAGTGCCGAATTTAAATCAAATCCTCAAAAATCAGTGAAAAAGGGCGTAAACAAGTTACATGGTAAGCTGGGTACTCACTTAGCAGAGTTGCATGTAACGTATCAGATGCTGTATCAACCTGCAAGTGGGTACGTCCGAGCACACTGCGAGCCACCTTTGTGTTCGCAGTGATACCACCACTTGGAGGGTCACTGCGAGCTTACAGCGAGCGGTTCGCAGCGGGCTCGTGCCTTCGTACTCAATTGATACCGTATCTGATACGTTACATGCAGCACTGCTAAGTGAGTGCCCAGCTGTAGGCTACGCGTAAGCTACATATAGCTATGGTGTTGCGGACTTCCATAGATTACTGTGACCGCTTTCCCACAAGTTCGCCATATAGAGGGTGAATTTTTCAACAAGGTGTGGTTGGCTATACTATATCCAAAAATATGTGGACTATCGAAAAATACTGAAAGTAGTCTCGAAGCCGATTTTGACGAAGTTAAAACTGCATCATTGGATTTTAGAAAAATCAATAATCCTGACCAGTTATCGAAGTAACTGATTTTGAAAAAAAATAACACCCTGTATTATACATATAACATCATTCGATAGTGTCGCTAAAGAGGATCGAATTCTGGGAAGTTATAACATACGGCAAAGTTAGGGAATCACAGGGTTTGGGTAAATCCAAACAAACTTACACGTGTATATCTAATTTTAGTAGGAAGTAGGATTATTAATATTTTTAGTTCTTTAAATTTTTTTTTCTCTTTCACAGATCTGAAGAGATGACAGTCCTGGATATAAAGACCACAGATAGATCGCGGTCAACGACCCCGAGGCCACCATTACTGAACTTTGATTCGTGAAATATGTTTGTACGAGGTTAGACCACGGGCTAGACTACTTTAGCTCATAAAATATCGCCTATGGCAATGCCAATACGCTGTACTTAAGATATTATGAAGTTATGAACAACTTGATACAACTGGCAATACATAAAATTAAAAAAATAATAGATCGAACATTTTCGAACGTTATGTTTTCAAAAATTGTAATTTATAATTTTGTTAAATTGATAATAATTAGGTAATTATGCTTAAATGTAAAAATAGTGTAAGAAATAACGAAAATATTGTTAAGTAAAATATCTGATTTATTTATTCTTGCTCGAAAATTTGTTGAAAGTTGTTCTCCATTGGTCAAGTTTAAGTAGGTGTTAAAACTAGTACTACATCTAATTAATTTATTACTTTTATAATTTTTATACGTACGAAAAAACTGTGATAGTTTAGATTGTAGTTATGTGCGACAAAGTTCAGCGGTAAAAAGATTCTAATTAAATTATTTAAAAAAATGCAAATTAAATTTTTATTTTTATTTTTGGCTGAGAACGGCATAATAAGAATAAGCTGCCTTCATGATCTGAAACAAACAAAGTTGTTTTCATTGAAATATTAATTTTCATAAAATTTATTTATTTAGTGAACTCTTCTCCGAATATCAATATTACTTTGATTTCTATTTTCACAGTTTGAGTTTTACAAGCTAATTAATAATACGAAGTTTGAAAATTTAGTGCTTATTTTTATCGATGAAGTTTTTTTTTTCGATTTTAAAACGGATTTTCAAACTTCATTCAGGAGAAATAAAGCCCTTCACACACAGCAGCTATAATGTAAAGATGTACATTATAGCACGATACATCTCATTACATATTTCCGTAAAGATTCGAAGATGTAAAAATATACATTATAGCTGCCGTGAGTGGTCTCCTGGCGATTTCTATGGAAAGATGTAATGAGATGTATCGTGCTATAATATTACATCTTTACATTATAGCTGCTGTGTGTGAAGCCCTTTAGGTATGTACATTAAATAATTTGAATCATTTGGTCTTGATTTGTAGCCCGGGTTTAAAAATTAAAGTCAAGACTTTAATTTTTAAACCCGGGCTACAAATGACAGGCCACCCGCGACACACGCACACTTCACCGACCCCCCCCCCCTCCCAAGCTCCCAACGCAGTTGCCGCGACTAGGGATAAAATATCGGTAAAAGCAATTTAAATAGCGTAGTCATCATTGGCTGCAATTAACAAATGTATGCACATTCTACGTTTATAATGTAGGGACTGCCAATGAGACAAGTTATTGAATTGATCAATGCGAATCATACCGGCTGATGACGTCACCAGTTCAATTACTGGCTCGAACTCCGCACTCTATGTAATTGATGGAAAGTGTGAGCGCACAGGCGTACTTTTAACAAGAGATGCAAAACGTGAACGTACCTAAGTACTTAGATTTTAAAATTCTAATTGGCTATTTGACAGTATCAATCAATTAAAAATCTAATTAGTCTGTCATTTCTAGTTTTGAAAAATAACTGACACGTATTTTTTTCTTTTGTAATGTCAATGAACCAAGATTCGGTCTCGTGACGTCAGAATTCAATGAAAATCGTGCTAAATATTGTGACGATCGAATTTTGAAAGCGTCGGATCTCCGTTAATTTTGGTTAACGTAAAAACAAAAAAAAAACATACGTCATGAAACTGAGTGACGACGACGCTTTGAAAGTAGGTAAATAAGCAAGTAATCCAATAAATAATTAAATCCATAAAATTCATGTAGAGTGGTAGGAATTTTTGAATTTGAATATTGTTATCCGGGAAAACAAAAGAAAGCTGGTTCTGTGCCATCTGTACCCTTTTTTTTGCGTGATTGTATTTGAAAATTGTCAATTTGGAATTTTCAAAGTTCCAGTTTACTTTACGTTTATTTTATGTATGTAAGACAAAAGAGGTATCACGAAGGCCACCCGCTGAAATGGAAGGTGGCAGATGGAAATAAAACTGACATAATTTCATAGCTATAATAATCACTTGCAGCTAAAAAGCATGCATTGTCCATCTGCGTGAATCCAGCAGCCGTGAGCCGCAGTGGTTTCTGTGCCCTCATCATCATCATCACCAGAGGTGGACGTAGACTCGCCGGGATGCGCTCCCATTTGCATTGCATCACTGCGTCTGATATGTTTTCTGCCTAAAAAAATTTTTCTTTTTTTTTTTACTTTAGTTAGGTGCTATGCTATACCCTCCCGGGACGTACGTACGAACGTACGAACGTAAAGGGTTATTGAAGGACACCGTGGATTTAAGTCAGTACAAGTCTGACAGTCTTCATTATAATGTGTAGATAGTACAACTTTTTTTTAATGCGTGGTATTTATAGGTAACCGTAAAATCATGAAACGAGTCTCACCCAGGGCAGGGCAGAAGGGACTGTCAGAAGTCTTGTACTGTGTACAGTATCCTTCAATAGCCCTTTACGTTCCGAGGTCACGGTAGCTCCTTAGTCCCGCGACCCCGGAGAAAGTACTACTTAAAATATCAAAATATTCCGACGAGTTGAGAAAATCTTTTTTTCGAAGTCGGTTAAAACTTACCCGTAAAGACAACTCATTTGAAGTGAAGCATTGCATGCCGAGTTGGATTATCATGGCGAAGAAGAATGCTACGGATGTCATCAATTTCATAGAGGCGAGACCCGAAACGTCTTGCTGCAAGGAAAGCCAACGATTCAGACTATGGATTTTTTCTGTGAACTCTTACTGTTTAATTAAAATGATAGTAAAAACATTGCCATCACTATTTTTCTTCCCGTTTTTTTCCTAAGTATATGAAGCGTCACCAAAATTAATTCTTAAATTACAGCTTTTTTCAATTCTTGGCTCAGTATAAACATTTAATGTTCAACTTCAAATGTTTTTGCAGGTCAACCACCCCAATCTGTCAAATTTTATCAATCGAACATACATCATTATCATCAGCCTATAAATGTTCCCACTGCTGGGACACAGGCCTCCTCTTTGTGAGAGGTGGTCCATAATCCACCACGCGGGCCAGTGGATGTCACGTCTTCGAATTTTTGGTTCTAGTACATGCCGGTTTCTTCACGTTTTCCTTCACCGTACTGAGAGCAGAGATGAACCCAATCGTAGTACATTTAGATGAAATAAATTGCCACAGAAATATAAACTCTAAATTCACTACGGTAAGGACACGACGACGCGGCGCGGCAAGGCGCGCGCGCCGCGCGACAAGGCGAGCGCCGCGCGGCACCGCAGAGCCACGCCCTGCAAAGAGAAGTGAACCCAAAGTAATGCGCCTGTCTGTATTCGAACCCACGACCTACAACTCGTAAGTCGGGGCTGATACCACTGCCACCACTGCTCCAATCGAACATTAACCTTCCACTATTGTGATAAGGTTGAAAATATATCAAAGAAAGACATATTGAGGTAGGTTGATGTGCTGGCGTTTCCACAATAATATCGATTTAAGTATTCATTTAGATGTCTCACCAATAATATTCTGAGAGCAAACGGGCAATATTCGAGGAATAACACTGTTAGAAACAGTTCAATTCAGCATAATCACTACCTACTCATAACAGTAGCGAAGGTGATCACAGTCATCATTAGCCGACAGAAAGGTGTTTGCAAACATCTTGAATTCTTGACACAATTCCTTTATCACCTCCACAAAGGGCTCATTCTGACATCGACACAAAAGGCGTGTAAGTAATTAATTTTAAGCACACAACATGAAGAAAGGTTTATTTGAAGTCTAACAAGAGGCTCGTTATTTCTGGCACGTTGCCAGGGGAAGACATCAAACTGTCATTTGTAGGACACCACTCACGTTCATGCAAGTTTCGGATTACTCCAGTTCCTGCTTATGGGTCTTATTATCTTGGAAACTTCGCCATTTAGATTCTGAAGTTCGAGTTATCGAGTCGGGGACGAAACTTGCATTGTTTGATTAATTTTTGCATACGTGTTCATTAATTTTGAAGTTGTGATTTGAGAGTAATCATTAGCTAAACAGAGTGAATCAGGAACGTGACCTTTTTATTTTTTATGCTCTCATGTACAGTAAGCTGTAGAGAAAATTGACCCCTTTTCGCAGTGATGTCACTACTAAAGGGTGTTAGTTTTCTCTGCAGGCTGACTGTAAAGTAGTAAGGCAAACCTAATGCTGAAAGGTATTTTTAGAAGAGGTACAAATATCAGAGAAAAATAAATCTACTTCCAATCTATCTTCTCTTCTTTGTATTATGGTCGAATGTGGTGAAAAAAAGGACTAAATAATGTCATGATGTCTTGACGGGGACAGTGGGAGATGAAACGTGTTGCTTCGACCATAAGTGAAATGGGATACGGGGAGGAAGACAATGATTTATCGATTTTTTTCGAAAAATTTCATACTATAGGTAAGTAAATAAATAAATAGAATAGAATTTACATTACTGTGGTTCATCAACGTGGCTATTTTATTACCATTACTAACGCTATGGTTTCAATGGCGGTGTTATCGCTACTAGCGATATCTTTCAGACAATATTAAAATTTCAAATAAAAAAGTTGAGGTAAGTAGTCATTTGCACACTGTAATTTGAAACAATACAAATAATATACATATTTAAAATTTATCGTGTTAAAAGTAATGATTCCATGAAGATAGTAAGATAGTTATTCAGTTTCATAGTTCACTAAAGTTTGAAAAATCTTTCTTCAGTTATGGGACGTAGCTTTGTAGTTTGATTGGAAGCTCTAGAATGTTCTCGACATAAGCCGAGCGCTTGAGTGCACCCTTTGACTTCCAAACTGTTCGCCTACACTGAATTTGGTTTACTCGGTGGGCAAATAACAGGCTCCAGGTAACATTTTTATATAAATTGAGGCCTGGGCAACCTAAAATTTGTGCCGCTTTAAAGCCAGGATGAAATAAATGCTTAGAAAAAATACAGTACCTAGTTTATGGGCGCTGCGCCATAAGTCACATTGTTTTTTTCCAAATCGTTCCAATGATGTGCTATCATAACAGAAGTGATTGTGAATAAGGGCAGAATTATCTTACCGAAAGTTGAACCATAACTACACAAATGGCTGCCGTACTGGAGAGCAGTTGAGTCATGAAGCCAAAAGAATAAGTTTTCGCGAATTTCTCTACACAACTGAAAATCAATGCAATAAATCTTTACTTGATTAACAGTGAAGAAATTTGAAGACTAAGAATATACTATACCAGTACATTATACTACAATAGAAAGCAAAATAAGCTGGAGCATCCAACTGTGGTCTAAGAGAAGCAAACAAACTCGCTTTCGCATTTCTAATGTTAGCTAGGATTAAAATTAACATTCATCAACTAACTTGATGAGAACCTGATGCTGCCGAAAACAGTTTCTGAAAGTATTTCGAAGCGCTGCATCAATATCTTCTCTTGAAACATAAGCTGTAACAATCTCTTCATTGACCTCTTCTTCATTCAAAAGTGTTGGAGATTCTCCATTTCGAGAACTTACAGCATCAGGATGTAAACCTTCCCGTAGTGACGTCATCGTCCGGTCATACGCAGTCGTTACCGCCTCGTACAGAGTTTCAAACTGTGAGCTCATATGCAAGATTACCGACGCAATAAATGTATCAATCGTCAATATTATGTGGCCAGTCCATAATAACCCTATATCTTCAAGGATAAAAGTTGGAATATACACTACGTCTTTCTGGTAATTCCAAGGTATATAAATCGGTTGTGGCAACGTCCGGACTGGCTGAAGAGAAGAGTCGTTCATCCCAGCAACTAAAGACTTCCATTTGAGGTCCTGAACGGCCCCATACACATTCCCATTGAGAATTGTCATCCATCCAAAGAAAATGAAAGATCCTGTTATAATTTTAGATATTTTAACCGTTTTCCGGTTCCTTGGTATGTTTTGATAGTAATCGTACATGTCTATCTCTAAAGTGCGCACAATATCCTGAATATCCAGGTTTTTGAACACGAATATGTACATTTTGAGAAGTGTGAGATCGTGAGTGATGACGAAAGAGATGCAGAACATGAAGCGGTCCTTGTCTTTATCACCTACGAAGGGGTCAATAGTTTCCATTATAACGAAGCTGGCTACGATGGCAATTTGGATGAAAATGCAGTAATAGAAGTACCACCCTTGAAAGTTGGCCGTTTTACCTTCCTCAGGTTGATGCCACCAGCCCAGTCCCAGGAATCGTAGGATCCGATAGTGGTAGATGAAATACTGTGTAGGGCGAGACTCAGCCATGGTGACTTTTGGACGCACTGCAGTTTTGTAAATGAATTTCTGTGACCTAGTTGGCCTATGGTGGTAATTATAAACACTGTTTCGTACTTCTGAAGTACAGGCTGCTCTACACTTCAAATATTAGTAGTTAAGCATGTACAAGCCTCGCTTGTTTTTGTTAAAATATGTCTAACCACGAGCTTAAAAAAATAAAGAACAACGCATGTTGAGTAAACTCAATGATTTAATTGCAAAAATTCTTTCATTTAACTGTGCTCAAGACCAAGCCAGGAACAATGGGAATGTAAATAGTCATAGAATGCATACAGTTTCCACGATAAGAGTACGCCATGCGATATTTAGGGTCCCGTAATAAAACTGCAATAAAATCGAACACTAGAAATCGTGATAACGGAGTAAGCGGCCCCAATTGTGTTACACGTGTTCGATCACAATCCGAGAGTTGTAAAGGAAATTAAAAAAGATTCCATTCAGCTTTTCAGCCAACCCCGTGGCCAAAAATCTTTATTTTAATATACATAGTAAAGAAACGTTTTAATTATACAAAGTGTAACGTTAAACGCGCAAAACCTCTCGTGGGGTAACTCAGCTCATGTTACTGAACAATGTTTGTTCTAAGACTTTTGGAAATTCTTTCCCCATATAATTATTTGTTGAAAAAGTAGAAAACCCATCACAGAACAAGTTACTTTATTCAGATAGTTCGAAAGTTTAGTTTCACTTGCAGCTCTTTGCGGCATTGTCATCAGCGGGTTCAGCTAGATGGAAAAGACAGGTATTTTACAAATGAAATGCAGTATGAAGTTTTTTGTTAAACTAACAGAGGCGGAACCAAAGTGACTTAATGAGTTTCTGTACTGGCTTATTGTTTACGGACAAATACATTTTTTAGATGATGCAAACAGATAAAGAATGAACTTAGGGCGACTACGAGTATAATACTCGTAATATTAGTTTATCGAAAGTTCCATACGTTTTATCCACACATAACTGCAAATAGAAACGTCCACTGTGGTCGGGATTTGTTTGAAATGTTATAATAATGTAAAAAAATGTGAAACAGCTAAATATCCCCCTTCAAAAATTGTGAAATTCTATTTATTTGCTCCTTTGAAAAGTAAGGGAGAAAAACATTCAATCATGACTTTTGACATTTTTAAAAGTTCTATACATCGGCCTGAGACAGTTGCAATGCGTATAACTGCGACTAAGAAACGAACGAAAAACTAAAATTACCTCCATCTATCTATCGTCATTAGAAAAATATTAAGTGCAAATTAATTGCCGCGACGATACGATAGAGTTGCATTTATATAACGTTATTATTTTGTTAATGTTATCTTCACACGTTGTTCATTGAAGAGCGTGCAATTGGCAAAAAGCAATATGGCGTCATTACAGTTTTGTTCATGCAGTAGTTTCATAGCACGTATTTTTATGCTGCCTTGTACATTCAAAAGGTTCATCATCATCAGCCGGAAGACGCCCACTGCTGAACATAGGCCTCATTCAAAAGGTTAATCTGTCAAAATATAATCAAGTGTGTAGTGCTACCTTTTGGGTGGTATAAAAAAATTATGGAATCCTAGGTCAGTTGTAATTCAGGTTGTGAAAAAATCAGGCTGTATATAGAATTAAGTATTCATAAACTGAGGATTGATTAATTTAATTACATGGAAGTGGTAACATAATTACTAGTCTTCAACTTGAATTGACAATTTAAATGGTTGTGTCGCCTGAATAAATTATATCACCGATCACAAAATTAATTCGTTATTTATAAGATAATGTTATTTAATTGTTTACTGTTTGGTGTTAGAAAGTGGATAATATTTACATATTAAATTATTTTAACCACAAATTATGTTATAATTATGTGGTTAATAGTAGTTCCAATAATTTACTTGTTTACTTGTAACGATGGAAAAAATGAAAACTTAGATAAAAAATTATAATGTTTTATATTTTTATAGAGTAGTTAGTTTTTTATTTCATGTTTTTTTTGTCATTTATAAATACATAAATTATAGTGGAGGAAAAAACATTTTGGCGAATTGAGAACCATCTCTTTTTTTCCAAGTCCGTTAATAATATAAACAGCATCGGGAATAGCGTCTATGTGTATGGCTCTAGAAAGACGACCTTAACAATAAATTCGTCAATGCTGAGAGTCTTTATACAATTATATTCTAATTTAAATAGAGTTATACCCCAAGCATGTATACTGATTTATGGTGTCTTTTAATTAGATCACTAAGGGAGATCTTTTTTTATCAGTAGTTAAACTATTTGTTAAATCCATTTTTTTTGTGTTTAGTCCATATAATTATGTAGTTTCACTACTAGGACCAATTTTTTTAAGTGTTTTATCCAGCGTCACTTCGAACCGGCCTTCATGATATGAGTCCATACATTATATCCTGTACTTCAAAAAATGTATTTGCTTTATACAACTAAACACTGACTAAGGGTCGATTTATACTAGCGCAGAGTCGAAGCGCATCGAAGCGAATTTCTAAAACTGAACATAACAATTTCAACCTTAACTCCACAGCGTAACGCACATATTACTTCTAAGATTTTAAAAAGTCGCGCGCATTTTTCAGAATTCGCGCGTCTGCGCGTGAACAACGCTGATCGTGAATCGTGAAAATCTTAGAAGTAATGTGTGCGTTACGCTGTGGAGTTAAGGTTGAAATTGTTATGTTCAGTTTTAGAAATACGCTTCGATGCGCTAGTATAAATCGACCCTAACTCAGTTTAGGTAACTATTGATCAAACAACTGGCCTAATATTACACCTTACATGCACATTTCGCTTGTATTATTATTTAAAAAATAAAATAAAAAATCGCGGTTAGTAATTCGCGTATTATTATGTCTATTGATTTTTCAAGAAGGTTATTTTAATTTGGTTATTTGGAAATCGGATAAAAAGATAATATGATTTACATTCAGTAGTAAATGTAGCAGAGTTTTGGTCGAAGCTGAAGAAGAAGTAGTAAAAAAAAAGCGAAACATAAAAGTCATTGCTACAAGTATTTTATTAAGACATCTGTGCCAATGAGGGATTTTCTTTTTATGTTTTCCCTAGTCAATGGATAGATGGCGCTGAACTTGATATGTTACTGCAATGAAAGAACGTCACGTCATTTTTAAATTTTTTTCACTTGGATGTAATTTTGAGATCGTAAAACAAAAAGTACATGTCATATCATTGTCAGTCACATCACATCAACAAATGGCATTTTGAAAATACATAACAACAAGGAAAAAGAAAAAAATATTCATTTACCAGTCTTTTTAATTTATGAGTTTTCCACGCCAGAAAGAAAATGTCCCAAAAGAAAAAGAAGAGAAGTCTGTGCCTCGTGGATTTGTGCAAAAATGAAGGCATACATCTTTTTCCTAGAGTAACACCGTCAGTTCAACGCCATCTATAGAGTCCTTGGAAACTACATTTTTTTTTTAAACTCCAAAAAGAAAATCTCTCATTAAAATAAAAAAGAATTCGTTTAAAAATTGTTTTACATTGATCATAAAAGAAGAAATACGAAACTGCGATAAACAAAAATAATGACCAATTAATAAATATAAACTTTCGTCGATTTATTCAATCTAGTTATTATGTTAAATTATTGTTGTTTTTGGCTGAGAACGGCATAATAAGAATAAGCTGCCTTCATGATCTGAAACAAACAAAATTATTTGAGTAGTACTTATAATATATGTTATACACCACCTCCAACCTTCCTAGCCTTTTCCCAACTATATTGGGGTCGGCTTCCAGTTAAACCAGCTGAATTACAGTATTTTACATGGAGCGACTGCCTATCGGCAATACGATACCCCATGGTAACACATGGTTGTCAGACTTTACAGCTTCTGACTCACAGTTACGACTGTCAAAGATCTACAAATGACAGCCGGGACCACCGGCTTTTCGTGTTTTCTGAGGCACGGAGGAAACTCATTATGACAGATGGTCACCTATCCACAGACCAACCTCGGCAAGAGCGGCTTAACCCGAAAGATCGGCCTGTGCGGCTGAGTGTTAGCCACGAGCTCTTCATTTGAGTATATGTTAATCATCATCATCAGCCGGAGGACGTCCACTGCTGAACATAGGCCTCCCACATTTGTTAATACATGTATAAGAAATGTTAGGTCTATTTAATGGATCACCACGCCGAACGACAATCTGCTTCTCCTATCCATCGGTTGTCCAATTCCAAGTCTCTCATGATATTCGTCGGAGGAAGTCCTGCCAGCCATAAAAGAATGATGCTGATCTATAATTCAGGACCTGTGAAAACTGCTGCCCTCTTGGCAGGTAACTTACAGCTAGGAAGCAAGCATTGTCCATATGCGTGAACCCGGCAGCTGTCAGCCGTAGAGGTCGCTGAGCTCTCATCATCATCATCAGCAGGGGTCGACGCTGATTGGGCGGTATGCGCTCCCACTTGCATTGCATTATTGCGTCTGAAATACGCTCGGCCTGAAAATATTGATTTATTAAAAGAATGAGTGTCTTTTTGAGTTGGGATTACTGTATTATCTCTTGTCTAGGCTAGGGGTTTCAGAAATAAAGTCATCGACAATCATCATCATCATTATTATCAGCCTATTAATGTTCCGACTGCTGGGACACAGGCCTCCGCTCTGTGAGAGGGAGTGGGCCATAATCCACCACGTGGGCCTAGTGCAGGTTGGTGGATGTCACATGTCCTCGAATTTTTGGTTCTTGGACATTCCGGTATCCTCACGATGTTTACCTTCACCGTTTCGAGACCAGTGGTGATGAAATAAATTACACAAAGTAATGCGCTTGGCTGACAATAACTAGAGCTGGGCTACAACTGCCCATACCACTGGGCCACCACTGCCCAAGTTGACAATAGAGTGAGTTTATTAGAAGAGACCTGCTCATTTTACGACACACTAACTTTCAACAGACAAATAGTTTAGCCATTGAACTTTCTCTTCAAACAAAGCAAGAGTGAACAGGCTTGTTTTATTGTTTAAATATTTTTTTTTTTGCTTCACTTATTTTGTCATTTAGGTTGCTTGTACACGGCTCATGTAACCTGCGCAAGTGCCTCAACATGCTCAAGCTACATGCGCCTTGTACAAGCACCCCGCGGGTAACTTGATCGAGTAGCTTGTGCATGTTACTCGCGCTTGTAACCCGCAACTTTACTTGCGCGGGTTACATGCGCCGTGTACAAGCACCCTTACTTACTTGTAGCGTCAACTCATTGCCAGTGAAACACTGCATTCCAAGCTGAATAATCATGGCCACAAAGAACGCGACAGATGTTATCAATCTCACTGACTTGAAACTTGATGCGTCTTGCTGTAAGGAAAATCAACTGTCAATCAATCAATTCAAAGAACAGCCTTCAGACAAAAAACGCTTGGAGTTTCCTTCGTTTTTTAACCATTTTAGGGCGGCCACATACATCAGTTTTTTTTTCGTTCTGAATTCAAAATGATGAATGAAATGTTCTCATTTCATTCTTAATTTCATTACATACAAAACATGCACACATTTGTATAATTCACTGTGTTCGGATAGAAAACGGATCAGGATTCCTGATCGGAAAACTGATGTATGTGATCGCCCTAAAAAGGATCTTTTCGCTTTAATTGTCGCTTCCAATGATATTGTTAACACCGCCAGAAGCGTTTTTGTGTATGTGACATGGACAAGACAAGCGACTTTAAAAAAATGATTGCTGTCCGAGGGACTAACTATTAAAGGTCGAATGAACGAATTGTGTAATACATGAACAGAAAGATGCCACTCGGAATCCTCTCGATACATTTTCTTATGACCGTTTGGCCCGACCTACAAAGTAATTAGTTTATTCGAACGGCAAATAGAATCAGACACAAAGGTTCATAGCTACATCTGAGTCAGGTTTTTTCGTACCTAAACTTATAAGAATAGGTAGGTATACGTATAGCAATTGTCTTCATCTTTCCAGACTTTTCTCAACCATGTTGGGGTCAGCTTGCAGTCTAACCGGATATGGAAATCAGTATTTTACATGTACCTGGCTACCTTCCACAACTTAGTCAATGCTACAAAATACGCCGCCCCTTAGTTGCTAGACTTCCGGGCCCTTTAACAGGTGTACCGTATCAGAGTCAGGAAATAAATTTCAACAAGTAAAAATATAACAAAATGTTATGCAAAAATATGGAGATGAAATAAAGCCGCACATCTATGAATCTTACCGAAACTTGAACCATTACTACGCAAATGGCCGCCATACTCGAGAGCAGTTGAGTCATGAAGCCGTACGAATAAGTTCTAGAGAATCTTTCCACGCAACTGGAAATAAAGTTAATAAAATATAAAATACCCGTCACTGTAGTACAGTATCACAAACGTATAAAAACTCACGTTTTTTCCATGGAGACAAAAAACTACGGAGCGCCTGCCACGATCCTCTAATACCTTCACACATTTAGTCATGGAAATACTTCAGTTGTGAGTACTACACACTTTTTTTTAGGTGGTAAAATCATCAAATGAGTCCTCTCGCCCTGGGTGGGGCGGAAGGGACTGTCAGACTCTTACTGACTAAAATCCACCCGTGTTCCTTCCTATGCCCTTTACGTTCCGGGGCCACGGTAACCTGGGTTAAGAAAAAACCCGCGACCCCAGCAGGCATTTGGCGCAAAACACGCCGCTCCACCGACCCGGGCTTGGTCCTTGGTCGGACGGCGAGCTACCCATCACTCACCGTCCGCAAGCCCGCTCCGCCGCTGTGCCCTCTGCTGATCAGAGGGACACGCGTTGGAGCATCCACACGACAGGCTATTCGCATACGGGCAAAGAGACCACTTAGGCACACAGTGCCTAAGGAAGAGTTTTTGCCCGCATCCCAGGGTGCACTGGCCCGAAAAACTGGTCTTCCCCCCGGACGTATCCGAGAGGGAACTCCAGTCCACGGGCGCACGTGGAGGTTTCCTGTCGTAGCACCCCGAGTACTACACACTTGATCTTTTAGAAGAAACTTATCAACAGAGTCATTATAATCAGGGCTAGGGGTTCTATGGATTCCCCTTTCTGCGTTGCCTTTCACATCTGCCTTTTAAATGCTTTTTGTTAGTCGCGTTTCACTCATCCCGTCACTATGACCAACTCATGTAGGCAGTCTTTTTTATTCCTGTCACTACGTCTTCTTTTAATCAGCAACGTTCATGTATATCCTCATTCTTACTGTATTATCCCTAGCGAAAACTTTATTCTAATATCAGCGCAGAGAGGTGAATATAAAGCACAGATTATGTTGATCTAAGTGTGGAAAAAAGGCAAACCAACTGACAATATTGAGGGTGTAATCCTGAGATATTGCAGCATGTCATATCCACGGAACTCGTCCCCTTATTGCTTTCGTATCGACTGTGAATTGACATTTTTTACGCAGCGGGATACCTATCATTTTTCAGACCTATCCCTTATTGACCCCGCAAATATCTGTATTTGTATTAGGAGGCACGTTTCCAATAACTACGGGGACGATTGCGATGTTCGTATTGTATTAAAATTGAAAATAGGCGGATGCTGGATAAGTGTAAATAGATGTTTGTGTTCTCGATAAAATCAGGTCAATGTTTTGTTTATCACATTACAACTGTTGTTTAAATTATGAGGGTGCAGAGGGGATTACAAAACGCCCACTAAAACAGTCAAGAAATAATTATGTATAATTATAGTATGGCATTATAGGCTAACTTGTCATTGTGTTCGGGCCGGAACTCAACAAACTTATGCCAGATGTTGGTTACTTGAGATCGGGGATAAAGTTTTCTTTAACGACCATTGATTTTCCGATTCATTTCTTCTTCATACCCTAACGTGAAGAACTGTGATGCCACGGAAATTCAATTTATTAATGTGACATGTATTTCGATGTAATTGGTCGCAGTTTACGGGCTTATTTGCCGAAGTACACCGAAGTTTGGCTCGGGACGCCGCCGCCAAACCTTCCAGTTAATTCACATTGCACTTTATGGCAGTTTAGGACGTTCGGCTGGTCCAAGTCGGTCGGCTGCCAAAAACTTTGTAGTACATAGTCTGGGATAGCGAATAGGAATAGTAATGGATGTAAAAGCTAGGCTTTTGTGCGTCTTATATGAGTTTGGGCCTTGGACAAAATAATATCTAAACATCTATACCAAATATTTCGAAACTATGGCTCTTTGGTCGTTTGACCCCTCTCTGGAGGGGCCCGCGGGTCCAACCGACCAAATGCGTTTTAGAATTGGTCGTTTGGACCTCCTTTCAAAATTTGAGAATTGTACTAGCAAATAGAAAAGTGTCCTACCCCTACCAGTCTGTTCCCGACTTTCGGTATTGTGAAATAAGCAAAGGATGTGAAGTGCACCCTTGATTCCTAATGACTTTTATAACACTGTACTACTTTACAATAATGAGTATATACAGATGGATAGATCCTTTATGAATCGTAATACTTAACTCGGAGGCAACTGTTGCAAAACAAAACATAAAATAATAATTGTAAGCAAAGTGGTCCCGTTTTAAATTTCTAGAAAATTTTCGTAACACAGAAGAGTATAGAATAGAGTATTACCAGTGTTACTAAGCAACGACAAAAGGTACGCATAAATATTTTAATTTGAAAATATCTTCCCAAAGACTCGCAATTTGAGAAAAATAACGGTCGAACCCCATTTGTCAGTCGCTCCTTAAACCATCTGTCTCCTTAAACAAGTGTAAAACAAGACAATCCACATGTAATCCAGTGAAAAGCTGAGCAAACAGATTGAAAACTCAGACTGGAATACAAAGTGGCCGTGATTACCTAGGTTAACACAACGTTATACAGATATCCCCTTACTCTGCGAACGTCTCTTGAATTTAAAGCGCGATATTACAACTTTTATCTTTATTTACTTTTGACCTATCTTTTCATATCCATATTTCATTGAATGATACTGAAATATCTGTACTTACGTTTGCAGGTATATTAAAATGTGTATCGTGGTGTAAGTAGGAAGTGGGTTCCGTAGTTATAAAATTGTTGGAATAAACTAGAGCTTCATAAACGAATAGTTTGTGCTGTATTTCGGAAACAATTCGTATTATGTGAAACGCATAATATTTTTGAGTGCAAATAGTTTGAAGTTACTGTTACAGATACGCATATTCAAGTATTACTTTTTTACAATGCTAATGTTTTTTTCAATTAGTCTATTGCCCTGGTTCGAAATCAGAAAGAAGTAGAAAAATGAAGAGAAATCGTTTCAAAGTGTCAAATGTTCCAGGAATGAGGGAACTGTACAGGATTCTGTTGTACCCTAAAAGGATACAAGGGGCATCCCATAGCTTACGAGTATCTTTGAAATTAATCAAGGATAAAGTTTATTTCCTCACTTGATTTATCTCTTTTCTCTTTGACATTTTATTTTACTTCCGTTTCCTTGTATTAAAACAGCTTACAATTTGAATATAATTTTATAAAATAAAGCTGAATCTTAATTGATGTCACCATTACGGACACTGGGTAATTAATAATTATAGTTTATGATCTGTCACGCATTTAGTGATAACTAGGTAATGCATAATTGCAAAAGTTCTGTAAATAGCCCACGGGAACATCATACCGAGATAAACCTTCGTTAATATATTCATCCTTCTTATCTGTGTAAAACTTTCATTAAAATCCATTCAGTAGTTTTTGAGTAAAAGTCAATTATCGTTGTTTATACTTACTTAATAAGAACTTGGTGTTGGAGAAAGCAGTTCCTGAAGGCAGTCTCCAGCGCAGCGTCAATTTCTTCTCTCGGTACAAAAGCTTCCACAATTTTCTCATCATTATCTTCTGGACTCAATAACACTGATTCTCTTTCTTCAACAACATTAGCATCGAGACGTAGCCCTTCCCTTAGTGACTTCATTGTCCTGTCATACGCAGTTATTATAGCTTCGTTTAGTATATCAAATTGCGAACCCATATGTAAGATAACAGATGCAATAAATGTATCAATGGTCATCACGATATGACCAGTCCATAACAATCCTACGGTTTCAAGCACAAAAGTAGGAATGTATGAAGCATCTTTCTGATAATCCCAAGGTATATAAATCGGCTGTGGCAACGTCCTGACTGGAAGCTCTTCAGTATCATTTAAAGTAGCAACTAAAGACTTCCATTTGATGTCTTGAATCGTCCCGTACACATTTCCATTGCCAATCGTCAGCCATCCGAAGAAAATAAAGGCTCCAGTTATAATTTTTGATATTTTTACCGTTCTTCTGTTCTTTGCAATATTTTGATAGTAATCGTACATCCCTATCTCCAAAGTGTGCACAATTTCCTGAATGTCAATGTTTTTAAAGAAGAAGATGTACAGTTTGATGAGGGTGAGGTTATGGGTGATGACGAAAGAGAGACTGAACATGAATCGGTCCATTTCCTTTTCACCGACGAAAGGGTCGATAGTTTCTAGACCAACAAATCCAGCTACCCAGACCACTTGCGTGAGGATCGAGTAGTAGAGGTACCATCCTGGGAAATTGGCTGTTTTACCTTCTTCAGGATGATGCCACCAGCCAAGTCCCAAGAATCGGAGGACACGGTAATGAAACCCGAAGTAGTGTTTTGGACGAGAATTATTATCAGTCATGTTGACTTTGTGGGCACGAAACAGATTTGTGAGTGATATTCTCGTCTGTGCCGCGGGCACGGGCAGGCCATGATTGACATTATAATTAATATTACTTTGTTCTTGGGCAATGTACGGGGTGCTCTGAATTTTACATTAAATTAATTTATTTTGGACAAATTATTTTGCTTATGATGCAAATGATACCCCAAAAGTGTAGTCTACCAACCAACCCAATTGTTTTCAGTTGATCACCGACATTTAACTTAATTATAGAACCTCCACTTGCCGGTTAATAAAATGAAAAGCAAGCAAATAACATTTATCAATATACAAATTATAAATGTGAGCTGTTTATTGTGTAGTATTACGAGTATTTTAGTTCAAAATTCTATTGAAGACTGGTGTAGGCAGGGACAACAGAAATGTAAATAGTATTTGAATACACAGATGGCTCGATAAGAGTTCCCTGTTTGACGATAGCCATTTAATTTTTTATGTCCCGCATACAAAAACATAAAACAAATGTTTGAACTTACTAGCTATTGCAATGATGTGAAAGTAAACGTAAATAATAGAGTAGAAAAAGGTTTCAGTATTGAAGAAACTGTATTAAGTGGAACCTGTGGAACAAATATTTCAAAACCAAGAGCTGAAGTTATAAAATATTGTTCATTTTGTGGAGCACTGTCTCGAAAGCTTTACCCAATCACTATTAAAGAACGCGCAGAGAACTTTAATAAAATAAATGATTTAACCTATTTTGCAGGTGTTTAAAACTTTAGATTCGCAGCACTTTGCGAGATTGTCACTTTGTGTCTAGGTTCCGCTCAGCTAGATGAAAAGAACAGGTATTCAGGCATTTTACAGACGGATTTCAGTAATAGAGAAGAGTGGGCGATAGTATGAAAGAAGACAGACGACGCCATAGTGACTGAGAAATTTTATTGCTTGAAAGTTTACTAGCAAAATAAGTATTTATGGTGATTTATTATGCTTTTTATTTCTTTAACTAAAATAAAAAAAAAGAGCTGTGGTGGCCATGTGGTATCGGACCTGACTTACGAGTTGTAGGTCGTGGTTTCGAACCCCGCGAGGCGCATTACTTTTTGTTATTGATTTCATCACCACTGCTCTCAAAACGGTGAAGGAAAACATCGTGAGGAAGCCGGCATGTCCTAGAACCAAAAATTCGAAGACATGTGACATCCACCAATCCGCACGGTCTGCGTGGTAGATTATGGCCCACTCCCTCTCACATAGAGGAGGTCTGTGTCCCAGCAGTGGGAACAATATAGGCTGATGATGGTGATGATGATGAAAATAAAAAAGAAGAATAAGAATATAAATTACGTATATACTTAAAGCGTTGAAAAATTCCTCAGCAACGCTGTCAACTGGTGATTATGGTCAACTGCTCATTTAATGCATGATTCAAACAGATAGAGTTGTTGTAGTTTGGTTGTAGTTGTTTATTTTGTGATTTCAAGCTTTTTTATGATGATTACATGGTTCATGAGAAAGCAGTTCAATAGCTTTAATTTTTTTTTTTCTTTTTGCCCATAATTTTAGTGTAGGTAATGGCACCACGGGTTTTCTGTTACTTGCGTTAAGAGCTGAGCTATCCCGGTGGCACACCTCACCAGGGCCACCAGTTTCTCAAAGGAACACCATCTTGTTGGTGTTCGGTACCAAACAGCTTTTACTGTGTGCGTCAGTGCGCAGGAGTTCCAGTGCGGGTGAATTCACTCCATCTTAGTTCTCATCTTTGTTTCTGGGCTAGATTAAGGCCAAGAGTAAACAAAATATCTAAAAAAAGCAGTTGCCATTTTTGGGCTCACTGGCCAAGTTTATTCCTGTGTTTGATTAGAGGCGTTGTTGATTTAATATTACTAACATTAGTATTCAGTCGCAAACAGGTAAATTGGAAATAACAAAATTAGTAAAGGCTAGACACCTGTCACTAAAATTTTTAACTGGTATAGGATATTTTTTTTTCACCTGAAAATTTGTATTAAGCTTGTAGGCTTTTACACAGGACATTCGTGAAAGTTACAAAAATAAGAACTCATTTATTTATATTTTCATTAATACGAAATTATGAAATTTTCAGGCTGTTGGCTTTTACTGGCCTGAAAAAAGTGGCCGTGCATGTAATTACCTATTTAGGGGTCGCCCTGTAAATTTTGTAGATGAGGTTGTTAAAAAATAATTTTGTTCCTTAACTTATTAATTTATTGTAGCTTGGTTACCTTTCTTCATTGATTTAAACTTTTTAAAAGTATGTACGAATTCTGAATTATTATTTAATTATTTTTTCAAATTACTGTATTAGTAATTTAAGGTCACATTTATGCTGCTCTAGTAGCAAAACGTTTTAAATATAATAATCATTTCATTTCATTTATTCTTAATAAAAATAAATTTGTGTCGAAAACAGGATCAATAATAATCACACACATTACAATAAATATTCACACATAAATCACAATAATAATAATCAAAAATACAACAGAATAAAAAAACTATGTTGATTTACTTATATCTTTTTTGTAAAAACGTTTTGCTACTACTAGAACATAATTATTTCGTCGGAAGCTCAGTAATAAACTGCAGTGTTCTCAAATATTTAAGATGCTCTGATTAAAACTTCAATTACCTACGAAAGGAAGTAACTTTTCTTTATGGACAGTTAATTAAATTATTGATGTTAATTGATTGGGAAATGAGTTGATCGATAACAACAAAATTAAATAACTTTTGATAAAATCATATCCGTCCATGAGAAATTGCAAGATTAGACTATGTGTACATTAGTTAGATTAGACTACATTATTTCCCTCTGAGAAATCGTAAATTTTAATGTCCTGTAAAAAAAAAGAATTAAAGTTATTTTGAAAGCTAGCTCAGTATTTTATAAAACGCAAAGAAAGCTAACACCGGAACGTAAAATATGGTAATCTAGGTACTTACACCACTTATGTACCCTCGAGACTGTAAGGATGACGTGAGCGAGAAGATACCACTTACCTCCTGGAATTTTATGAAACCACTACCTAATGTTCTTCAGTGACGTCATTTCAAAAGAGTTTTATTTTTAGCTACTTTATTTTTAAGTTTAAGATGGTGTGTTTTGTTGCCATTTGCAATGAGATTTAAGTTTAAAATGCTGTGGCAATTTTATAGTTGCAATTTCAGTACTTAGGAGGAGGTGAATGGCTAAATAATTAAAGCCGCACAGGCCGATCTTTCGGGTTAAGCCGCGCTTGCCGAGGTTGGTCTGTGGATGGGAGACTATCTCGTCATAGCGAGTTTCCTCCGTGGCTCGGAAAGCCGTTGGTCCCAGCTGTTGTCATTTGTAGATTTTTGACAGTCGTTACTGTAAGTCAGAAACTTAATGTCTGACAACCAGTCATACCATGGAGTATCGTATTGCCCAGTTACTGGATTGTAGAGGTCCGATACGCAGTCGCTTCATGTAAAATATTGATATTCAGCTGCATCTGGTTCGAAGGCTAGGCAGATGATGTATTTCAGACCATTGTTTTTTTTAGTATCTTATAGACCAGATGTTTTTTAGAAATATTAAGTTTTAATTTACCGTAGAATTATTGTTATATCTATGGATTCAACAAATTGTTAGTTAATTATTTTTAAAGTGACATCGTTTTTGAAACAGTTTCATTTTCCCTTCGTTATTAAGCTCAAAATGGAATGTTGCAAACAACGACGATATAATACTAGACTCGTAATAACAGGCGACCGATGTCTGCCAACACATTAGGCAAAAAAGTCTTATATTCGTCTCATTTCGACCAATCCTGTGAGCCGTAAACATACGTTGAGACAGCACAGACCTTGAGTTAGCCAATCACAACGCATTAGTACCCCGTCCCCCTCGCTTACGTAGTACCTCAGCAACTTGGCAGAATAGTTTGTGTTCTTTAGATCGTACATGCCGAGTCTAGTATTATATCGTCGTTGGTTGCAAATGAGAAATGCTGTAACAATGTTGTGGTTGTGTTTCGAATGGACACTGTGAACAATATCATTTTATGTTCTAATAAACGTAGTACTGTTTCAGTAATTGTATTACAATTTCTGCTTGTTAATTGCGTAACACACACATGTACACATCAAGCTTAAAATAACCAATGTATCTTGACCTCGGTTTGTATGATCTTTCTGGACAATTTCAGTCAGCTTATACTGGTTTTTCATATGTTGATGTGCAGCCGTTTGGTCACTCACTATTTCAGTACTATTTCATTTTGAAAGTAGTACATAATTCAATGCATTATTTACGTTGTTGCACACACGTATTTTTCAATAATATGAATCTTTTGATGAAAGTGCTATTGTTATTAGTGTATTGGTAAACAGCAAGAGCAAAATACTGAATTTTAATCTGGCTTTTAAAAATGTTGGTTACCTCTGACTTCATTAAGAGCTCTTAACGTTTTAGTCAAAAATAGTCAAGTAAAAGTAAAATTAGGTCCACTTGCGTCGCAATTCAGTAATAATTAAATTATGTAGGTATGTGTAATTTAAGAAGTTTTTGTAAATTATTTGCATGACTACTATAATACTACAGCTCGGCTTATCAGGCACGGATAACAGTTTTAAAATAAAATACAGACCGTAACACTCGCTTTTAGCAGATATTGCTTTTACAAGTTTTTTTTTGCTTTTTTATTATTTACCTTTAATATTATTTAAACAACGTGTAACGCCAAAAGCGGAAAACCTCTGGCTGAGTTACCCCACGAGAGCTTTTGCGCTTTTGGCATTACACGTTGTTTAAAAATCTAATGTTTTCTGTATGTAGATTGGTTTTCAAAGACAATCAAATGCTGTTTTTCTTTTAAACGTTTATGATTTTCCACTGGCAGCTAAAATCTTTTTCTTAAGAAAAACCTTATAAATAAAAAGAATAATATCAGCTCACACCTACATAAGGACGGAGAGAAAATCTCACTTTCCAAGCTTAGCTTCTACAAGTAGGTATAATCGGTAAGTACCGGTTAGGTAGAACCCGTCATGAGCACCGGGTATTATCTACGATCGAAGGTAAGTGACGTGACCAGAATAGAAACCCGGACTACCCGGTGATTTGATTGTGATCTTCGGTTCCGTCTCTAAGGGGCCTTAGCTTTAGAATATTTTAAATTGGTTATCGGTCTTAAAATCGCGAGTTTTTTTTTTCAAATTTTATTGATGTTTCAAGCTAATTTAGGCTCTTATAAATTATTTCTCCAAAAAAGAACGTATAGGACATATTTGTACCCTTAGCACGAACGTTTTCAGTATTTGAGAAGAAAACTAAATTGGAACTTTGACAATTTCAAGTTGACATTTTTCAAAGAAAAAATTAGTTCCGTCTTCGCACACCAAAGGCGCTGTTACATTTTTTCATACAAGAAACGCTGTAAATTCTGTAAAGTAAAAGAGTGAAAATTCGTGCTAAGGGTACTGGTTTAAAGTTTACTCAAAAGTGTTTTATTTTTCAAATTTTGTTTCAAGCTTATTTAAGACTATAAATCGCTTTAAAAAAATAACATAACATGTGCGGTCAGTGGCCAGCATTTCTTGACCCGCTTTTCCTTATAAAATAGGTCATGAATGATGGGCACTGACCGTACCTTACTGACTTCAGAGAGGTGTCTATTGCTATCAGTCGAAACCAATCCAATCCTTGACTACTAAAATATTCGTGGTGGAAAACCCGACAATATTTCAAATAAATCAAATCCAAAACTTCATGCTTTTTTTATCATGGTAAAATCATCAAATGAGTCCTCCAACCCAGGGCAGCCGGAGGGACTGTCAGACTCGTACTGACTGAAATCTATGGTGTCCTTCAATAGCCATTTAAGTTCCAGGGACACGGTAATTCTGTAAGTCCCGCGACCAGTACCCTTAGCATGAATTTTCACTATTTGAGACGTAAAGTAAACTGGAACTTTGACAACTTCAAATTGACAATTTTCAAGGAAAAAAATAGTTCCTTCTTCGCACACCAGAGGCGCTGTTCCATTTTTTCATACAAGAAACGCTGTAAATACTGGAAAAACGCTGTAAAGTAAAAGAGTGAAAATTCGTGCTAGGGGTACTGAACTACATGATTAGCGGTAAGAGCTTACAAAACTATTAAAATAACGAGGTAAAGAAGTTGCTAGTTACCTAGTATTTTTATTTACATTTCACCGACCGCAGACAAGTTTCCTCCAAGCTTGGCAATTTGTCCCGGTAAACAGATTATGTTCCCTCAGGTAATTGCGAGAAATCAATGGAATTTAAAAACGGTGAAGCATGGTACCTAGTTAAAAAGTAAAATCACAATTTGGTTATCTGTATAAAGTAGGAATTTCTTTACAGATGGTTGGTTAAGCTAACTAGAGCTAGATTAATTGCCCCGGTCAGTTGATTCAAACATGAATCATCCCAGTACTTTCGAAATTAGAAAACAAAAGAGTTTTGTCTGTTGGCTATTTTAGAAATGGAACGTCAAAAGAAGAAAATAAACACAGGCTGAACCAGCCAGTGCTTTCAAAAATTCGAAACAAAAGACAGAAGTTCGAACTTTTTTGTAGAAAACAATGAAAAAACAAAACTGATTGTTGAAATTAAAATCAGGCTGTATAGTAGTAATACCCTTTCATTGAATTACGTATTCATGAAGTGAGGATGGTTTGATTTTACACAACGGTAACGTAATTATTAGTCTTCACTTTGAATTGACATTATAAGTGTTAATTTCTATTGAATAAGTTATACCGAAATCAAGTTATTATTTTATTTTATCAGATTAATAAGTAATTTCTGTGCAGTTGATTTCTGTAATTTAAAGTTTTTTTTCTATTTTATCAGAAAAGCAAGATTAAAACCTCTTTAATTTTTAACCCTCTTTTGTTTTTCAAAACACTTTTAACTAACTCGAGCACACCTTTTGACTTTCTACTCTTTGCTTAAAAAAATAACACTTAAGAATGAAACAAATGTGTATTTGGTGTCTTTTGTAAACATTGTGTTTGCTTTTAATTGCATTAATTTGTTGTTTTACACATTTAAACGTAGAACAGCATTTAAGAGTCGCGAAAGATGGCGTTCTAATTATAGCAAATCTTGTTTATTCCGTCGTCCGGGCTGGACGCGAGAGGCTGCGTTTTTCTGGTTGCAGGCTACTGGCTACGTTACGGAGCGAGGTTTATTGGAACGTAATCACCTCCTTCTGCTAAGCAGTAACATCAAAGGAGGAGGCGGAACGCGTGAGGTAATCGAGCTCGGGTCGCCTGCGCTTCGTGTTCCACGCATGGCCATATGCCAGCCCACACGAATGTCTTCAAAGAGCACCGTTTCCCTGGAATGTAAAGGTTTACCGAATTTCCTTCAGTTACCCTCGGGTGCATTTTGTAGTGGGTGGATACTGTCGGGCATGCGGGCAGCGAGTAAAGGGCAACTCGCTGCCCGACCAAGGACCATGCCCGGGTCGACGGCGCGTTGTGTCCCACGCGCGCCTCAAAGAGCGTCAGCATAATGACGGGGCCCCCCTCTCTGAGTGCCAAAGCCTGCCGGGGTCGCGGGATTATTCCCTCACCGTGACCCCGGAACATAACAGGCTATTGAAGGACACCGTGGATTTTAGTCAGTAGAAGTCTGACAGCCCTCCCGTCCTGCCCGGGGTTGGAGGACTCATTTGATGATTTTACCAGGCTAAAAAAAAAAAAAAAGTGGGTGTATACTGTAGGTAGCTGTCAATACCTAAGAAAATAATAAGGTACTCATCCACATCTACGAATACATAGGGACAACTCATATTTTAAACCGACATCAAAAAAGGTGGAGGTTCACAATTCGTCGAAATCTTTTCTCTAGGTTTGTTTTCGGATTTCTCGATAACACCTGCACCAATTTGGAAAATTCTTCTTTTATTTGAAACGGTATACTACACGGATTCTCCCATGTTCCAACCAGGTCAGGATATGATGACGAAATCTTAGAGAAATCGAGAGAACTCTTCGATAAATAACGCAATCACATAACAACAACAATGTAATAATCCACTAAAAGGGTAAAATAAAAGTCTTTAAATAAAAATTAAGATGACTTCTAAAAAAAAATACAAAAACTTATAAAATAACTTTAATATGAAAAGTTATAATTGGAAGTCGGTGACTTAGCTTCTTCTTTCCTTGACTTTATGGCCACAGACTTTATTCGAATTCAGAAGACCCTTTAATTTTTTTTATTCCTTTTTTAAAATTTTCCATGTCCTAACCTATTTCATCCGCTTCTATTACCACTGTGTTTTGTTTATTTGTCAATGTAATTTGGTATCAATTAGCACTGTAATGGGCATGCTTCTCTTTTGGGACTCTACAATAGTATCGTGTAAATGCTCTAATTGTTTTCTCGTTATGAATGGTTTTCTGAGCAAGGAATTTGTCTACATAGTGTTAATTTAATTTCCGTCAGTAAGGTACATTACCAAAAAATATTTGACACGTATTTTTTCTTTTGTTACGCAAACCAAAATTGACGAAGATACGACACTTTTAAAATAGCCAATACGTCACAAGCAAGTACAGTTTTCACCTGCTTGTGACGTCACGGCTCTATGTAATTTTAAAGCGTTATATCTTTGTAAAATATCCTGGTAAAATCATTAAATGAGTCTCCCACCCATACTGTCAGACCCCGACCCCGACCCCGGCAGGCCCTCTAGAGTCCTCAGAATGCTGACACTCTTTGAACACAGCGCGCCGTCGACGAGGGCATGGTCCATGATCCTCCCTCATGCCCGCCCCTACGGTGGCTGGAGATCGCCTGCCGACGTCTGTCGCCGTGGCCGTCTATCACTGCGGCTGACGAGGGCATGGTCCATGATCCTCCCTCATGCCCGCCCCTACGGTGGCTGGAGATCGCCTGCCGACGTCTGTCGCCGTGGCCGTCTATCACTGCGGCTGACGAGGGCATGGTCCATGATCCTCCCTCATGCCCGCCCCTACGGTGGCTGGAGATCGCCTGCCGACGTCTGTCGCCGTGGCCGTCTATCACTGCGGCTGGGGTGGAGGGAAGACGCTATCCTCTCCCTCACGCGGCGCGCCTCCTCCTTCGCGAGCATGACTGTTTCGCAGAAGGAGGCGACCGGAATGGCGTTGCTAGGGTTGCAGGAAAGTTTAAAAGAGTTACCGTGAGCAGCAGTTGAAAGAAAAGTGTGGCATCCAGAACGCGAGACGTTTCATTGGGGTAATTACACATTGGGCACCTGCTGAAATGGCACTTGAGCTATTGTTACCATAACTATTCCACTTCCACATACGGCACCTATAATTTTTTTTGGTAGGTGCTAGGTGCCCAGTGAGGAACACGTCGTTTCATTCGATGATTTACCAAACCCAGCAAAAAACTTCACCTGACTCTACTAGGCACTTCGTCTACCCGAATTACTGTAAGTGGGGAACATTGCTTTTACGGTCACGTAATGTAGCGCCACCTGTCAGGATTATCGTGAACTATTGTGAAACGTGGAAAACTAAGTATTAAGTGTAGTTACTTCTAGTACTAGTTTGTAGTAGCTGGTTCGACCAAGTTTATTGTAGTCAGTTGGTAAGAAGTACTGACTGTAGGTACCCTAAACTATAAGTACCTAGTTTTACGTAATATTTTTCCTTTTAGATAAGAAAGTGAACAAATGAAAGTATGTTCACATTCGGGTATACATTTAGAATTCCTATCATTTATTATGCTTTTAAATTCATTACTATTGGTTGATATGATTATAGCAATTGATTTCTGATGATGACTGTGAGAGGCCCAGGTCGTCTGAAACTGGCCTCCGTATTAGCAATAATAGAAATATCTAACTTATGTTCTTAGACTTTACCTTATCCACATAATAAATGAGAGAGATTAGATGAATACATAATTTGTTTGTTACTTAATCACGTCAGAACAGCTGAACAAATTATAATGAGCTTATACTTTAGACTCTGGGATGACATATATAGGATACCGTTTGTCCCGGTATTGAGGCTCATTGCATTTTTATAACAGGAAAATAGTAAAAATAACGTATAATTACTTTTCAATTACATACTCTTTGTTTGATATTAGATGTTCACGCCGAGAAACTACAGAAATAACTTTGGCAAACTGTGTTGCTTAGCAACAAGTTGCGCTACCTAAATCATAGATGTCGTTAGTTTATTCTACTTAAAATCAAACACTGGCAAACTTATTTTATGTATCAAAGTTTGTGCCTAAATTATTTATGTATAGTATAAAACTAGTTTTGTAGCACAATAGACACAGTTTTAAAAAGAAATGTTTGATTTAAAAGTCTTTGAACTCTCCCTTGCTAAAATGTGCGCGCGCATTACCATACAATGCAGCGCTGAAGCGCTTTCTCGCCTCAGCGTAGAGTCAGTCATCAGTCAGTGTAATGTTTAAACTCAAACATAAAATCAATTGAAACTTTTGTGTCTTACTTTATTATTTTTAAAACTGATTTTACTACAAGGTTATTTTATTTTAATAATTTAATTGTATTTATTTTAAATTCACTGTATGGACCAAGTTATCTGAAATAAATAAAATTTAATTTAATTTAATAATTGCTTTTCTTTTAATACAATAATATGTAGTAACGCCGTTCAATGGTCTAAAATATTGCTACCGATAAACGTAATTATGACTGTGTTATTACATAAACCTATTTTACTTGGTGCATCACATTATGTTAATAAGCATCATACGAGTTCCAATTGACCTTGTCTCGAAATGTAAAAAAGTAAATGGCTATAATTTATTTGCATTTCAACACACTCAGTTTTTAAAGCGCTTCATTGGCTTAATTCCAACGCGCACCAACGTCAGACCATCATAGAAACATAACCTCACGCCACCGCTGACACTGGCGACAGGCTGACAGTTAACTCAATGCGAGCCGAGGAAGTGAACGACTTTACACTAATTAATTCACTCATGACCCGAACTCACAGAATATTCATTTCTCAGGTGTTTCTCACCAAAACGGACGCTACATGAGTTGTGACATACATTTAATTCTATTCTTTCATTTACCAAATAACATTACCGTGAAGTATTATTTAAAAAAATCAAGGTTAAGTGATGTAAAAACTATGTAAGAAGAGTTTGTTATACAATTATGATGCGTTGAATATATTTTTGTTGTTAAAAAATTCGGTGCAAGTCAAGGAAAGTTGAATTTAGCTACTGTTGGCAGAAGAAAATTGTAAGTAACATTTAATTAGAATTTAGTAATTATACTGTTTATCAATAACATAGGTATAAAGACCGGCTGAAGCTGAAGCGTTGTCAAAGGCGACAATTGCATGCACTGAGCTTTATTAGCGACATGAAATTAATTTAATGCGTGAAGTTTAAGCATGACAAAGTCCATGCGTAAAGTGTGAAATTGTTGTTTACACACTTATTCGCCGTGTCTCAGTAATAGCGGGAACATTTAAATTTAATAATTAATGTGGAACGGTATTATTTATGAAATAATTGTCGCTGAATTAAAAATTTGCGTTAGTGAATTCATTTTAAATAAGTAGGTAATTAATATTGCTTCGTTAAAGACTGTTAAGGAAATATTGCAACAAACTTATACTTAAAGTACCTAACAAGTTTCTAAATACCAAGCATTACCTAATAACAACATTATTGACACAGGTTTGGGAAAGATGCATTTTATGATAGACAAAGTAGAGTTGATTTTTCTTTGCTTATTGCTTTCGGGATAATTCTCTTACTATTATACGTAGACCACGGTAAGTAGGTACCTACTTCGACTTAAGAATAAAAATAATAAAATGCATTTAACTTAGTCTACGACTGGGAAAACGAGTATCATAATCTCTATCAGGTATTAATCTAGCCAGATTTTTCGTACCAGGGGTCTAAAACGGCAACTTTGCAATATTCCTAATGTTGCACTTCGTGAATCTTCTGCAAATCATGTCTTGGCTATTCATCTATTATTTATTCACAAAGTGAAACATTAGGAATATTGCTAAGTGGCCTTTTCAAACCCGCTTGTCAGAGAATCAATGCAATTTATTTTGTACATACATGTACATTATGTACATACATTTCTCTTATCATTTAGAACTGTAGTGACCTAACAATGAGAGCTTTGATCAATGGACCTACAAAGTCGAGTTAATTACTTAATTAATTTGATAAGCGTCCACTTAAGACTTCAATATAAACTGCAGATATGAAGTAATCGTGTGTGTAGGTCAGTATATTAGTCAAATGTATTTATTACCTTTAAGTAATAAGTTCTTGAATTAAGAGGCTTTACCGTTAGTTGATCTTCGAGCCACGTGACAGCGAAATGTCCTCGATAAAATCCGCAGCCATCTAAACTATTTCTATTGTAATCGAGAATAAAAGGCAAAACACCGTAGGAATGAAGATTGCGTTACAAAATACGGATAAACTTCTTTCGATTTCGATGTGTATGCAAAAAATTTCAATGCGAAATCAGTAGTTTTGTGAGCATAATGAAAGAGAAGAAACCGAAATAATATAAAAAGAATAAAATTTCGTCAATTTTCTGCTAATTTTTATGGATGTAATCGTATCTACATTGTTATCCAAGGGATGAAAGTGACTTATTTAGTCCCGAGATACCCACGTTTAACGTCCGGGGTTTGGCGCTCAGAACGAAGTTCGAGGGACTAAATAAAATAAGTCTTTTACTGTGGTAAACACTGTACTTTTCTTTACGAATGTGAGGAAAATAAAAATAATAAAAACATTAATTGTTAGGTAAAAAAAAACATAAGTCTTGGCTTTTCATGACCTAAAAATGAGTGTAGATTGGATAGCCGCCTTGTCGCATATTAAGCTGTCATTAAAGAAAATGTTAGGTAAACTATCCATTGAATTGAAATAAGTATCATTTCAATCAAACTGCCGAAATCTAGGACATTTCAAAAGAAATTGTTAGTTTAAAGCTCAATTGTATCCTGAGGGCATGTCAAAGTAAAACTTTTAACCCTCTCCTCAGGCATGTCATGATCTCCTTTCAGAGAATGATTAATGGAAAACCATAAAATGTGTCGCGGGTCACTGGGTGAAGATGAGGGACTGTAATTAAAAACCGCCTTGTTCTTTTGGTTGCCCTTCGCATTCCAGAGCATTGGTGTTGTCTATTCATACCTATATCCTGCCAATCGATTTGCCCTTGTCCTGTACTACTTGGTTGCAATACGTTTTCCTTTTCCATTCGCCTCAATAAATCACACAATCATTCAATCCTTCCATTACATTTTTACAGTGATTTTTTTCAAATATACTTCCTGTAGATTCTTTATCTTTAATTATACGCAAAACAGTTAGTTTTTTATCTAATACCTTTGTCTGTTTTAGAATTAGTTTTATCTTCGTCTTAAAATATGTGATGTTTAGTCTCAGTAGATTCTTAGTTAGTGATGCAGCAAAAATACCTAGTTTACTACAAAAAACATCCATCCATTCAAAAATGGCATAAGGTCTTCTTTCAATTGATACTACTCATAATTAGACATTACTGTTTTATGCTACAACTATATAAAATATTCTTTCCTAAGACAGTTAAATCTTTCCTATTTCAAAACAATAAACGGCAAAGTCAACGTATATTTCGGTATTTCCTTGATAGTCGCGAGTTTTAAACTCACCGCACGAAGTAAAAGTAATTTACTTTTTTTAAACCTAGATCTAATATCTTTTAACGAGCAATTCTTGTATAAGTATATAATCAGAATCTCGGAAACGGCTCCAAGGATTCCAATGAAAGTTACAGATTATGGGTTTTTCGGCTCAAGGAATAGATTGATCAAATTATAAAAAAAAAAATTGTCCCAGGTTCGAGAAAAGCTCGGTGCCCAAGATACAGACATTTTAAAAACAGAGCTAAGCTCGGTCAACCAGATATTATTTATTTAACTACAACAATTACTGCAACACTTCTCCACTTCTTAAGAAATCTGCAATAAATCGGACAGTGTGCGTCAGTCAAAATGCATAGCCTGTAAAAATACGTGTCATGATCAAGTCACATGATCAACAGTTTGTACTGATGGAGACTCAATCAAATTTAATTGTTATTACAGCATTCGTCTTGCTTCAATTACCAGCCATTTGCTGACCGCTTGAAACAGCGCTTCCATTTATTTATTATTTATGTCATCATTATTTGCTGTATTGATTTGCTAAGTCTACAAGAGAATTCGTTTACGTAATGTGCGTCATATTAACTATTTTGTTATTTTTTTGTACAATCGATTTATGAGTTGAAAACAAACTGTTTCCTAAAATGACAACATTATTTCCTAAATTGAGGTCTCTTTCAGTAATGATATTTCCTAATGCAATTTAGTTATCTCTGAGACATTTTTATTTATTTAGCAATAGTTTCGCGTTTCACTACTATCTCTTCATCATCCATTATGAGACTTTACAACTTTAACCTTAGCTGTCGAATATACAAATGCAATTATCATATCTAGATCTGGTGGCCTACTATGAACTCTTAAAGCGTGAGTCTTTAGGTTGTAGGAAAGAGATGGCACTCTAGTGCCATCTCTTTCCTACAACCTAACAATACAAGTCGTCTAGAACTTGTATTGTTCTGTCTCTTTCCCACAGCCTAAACTGGATCGGGTTAAGAGCTCGTGGTAAGGCCTTTGAACTACCAAATAAAAGTTCATCAATATTCCTTTTTGAGTGTCTAGCTGTCTAACGTTCATAAAATTTCTGAGTTGCCGACTCCAGACTGTTTTCATTTTTATCTTATTGACGTAGTTTAGTTTTCATTATTTATTCAAGATTTATCTTTAACCTTTTCATTGTACATCATTGTTACGTATGTGGATCAAGTGTTACATTATTTACTTCGCTTCTGTAATAGTTTCGGATCTTCACTCCGTCAGCACATCTTTTAAAAATACAGTCTTTTGATCACTTCTGCTCATTCGGATTTGAAGACGTTCGATAGTCAGTTGTCCATTCGATCGAGATCAGTCGAAATCGAGTAGTCCGCTCCATTTCAAATATCACCTGCTTCTCGTGATGAAAGATCAATGATGAACCAATGGTCGATTGGGTTATCTAACGATAGCCATCGATCTAAAAAATTTACTACACCAGCCAATGGCATCAATCTATTGGTGTGGTAGCATCATTACATTTCTTGTCATGTCGAGTTTAACTACACAAAAAACAAAAAAAAAAAAAAATTCATACAACATGAGAAATTGATCGAGCCCATCAGTATGAATTTTTTTTTTATTCCAAAATTTTAGTTCAAACATTGTTCAGTAACATGGGCTGAGTTACCCCACGAGAGGTTTTGCGCTATTAACGTTACACGTTGTATATTTGGTATTCTTCAGTTCAATAATATGCATATCTTTATTGACGTAACGTATGATATAATAATATGTTCATAATAACGTTTTCCTACTGGCTTATCTACAAGTGTTTGGTGCTTGGTTCACCACTCCAGTTGATAGATTTATATACCTAGGTCTTTAGGTTATTTAAAAAAAATACCAACTTCAACTATCCAGATTTTCCTTCCTATACAATGAATTCATCTCGAGATAAAACTAATTTAAATAACGTCATAAAAATAATAATTTAGTACATAAAATTGTATGAAGACATATTTTTCTAAAACCTTCCGTTCCCAACTTTTTTCTAATGATCCTTTCATGAATTAGAGTCGAATGACTTTAAAAATATGACACCTTTTTGCTGAGAACTCAATTGAAAAAAAAATAAGACTTAAAATTTTTACCATCCAAATAGCTGTCTTCAGATATTATCCCTCCGTTAGCCAATTTAAAAGAAAGACCCTGTACCTATATTCGTGGACGTGCTTGACCTACCTCAACATCTAGGATTCTAGGTATTTCAAACTGTTCTTCTTTTGTCTATGCTATTTCAAATTCTTTTTCATTTGCTTCTTCTTTATTAATACTTACTTCAAAATAAGTTCTATTAATTATTTTTTGTTCTATTTATTCTTTCACAGTATGACTTTTGAAACCTCCTTAGCAACTTGATCCACTTAGAGTGGTGTGCATTATTGCACTTGCTAGTTGCTAGTATCAACTCTCATCTGAGTTAAAGTCTTATTATACGATAACAGTTATCTCATTGTATCATTTTAGAATCGTATATATATATAATATGCATACAATGTTGGCAGACAAAATATTTATCTATAAAAGCATCGACAGTGTTAGCTAAGAAGTCCAGAAAAAGTCAATAGATAATGCTGTGCGAATTTCTTTGGCATTAGTTTGCTAGTTTTTACCCGACTGCGCGACGCAAAGGAGGGTAATGTGTTTATCAGTCTATGTATGTATGTATGTATGTATGTATGTATGTATGTATGTATGTATGTATGTTTGTTTCTATGTGGCGTTCTAGAGGCCAAATGCGTAGGCCGATTTTGATAATTTTTACGTCAATCGATTCGTCTTAACCTTGCGAGTGTCACTAAAGACATGACGGTAATCAGAATTCACCACAGCGACAAACAGACGCCATATTGTCATAACGAAAAAAAAAAATGTCGATGAACTATGTCATGTGGGGTATCGTTGAATAGGTATTTAAAAATCATCTTTAGGTTCCCTTTATCATTTTTCATTTTAAATAATAGTTTAGGATATATAACGATTTAAAGTTGTTTAGCAAAACAATAATTCTCTGAATAGTAACTAAAAAGTATGAAATAAAAAAAATATTTAACGAAAAACAAAAAACCCGACTGCGTTAAAAAAAACTAAAAAGAAAGAAACAAGCCCAGTAGTTAAGAATTCACTCATTCACACTCACAGTCGGGGCCCGTTAGGAAGATTTGATTGGTATAATTTGAATGGGCCCCGACTGTGAGTGTGAATGAGTGAATTCTTAACTACTGGGCTTGTTTCTTTCTTTTTAGTTTTTTTTTAACGCAGTCGGGTTTTTTGTTTTTCGTTAAATATTTTTTTTATTATAGTAATTTAGTATCTATCTTCTATTCTTAAAACGGTGATAGCAAAATGTTGGAAGTGAGTTGTAGTAATGTCTTTTCATTTTCAAATATTTTATAAAGTCTCTCTATAATTTTTGTGCCACTTTCTCACAAGAATTGTTTGAAAAAACGAAAGTTAAAGCTTACATTTGATTAGCTATTATTTGTTTAAACATTTATTTTTCATTGTTTCAGACTAAAATGGTGGCTACAGCGTTCGGAGCATGGGATTACGCCATTATGGCGGCCACGATGGTCGCTTCAATAGCTATCGGCTTATATTTCCGTTTCAGCGGCGGAAAACAGGCAACAAATGAGGTAACATCTTTATCTTTATCTTTCCTTCCCTTTCTTTCTCAACCCTGACCTACCCCCATACGTCTCATGTTGATCGACTTATGATTTATCTAGGGTTACGATAAAAATCAGTCCAAGAATTTGGCCTCTCAAAGGCGACCTCCAAATTGGTGTCATAACATGGATACTCACCAATTTTATTTCTTTCAGGAATACCTGCTAGCTGACCGCAACATGTCTATATTCCCAGTAGCAGTATCACTAATGGCATCATTCATGTCTGCCATCACTCTTCTGGGGGTCTCAGCAGAGAACTATTACTACGGCATGCAGTTCGTCGTCATCAACATATCATACGGCATAGCCACGCCAATCGCCAGCAAATTGTACTTACCAGTCTTCTTTGGACTACAGAAAACCAGTACTTATGAATACTTGGAGATGCGATTCGGCCCACAGATCAGAATGCTGGCATCATTGACATATACTTTACAAATGGTGCTTTACAATGGTATAGTTTTATACGCTCCCGCGATTGTACTAGAGGCTGTGACAGGGTTGGATAGACTGATTTCTATATTAGTGGTAGGGTTAGTTTGTACGTTTTATTCTACGTTAGGAGGGATGAAGGCGGTGCTGTTTACTGATCTCCTGCAATCAGCTCTGATGTTTGGAGCTGTGTTTAGTGTTGTTGTGTTCGCATCGCTACAAGTTGGAGGCTTCACGGAAATTTTTGTGATTGCGAGGGAAGGTGGTCGACTTGATTTTTCGAAGTAAGTATTAAAAGATATGTCTTTTGCTTTTCATAAAATAAGGTTGTATTTTGACTGTCTGTTTCTTTAGTTTCAGTGCAGATCCTACGGAGAGGCACACGTGGTGGTCCCTCATCATTGGAGGATTGGTGACTTACCTGTCTTTGTATGCTGTAAACCACACACAGGTAATTTACCATACTACCATCATCTTGGATAATAACTAAACAATTATATTGTTCGTTTATAAATATGCCAGTAGATCAAGCATTTTTCACAGGAATTAAATTCATTCTCACAGGAATTTCTCAACCAATAAAACAATGCGTCAATGAATTGTTTATAAATATTGTAAAGAATAATTTTTTACATGATATCGGATAATGATGACATAACTACACACTTTGTTATTACAATAAATTATACCATAACATGCACGGGTTTTCCTCCGTAGAGGAAAAACAACCATACAATATACTTCAACTTTAAACTGTAAGGAAATCTCATCCAAACATGCCATAGTATTCCAAAATCAGAAAAAATGTTTGAAATCTTAAAAAGCCAACAGAAAAGCAACGAAGCCTAAGCAGAGAAGCCCGACAAAACCTCAGAGAATGAATTTAAATGCGTCGGAATTAGGGGTTGCAGAACCGGTACTTTTTAAAGCTCGGTAGCGAACTTTCGGTACTGGGACATGGAACCGGGATTTCCCGGGAAATTCGATACTTTCGGTACTCACGTCGTACGTGTTAATGTCGCTTTTAACTAATGGCTATGAAAGGACCAGTGCGGCACCGCTGGGTAGCGCGGTGTGACGCAGGGTTGAATCGCTGGTCTCCTTATAGATATAAGCAAAGATAAGCACCAGTGTATGTCTGCAGCGAAAATACCCGACACCACGCATCGTCTAACGTCGTTTTTATAGCAAAACAAAACTAGTATAATGCTTTTTGAGACGAAAAAAATATAAAACTCAAGAAAAGAATGTAACAAACGCTATATAAATATAAAATACACAAAATCTGAGCATGATTAAAGTTATTCTCTTCAAAATGAAAGTGATGCAATAAATGAATCACAATCATCATCGTATCTGACCCCTTACTTACATTGCAAATAGTTATAATCCGGACACTTGTAGTTGCGTTTCTTATCAATATTTGCAGTAAGATGCTCACGTGAGGTGGTAATGCTTTTAGTTATCTTAGTTAGAAGGTCGTTTAATTCTATCTTTTGGTTTGGGAGTATGTAAGCGTGAAATACTAGTGTTGTAAAGATACGGTTACGCATATGATCTAATATCTTTAAACGAGAATTCTTGTATATTTATTTGTATATAATCAGGATCTCAGAAACGGCTCCAAGGATTTTCATGAAGTTACAGATTAGGGGTTTTTTTGGCTCAAGGAATCAATTTATCAAGGTCCCAGGTTCGAGAAAAGCTCGGTTCCCAAGATATAGACATTTAAAAAACCAAGTGAAGCGCGGTTAACCAGATATTATAGAAATAAAGAGACTACTAGAGAGAGAAACCATTCGGTGCACAAAAATGAAACATCTATTATATAGGTAGGTATAATATAATAGAAGTTTCATTTTTGTGCACCGAATGGTTTGCCTCATTAGATATCTTGGGATCAGTAGCATTCTTCAAGTCTGCGTATAAAGTGATTTCAAACTATTTTTAAAAAGTGCACGTTGCTATTGAAATACATGCGTTTCATACATACCATTCTGCTGTCTTACCAGATGCGCTAGATTGTATCCACAAAAAATGAGTGCTAAATATTGTTTTTTTATCGTAGTTATTTCAAATCATAAATGCAATTAATCGTTTGTCTCTAACGCCTAAATCGTTTAATTGATTTCGAATTACCTACTTTGGTGCAGAGATACGGGGATACAAAATTGTTGATAACATTTTTGGTAGTTAAACTCCCACAAGGAAATGGTTGCTAGTTTCCAATAATTGCTTATCGGAGAAGCTGTAACCATAATGTTTATGTAATCGGAGAGAAATGAGCAACACTATACACGGTATCTTGTACTGTTTGAAAATATCATGCTCGTAGTTTCAATTTTACACCTTTCGTGATACTAATAAGTGGAGACGGTTATTGCGTGCCCTGCACCAACACGCCTATATTGGAGGACGAACTGATGACGGAAAAACAGCGACACGTGGTGTCTCAGCTGCTCGAACCTCCGTCATCAGAAGTGGGACACATGGATATGGAATCCCTCATTGACGTCATGAAAATCTAATTAACTTGTATCCCCAATAGAAGGAATAGTAAAGATTTATCAAGCGTAGATTCCAAGCTTTTGAAGTTAAAAAAGGACTCTTGTCCTAAATATTTTAGATCAGTGGATATATGTTTCACTTTTTCTTTTAATTAATCTTTTGGTTACGTTATGACTATTCTCAATTATAGCGTAGTCAAGCCATGAATTTTGCGAAGAGTATCTTGCGTTCGTATAATTAATCTATGAGATGGCATAGCACTATTTCTTTAGCTATAGTTATCGAGGCGTTCAAAGATTTAGTCGTGGCAATGACCTTAGTAGTGGTAGGTACCGTATAATTATTGTCTACACTTGTGATTAGGTGTTTAAACAGTGTTTCATTCGTCGTTTCAATTTGTACAATTATTATTATCCCCTAAAACTGATGACACTTAAATTGATTGAGTAACATCGCATCGTTGTTGGATTTAAGACGCTGGTTTTCTCCACGAACCCGCGGAGAAAACAGGGGAAAACATTATTCAGTGAGATGCACGATAATTCAAAGTAAAAGGCGCGCGTTAAAAATACGAAACGGCCTTTGGAAGAAAGGGTTTTATGAAAAAACTACTGCATCAATCAATTTAAAATAAAATTTATGGAATTCTTCGATAAATGTGCTGTGTCGGTACGGACCTTTGTTTTGGAAATTTGATGCTTCTTTAATTTCTAATTTACGCCCAAAGTTGTGTTAAAATTAGCATTATTTAAAACTAATCTTTGGAAGCTCGTAACTTTTTAATGGCTTGTTATTTCAAAATTCTGTTTCCGTACAGACAAAATTAATAATGAGATAAAACGATAGGTACCATGTTTAACTTTGGATGTACCTTGTCAAATAGTGGAGTAAAACCCCAACGAAGTTTCTATGGAAAAAATGTTGACTTGTTTCACCTTAATATACAGACTTATCACCATTAATTAATTCGATATTATCAATCAAATCAACTCAATCTGTTGCCGTCTTTGAAGCCACAACTAATGTTCTCTCATACATATGGTTTAGAAATAAAGGTTGTCCTACCTATCGTTTGTTTAGACGTTAAAAAAACTATTTGTTAAATGTAAGAATTTTTTTACGGATGATTAAACAAAATAGCCATTTAATAGGTATTTAGTTTTCAGAAAGGCCGGGTGCATAAGTAGTCCTGGCAATAGGCGTGCGTGGAGAATGTGGTCTGAATGTGGATGAGTCGAAAGAAGTATGTAGGGAGCGTCCCGGATCGTAGCAGATGGCACTCTGTAGTTTCTGTTTTCTCCCATGGGAAGAAGACGTGAGGTTACATACACACATGTGCATGTAGTTTACATAAATACTTCTGTGGCTTTGGCTTCTGATATGGACAAGGCAAACAACAGAACTGTACAGCTGTACAGTTCTGCTGTTTGCCTTGTCCAATAACAGAGCTGTACAAGCTGTACAGCTCTGTTGTTGGAAGCAGTACAGTTATGTTGTTTGCATTGTCCAACAACAGAGCTGTACAAGCTGTACAGTTCTGTTGTTTGCCTTGTCCAACAACAGAGCTGTACAAGCTGTACAGTTCTGTTGTTTGCCTTGTCCAACAACAGAGCTGTACAAGCTGTACAGTTCTGTTGTTTGGCTTGTCCAAATCTTGGGAGGTACAGCCTGGAAAGAAGCAGGAAAGAATTTAAAAGCTGATATAACAAAATTGACCCTGAACAATGAAGAAACGACGACGGAATGGCGGTATTTCGCCTCTATTTCTTAATTGTTTTGGGTTCGGAATCTGTAGCCGCGTCACATCCACGACCTTTGTCTAAATTAACGAATTTATTTATTTAACAGGTCATTAGATCTCCGAAATAATCTCACGGACAAGGCGTGCTTGTTTGTTTTTTTAACTGTGTGTCTGAAAAATTTTTGTGAGACATATTCTCGGCTGGGCAAAGTTTAGATTGGTTTAGTCATGTTACGGGCAACCTGATTAACTGGGCATTATTAATAATGACCGGCCAGGCGGCCATTATGAATAGTGCCCGGACTTATCAAATTGCCCGTAACACGCATCAAACGTTCTAGAAATTGAGCACCTTATTACGAGTACTAATGCTTCCGAAGAGACAGTTTAACAAACACTATCAGTATAGGTGGGGAATCGCCTTTAATCTTCTTCTATTAGAGTTGGCTGTAATCTACGACTCGGTTAGTGGTGGAGACATTAAAATTATATGGTGAACTTGTAGGTGTATCGATCTCAGATGCAGACCATCGTGGTCGCGTCGCGTTGAAGAAATCTTTGAAACTATTTAACAACTTCTCATGCTGTTATTGTGCACTTTTTTTATTACTCTTGTTACAACTTTAATTAGTTTGAATTATTTTTAAGTTTTACTTTTTTTCTTCTTTTTTTAAAGTGTAGCCGTTTTACCAATTCTACTCATCATTACAAACAACTTTTATTACGGGATTATATCAGAAATCGCAAAAACAAATCACTTTTTCATACAAGATACGAGGTTCGAAATGTTGAAAACATTCTTTACATGGTTTTGACAATTACTTATATTTCGCAGGTGCAAAGGCTTCAGACAGTAAACACCCTGGATCGGTCTCAGTGGTGCTTATGGTGGAGCTGGCCGGTCCTCTCCGTCCTCAGCGTGGTGACATGCATCAGTGGTCTTGGCATTTACGCTGTCTATAGAGATTGTGATCCCTTCATCAGCGGCAGTATTTCTGCGGTGAGTTGTTTATTCTTTCCAGCTGTTCAATTAAAGACGTATACATGTGTGACGTAACGAGCTATAATGTTACCTTATGTCACATGAAAGAAGAGGGGAAACTTATGACCTCCTTCTCATTTGAGCAATTCTTCAAAAATCTGCCTCTTTGGTCTAGAAGCTAGCGACAATACGCAAAAAATGCAATTCAATGTGGGGCAAAAAGTTATTGGGTTTGTGGCCTAGATGCCGGATTACATGACCAATATGGACTTTAAAAGTGACAGTGACCTCGAGTTTGTTTCGGCTGTTTCTTCTCAGAATAATCAGGTACGAAACACCGGCCTCAATTTGTTTGTAAAAAGACGACGGCGACGTACAAAAGTCTTTTTGAACTGCCTTGCAAAAATAAATATATCAATACAGTTCATGAGGATTAGGAACTAGTTTATTAGTTTGAGTTAAAACATTACTGACGAAATGTGGGTGTCCGAAGTGTGGAAACCTAGCCCGAAAGGCACCTTACTTAACCTTTTCAGCATTATGGCGCGAAGTTATGTTATACAGCTTCCAAATAGACAACATTTACTGAAAGGATTTTATACCACAGACAACTTGCTACCAACCTCTTTTGTTTCACTGAGTTATAATCCTGTGTCTTCTCCCCAACAGATAGACCAGTTGATGCCCTACTACGTGGTGCAAGCCATGAAGGATGTGCCCGGATTGGCAGGACTCTTCGTGGCGGGCATCTTCAGCGCTTCTCTATCCACCATATCTGCCTCATGTAATGCTTTAGCAGCTGTTACTTTACATGATTACGTTGGCAGGTAAACTTTTTTTTCTACTTTGCTACTTCTTTTTTGAATGATTTTGTTGCGGGGTCCAAGACTCTTGAATTCGTTCCCGGAATTTCGTCGAGCTTCACTGTTTCGGCGCTTCTCTGGTGGGTGCCATTTTTGGTCGTGGGTTTCAGGAGTGACAGTGGTGAGGGCATAGTGTTACGAGATTTTCTCAAAAATAACATCTTTTCTATCTTTAAATTGCCTTTCTTCAAGAGCATTATCAACCAATGTTGGGCTTGTATTGTGGATAACGGCCCAATTTGAATCACAGTTAGGTCTGTGTCACTGAATGAAAAATAAAATATGGACTGATCTTATGATCGTCAATTATAATTTGATTTCCAGTATTAGTATAGCAATTTTTACTTTTGACAAAAGAAGAACAATACTAATACTAATTAAGTATTATTTTTGTTTCACACTTTAAACAGAAGTGGAATTTTCAATAAAAGGTATGAGTACAAATTGAAAAAGCTTTAGAAATAACAGATGTAGCAATAGAATAGTATTAGAAGTGTATACAGTTTTTTTTTGCTACGTTTCTCATATTTTGTTTTTCAATCGTATTTTTATAGCATGTCGCACGGATTGCCCTATATTAGTGCCACTAATAACATAGACCCACATCTTAATTACTTCACTCGTTGAAGTTAGAGCACACTCACCATTTTTTTTACCAATTTAGTCCGAGATGGATTTTTATAGAAATGATAAAGCTTTAACATCAGTTAGTTACAGACGCATGCGCAATTTGCCGCGTCATAGTATGAAACTGTGTCGTCTTCGTAACATTTTAGCCCTAAAAATTTCGAAATAAATTCTAACCCTGACAATTTCTCCAAAAGATGGTGTAAAGTCGCTCCATCCTATGTGCCATGGCTGACCAAGCTAGCCGCTTGTGCTTACGGCCTGGTCTTCTTAGCTCTCGCCTTCATCGCCGAATACCTTGGTGGAGTTCTCCAAGCTGCCCTCACAATATTCGGCGCAGTTGGAGGCCCACTGCTGGGAGTATTCACTCTTGGAATGTTCACGACGTACGCGAACGAGCGGGTCAGTACAAACATCATTGTTTTGAATAATCGATGGTTGGATTAATAACATCAGCTCTGTTTTCTGTAATTGAACACTGTTTAATATTTTCACAATCCTGGTTTATCTTTGTTCATTCGTGTGATAATTTTTGCATTTCATCTGATATAAACTATATGAAGTCAAAGATTTTTAGTCCGATAAAGATATTATGCAAATTTTTTGAGCGATTGTAATCAAACGTGTCGCACGAATAGGAACATTGACTGAATCAAATTATGGTCTATTTTCGGATGAAGCATTAGAGCTTAGTTTTCTGTATGCATCGGACAATAGTTTCCTAGTCCAATACATTTTTAGCGATATGCATGAGGCAAGTGGGCAACTCAATAAGTGCATAAACGTTCTGATCATTATCTGGTATTGTTTAAGAAATGATGTAGTACATAATATCAACCGGAGGGAGGGGGGGGGGGGGGCTTTTTGGCGCAGCCGTGAGACACACAAAAATTATTCTTCTATTTTTTCTTTTAGATAAAGGTTTTCTCTTTTTGTTTACTCTTATTTTGAATGTGTGTGTCTATCGTGGACCCTTTGCGCCAAATAAATGTTTTTCTTTCTTTCTTTTGCAGCTGGTGCTCTCTTGTGCACATTCTTCAAATCATTTACTAATATTTTCCTCTTCTTTTCCAGGCAGTCTCAATGTCCCTTCTAACTGGCATGGCCATGACACTCTGGATCAGTTTCGGAGGCCCACGTCCTCCGGTCGCCAAGCTACCTCTCGGTGTGGAGGGTTGTGCCAACATGACGCAAGCAGTCGTCTCCGCTGCCAACCACGATAATTACTTCTACCTCTACCGTATTTCGTATATGTGGACAAGTCCGGTGAGTAATATAAGGTTTCAGTTTAACATTTTAGAGGCACGGTTCGTCCTAAAAATACTGCAACTTCATCTAAGATAATAATGGAACTGAGCCTTGCTATTCCTTTTGAGCCAGGAATGTTCCGGGTTGGATTTTTTTAATAGTGTCTTGTATTTATTTGTTATTTCTTTTATCCTGATATCAGAGAGACCTCTCCGCGAGATAATACAGAACAATGTCAATGTCAAAAACTGTCGGGTTTGTAAACCATCAGACAGCATTTATGGTCAGAGGATCGTCCCTTTTAGTACACCCTGTTACTCATATTCCAAAAGATGGAATGGTTGAACAATTAAACTGGAAAGGTTTAATAAATTATACTGCGTGTGTTTTTTCCTAAAATCGTGGACTTCTATGTTACTGGCCATGATATGGTTTTTATAAAGATCCAAATACACTACACCCAGTTCAAAAATTCACTCTGTATCGGTGGTGGAGACATAATGAAGCAACTGCATTCATACATTGCACTTTAGATTCTTTGTAACATACTCTGGGCACTGTAATTGGGCAGTGGGCAGTCATAATCAGAGTTTTATTTATTTTTCCTGTTTAAGTACCAAATAATTACATCACACAAAACGTTATTCAATTTCGTCGCTCAGTTATAAGTTGAGTTATCGGTGTCTTGCGTATGAATGAGCTCACGGTCACACGGTCAAAAGGTTGCCAGGGTAGATGTGTGATTATTGTGTAACTGATAACAAATCTGGCGTTATCAGTAACGTTTATGTAAGTAGTATGAGTGTCGAGTTATTTCCGGAAAATATTGGTAATCTAAAAATGGTTGTGGGTTTTAAATAAGTTGTCTGTGGGTAGCGGCATCATTGTCTCACAATTTTTAGGTGATGTTTTCGTTGGTGGATCGTTCGTTGTGGTTGGTCAGTGCTTTGATAGAGATAATGCTGTAAGAAGAGGAAACTAGGTTTATCTCTTTGCTGACAAATGGGTAACTGTGAGTCGATCATTACTGTCCTAACAATGTTTAGTACCATGGTCACCAAACTACTAGAATTTGATCTTGTGTTTATGAGTTAGGTCAATCGGGTCAATTAAAGTTTATAATATATGGTTGACCGAGCTGCGCTCGGTTTTTAAAATGTCTATGTCTTGGGAACCGAGCTTTTCTCGACCCGGGACCTTGATAAATCGATTCCTTGAGCCGAAAAACCCCTAATCTGTAACTTTCATGAAAATACTTGGAGCCGTTTCCGAGATTCTGATTAAAAATATATATATGTCGTAGGATAATTTGATACTTCGAATCTTCGCGGAAATCCTAGGGGTTTTGCGAAAACGCGGATAATTAGACATAGGCGAAAAATTATCAAATCTTACTGGACAAAGTCAGGATTTTTGCGAAAATACTCGTTATTATAGCAATATTGCGAAACGAAACGCTGGCTGTTATGAAATAAGAACGCTGATTGGTCGGTCAGCGCATTCAATAAGAGATCGTCTCTGATTGGTTGACGTCTTAATTTGATTTATTCCCTTTACGTCGAGTCCCGTTACGTCGAGTCTGAAAGTCTATTGTTCTCCAAAGTATTGATATTTTACGCTTTCTATTACCTTTATGTCGAGTTTGGTGAACAAGTACAGTCAGGGATGTAAATTAAAATCCAATGGCATAAAAACATGTTAAAATGCTCTGATGATACTTAAAACAAGTATAGGTGAAGATTACCTAAAAAGGAAGTTCAACGAAGCCCCGCTTCGCGGGGCTTCTATTTCTGCTTACATGGTTTAAAGTAACAAACTAGGAACCAATTAGAAGTCAGCCAGCAAAATTGTAGCCAATCAGTGTTGAGCACATCAAATCTTACTATAATAACGAGTATTTTCGCAAAAATCCTGACTTTGTCCAGTAAGATTTGATAATTTTTCGCCTATGTCTAATTATCCGCGTTTTCGCAAAACCCCTAGGATTTCCGCGAAGATTCGAAGTATCAAATTATCCTACGACATATACAAGAATTGCTCGTTTAAAGATATTAGATTATATAGATTAGATTAGTATGGAGAAAAGAGTGCAGAAAACTATTTTTTGTTTTTGGGGACCACTATTCGCCTTTAGATAGTACGGAATTACATCACAAGTGTACATACATCAACTCGGTCAACAGCTAATAGAAACCTGTTTGTTAAAAATAGATTATGGTGATATTGCACTGTATGTAGGGCGTTCGACAAGTACAGTATTTAGTGCCAGCAACCATAGAGGATTAGCCAAATCATAAAGAAAGAAAAAGTTTTTATTGGACTCGAACAACATAAAATGAATGTTAAAAAAAAATAACAGAAAACATAACAATATAAAAAAAAACAGTAAGATGCAAAATAATTAGTCCTGAGTCCTGTACGAGGCCAAAAGGCCACTATCTCAGCATAATATGCAGTGACCTTAAAAAAAGTCACAGCGCTGGTATTCTGATAGGACCCTTCCCTTCCTTCCTATCATATACACAGAGTAATAGGTTGCAGACAACATCCCAACAGTTTAAGGCAGAATTGTACAGTCGAAGTAGTACACCATTACCTAATGCTAACGATGACGTATGGCAACGAAGATGAAAGCGCTAGCGTACCTACATTAAGGGTGCTCCCACATCTATCGACGCGGAATCGGCTTTTTGCGTCGCCCTTTCTCTTTCTGTCGCTTTAAACTGCCATTTGCTAGACCGAGACAGAAAGCATAATGCGATCGCACGCGGCGGAATCCTCGACGCGGCCGCGTGCTATCGCATTGTGTCGGTCTAGCAAATGGCAGTTCTAAGCGACAGAAAGAGAAAGGGCGACGCAAAAAGCCGATTCCGCGTCGATAGATGTGTGAGCACCCTAAGACGAACAAGCGGATTATTTATCTTTGTAAAATAAAGACATCATTTCCAAAATAAAGAATGTCATCTACGACGTATTTATCTATCCATATTTACGAAGTTTTACAAGTTTAATTAATTCTGAAGTCCTTTACCTTTATTTGTTTATATACTTTATGGACCATTATCAATTTCATTTGTTTATTGCATAGTAATCTTATTATATTGTGTCTCATAATTTTGTAGTTAGTTGATGATTATAAATGTAAGTCAGACCAATGTCATCGGTATCATTCGGTACATTATAAAGTTTTTATTGTACAGATTCTACGAGTATTTCTGTTTTAGACATTTTAAAATCACTTAATAATTTTGCTCGATATTGACAACGGCAACAGATATGTAGACGCTTGTAGTCATTATATTTAATTTAAAAATAAATAATTAAAATATAAACAATTATTTATAAAAGGGGAGGTCCCATACAAAAAACTTGTTCTCTTTGTTGCACCGGATCGTGAGCGAGTCCGACTCGCGCTTCACCGGTTTTATTACTTAAATTACAGATTCATGTCTTTGACTAACTTCTAAACATTTGCTCTCCTCACATTACAGATCGGTTTCATCTGGGTATTGTTCTGGGGAACAGTGATATCTCTTCTATGGCGACAGCAGCAACCTTGGGAGAAAGCAGGACAGTCTCACCCAGACCCCGAACTCTTCACTCCCCCTCTAGCCAAGATTATCAGAGCTAGACATGGGGAGAAACCTGATGTGCAGGTAACCAAAGAGTAGATTAGTGCATGATGGTGTTCCTCGCTTCGAAGCAACGTAGAATGCATGGACGCTTGTAGTGATTGGTGTAGTAGATTTGAAGTAGTTCAGCTTCACTGAATAGTATATGGTTCTTGATATCAAGGCCTCAAAATGTTACTTATTTTTTATGTGACTAACGGCCATTTTCATCATTATAAGTAACAGCATATCTCGACTGCTCGAGCAGTTGCCTGTCAGTGAGCAGTGGTGGCCTAGTGGTATCGGCCTCGACTTACGAGATGTAGGTCGTAGGTTCGAACCCAGCCTGACGCAAACTTTGTGTAATTTATTTCATCACCACTGCTCTCAAAACGGTGAAAGAAAACATCGTGAGGAAACCAGCATGTCTTAGAACCATCAAATGCGAAGACATGTGACATCCACCAATCCGCAGTGGGCCCGCGTGGTTTATTATGGCCCACTCCTTCTGAGAGAGAGGAGCCCTGTGTCCCAGCGTGTGTGGGAACACCTATAGAATGATGATGATCAACATACATGGACTACTCTATCAATTAGTCAGTGATGAATATACACGGACTGCTCAAGAAGTCCGTGTATACCTGGCAACTCCTTGATCACACCGAGTGCTCGAGGGGAAGTCAAACGACGCGGTTTATTTGATTCTGAGAAAAATTAAATAAATTGATTAAAGTACAAATACATCACCTAACCAAGTAACTAGACCTCGAACTACGATGAGTGTCACCAGTGGCGGCGAGGAGCCGCAAGACTAGGCGAAGAAAAAAAGAAAAATAGTCGAAAAGACGGGCACGAGTACCAACAATAAGTATAATTTTTTTACCAAACAAAATTATAAGAGACTGTTTATAGAAAACACCAATTCCGAATATATAGTGTACGTCGAATCGACGGAGAAAGAAAAAATAGGAAACAAAAATCCTATCACTCTCACCAATCTGATATCGGACAATGTTAAAGGAGCAATAGGAGTCCATAGAATAAATGCACACAAAATAGGAATAACATTTAAAAAGGCGGCTGCGGCCAATAGTTTCCTAAAGATGGAAGACTTCTTATTCAAAAACAAGTTTAAAGCTTTTATACCGTCATATCTGACGGAAAGAATTGGAGTCCTGAGGTTTGTGCCCAAGGAGCTGTCTAATGAAGAAATCTATAAAAATATAGTGAGTGACTCTGAAGTCATTGCTATTAAAAGGTTTATGCGCAAAGAAGAGGAGAAATTGGTGCCTTTGAATACAGTTGCCGTCACCTTTGCATCCACATCTTTACCGCAATATGTTTATATAAAACTTTTTAGATACGAGGTGAAAGTATACATACCACCAGTACTGCAATGCTATAAATGTCTCAAATTTAACCATTCTGCTAAGGCTTGTAGAGGCGCGCAACAGTGCTCTTCTTGTGCAGGTCGTCATTCCTACAAAGAATGTGATGTCGAAGAAATTATATGCATTAACTGCTCAGGTAATCATCTTGCCATCTCAAAAGATTGTCCCATTAAAAAGCAAAAGATCGAAGAGAAAAAGGCCAAATTCATGCAAAAATCATATGCCACTGTGGTGAACGCACCCCCGACATATAATGAGAAATCCTTCCCGGTCCTGCCCCCAGTTGCTGATAGGGTAAGTGTTAAAACCACAGAACATGTATCTCTAGTTAAAACCAATGATAGTTTAGACATGAAAAAAGTAGCAAATAATGATATTATAATTAATGCAATTATTAAATCTCTGGTTGCATTGGGTAACAGGAGTGACTTGGATGAGCCGCTCACAAATAAGAAAATTAAAGAGATATTTTTAGCAAATTTAATTTAATGGACAGATATTTAAACATTTTACAGTACAACATACAGAGTTTACAGAGCAAAAAGAGCCTTTTACAAAATTTACTTATTGATAGGAAAATAGATGTTTGTCTGCTCAATGAAACCTGGCTAAAAACAAATTCATTAATTCCACACTTTCCTTCATATAATATTATTCACAAAAATTCACAAAATTCACATAATGGAGTGGCGATTCTGGTGAGCCATCATTTAAAATACAGAGTCATACATACAAATTTCTCAGAGTCAATTCAAAACATATGCATAGCAATAGAAACAGAATTTGGATCAATTTCAATACTCTGTGTTTACAGTCCACCTAGTATTAGATTTGACACAACAAAATTAAAAGACTTATTTAATAAAATACCCAAACCATGTATAATCATGGGAGATTTTAATGCCCACAACATAGCCTTTGGATGTAATACTAATAATAATAGAGGCAGATGTTTATACAATTTAATTGATGAATTTAATCTCTGTGTTTTGAATGATGGATCGCCAACAACTGTTCCATATCCCAATAGACAAGCTTCAGCTATAGATCTTGCCCTTGTGAGCGATTCAATCGCGCATTTGTGCAACTGGTGTGTCCTCGAAGATCCCATGGGTAGTTATCATCTTCCGACTTTGCTTGAAATAGATGTTCAACCATCTTCGTACGATGTGTCACCTCCTGTATTGCAAGAAAAATTTATCTATAGTAAAGCAGACTGGGAAAAATATTATATACTATCAGAAACTTCTTTTTCTCAATTAGATGTGACGAATAGTTCGGCTATTGATTTGTATAATAGTTTTGTATATATTTTGAATGAAATTAGGCTCAAAGCAATTCCAAAGCGAAAACTAAATCCAAATTCTTTAATTAGAAAACCAGTACCATGGTGGAACCAAAAATGTACTGATGCTGTCAAAAAATCAAGAGATGCATTAAAATATTATTTTTCTAACCCTACAATACAAAATTGGATTAAATATAAACAGTTGGATGCAATGAAAAAAAGAATCTTAAAAGAAGAAAGAAATACTTCTTGGAAAGATTTGTGTAGTAGTTTCAACAGATTAACACCTGTTTCTAGAATATGGGGATATATTAAAAAGTTTAAAAGAATAGGAACAAATAGAAATAAAAACTTTAATGATGAATGGGTCCCAAGTTTTTTAAATAACATAGCAGATTCTACACAGATAGATGAGACCAAACTTAAATATTTGTTTGAAAATGCCACAGAGAATAATATTAATGCATTTCTTAAAAGCTGTTTTACTATAGAAGAATTGAAAGCATCTCTAAAGAGTAGGAGGGACACTACCCCAGGCTTGGATGACATTCCTTATATGTTAATTAAGAAATTACATTTGAATGCACAAACTATATTACTTAGTATTTATAATAAGTTATGGGATGAATTAGTTATACCTGAGTCATGGAAAACACAATGTGTTATACCAATACTTAAACCGAATAAACCAGCAAACAATGCATCTTCTTACAGACCTATTTCCTTATCATCTTGTTTAGGTAAACTTTTTGAAAATATGTTGAAGTTAAGAATAGATTATTTTGTTGAATCACAAAGTTTAATTCCTCCAATACAGTTTGGCTTCAGAAAGGGTAAAAGTTGCTCTGAAAGCTTTGTAACTCTATTATCAGATTTGAAACAGGTTAAATTAAGTCACTCTAATGCAGTCTGTGTCTTTTTAGATGTAAAAGGTGCTTTTGATAATGTAAATATAGAAGAACTCATTCAAGTTTCTTATGATATTGGTATTCCTGGACATGTTCTTAAATGGCTTTATTCCTTTTTAAACAATAGATTGGTATTTGTAAAATATAATAATAAAATGCATGGACCTAGAAAGGTCAACAAAGGCACAATGCAGGGGGCAACTTTGTCTCCTTTACTTTATAATGTATATACTTCAGAAATATTAAAATATATAAATGTACCTGGTGTAAATATTCTGCAGTTTGCAGATGACTTGCTTTTGTACAGCATTAACCAAAACATAGACATAGCTATGGCCAACATCAATGAAGCTTTGTCTCAATTATATAGTTATTACCATGGAAAACTTAAATTAGAAATAAATCCTGAAAAGAGTTCAGTTTTAATTATCTCTAAAAATGTAAATACTCATAGTAATATCAAAATTTCGTACAATGGTGTAGATATCCCTTTAGTCAAGCAACATAAATTCCTAGGTGTTATTATTGATGATAAATTAAAGTTTGATGAACATATTAAACATATAAGTGGTAAGGCACTGAATGGGATAAATCTATTGCGACATTTAGCAGGAAGTTTTTGGGGATCTGACCCTAAAGTTATGAGTATGCTGTACAAAAGTATAGTAAGAAGCCATTTTGATTACAGCAGCCTAGCTTACATGAATGCCAGTAGCACCTTGTTACGAAAATTAGATGTAATTCAAAATATGGGACTGAGACTTATTTGTGGTGCAATGTGCTCCACACCTATCAATTCATTAGAAGTTGAGACATGTATACCTCCCTTAATATTACGAAGGTTGTTGTTGGCTGAGAGATTTTTATTGAAAGTCATTTCATCAAATGATAATCTTTTACTCAGGAAATTAATCATGCATTCGGAGATCTCTCAGTCAATTGCTTCCAATGCCATCTCTGCTTCATCTTTGGTTGGTGGAACTCTACCTGAAATACCAATAATATTTAAACATGTAAATAAATATTCAAAAGATATTATTGTAAATAATGTATGGCCTATGTACAGAATTCCTTATGATGGTATTATTAGCAGCATTGTAATCCACTTAGATGTGGTGCATAATGAATTTGATTTTTTGCAGTTTAAAGACAATAGACCTGAAAATTATGTAATATACACAGATGGATCTAAAACAGATCATACTGTAAATGCAGCTTTCTATGATCCACAGCTAGACTTCACCAAATGCATTAAATTAAATAGAGTATGTAGCATTTTCACTGCAGAATGCTATGCAATATATTGTGCACTGCAACATGTACATAGTATTGTAAATAATGTACAGAATATTTTGATAGTTACAGACTCCAGAAGTGTTTTGTCTGCTCTAGATAATGTAAACATTAGTTTTAAGTTAAATTATATTATTTATTGTATTAGATTTCTTATCCTAAAACTACTTGACAAGTGTATTAAAGTAGAAATGGTATGGGTACCTTCACACAGTGGCATTCGTGGTAATGAGGTAGCTGATAGTGCTGCCCGTTCAGACCATGATGAGGATAGATCAGAGTTGCTCAAGGTCCCATTCACTGATTATTACAGCCTTTATAAAGAACTGAATAGACGGTTATGGAAGGAGTATTGGGACATAACGTTGGAGACGAAAGGCAGATGGTATGCTGGAATACAAAATGAATTATTGACTAGACCTTGGTATCATAATTTCAAGTACAGCACAAGGAAATTTATAACTATTATATCACGCATGAGATTGGGACACTGCTTAACACCAGCTCACCTGCATAGGATTCACATAATTAGTAATAGCCGTTGTGATCATTGTGGAACAGAAAATGCTGACTTGGATCATGTTATCATGCAATGTTCGAGTTTTAACATTCAACGTTTACTATTGGTCTCTGAATTGAGTGAAATTAATGACAATGACAGTGAATGTTATCAAAGTGTTCCCCGCCGCGTTCAAGAGTTATTAGCTAATATGAAATATTTTACTGTCTTGAATAAATATGTGTGTAATACCGTAGGAAAATTGTAAATATTTTGAAATAGTAATTATTTGTACATTATTTATACGTAACATTGTAAATATCGTTCAAAATGTATTCGACTGAAAGACTTGTATCTATGGTCAAGAATAAAGATTATTAAAAAAAAAACCGAGTGCTCGAAGCAGTTCGGCTACTCGAGCAGTTCCGTGTTTGCACATGCAAGACTAGTTTGGTATGCTACCAAACAAACGCTTTGTTTTGTCTCAGAACATAACCCTCCTTCAACCGCGGTCGGTCGCAAAATAAGTCACCCTATTAATTTTTAGGGTAACTACAATGTTTGTTATGTGGCTAAAATATATTGGCTTCAGTTAAACTTTCACCTGGATGTGCCTGGATGTAGAATCAAATTTGCTCAAACACGTATAGAACAATATCTTGATAATTTAAGAAACTGGTTGTTATGTTATGATTATTAAGCCTATTTAAAAATGAATTATGTATAAAGTAACCATAAGTAATGTTTAGGGGCCCTGTGATCATACTTTACCAAATTGGCGTTGTTTTTTTTTGTAAATGGGGTGCTTCTTCCAGAGTTAGCGCAAAGAGCTAAATGCACGTACACTGCCCAGTGAAATTTATGTCTACTATTTTAGATTAGTTTTTGCCTTTTTTTCATCATAGAAATCATTGGTACTAATTTTATAAGTACCCTTAGCACGAATTTTCACTCTTTTAATTTACAGTATTTACAGCGTTGTATGGAAAAATGGAACAGCGCCTCTGGTGTGCGAAGCAGGAACTAATTTTTTCTTCAAAAACTGTCAATTTGAAATTGTCAAAGTTCCAGTTTACTTTACGTCTCAAATACTGAAAATTCGTGCTAAGGGTACTGACATTTAAAAATTACGGTTAACGTATCGGAATGGTAATTAACTGTGATTATTAATTTTATTACCTTTATAAAAATAGCATGTGGAAGGTGTTATCATTTGTTTTTGTTATTATTTTGTCTTTGCCCAGTAGCGGGAAAATATGAGCTAAGAAGAAAAACCTTTGTCACGACTTATTTTATTATTTGAATTTCCATTTCGTTACATTTGCCATATTTTATTTCCTAAAGCAACAAACATTACACTATGAAGTGTTATGAGTTGATATTTAGATGCTGTAATGTAAATAATATTGAATACCTAATCTATTCATCCTACATATACTATTATAAAGGCGAAAGTTTGTAAGTATGGATGAATGGATGTTTGTTACTCTTTCACGCAAAAACCACTAAACCGAGTCGGCTAAAATTTGGTACACAGATAGTTTATAACCTGGATTAACACATAGGATAGTTTTTATCCCGATTTTATGTTCCCGTGGGATAGTTTTCGAGTTGTAGCGGGTGAAGCCGCTGGCAACAGCTAGTATTACAATAAATTCCGCTGACAAAATTAAGGTTTGTTAACATTCAGAAACATTTCTACATAGGTATTTTTTTTGCCAGGTATTTGATCAGTCGTGTTATCGTGTAGTTAAAATGCTATAAATTATGTAGGTATTTGTGAAACTACCACTACATAAATTTTAAACAATTAGTCAGAATACTGGCTTAATGATCCTCTTATACTTAGAATAAAACGTGAAATCTAACCAAGAATAATAAATTCACTTAACCTTTGTTACAATTTACAAAGATTTTATCTATAGTAAAAAGGGGATTTTTAAACATAACAAACTTACTGCGGCTGAGACTGTGCAGTAACTTAGAAATGCAGCCCGCATTTTGTACAATTTTGTACAATCTACTAACATCTAACATAGTAACTACTAGATACATAATATATTAATTAAATTAGTTTAATATGATCATTATGAGTGGTAGTTTGTTTTCTAGATGACATCGTGTGTGCTTTGAACGCATCTCACTGTAGCACATCTTTTGTGAGAGAACTATATACAAGGTTTGTAATTTTGTGTATACTTTTTGGTTTGCAAATAATAAAATATACGGTATAAAGGACTTTGATGAGTATACTGTTATAAAATATTAAAAAATAGGCAGTCTTGAAAATGAATTTGTCACTTAATATCACTCGCGCGAAGCCGGAACGGTCTACCATAAAATCAGTTAATAATTCAAAAAATATTGCAAAGTTGTATAAAAAGAAGATTATAATTTATCCTACGAAAAATGTCCAACACGGAGACAACAAGAAATTAGAATTTTAGTTTTTTTTTAGATTTTTAAAGTGATCAATAAATTAGAAATAACAGTTTACGCTACGATGTCCATTAGTTACATTACACCCTGTATTTTTATTCTTTTAAATGCATGTTGCATGGCATGGTAGATACACACTGGGGCTTTGCATGAGCATGTTTCTTCATCTGCTACCTTAATGTAAATTATTGCACATATTAAAATTAACAATATTTTAAGGGTCTGTTTTATCACTTAGTCTTCTTATAAATTTTAATGCCGATAAGTGATGAAACCGATTCTTTTTTAGTTCGAATGTATTGTTAAATGTAGGATTCCGTAGTCAAGGGGCATGTACGGAATCGTTTGCCCGTCAGTCTATCCGTATAATATGCAAAGTTATTAATGTTGTATGTGCATGTCAATATTAATCCTAAACACGGTAACCCTTTAATTTAAGTGTCACCTGGTTTTCATGGATGCAAGATGATTTCGATTTTATGCCTGTATACTCGTATACCATATTTTATATAAAAAAAAAAACGGTTGAGCACTACACTAATTTATTTAATGCAGTTTTGAATAGGCCCTTGCATGTTTAATCGTTTTGTTTTTCATGCATGAGAACAGGAAAATAGTGATCATTCTAGAACTTTTTTGAAGCAGAAAAAGTAAAACTTACAAGATTTTTTGTACTTATATTTTATAAGCATAATTGCGTTTTATCCAATTAATTCCGCGCGGTTATGCGGAGAACCGCGCCGCCGCGCGGTCCTTGAGTACAGACGTACAGCGCGGATGAGTGGTATCGCATGGAAATTGCTTTTATATTTGTATATCACCAAATTGGGGTTTGAAGATTTGTGGCATACCTACCGCCGCCATTTTGTTTTTGTTTCAAAATCGCGGCCAGTCGTGAAACCTTTGTAAATCGATAACTGACATCAATAAAAACAAAAAATATTATGACACTAACCCTCGTAAAGTATCCGGTTTTTGAGATATAAAGTGTTAAAGTTGACCACATTAATTCGGAATAACAAAGGCATAATATTTTTTTTCTTATCATTATAAGGTACATGGCATGGGCGAGACATCAAGAAACAATTCCTAACCCTCCCACCGGGTTGTAGACCGTATAATATTCCGTAATTTAGAGAATTTAATGATTAGAATGTTCATGTTAGGCAAATATCGGTTGTTTTAACATTATATTGGTTTATTGGTTGGTTGTGATTCATTCTCATTTTAAAATCTTCTAATCCTAATAAAAATGTGTCTCATTTGCGCAATAATGTTAAAAAAGTGGTTTTTGTTACTGATGTTACAAATAAGAATTTTATGTTTGAAGTGTTTACATGTTATAATTCCTAGTTCATGTAAGAAATATATTTCGGATATGTAGATATTTTTGTATTCTACAACTTTTAAATAAGTAAGGGAGAGGCCCTTGCCTGTATAATCGTTTTGTTTTTCGTGCATGAGAATAGGAAAAATAGTGATCATTCTAGAACTTTTTTGAAGCAGAAAAAGTAAAACTTACGAGTTTTTTTGTACTTATAAATTTCGAATAGATACTGTTAAATGAAGGAGACCAGCAAAATAATTAGTATTAAAATTAGCAATAAACAATTATTTATAGCTATGTTTATTTTAAATTATTAGTTTATTGCATTCGGTTGTTATGTTACCAAGAATGTAAAACTTGACAATACTCTTTTTGGAGTTACCTACTTCAATAAATCAATGTAAAAGTAGAAAAATATATTAGGTATGTCTAATAAAATAGTTTAAACATTAAAATGTGAATGGACCACAACGTAGAAAAAAATTAAGTGCGATACCTAATCACAGCGAGCAATTTTGTTACAGCAATGAACGAATGCTCGCATAATTATAAACTCTTGGGAAAATGCTACTGGTATTTTTTGTAGCAGTAATGAACTAGGTCACCTGAAATAGAATTGAATTGGGCAATACGTTGACCGACTTTTGGGCAAGAACGACCTCGACTCGTGACATGGGACTGAATACCATTCAACTGTAGTGGGTGTTAAATGGTACATCTTATATAACATTACACCTGTTTGTTCCTGGGCTGGTCAGAAAAATTTCTTATAGTAGGAGGCCTGAACAGCAACCAAGGTTGGGAAATTCCTAATAGGGTAAACCCAAATACAGACAATAACACTCTTCCCAAACCTGGAAATCTTGGCATGGATTTAATGTGAGGAATTGAACTAATTGGATTTCTTAAAACTTCGTTGATTGGTAGTTGTTAGCAAATAAGTAAGTAATTATAATCTAAGTGAGATGTTAAATTATTCTAAATTATTTATCTTATTTATAATTAGTTGTACTTAATGAAAAAAAAATGTATCGTGAAAATGTACTTACATAAATTCCTCACTGATTCGCAGTTTTGAATAAAATTGATGGAACACGAGTTTTTTTTTAACATGATTGTGTATTTTCATTGAAAACCAATTACTTTAGAACACTTTTACACACGGTAGGTAGTAATCTATAATTTTATACCGTTATTCCTAACTAAAAAAATCAAATAAATGTGTGTAATTTTAAAGAAGAGCACTTTTGCTGTTCAATATACCTACTATTTAATTTACCTGTCAGTGACATTATTAAATATCATTAAAAATGATATGATTGTGTATTCTCGATATGGTTGCTTGGGTTAGAACACGGGGTAAGATGTACAAATACCTATAACCTACCTATATATATCAGAGTATGTAAAACTTAACTATATAACTATGTACGGAAGTATGACGTTGAATGTCTTCCATTTATCGGTTAACCGAATATGTATTGTATTAATCGTGACTTGTATAACGCTGTTGCATTTAGAAATGTATAGTGTAGTATTAGCATTGTTTTAAAGGCGCTATGCAGGCTGTAATGATGCAGTGTAACAGTGGCTGCGATTTTTTTAACTGTCTTCAAAAAAAAGAGGAGGTTCTCAATTCGTCGGAATCTTTTTTTTTTACTTTCACCAGATGTTAAAATTGTCAAAGGATAGCTGTGCTAAATACTTAGATAAGTTCATTAAATAGGCTGTGTTATAAAATAAGTTAAACAAGAATAAGATTTCATTCAGAGGACATGCGGGCGGCGCGTCAAGAGGGGCGGCCTGATATGTTGCCACTTCTCCGTGAACGCTTTTTATTCGCTTTTTATGTATGTTTGTCAGGCGGCCCGCTTCGCTCGCCGCTCCGCTAGACGCCCCAAGAGTCCTTGGACGAAGTCTAAATAAGACACTGTCATATCGCAGACGATAAGCGATTTCTTTCTATAGTCGAGATTGCACAAAATATTGTTGTTCTCAGAGACAAAGACAAAGTCTCGTTTCAATAGAAGAGACACGAGTAATTTGTACGAGGGTTTTTCTATATGTTCGAAACTCACTAATCGCCTGCGGTGGGACAGTTGTGTTATGCAATTTTCAACTACCCACTCTTCGCGTTTCGAGCTTGTTACGTTTGATTCATGAGAAATGAAACATGGATGGGTTAAAAAACTGACATGTATTCAAAAGGAATATATAAATGAAGTATAATTATTTTTTGTGTTGTTATTTATTACAAGCACACAAATTAATCGACTCTTACATAAAATTTGAAATAAATTACTGTAAAACCTACAATGACCTACATGACTATAACATTTCGGCTATGGTCAACCATTTTTATGGGCTGGCTCCTGACGGTATTTCACGGCATAATATGACATCTTGTGTCATTCCACAACCACATCACGACGAAAGCTATACCGCTCGCGCTACCCGCTGAAATTGCCGCCCCGACCGACGGAACGCGACGGGACCGATTCAACATTATTTTAATATACAATTGACAAAGTTGAATCATGACCCATTTTGACAAAAAATCGTTTGAATACGTCAAATTGACAAAGATCAAAGTCGCTGCCATGGATATGTATGTTTACGCGAATGTGGAGCTAATTGTATTTGAATGTCTGTTAAAATAAGCTTATGGTGGGTCATGATTGAACTTTGTCGATTGTACTTAGAACTCACATAACTTTAAAAACGTGAAGTAACGTGACCCATGACGCGATATCCCTTGAGACGATTTTGTGTTCAAATATTTGAATTCAGTGCTTACTGTCTTGACATAAGGTCAAAAATCGTTTGTGCTCTAAAAACTCTTTTGCGACGTCACACCGTGGAACGCCGTCGCTTGTTAAAGCATCATTTGGCAACAATGGCTCGGAACAAATGGTTTATATTTGACTGGATTTTACTTACGCACAAAGTTGGCAATGCAACGAAAATAATTATAAACACTGTTTTAGGCTATCACGGTTATTTTCATAACTTAAAATGTCACTTACGGGATATCTTCCGTGATTGTTTTTAATTTGAGTTCCCGATATTTCGACGCTGTTGCAAGCGCAATAAATTGTTAAGAGCAGACAAATCTGTCTACCCTCTTTCTCTGTCTCTTGCTACGCGCACTACTGGAACTCGACACTAAGTCACGGCAAAACACACTCACAGTATCACCAAGTTGAAAGTCTAAAAACAACGTAAAACAATCACGGAAGATATCCCGTAAGTGACATTTTAAGTTATGATAATAATTATTTTCAACTACAGTATGGAGACAAAAACAACATTTTGATACGTTTAAAAATATACAATTATGTCTAATCATGTTTTTCATTCTACAAAAAGGACAATAATGGCTGAAAAAAAACCGAATCGCAGCCGAAGACATGTCTGAATAAATCATCGAATCGTTAAACTCACTATAGCCCGAAATCAAGTTTGTATCTCCATCAAAATCTTGATCCGAGTTCAGTGTACGTTTTCTTGTTCACTGGACATATTTTGAGAGATCAGATTTTCCAGTTGGACCGTTAATTACACGTTTACAGTTGAAGATAGAAATCAAAATGGAATCGTAACTGAGATCAGTATCGCGATTGAGATACATTTATTAATATTCTGACGTTAACAACAACCAAAATAGTAAATTTTGGAACATTTTCTACGGAACAACTACATTTAGGTAGATCATACAAAATGTTTAGTACAAGCGGGGTTATATAGCCGGTTCACACTTCAAATAAGTAGTATCGTAAATTGCATCATATTGGCACAATTACTAAAGTTTTGTATGAAACAGTGTTGCAGGAAAAATTTAATATGACCCGCTTGGACGCAAATTAACGAAAACGATTAAAACAATTTATGCTGACAAAAATCCACCTTTTGGTCTTGTTATCTCTTCGAGTTGCCGATGTAAGTAGGCATTCTGAAAAAAAAAATGAAAAAAAATTGTACTCATTGGCAATAAAACAGGCAAACACTTGAATAAACAAACAAAAAAAAAAAGAATTCTTGTTTATTTCTCAAAAAGGTTGATGTCGAGCCGTTGCCGGGCTTAAGTAAGGTAACTAGGTAACGTTTTATTTGTTACTGGGAGAAGAAAGAGTAAGAGGCCTCGTAAGATGTCGCTGTCATGTCACAATCAATTTTGGTAGATGACTTTGGGCAACTAAGTCATCTTCCAGTAACCCGCCTTGCGCAGACAGCGAGGACAACAATTATGTTATAAATAAAAAGAGGTAGATATCGCACTAGCACGCACAAATTGTTGAGGACAAAGTAAGACAAATTGTTGCTCTTTACTATCCCTATCTCTTTCTATCTTAATACGTTCCTCATTATCTATCGCTGTCGAAGTTTTAAATGACTATAATAACAACGCAACAATTCTGAACGCCATTCAGTATGAACATGGCGTATCTTTCTTTATAATATCACTAGCTGTTGCCAGCGGCTTCACCCGCTGCAACTCGAGACTATAATTTGAGATTTAAACTATCCTATCTCTCAAGTTGGATCGAACTGCACATGGTGTGCGAATTTCATTATAATCGGTTAAGTGGTTTAGGAGTCCATTGAGGACAAACATTGTGACACGAGATTTATATATATTAAGATTGGAGGACAAGTTATATTCTTCGTCGTGTTAAAAAGGGTCTTGCCCTTTCTTAAATTCGGTCTCGCTACGCCACTAAATCCTCGTTTACCTCTCTGAGCAACTCATCTTCCCTCTCCGCAGCAATCTTAAGCATTTCTTTGGATCTTTCTAGAAGCATATCCTTGTCATGTATAGTCCTTTTCAGATTTGCTACCTCTACGCGATGTGATTCCGATAGAGTACGTCCCTGGAAAATGAAAATGTTGGCAGTTTAGGAGAAGATCATCAATTCACCATAAGCACGATCAGCAATTTTATTTATATTGATGGATGGAAATAAAGGGGTCTTCTAGCCGAACATGATTGAGTATTTTACATGGAGCGACTGCATATCGGACCTCCACAACCCAGTAACTGGGCAAAACGATACCCCATGTTAGGATTGGTTGTCAGATTTAGAACTTCTAACAGTAACGAGTAACGACTGTCAAAGATCTACAAATGATAGCTGAGACCAACGGCTTTACATGTTTTCTGAGATACGGAGGAAACTCGCTATGACAGATGGTGACTTATGCACAGACCAACCTCAGCAAGCGCGGCTTCATCCGGAAGATGCTTCTACGGCTACGGCTACTTGTAGTCATGAGCTCATACATATAAATTGATGACCACAATCCCCATACGAAAATGAAAGAAAGAAATAATGGAACATTTTCTTTTACCTTATCCGTATTACTACTACGACTGCTGCTTGGTCTGGAGTCAATCTTCTTGAAGGTCACCCCGGACTTCTGCTCCGCTTGTAACTTGTTGATCACTCCTGAAACGATTTGTGGGGAACATCGTACTGAGTGCAGCTAATTCACATGTTCTAAGAGTGAAAAGTGTCGTGTAAGTGTTTGAAAAAACATAATCGTGATAAAAAGGTTGCAAAACGATGATTATTCATCATCATCAGCAGCCTATTAATGTTTCTACTGCTGGGACACAGGCCATAATCCACCACGCGGGCCCAGTGCGGGTTGGTAGATGTCACCTGTCTACGAATGTTTGGTTCTAGGACATGCTGGTTTCCTTACGATGTTTTGAGAGCAGTGGTGATGAATTAAATTACACAAAGTAATGCGTCTGGCTGGGTTCGAAACTACGATCTACAGCTCGTAAGTCGGGGCCGATAGTACTAGGCCACCAAAGCTCTCAAGCATCTCAAGATATTCAGCAGTATTTTTTCTAGGCAAGCCAGACAGACCCTCGATAAATTGAAGACTAAAGTTCCAATTGCTTGCACTCTTGTTAAAGACCACCAATACTCATGCATGACCATTTTTAACCCCAACCAGAATAGACACTATTCTATAGTTCGTTTTTTTGCCTAATTATTGGAAGACTTGTAGACGATTGAAGAAAAGAGAAAACAGAAGCATTATTGGGAAATATGAATTTTATGTTTCTTCCGTTACTAAAACCTGTTTCTACGGTGTCATGCAACACATGCAGGCATTCCGTCTATTCTCTTTGTTTATGGACATCACAAAATGCTAGAACAAATGAACATACCTCTGAGTGTAAGCACGGTTTGTTCAAGATCATTGACTCTGTGCTGATGTGCAGTGGTCGGGTGTATCTCCATGGAGTTGATCTTCTGTGTGAGTTGTACGTTCTCTTCTTTTAACATCTCGCAATAGCTGATGATGATACATGCAATGTTAAGTCAGTCAGTCAGAATTCAGGAATGTTGTGTGAAAAGAAAAAGTAAGAAAAAAATTGAACGATGTTGAGAGTTTGAGATAAGCCCGCTATTACAGCGTGTGTCAGAAATGTGTGGTCATATACAGAATACACACCACCTCTTTTACTCTATTCTAGATATTCTGCGCTACCATCTAAACCATCCAGAATTTCAAAGAAGTTTCTTAGTTTGATAATCACATTCCACAACTTTCTAGTACATGCTGTATAGATGGTACGTTGTAATCTGAAAGCCTCTACTAAAGGGTGGCCTACACCCAGCAATGATGACCCAAACAAAAATGATGATATTTAAAACTTATTTTTTTTGAAATCGTTTAAATATTACTCTGATAAAGCCAAAAAAAAGATGCATCGAAAAGAAGGAGAAAAGACATGTGCTGCTGTGAGAGATATCGTTTAGGCCAGTCGCTCACTTAAAAAAGTCTCTGCGACAAGAAATCACTAGTGAGAGACTGACCTTTTTCAAATATTTCCACAATACTTACTAGACGTATTCTCATATTCAAGGTTAGTTCATTAAACATTTGTATTAAGACTGTGATCAAAATGTACCTTTTCCAATAGTTAAGTTCAGGCAGTGCATCACCCGCGGCTCTAATCGGGCTCCGTATCTGCGACTCCAGTAACGTCGACTCCAGTTTCAACACTTGTCCTTTCAACGATGTAATTTCTGCTAACGACCTCTCGTATTCCGATACTAGGAGCTCATTACCCTGAAATTATAATAGTTTTGGTGCTGATTCTGATTTATACTCGTCTTTGACCCAAAACATATCAATGCTACTATCCTAACATTATAAACGTGAAAGTTTGTTTGGATGGATGTTTGCTACTCTTTTACATTAAAACTACTAAACGGATTTGAATGAAATTTGGTACACAGATAGTTTATAACCTGGATTAATATATAAGATAGTGGTGGCCCAGTGGTATCGGTCCCGACTTACGAATTGTAGGTCGTGGGTTCGAACCCCGCCAGGCGCATTACTTTGTGTAAATTATTTCATCACCACTGCTCTCAAAACGGTGAAGGAAAACATCGTGAGGAAACCGGCATGTCCTAGAACCAAAAATTCGAAGACATGTGACATCTACCAACCCGCACTGGGCCCGCGTGGTGGAATATGACCCACTCCCTCTCCCAGAGAGGAGGCCTGTGTCCCAGCAGTGGGAACATTATAGACTGATGATGATGATATAAGATAGTTGTCATCCCAATTTTCCCGTGGGATAATTTTCGCTGGTAACAGCTAGTAACACTATAATTCCCAAAGGACGAGGTGTTCCCCATAGTGGCGGTCGCTATGTTTAATTTCCATGTAATATGGGGCCACTCGGTGACGGTTGGATTAAAGGCCTTGAAGCCATGCCAAAACCATTATTTTAATAAAAAAAAAGATGAGCGCGAACTTTTTGAAAGAGTGAAGAGTTTTTTTTAATCACTTACCGCCGTAGGGCTTTTCTAGCTACATTATTACCCCAGAGCGCTAATTGGTTACTTACAAGCCCCATTTGGGGGTAATAAGGACCTACTTACCGAATGAGTGATATAAGGGTGCGTCCACATCTGGCGAATGCGCCGCAAATGCGCAGCTCGCGCGCCGTTTGCAAGCTGCACGCGTGCAGATCGCGTGCCGCGCGCCCGCCTTTTGGCATACTAAATTCTCATTCTCATTGCTGAGAATGCGCGCGCGCGGCTTGCGAGCAGGTCGCAAACGGCTCGCGAGTTGCACATTCGCGGCATATTCGCCAGATGTGGACGCACCCTTATAGTAGATTAGTAGCCAAGGGCTGTATACGATATACAAGTTTTCATAAAACAATGATATTTTATAAAATTTTGCCCTTTTAGGAATTTATCTTGTTGGTCAGATTATACTCGTAAAAGTTCAGAAACAGAACAACATGTCCAAATTTCAAGCTTAGCGGATCAGCGGTTTCTAAAATATACCCTTAAATTCCATTAGAAAACTTTAAAGCGCCGTACTGTAAAGTTACTGATTTACAGAACCGTCTTTTGTTCTACGACGCTATGATACATCGACTGATAAATCATTCTAGTACTTTTGCAGGTCTAAGCTTTTTAACAAATCCTAAAACTGAAGTGATTATGCTAACCTTCTCAGCGATTTCCAATGCCGCGATCCTCCTCTGCTGCGCTTGCACTCTGTCCAACAACGCCTGGGTGGACACTGGCAGGGAGGCCGCGTCCGAGAGGAACGAGTCCTTGGAGAGGGCTGGCTTCTCCTGAGTTTCAACCTCTTGCTTCTCAATTGTTTCTAGTTGGCTTTCATCTGAAAATATTTTTGGTCAGAAATAAGTTCAGTCGCAAAGGTCGATCTTCCGGTTTAAGCCGCGCTTGCTGAGGTTGGTCTGTGAATGGGTAACCATCTGTGATAGCGGGTTTCCTCCATGTCTCGGAAAGCACGTAAAGCCGTTGGTCCCGGCCGTCATTTGTAGATATTTGACAGTCGTTACTGTTAGTCAGAAGCTCAAAAGTCTGACAACCAGTCTTACCAAGGGGTATCGTATTACTCAGTTATTGGGTTGAGGAGGTCCGAAAGGCAGTCGCTTCATGTAAACTACTGATATTCAGCTACATCTGGTTCAACTGGAAGCCGATCCCAATAAAGTTAGAAAAAGGCCAAGCAGAATGTGATTGTAAAGATAGTTAATGCAGGATATTGAGATTTGTTTATGGCATACAGGTTTTGTTGATTCTGACTTAAAATTTTCTTTAGTTGTATTTTTAAACCTACCAGAAAAAGTTTTTGGTTTTTACGAATGGAAATAGGGACACATAAGTCACTAAGACCAGTGATATTGTATTAGACAGAGGCATCTATAGGCTTTGAGGTGATACTTCTAATAACGGAGAGAAAGACTTATTATAAAATTCTTGTTATACTACAGAAATGTGCTGGGAAAATCTCTTATTTTTCTTACTTTTAAGTTCTTGAAGTTTCGTCAGCAGCATTCGTTTCTCTTTCTCTAGTCGTGTCACAGCTGATTTGGACAAGCTCAGGGAAGCCTCTAACTTGATGACTTCTTGACATTTCTCTTCGTGGCGTGCCTGCCAACGTTCTGATGCCTGTTGCGCTCTGTACAATATTAAAAAGGATAGATGCATATAAATCTTCGAACATACGAGAATTTCTTATGAAATTGGTTACTTTACTTTATAAGTGAGCAGTGGTGGCCCAGTGGTATCGGTCCCGACTTACGAGTTGTAGGTCGCGGGTCCACGTCCGGTTCGAACCCCGCGCCAGGCGCATTACTGGTTTGTGTATGCCACGGTCCCCGTCGCGGAGACCGATTTCATCACCACTGCTCTCAAAAACAGTGAAGGAAAACATCGTGAGGAAACCGGCATGTCCTAGAACCAAAAATTCGAAGATATGTGACATCCACCAAGGCCCACTCCGTCCCACAGAGAGGAGGTTTGTGTCCCAGCAGTGGGAACAATATAGGCTGATGATGATGACTTTGTAAGTGCTTGACTGAGGAAGGCAAAACATATAACGGAGATTATACATATAAGCGCAAAAAGAACAAGGGTTCTGAGACAAACAGACGACGACAGCCGACAGTCTTTAATCGATTTTTAACTTTATGCGCTAGGGTATAAAATTGAAAATCTTTGTTAGCAGTTGACGTTTATTGGACTTGATATACGAAGCGACCGGGGCGCGCGCCCATGGATACGGAGATACTGAATCTTAGTTGCTACATTCCGTGTCGAACATAGTCCGTGTAGAAATATGTGCACATTGGCCGTTCAGTATATTTTGTTAAAATAAGTCAAATGTATGAATGTGAATGAGGCGAAAGGAGTATGTCATGTTAGGATCGGATGGGTGGCGTTCTGTACTGCCTACCGAATTAGGAAGAAGGCATGAGCTTATGAATGGAAGACAAAACAAAACAATCGCAGGCATTATGGATGGTTATCGAATCAGTCGTGTCCTTGTGGCGGTTTTTTATAAATGAAGTCTTTTACGCGCTATCCATTGTAATACAGTGACCAGAGCAAGCACCCTCTCAGAGGGCCAAAGCCTGCCGGGGTCGCGGAGCTTATTCCATCACCGTGACCTCAGAACATAAAGGGCTATTGAAGGACACCGTGGATTTTAGTCAGTACGAGTCTGATAGTCCCTCCCGCCCTGCCCGGGGTTCCGGACTCATTTGATGATTTTACCACGTTAAAAAAAAAGTGATGAATACATTACCTCTTCCACTTGTCCCAGAGCGCAAGGTTAGATTGAGTGTCCCTCCGTGCGCTGGTCAGCTGTGCCTGCAGCGATGCGATCTTGTTGTGAAGCGCCGCAGTCTCGGCTGTCGTTACTTTGTGGCCGGTTGTGCTTCTGTAGTTATTAAAATGACAAACAAAAGATCAATAAAATAAATATGTATTCATTAACTTTATTTGATTTAAGAATTTGTCTCTTTTTTCTTGGGTCTTCTTCTTCATTTGCACAGTTATTTTTTTGTTTCACTATCATAATACAATTATAACTAATTCTTACACAGTGCCCTCTCCATTTTCATCTTCCTCTCAATTCGTGAACAGCCTTTTTCTCAACTATACCAGTATAGTTGACCCCAGGGTCGGCTTCCAATCGAACCAGATGCAGCTGGATATCAGTATTTACATGGAGCGACTGCCTATCGGACCTCCACAACCCAGTAACTGGGCAATACAATAATGAGTAACGACTGTCAAAGATCAACAAATGTTAGCCGGGACCAAGGCTTTACGTGCTTTCCGAGGCACGGAGGAAACTCGCTATGACAAATAGTCACCCATCCACAGACCAATCTCGGCAAGCACGGCTTAGCTCAGAAGATCGGCCTATGCGGCTGTAATTATTTAGCCACGAGCTCCTCCACACTAACCATTATAAAACAGTATGGCTAAACTTTAGAAAAGATTTCTCTTGTTTCTTATCTAAAAACAATTTGTTTGTGGCTTGCTTATGGGTCAAGTCATAACGAGACGCGACGCTGCGCGCAATTTCAATAGAGCTGCTCAAAATCTAACTTTATTTACTACAAGAAAAGATACACATTGCAGTATCGTTGCAACACCTCGCGTCTGGGTTTGAACTGACCGTTAAATAATGTATTTATGCATCTTGATAAATATTGTACATACATTCTGAACACCTGATTCTTCAAATTCTGAGCGTCTAGACGAGCACGCCTCTCTCTAGAAGCGAGCACTTTGATCTGTCGCCGAAGGATTGCGTTCTGCTTGGTCGCCTGCTGCTTCTCACGGCGAAGACGCTCGATGACTGGCTCTTGCCTAGAAGAGCAAATCTTGCCTTCATAATGTTGCTTTGGTGATTGGTGATTCGGCACATTCTTATATAGATGACACTAGGACTACTTTTTGCCCATATTTATGGAAATCTTTACACGATTTTTGCTTAGTATTATGAGATATCGGCGATATTCTGTTTGTTTGATTGAAATTTTTCAGTTTATGTATTATTACGAAAATCTTTAAAAGAAAAATTAAAAATTAAGGCATGACTTTGGAAACTAATCATTATAATTTCCATGCTTCTGTCGCTGCTGCATCCTCCGTCGAGTTAAAACTGATTGGTAGGTCTCTCTCAAATGCTTTCCTCTCTTTCATTCAAACTAAGTACTAAACTCACCAAATAGTCGTAGAAGAAGCAGGTATCCTGGCCACATCGTCATGTGACTCGTGCAAATCGACCGTGGACTCGAACTTGAGTTCAAGTCTATCCGATCCATGCTGAGATAACGCGTCACTCTCATCCACCTCCACAATGGCTGACAAATCGAAACTAGGGTCGTTCACCGAGATCAGAGTTTGCATGTTCATCACTTGAGTCTGTAAATCATCATCATCATCTTGAATCAAAATGATAACCTCAAGGTGATGTATAAAAAAGTACTGCAGTATCATTCTGCTTTTCGAAACTGTTTTTTTAATTGTCAGAAATCATTTTCTCAAGATGGGATTTTTGGGACATAATAACCCAATTAAAAAATCTAATGACTACAATCATTATGAATAGAAAACCGAAAAAAAAAGGTTCATAAGATACACAAGGGCGAATTGCGTAAAAAATGGTAATATGTTAAAACAAATAATTCAACATTAAAAAATCACAACTTTGTAGTATTCATTTTTTTTTATGTCTGACAATTCAAAAGTGTCTGTAACTGATGGTCTACTTGAAATAAATGCTTTTGATTTGATTTGAAAACCCTTACATTCTTTTTCAGTCAACCAATAACTGGCTAAAATAAAATAATAAAACCAGCAAACCCTCAAATTGTTAATGATAACGCGTAGCTGTTCAATTTGTGCATCTTTATCCGACAGCTGTTTCAGATAAACAGTCTTCTGTTCAGTAAGCCTTGTCCTCAAATCCATGTGCTCCCGTTGCATGTCGTTGAGCTGTGCCAGCCAGTGCTCATTCTCATCCTTGTATGACTTTACCTATTAACGGAAAAATATTTAAATGTTAACGCTCAAAAAATATAAGTAACTTGTATTTTGTCAAGCGTAAAAGTGTATGACGGGGTCCCTAGAGGGCCCAAGCCTGCCGGGATCGCGGGACTTATCTCATTACCGTGACCGAGGAACATAAAGGGCTATTGAAGGACACCGTGGATTTTAGTCAGCACGAGTCTGACAGTATGGAGTGGGAGGACTCATTTGATGATTTAAATATCGTAAACAGTGTCACCTCATGGCAATGACGTTCTTCAATTTGAGAATGCAGTTGCTCCATCTTCGTTAATCTCTCTGCTGCCAATTCCTTCCAACGTGCTGATTCAGTTTGATACGTAGTCCTGAACGAAAAATCAACAAAAAGTAGAAAAATCGCACAACACGTTCAACATTTTATGTATTTTCAATAAACTAATTGATACTTACAATTCGGACTTGCATTCATCGAGTTCACTTTGCTGTTTAAAACACTTGTTTTCTAATTCCGCAATTTGTGTTGTGTACTTTGTAACCACTTCCTTCAATGCTTCTCCGTTAGAGACACTGGAGTCACTAGCTCGTCTGCAATAAATAAGTGATTAGTGGCATGATTAGCAGCATACGTAATGAACGTGTTATCAGCTTGTTAAAAATGATTGATTTGAATATTTTTTAAGGCGTGCTAGTAAATCTAAACATCGTTGAAGTTACCTGTCTAGCTTTGATTGCATTTCCATTATTTTCAGCTGCAGTTCTTTCACAGATTTAGAATATTCTTCTCTTTCGTTTCTCAGTAATTCTTTGTATTCAGCCATAATAGTGTTTTTATCATCTTCTAATTGTTTCAGTGTTAACAACAAAGATTTATTTTCTTCAATCGCGCTATCTCTCTTTTGGGTTGTTTCTATTTTCTGTTTCAATTGATAATCGTTAAGTTGTTTTCTTAAATCGTTTATAGTATTCTGCAATTTCTCATTCAGATCATCTTTTTCATCGTTAGAATCCTTCAGTATTTTTAGTGTAGACTCAAAACTGACTTTCTCATTTTTTAGAACTAAGATTTCTTCAGTACGTTTATGTGCTAATGCCATGGCTTCGTATATTTGTTTGGCCTTTTTGTCAGTTTCCGCTTTAAGTAATTTAACTTGAACATTAATTTCATTTATTGCATTGCTGCTTTCTTCTGTCTGCACTATTTTGTAGCTTTTGCTTATTTCTATGGGGGTAGTTTGAACAACAGCATCTGTTAAGTCTAAAGTCTGTTTTCTTGGAATAGTTTTTATGGGGGTCTCTCTCTTTTCATTTTCCACTGGTGAATTGTTTGTGTGTTTTGGTTGTTCTTTGAGTATTTCTGGTTTTATCAATGTAACAGTTCTACTTCCTGAAATTAAATTTTGGTTACTTTGTTATCTTTAAATTGTAGTAGTATAGTTGTAATAAAATTAATAAATTTGGATTACTTCTAGAACTTGTGTCATCATCAGACTGAACATCTTCTAATTCGATAGACGGGTCTTTGATTCCCTCACTATTATTTTTATGCTGGCTATCTATAGCAATCTTTTCAAAGCCTTGATTCACTAACACCAAAGTTTTTTCCATATCATTACAGTGCTTTATCAGGTTTTCGTGTGATAGTTCCAAAGCTTTCATTTTTTTGTTGATATGTTGTATTTTTCGGGTGTTTATAGATTCCTGAAATAATAAAATTTAGAAATAAATGTTGTGCTGTTGTTGTTCGTAGTTTATTTATTTTGTGTCACACTTACCGCCATCATATACTTTAGTTTATGGGGGCAGCTATCTCCGTCTAACAAACATTTATCTTTGGATACATCTAAGATTTGATCAAATACACTATGTTTTGAAATCAAATTAGCTCGCAGGTCTTCTATTTCATGGAGTTTTGCGTCTACATCTTGGTTTTTACGCGTAAATTCTTCTACTTTGTTTAAATAGTTTTCAACGGATAACAGTGGTAAGCTTCCCTGATATTGCTGTCGTAAAACCTGCAGCACTTCGTATATGTATCTAAAATGTTCAACAAAAATTATAAAGGTGGCCACATAATATTTGAGCACACAAATCTTTGAATAAAATTTTTAAATATACTCTACAGGCAGTTACTAATAAAACTAAAGAAGTGTCTTCAAATAAAATAAGAAGATCGACTTTTTAAAAAATTCTCTCTAAACTCGTAAAACCTCTCGGTAAAACCTTGAGTTCATGGGAATAAGAATGTTAAGAATTTGGTTGGTCTATAACTAGTAGCCAGCTTCAAAATCAAGATGATATGAAATAAATTAATTGGACATAACCTGAATTTCGTTTCATATCTCATGGCATAAACGTCAAAGACTTTCTGTCGTGTTTTGAACATCTCTTCAGCTTCTATTCTCAGCTCCCTTTCCTTATTGAGAGCTGCGTGAAGTCTTTCAATTATATTGTGGCTTTCCGAAGCTTGAAGATGTGCCACAAGGATTTCGCCACTAAGTCTGTAAACGAAAGATTTATGAGAAATATCGTAAATACTGTGAAAATCTTGATGAGCATTCAGAACCCTCAAGTCTTTATCATACATATTTATTACAGCATTGGCCCGAAGTTTATCTGTGAAGCAGTAAGGGACCTGCCCAATGACGCGATTATTTCAATTTCTACTAACTTAAGATGAAAATCGTCCTTGCTACTACGATATAACGATGCAATTCGATTGACTTGACGTCGTCGTTGCGAGCTTGTTTTGTTTTTCATCTACTCGTAGATAACCACACGTTTTATGTCTGCGTATGGCTGCGCGCTCGCGGCGCTCTCGCAGCGAACGCGTGGCGGACGCGCGGCGAGTGCGCTACCAGTACTGAAACAAAAACGGCGATTCCGTTGCGAGTCGCGACGATACGCTGGCGGATTAATCGCTCGTCGTGGAGATTTTCCAACGATACAAAGACGGACTCGCCGTGATTCTCTCGCTCGTGGAAATGGCGCCTAATTGTTTCTGTATCAAATTATATTTATATTTGAACAATTACCTCGCAATGATAGCCTTGCTATCACTTGAAGATTGTAAATCAAGCACTTGGTGCTGCAGCATGTTTATTTCCATATCGTTGCTCATTTGTCTTAGTTCAGTGTCTTTTAGCTGAAATTATACATAATTAAACAACTAAGTATACGCTTTTCATGTGAAATACCTTGTAGTTGCCAGTTTTAGTTAACTAGCGCGAGTCTCTTAGACGATTGCTTTCTTTGTGTAATTGTAAATACTCGTACCAAGCGAGTATGCGAGTTTTTCAGCGAGTTTGCGTATGGCTATACAAATTATTACCTGAAGGAGAGCTATGTCCAACTGATTGCTAATACGATTATATTGTTCTTTGAATAATTGAGTATCGCTTGAATTCTTTTGTAGCTGTTCTTTCATCATATCGAATTCATGTTTTGTTACTGAAGCCAAGTTTTCGTCACTAAAACAGTTGCAAAAATTATATTTAAAATTGTAAAAGCTGTACTTAGACTAAAGAAACAATGACTGGGCTGCGTCCGTCAATAACGTGAAAGGTGAGATGACATGGAGATGGATGGAAGAAATGTTGAATAAGAGTGGATAAGAGCAGGAGCAGGAGGTTAGGATGGTGATAAATGTTTTTTTCTTAATAAATATTATCAGATCTTACATGTTCTTAGCTTGAATCTCTTGCAGTTCCGCGATTTTACATTCCAAACTCTCAATTTTCTTCTTCTTTCATCAATCTCAAAACAGAGCTGTTCTATTTGTTTCTTTATTACCATCTGCTCTATATTTGATTCAATCTTTGCGCCATTTCTTGCTGTGTTATTTCTAAAAAAAATATTTTTTAAGTACTTGTAAGGTTATGAAAATTTCTTGTAGTTTTTTTATGTTGTCGGATAACAAGTAACATGAATATTCAGAGCATAATGCAAAGAGATTTAAAAGAACCTATAGAGCGGGCATTGGGAAAATTGTCATACAAATTTGTTGATGCCGTGCGTCAGTAGCGTTATATAAGCGTTGCATAGCAACGCGACTACTAGACTGAAGGACTTTTTACCTATTGGTAAAAAATTTTGGATCACAAAATTCTTCTTGATGTCCAGTCTATTGTTCGTATATAGTTTAATGTCTTTGGCATAATGTGAGTATGGTCTACCTCACAAAGAGGAGGCCTGGGTCCCAGCAGTGGAGACTTTAACGCCTGATTGTGACGAATCAGTGTGTTTGCAAAACTTTTTGGTGACGCAGGTTAGTTTGTGGTTGACTAAAAAATATAATGTTTGAAATACTATCTACTTACCGCTTATTTGACTAGCCTCCAGCCGAACAAAATTAATGATGTAACTTTTATCTTCATCTAGGCGATTAAACAAGCGTTGGAAATGATTATGATTGCTAAAACCAGTTTCTACAAGTTTCCGGTATTTTGAGAGAATATCACTGAGGGCAAAGTTTTGTTTCCAAAATAGTTCCAGTGATATTGAGTGGCGTAGTCTATCAGTTAAATTAGCGACTGCCAGTATTAGTTTTTGAATTTGCATTTCATATTCTGATGCCGCTTCCATTGCATCTTTTTTACCGTTCAAAATTTCACTCTTCATATTTTCGTTTAATGTTCTGATGTATTTGTACGATTTTTCCAAGTAAGAGCACTTTCTTTCCAAATAGTAAACGTTAGAAATATGAACTATTCCAGGTGAATCTTCACTTTCATCTTCATCATCTTCTGGATAAGTCAGTCGCTTCTTCAAATTTTCTATTTCAGCCTTGTACTGTTCTTCTTGTATTGACCATTTATTTAGGTCATCACTGGCTCGAACTGCCATTGCAGTAAGTTTGCTAAATAATTCTTTGAATTTCATGTGGAAGTATTCTAGTCCTTTTTTGAGTTGAGATTCATACAAAAAATTTCCTGATTCCACTAATTTTTCAATTTGTGATTTGTCGTAAAAGTCAATGTCACTTTGTTCTTTTTCTGACATCCATGAACCAAACTCACCAACGTCAATGGATTTTTCTTCTAAAAGTTTTTCTTCGGCTTCCTTTTCTTTATTTTTGATTACTATTTCATTCAACCTCTTTTCAAGTTCTGATGATTTTTTAGTTGCATCAGATAGTTGAGCCATTACATCAAATGTTTCTTTTCTATAAATGAATAACCAAGTTACAATAGTATACAACTACAACTACGGAATGTTTTAGTTCATTTTATGATGAGTTCAGTACCTAGCTTCATGTAGAGCAGTTAGAAGTGCATCTTTACCACCTAAAGCAGCTCTTAACTCCATCACTGTTGACATATGCGGAGAGAACCAGCCGGCCGAGTTTCGTGCTCCATTGACAGTAATATTGCTTCCAAACTTGGGCATTTTAATGTCAGTACGCCAGAAGAAGTCTTACCTGAAGTTTTATAATGATAACAAAATAAAGAATAATAAAATGTGACTGTAATATGTAGACAAAAGCAAGACTTGTAGATGAGTACTGTTATCTTTTAAGAAATCCAGAATTTCTTGAAGGCCTTTCCGAAGACCTTTGTTTTCTTCTATGATTGCTAGCATTTCCTTTTCCTGATTCTGCTTTTCTTGTTCATTGAAAACATTTTGCTGATTCTCAGAATCTTGTACCAATACTCTAAAATACGGATAAATACGGATGGATATTAATGAATGAAATTGATCCGAAAAGTTCAATACGACCCTATGGAAATTAATTTTACCCTGGTGAATCTTCTTTTTCATGTTTAGGCACATTGTCATCACTTTCACTGTCTTCAATAATTTCTTGTATTTTGTCTTTTGTGTACCCGATTTTAATTAGAACACTTGACATTTTATTGATTTTAGTATTGAGATTACGGTTATTTAATTCTAATCCAATAAGTTTATTTTCGAGTCTCTTTAGTTCTTTACTAATTTGTGAATTTGTTTCCTGTAAATTACGATATTCCTTCATAATGCCTTGGACAGGTATTTTTTCGTCAGCAGGTACGTTGAATTTTTGTCTGAAATATAAAATAATCTATTGATAGGTTCAGATTATAGATACACATTATTTTAAATAAGTAGACAAAGCCTGAGCAGACATGATTGAGATTGAGTGCTCCCTTACCTTAATGTTTCATTTTCAAGCTGTAGTTCGTTTATTAAGTTATTCAAAGTATTTGTTTCTTGTACTAAACTTTTGATACCTTCATCTTTAAATTTCAGCTGTCGTTTTTTATGTTTTAAGCCTTCAAGTAGTGCATTAATTCCTTCATCTGATTGTAGAAGTTGCACTTGAGATCTTATTTCTGTCAACTTTATAATGATAAATATAATTTCAGTACTGATTAAGATTTAAATGATAGGTTATACATATAACATTCTTAAATATTACCTCCTTTTCTCTAGCTCCAATCATTTCTTCAGCGCTTTGTAGACTAACAGTCAAATTTTTGACTTTCCTCTTCAATTTGTTGATCATTGTTTGTTCTTTGTTATCATCGCTGATATTCTTAGCTTCTGATAAGGAATAGTCTGGAACTTCTTCAATAATTGATTTTAGCTGTTTATTTTCTGCTCTGAGTAAATTAATAAGATTTGCCGTTTGATCTATTTCATTTGTAGCCTCTAGTAATTTGTCTTGTAACTCTTTTATCTTTCGTTTTTCTGCATCACTTTTCTAAAGGAAAATTTGGAAATTCTGAGTTATTGGATAATTATGTCTCCTTTATTGAATTGGAGAAGATATTTTTAGATTCTCACCTTAGGCGATGAAGAATGAAGATGAATTTTTGAAGCTTCTTTCAAATCTTCTTTTAGTTTTGTATTCTCCTTAGATATTGCTTCTAATTCAGATTTCTTTGTTTTTGCTATGTTCTAAGAGAGTGGAAGATTAATAAAAAAATGTAAACAAATCTTTATCCAAGAAGCAGATACTCCGCAAACTATTGTTATCTTAAGTTGATACTTACTTTCCAATGTTGAACTTTAGATTTTATATCTTCGTACAAGTTTTCTCTTTTTGATTCCTTTTCGAAAAGTTCTTTTCCTCAGTCCTTCCATTTCAAATGATAGATTAGCTTTTGCTTGCTCCGATTTGCCTAAAATTTCTAAAACACAAATAATGAAGTAAGGATTGTGTTTTGAATTTGTTGACTGTTTTTAACAAGGAAGGACTTTTTTATCAACCTATAGTACCACCGAACAGTTATTTTGCATCGTAAGAACTGTAAGCTATGAGGAAGATTTACGGCTACATTGTTACCTTTCAATTGACTGCATTCGTTATTAATAGCCATTATTTGCTCTGTTAAATTATCAATCAGCTGAGTAGCTTCAGTTAACTTATCCTTAAGAACTGATACTTATCCTTTAAGTTTGTGTTCTCTTCTTCTAATATCTAGAAAAAATTTAAAGATAAATATGTTGGAACTTAACACATGCTTATTTCGATAATGAGGTAAACCTTGATTACTTTGACATCGCTTAATAACTTCCTTATATGTTTATTCTTCATAGTAACTTGTTGTTCAAGTTCAGCAACAGCATTCATTTCTGATAAAACATCGCGACTGGAATCACTGTCCATATCAAAATTGCTTCGACTTTCTTCTAGTTTACTCTTCTTCGACTCTAGATCAGCAATATCTGCATACAGCTGTTCTAGTATTTCTTTGTTAGCTTTTATTATTTCTTCTTGGTGAGTTATAGTTTCTAGTGCACTGTCGTTGCTCTGCGTTGGGGATACTGTATTGAAAAAAATGAGTTAAATTACTGATTAACCATATAAAATGTTATCCATTTTATACGCTACCAGGTTTTTTTCAATGATGTCCCATTTAATTTGGTAAAAATAGCAAGTAGCAAATACAGCTATAGCAGCGCTTACCGGAACCCTTGTCAGTCGCTGTTGACTCGATATTAACCAAACAGTGTACAGTTTTACAGACGCCAGCAAATCAAGCTACAATACTTATTACAATAAAAATGAAAGTTTTTGTTCGATTGGGAAAATTTTCTTGAGCTGTCACCACTAGGTGGTTGTCTGTATACCACTCTGTCTAAACATTAATGTCTTTGATAAATGTAATTACCAAAATGTGCTTTGATTGAGGCATAATCTGAGATTAACGAAAATACTTTAACACTTTCAACAGTTTGAAGTGTGAGCTTTGATTTACGAAATAGCATACGCAAATATGAAAATGAGATAAAAAATCAAAATTTCTGTAGTTACAACCATTACTATACTCCTAGGTAAAATGACAAGGGAAAATGTACAAGTCACTTCACAAAGTGGTTAAGCAGTTGAATGAGAAAGTCTTTTAACACCATGCCATAATGTCACTTGCCGGTAATATTGTCGCAATGGTTAATAAAGAAAGTATTTACTGTTTACCTGCGTATGTGCTCTCTACTTTCATTTTACCGCTTTTCTTTTGACTTGACTTTAGTTGGCCGATTAAGTTGTTTACCTGCAGTATTAAAACATTAAGATAATAATAATTAGCTTGGTGATAATTAGAGGTGATTTACAGATTAAGCCTTGTCTGTTTTTTTAATTGTAGCAGCATACTTGGAATTTTACCTTTGTCGTGAGTGGTTTTACTTCAAACATTTCAACTCACACACAAAGCAAGATCCGGAACAAAATGTTAGGGTCCTAAAATAATTGCTTGAACAGAATTTGTACGCATTTAATTTACTAACCTAGAATAAAAACACGAACCCTTTTTCTATTTGTTTTTTTTCACCAATAAAAAATTGTAAGCCTAGGTAACTATGATGAGCATCTGCCAAAAACATACGCGTGAGTGTTGATCTGTTATGAACATACATTCATAAGTACATAAACTCACGCCTTGAGAGAGATGAGGGTAGGCAGATACTACAGAGCGCCTCCTGCTTCGATCCTTGCATGCTCCTGTCGTCTCATCCATATTTATTCATTCTTTTATATTATTATTTCATGTACTATATAAAAATAAGGTTTTCCTTCCTGAAGATATAACTCCAGAACGCACGAACCGATTTCCAAGGTTTTGCATTCGTTGGAAAGGTGTTGGGCTCCGTGAGGTTTATAGCAAAGAAAAAAACGAAGCCATCTGGTGGCGAAACCGAGTTCGGCGGGTTTGCTAGTCTGTTATGAAAAACTTTATAAGCAAGCGCCTAGAGAAAGTAAACCGCAACGTTTATTATTTTTACAAACACACCACATAGGATCTTGTAGGTATTTTATTAAGCCCCTGACCTTGAGTATGGCGTATGTATTTTTTGCGATTATGTGGGTCATAGATTATATCATACATAATCCCTGATGCGTTAATGCAGATAAACAATCGCTTATCTAACCAATTATTCAAAGAATACAAAAAGGGGTCAGCAATCTAACGCCCTCCTCCCCCACAGGCACATGGGAATTGGCGCAAACTAACAGCAGTGGATGCGGTCAGGCTCTATTGAATAAAAAACCTTCCATTTAGTGGTTTAAACTTCAAATTATAATAAACGTTACCGTACATCTACTCAAATTACATTCTTTGAAATCATTAAAAGTTTTGTTGCAATGTTGACTGTTATGAAGCTCCTTATTGTGAAAACTATTTATTTGAGAAAAATAAATAAAATGGCACTTACCTGCTCACTCTTCCACTTTAGAATATCTTGTGAAAGCCTAAACAGAGTTTTCAAGTCAGTAAAATTCAGTTCGATATCATCGGCTTCCATCCAGCACAGACTTTCACATAATTTATCTTTATCTGACTGTGAGAGTTCCTTCTGTGAGAAACTTAATATTTCTCGCCAATCCGTTTCCACCATTTTTGTTATTAAAATGCCTTTTATGTTTAGTTTAATTGATAACTTTTAAAACTGCAATGCGCGTGTGACTCACTGTTGTAAACCAACACAACATAATGTTTGTAATCCGAGCTGTTGCTAAGCAACGCATATCGTCATAAGGTGCCATAGACAATGGAATAACAAAAGAGTTTTATTTAACTGTTTAGGAACACATTTTTATTTTGGTGGCAAACTAGAACACCAAAATAATAAACGACAGTAAAATTAGTTAATTTTATGTGTTGCAGGAAGTAAGTATTCATTTATGTAAGTAAATTATGGTAATATTTATTTTATTCTGAAGAACTGGTTTGAATTGGTGAAAAGTATTTGCGAATACCATTTGCGGCACTAAAAAAAAAGTATTTTTTTCTTTTTTAGTGGCTGTTTGTCATGTTTTTCATGAAGAAATGGCCTGCTATTAGATTCACTTAACGAAAAGAGGTTTTGATAAAAAAAAATGTATTATGTATGTTCGTTTTTTATTTTTGAGAAACTTAAGTATAAATCGTTTTAAATTCGACGTTAAAACATTGATCACGTTCCTTGAAAAAGGTTTCGCAAAGAAATAAAACGCATCATAAATACAAAGATTATTTTATTAGGTGTGATGATATCGAACAATAGCAGTTAATGTTATATTGTATGTCGAGGTGTCAACAACAAAATAAAACATTTGTGCTTTAAAAATAAATTAACAAAAGTAAATACAACAATACAATAGGTTAAAAAATAGTGAAAATAATTTGCATCTACACAAACAAAGCTTTGACATAGGGCGAGGGGAGACTTTGGTAACACCTAAGAGGGTGGAAATATGTAGTTATACATAGAAAACTTTCAAATTACTACCACTACATTGTATACATGAACGACATTAGGTAGAAAATACAATGAAACGAAAAAACATTTGTACAAAATATTGTTACAAAAATCTGATTCATGACTAGTACATTACCGTTATATTTTTGATAGAAAGATATATAAAAACGAATTAACAGATGTCGAAACACATGACACCAGTTTCATACATAGCACGCGTATTTCTTAGTATCGATATAGCTAATTTTAAATTAAGCATACAATATTGTCAACCGTTGCCAAATAATTACTCGCCCTATATACTAACCATTGCATAGTTTTGAGTATTATTATGTAGTATAATGGTTAATGCGGTAACTAATACCCATACTTATATAATTACTGTACGCTATAGGTACAACTGTAATGCCAATGTTCACAAAATGTCTAAACTTTGATACCGCCGGGAATTTCTAAAAAGTATTACTCCAAAGTTTGACTTTTGCAGATATGTATTTTTATGTATTGATGTATATAAATCGGTTAGTATTTTAGAATTAGTAATCTAGCTGCGTTCTTTTAAAATATCACTTTTAAAAGACGAGCCCAAACAAGTCACTCCTAAGTTATAAATAAATACTACACTAAACAATTTTACAAGTATATAAGTATTTTTATTATTTTTTTACAATTATACAACATCATAATTATCAGATAAACATACTCTTTGGGACGCATAAAACAACTTTGGATAGATTACATTGACGTGATGCGGTTAGGTAGTCTGTTCACAGATGACAAAAGCGAAAATATACGTACACCGATAATATAGTCTACTGTTAGTATGTTAGGCTGTCGAGTTAATGCCGTCATATTGGTATACTTTGGTCAGCAAGTTCGAGTTCCACCGAAGGCCAACTCTTCCCAAAGTTTCAGCTTAGCTTACATTCTTTGTACAAAATATTATAAAAAGTCATGGCGTAATTTTGGTATCATTTGATAGAATCTAAGGTACATAGTCGGTTATATTTAACATAGAGCGGAGCTTACATACTTCCGCTACTATCTCATGTACTTATGTAACTACATTGGGTAATAAATACGTAGAAATCGGGGGCGGGGTATACGAACCTATTATAGAGAAGGAGATAGAGGGTTTTTTGGGATAGCTTTAATGAACTAATATTACATTTTGGTAATAAACTTTTCTGTTTAACTCGTTACACTCAAATGTTCATGTATATTCACTGGTTTTGCTGTGTCACGGAATAGTGAACAAATGGAGTGCTAGATTTTCGGACTTGCACAAAACACGTATCACTGGTGACAAAACACAGTTTGCCCACATTGCCCACATAAGCAATTCATTTGTTGGCTAGTCCGTGTCAAATGTGTCTATCCAATGCAGTATGGTCAGTGAATACGTGTGCGGTGGAGTGTTATCGCGGGCGGCGCGCACACAGCGTGGCGCGGCGCAGGCGCCGCAGCAGCGACGTCTCGCGCTATCAAATGCGCTCCACGTAGTTGCCTGTAGAGAAAAAAAACACACATTTTTTATTATATAGGAATGTAATTTGTATAAGAATGATGTTTAATATTTTAAATTGTGCCAAAACACTAACAACTGACAAAATCCACCGAGATCCAGAAAATCGAGAAACGATCTGGAGCTGTAAAAAGGTTCTTGTGAATTGACCGCACATTTAAAATGAATTAAACAAATGCTATAAATAAAAACATCAAGATAAACCTAGCATTTTAGTTTTTGTCTGGTATACAGGGGTCACCAAAATTGGGATTGGTCTTTTATTTTACAGTACACTTCAGTGGGAAAATGTTCCATAAGAAAATGTATAATAAAGACTCCTACGCTAGAAGTTTGACGTACCTGGGAAGGTTCCGAAGCGTCCCGTACGCTGGCTGGAGCCAACGTACCAGCCGTCGTCGCACTTCTCCAGTACGTACACCGTGTCACCCTCGTTCAGTTCCAGCTCGTCAGGGTTCTGTGGTCGATACTTGTACATCGCGCGGTATCTGGTGGGAAAATATTTGAATTGTTATAAACACTACACTGGCTTGTAAACTCAAGCGTTTTCTCAATAGGAGTCGTTCAATTGAAACATGTTCGCGTAAGTGTCCTGCTAAGGCATTCCCTTTCAGTGTTATCGTAAACGTTTTGTTAACATATTTAGTAATAATCGATTAATTGTCTGAGTTGAGTTTGAAGTAAACGTCGAACTAACTCTGTCTACCAATTATCATGAATGTACACGGTCGCCTTTTTTAATCCTCTCATCTCATCATCACAAACGTAGTTCCAAAATATGTCCAAACAAAAGAAAGTTTTTCTAAACGTTGCCTCCGACTTTTCTCTGTTAGCTAAACATGATCTATGTTTTGAAATATTAGCTTCAGTTACGTTTGATATTATCTTTGTTCTATTCTCGCATAAATAATTATGAGCGGTGCGTGACGACTGTATTTATTTTAAACATCGAAAGTTAATTGTTTTTAGCGTAATTAAACTAGTGTGTTCATATTTAATCCCAAAGCTGTTTCAATGTTCTTTTTCACAAATCGTTGAGTACCTACTAATTTCATACGGTTACTTTTAACTTCTGGGCGATTTTTGGATAAAGTGGTTAACTACTTGACGTTGGTTTTGTCCAGATAAGTAACTGTAATTCATCAAATCTTCGTTATTCTCATGCTCGTCTTGGTTAACGAGACGACACATACTATTTTTACTACGAAGCTAGAAAGGTGTGACAACTATCATCCCTTTATAGCCACATCATCTTTCTTAAATTTTGGTCTTTCCATTCTAATTTTTATAGGTACTTACTTAAAACTTTCTTATTGAGACATAGTAATCATGACTCATGATTAAAATGAAGACATGCTAATACTAACGGTATGGCCTCCGCATTGGTGTCCACGTACAAGGGCTCAGTGTTGTTAAGGTCGACACCCGCGCCAGTCGGCGGCCCGTAGCCGCGCTCCGACGGTGTCAGTGTCGCTTGCGCAGGCTTCGCCACATAACCTGAGATATTATGTCACACTTTAGAAGATGAGAACAAGTTAAACAATACAATATTATCCGTCTATAATGTGTGGGGAAGTTACGTGACTACCACTAGGATCCACTCCACTGAGGAGGTGACAAGGATTGGCCCATAATCCACACGAAGCTGCTGCGAATATATGAATGACACATGGAATGATCTCTGAGTTTGTTTCAGCTGTTTCTTCTCAGAGTAGTCAGGTACGAAACGTCGGCTTTAAAAATAGGGCGACTTTAAGTGTTTAAAATTTTATTTTTTTTAAATTGTTATGTATTGTTGCTCATCTATCTAGCTTTAAAAATATTGGTTGTGACGTTTAGAAGTATTTTTTTTTCATAACTAACTTACGAAATAAATATCATTTATCACAGACATGTTATGTATTCGAATATTTGTTCCAGTTTTTTCACGATGCTTTCCTTCAGCATTTTGAGAAAAATGGTCATGAAACAAGTAATAGAATGTAAATGTACCTAGCTATGTGCGGTCCTTCGACCTAATCATAGCTTGGAGTCATAACTTGGAGTCATAAACACTGGGCCACCACTGCGCACAATACGCTGCCGCTGGTCCGTTATCCTTCGTAGAATTTTACAGATAAAGATCTGGTGTCTAACTTGGTGACGTAACTTGACACAGTCGTTTGCGGTAGGTAGTAATGACAATAAGATGAGCTGTCATTATAGTAAAGATAAGATGGAAGTAGAGTATATTAAGAACTATGGAATGTTGTTAAGATTCAGCTCGATATTAGCATAGCAATGATAAAGGTAGTAGGTATATCTAGAAGACAACGTTTAATCAATATGGTAGCACTGTGATGAAATAGTTTTGTAATTTATTTTAGGAAAAAAACATCGCTACTAGACCACACTATAGAGCTGGCATTGGGAAAATTGTGATGCCGTGTGTCAGTAGCATAATCTAGCGTTGCATAGCAACGCGACTTCTAGACACACAGTAAAAAGATAAGTAGGTCACCAAAGACACTCTTGCGCCGTTGTGTCACTACGTAACCTGAGATACACGTCACAGACTGGAACAGGAACAATAAGGTAGTCTATTATCCTAACCACAATAACGTCACTCGAGCACAAGTATTTAATTATACCTCAGAAGCATAATATGCATAGCGCTTATGGATTTTTTTTTTTTTTAACAGAACTATAAAGACGGACGGTGGTAGTGGATTGATATTCTGTGATCACTCCATTTTTTGTATAATCCGTGTTTGATCCGAACACGGATGATTTAAACAATGGAGTGATATAATTATCACCAAATCAATTTCGAAACCAACCTGGAAGAGGCTGCGTCGCTGGTGGTGCATTAGACAGCGCAGGACTATTCTGTTGAGGTGTGTAGCTGTGGGAGCCCATGCTACGTTTAGCAGAGCCGTTGAGGAGACCGTGAGCAGCTGGCGATGCCACAGGCTTCTCGCTGTTCAGTATCGGTTGAGGGTCTGAAAAGAGGAGAACGACTGGTATTAGTATTTATTTTGTTACACACACTGAATATAGAACGATTTCTACTGGCGGAGCACGGTGATGTTTTTGAGGCTTCCCTGAGATCCCAGAGCGGATCAAAAAATTTAATGATGAGTGACCATAAATTTACAACAACCTATGAATACCGGTATGAATGCGTTTTTCTCAAAGACAGCGGTACTACTTTTAGATATCTCCAGATTAGACAATCAAAGGGCTTTGTGGCATATTCCATACAATAATTATATCTAATGATTCATCCAGTCAAAGATAAGATACCATAATGGAATACTGCACAACATTGTGAAGCAGTTAGTCAGCCTCATTAGGAAAAAGTTACGTAATTTGAGGTATTCGCGAGAACATAATTATAAACGTTTTGACAGCTCAGAATGTTTAAGATGGGTGGTTATGTGATGTTACGAAATTGAACATATCGAATGTATTAATTTGCATGTCCTGATTGAGTATAACGGCACAAAAATGATGTCGTGTTTTGCATTTAGGTTTTGATTATGCAATCTACTTTTTTATGTAATAGCACGACAACATAAATTGTACCAGAAAAACTAGGATTGTCCTCAATTGCTTAACAATTAAGACCTAAATTATTAAGAATGATTTCAGACAAAAAAAACAACACCCCCTTTTTTTTCAGGATTCATCGTTTAAAATATTGAAACCAGTAACGACAGTGGAGTAATGCAAGCTAATTTTATTTAAAATCTTGAATAGGAAACTTTTTGCCCAGCAGTGGGCCAATGTAGAAAGAAAATGGTGTACTATAGTACCTTATTTTTAAACTCACCAGGTTTACTCGGACTGGGTTCCTGTAGGATAGTAACATAACTATCAGGGAAGATCCCGGTCTTCGTGCCATTCCTGCCCTCCCACCAGTTCTGGTCGATGCGTCTCGTCAGCACCACCACCTCGCCTTTCTTCAGAGGCAATTCCAGGTTCGTTTGGGCTGTGAAGTCGAATTTCGCTCGGGCTCGACCCTCGACCACGACGGGCTTCTTAGGAGCTTGTACTACATCCCCTTTTTGTATCTGTAAGGACATTTTATAAGAGTTCAGTGTTTTGTACATTGATTTCCTTTTAGAAAAGGCAGCAACCGTGTGTAAGTTTTAAACATTCAATCAACGAATCGTAAAGTTTCAATAAAAACAGCACGAGTTTTTTGGTTCTGCAAGAAACTTGATTTATAAGTAGATTGAGCATTTTATTGCATACTCGACCAACTTCAAATAAAATGGTAAAATAATCCTTTATTTCATCTAGGTTGAAATAAGGATCAAAATAATTTAAAGTTTCTGTAATTACCTCAACATAATTGTACGGGAACAGTCCTATCCTGCCATGCAACTCTCCTTCATACCAGTTGTTATCAATCTGCCTCCTAACATGGATCATTTCTCCTTTCCTAAAGCTCAGTTCTCTCGGAGTCTGACCGTTGAATGTGTATAAAGCCTTAGCGATGACTTTCTCAGCTTCATCATACCGGTTTAGGGGCAGTATGTTCTTTTGCGAAGGTGTGAAGTTGTCTTGATGTCGGCGGTTCTGCATGTCTTGTAGCTCCTGTAAAAATTTAAATATTACTGGTCTGATTTTCCGTATTTTTTTAATGTGAAGGCGTATGATACAGAAAGCTAAGATTTTTGAAAATTTTGAATTTTGTTAAAGACTTACGTCCTTTACACTTCAGTGATTCTAAGTGCAAGGGACAATGAATTGAGAAAATGAGTTAGGCCGAAAATTGTTACACAGCATGTTTATGTTTTTGGTAATAAACGAGAACAGAGTCAACCCAAACAGTAGAATCAGTTAGAAATGTTCACACACACTCTCTCAAACGTCACCTTCATTGAGGCATCAAATGCTTCTATGTCCGCGGGTAGTATTTCGTTTTCCTGAAAATGCGTAATGTTTATTTGAAAAACTTTACCTCCATAACGTGGTGGAACTCTCTATTTTCCGATGTTGAATACATTTTTAACATTGCCGTATTTTCTTGTTATTTAAAACTATTGCTAGCTAGACTAGTACAACTAATATCACTATAGAGTAACAATCATTTCACAGAACTTATTTACGTAATTACACACTACACTCATTGAACGTAATCTCTTTGGAAAATCATTTGCACGCATATCATGATCGTCTCCCGCGCATGTTTCGCTCGCACTGGGGCGACCGACAACCGTGCCATGCTCATAACAATACATGAATACCTCTATACAACAAAAACATTAACATCTACATTTCTTTTATAAAACCAGCCGTATTTAAAGTCATTAAGGTTGAAATTTTAATAAGCGGTTTGGAGTCAAAAATACTAGTGGTCAATTGGTCAACGGATTTTCCGTTGGTATGCAGAGACAAGGTCGTTTGGATTTTTTGATTATTTAATGAAACTGGTCGATATTACCATAATTGCTGGTATGAATGGTGAACGTTCTGCTAAGAAAAAAAATAAATTGATTCACTATATCAATTTATTTAAACTATATTTTCATACGCTTTGAAATATAGTTTCAATATAAATTATTATTTGTGTTTTCATATTATTTTAATTATTGATTAAAGAATTTCACAATGAATGTGGAGGACTGACGCAGCCAGAATGTGGTAGCTCCAAAGGAAAATGACCAGGACATCATTAAAATTTAGTGGTTCACGTTATTACATAGGTACATACCTGGATCAATTATGTTAATATAGACATCGTAAAGCCTTTGCCAATTAAAGATCCCCCTCTAACAGTAACATTTCCAACGTAATTAAACTTATCGGATATTTATAGTAAAAGCGGCACTACTTGTTTGTTAATAAAAACTCGAATGGTCACCATTATGGAAAGGCAAAATAAAGATTTCTCTTCAAGGGCTCGATCAGTGGTTCGTTGATAATTTGCGGATATTCTCACCGTGAGTACTTCGAGTGAAATCAGTGAAATGTTTCTATCTGTGCGGTACAAGTGGGTCGTATGCTAACGCTGCGTGTGTGCATCCGGAGTAGCGGTGTCGTTTGTTCGGGATGCGTAAATGTGCGTTCGGTCATTTGGAACTTTACCTACTAATAAAGCGCGAGCTACAATCGAAAGTGTTTTTTAATTGGGAAACTAGTTATGGTGGCAAATTGTTGTCTACATTAGTGACTTGAAAATAATGAATGATACTCATGTTGCCATTAACGTGACCACATACTGGATAGTCAACCAAAATATTTAAATCGATTTACTGTGAACGTAAAAGCTACAAACAATATTTTCAGAAAATTGAGCAAATGAGAAAATTAAAATAATATTTTTATTAAATATTCGTATGTTAGCAACATCTTCATAACTAGATAGTATTACTCAAAACACTAAAATAGATAATTAATCACGCACGTAATTCGCATTTTTACGCGAACGTTTAAATGAACGTGATTCAAATTGTACTAGGAAAGCATGAAGACAAAGATAACATACACAATATCATGACAGCGACATTCATGTAAATCAATACAGTATCTTGTGGAATCTCGGATGGAAATAAATATAGAAACCACAAAACCATCTGCGTGTTTATTGTTTGTTTCAAGAATAAGTATGTTGGTAAAGAAATGAAAAGCTGTAGTCATGTGTGTTGGAAAGACACGATTTGTTTTGTAATTGGACATTGGTGATAAGAAAAAAAAGTACACAACCTGATAAAATGGTCACCAGAACAAAATTTGCTTTTTTATACGAAAAGGCATTCATTTCAAGGTAAGTTGTAACAAATAATAATAATGAATCGATAGACTTTAATATTAAATTATATGATAAGAAAGGACCACTTACTTTAATAGAAAATTATAGTACTTAGACCGATGACGTAAAATGAATGGTAAAAGACAAAAAGAAAGTTTAACATTTATTTATTTATAATTTTGAAGGCTACATATTTTTTAGTTTCTTTATATATTAATTGGCTAAATGCAGTTTAGACAGGAGATATTGAAAAATTGTCTATCTACTAAGTTCTGATAACGGCATGGAAAAGTATGAGCGAAGTACCTAAAAAGTCGTACCTTACCGAATTACGAAATTCTTTGAAAGTGATTGCCGGCTAGTTTACAGATAGAACTTTAATAAACTCTAATTATACATTCCCTTAAAAGACACTAAAAGGATAGAATGTTTCATAATTTTTTGAAGTAAATATTTTGTAAGGTGCAACATTTGTAGTCAGTACAAGTCTGACAGTCCCTCCCGCCCTGCCCGGGGTGGGAGGACTCATTTGATGATTTTACCACGTTAAAAAAAAAAAAAAAAAAAAAAAAAAGGTGCAACATTTGTGCTTTATATCTGAAAATAATTAATTTCTGATCATTTCATGTTATTAGCCCTATATTAGATTCTATATAAGGCAATGCACCGGTCATTTAAATGGAACTTGTCAGTACTGGTATGGATATTGCGTTATAGGAAACATTAGATAGTCGGTACTTGAGGTAATATCATGGCAGATAGGAGTTTATCTAGGAGTGTGCAATCAAAGTAATCAATAAATTCCGCAGCATTCACGCACGGAAATATTTGCTCTGTTTGTGTTTTCTGGCGATTCGCCTCTCCTTCGCCTCTCCTTATATGACCTGCATCCCCCAGACTTCTCTGGGGGTTCTATTGGCTTAGTGTGGACTTCCAGTTTACATGGGCCAATCAGCACTCGGACTTCCTGACTTCAAACCACCGCTTCCAACCTCGACTCCACGCTATTCGCTCTATTCGTCGATTTGTTTCTTATACCCTTACAGTTTTCTTTAACCTTTTGTAAGAGGAATAGTGACAATAAGGATTTATACATACATACATAATAATCATCTTACCGAAAAACGGTACAGCCACGAGCAATAACATGTAAACACTTAACAAAATTCAAACGCAATTTTCTCGTAAAATGCTGGTCTCCACTTTGAAATAAGACCTATTTCGTTATACTATGGCTTACAAAATAGAAGTCTAATGAAAAAAATCAGAAGTTTAATCAATATGGTAGCAGAACATCGCTTTCTAATACTGCTTAGTGTTTACATACTTTTGCTCGTGACTGTACACTATTATTTAGTTTTCCAACAGCGTTTTTCAGCTTAGTCAGGATTTATGATCATCAATGCTATTTGCCAAGTCCTCATCAAGCCTCTCGTTCAATGAATCGGAGGATATCATGATATCGATCAAATTGCAGTGGCGTGGCGTGCCGGCGCCTAGTTTAACAAGATTAATCGTTAATCGCAATCGCAGCAACATTGACTGACATGATAATCGTATTCCGATAAAGCCCTGAGCAGACGATGGACTCTGTTCTGTCCGAGGGACAGAAATTACCGATGAAATGAATCTCGTGATATTTGCTATTCATTGTAAGTATGTGACTAAAAAGTGCAGTATCAATATTGATGGACTGAGAGAGATAGAGAGAAAGGGAGATCAAAGAAAATATGGATGTCTAGTGTGAAGAGAAGGGAGTAAATGATATCGTGCTAGCTGACAGAGATAAATGGAATAACAACATGTTGTGTTTCGCTTACTCATAGTGACACTGGAGAAGACGATATATTACAAACAGGAGGAAACAGGAGAAGAAGAAGAAAACAGGAAGATAAGGAAGTCCATTAGTTGTTGCAAAATGTTCGAGTTTGTCCAGTGGACAAAATACTCCATCGTTTGCTAAACGCCTAAGCCCCTTCGTACACTAGGCGACGCAAGTCTCCGATACCTTACGATTTTGGTATTCATTGACGCGTGCTTGTGTTCGAACCTCTATAGGTTTATATTGCGATAGCCGCTTGGATACCGAAGTCGTAAGGTATCGGAAACTTGAGTCGCCTTGTGTACGAAGGGCCTAAACGTTATGCCTTTTTGCGCATATCGATGCTCGGTTCAAAATCGATTGTCGAGATCGCATGCAACGAGACGTAATAGGTACGATGAGAAATTGTTCCGATGGAAACGGATTGAAAGTAATTACGTTTCTTTGTTGCATTTGTTATGACCTACTTTATTTTTATAGTCTTTTGTGGTTAGATTTAGTGGATTACAACAAAAGATTGTTACAACGATCAATACAAAAGATTTGGACAGGAATAAGTTTATTAGACATCACAAAAATTTAAAAAGAGCTACAGAATCAGGCCGTTATAATAATTTGCGCTTTCAATTTGATTACAATATGTATCACTTTATAATGCTCAGATTTTTTTGATACCTACTGTTACTTTGATCTAAGAGAAATTACACTTATCTTTGCAAGAGATTTTAGCGTTGAATATTTTAATTCCCGAAAAATAGAAGATTTCCTGTATGATAGCTTAGTCGTAGAGACAGCTCGTATAACAAACGTTAAAATACCTACAGTATATACGATACAATAGAAAAACGACCGCTCAAAGAAACCGCAAATGGATTTGAACGTAAAAATGGCAATGTTTTTTATCGTAACTGATACAGATCAGTTGTATCCACAACTGATCGATATCTTGTTAAAAACATTGAAATAGATTTCTATAAGAACTTTAGTTAGCGACATTAGTATTAAGTACTGTATTTATAGAATCAGGAAGTAATAAAATACGATTGAATGCGATATTAATCTAGGTATTTAAATCGGTGATTTAGAACTTGAGACAAATTATTTCTAGACGTAGAAGAAGTAGCCTTGTTGGTTACCACAACCTTGTTATTAAATAGCGTACAGCCTGTAACGAAGGGCTTAACCTGGTTTTGTCAAAAGGTCTGTAAAGTACAAAAGTTACGACGTAGAAGTTTCTGCTCTACATTTTCTAGTTGAATTTTAGTCTCATTCTTCAGTGCCATTGTACCAGTAGCACCAGTGGCGTAGTTAGGCCAGAAGGGGCTCCGTTTCAAAACTTGTTTGGGCCTCCTAATCTAAATGTATAATTTACAGAATAAAGACACTCGCATCCTGACTCGTGTAACTAATGCTATTATTGATGTCATAAAGAGAATTTTGAAGGAAGCTACACAATTGAGAATGTTGTCCGACTGATCGTAGCTCATTTATGATAACTACATTACACATATATACTTAAGCCTTTTTGAAAATGAAGCTATGTTAGGATTTCAATATTTGTAACTTTATGGCCGAGATGAGTTTTCACCAAAGAGCAACATTTTATGTTTTTATTTTTATTCCAATCGTCGCGGGCCCTTCACACTTGGGGGCCTCATTTTTAATTAAAATGGCTGATACGGCGGTAGCTACGCCTCGGTGAAGCACCCAAGTTTCCTGTAGTCATGGCGCACGGGGCATCTGTTGTGGATGTTCAGGTAACGCTGGGCGTTGTAGGTGACATACCTGTAAGTACTTGTTCCTCTTCTGTTCCCTGTAGAGCCTCTTCATGTGCTCCGCCTGCTGACGCGCCAGCTCCCGCTCCGGCACCAGCGGCAGCGGGTCGTGACGGACGGGGCATCGGTAGTGGATGTTCACGTCGCTCTCCACGTAACGCCGAGGGGATTCTATGGTGGAAACGGAAATTTGTAGTGGACTGCAGTCATAGGTATCTTACTTTATGTATTATTCAAACCTGTTTTAGAGTGCAAAATTTGAGGTTTCCGTAGGTTTTGCATTTTTAGTTTTTTTTTAAGTAAAAACATTTCATGCCGAGCGACTTGAAGGTAGAATTTAAATCTTTTATTTACGACAAAATAGTTTTACGGTTGTGTTCATAGAAATATGGATTACAATATTTTTGACAGGATTATTATGACTGCTATCTCTTTTTTATCGTATCGATAAATAAGTCATATTAATTCGTAAACCACACCACGCGAACACAGAAAAACATTAAAATATTACAGTAATAAATAAAAATCGCGTTTCTGCAGCATTCGATTCCCGGATATTTTCTATGCACGTAACATTCTAATGTAATTATATACTTTCCAGCTTTCACTTATCAAGTACATAGTTGATTGCAAATATTGCCTTTGAAAACGCTAACACGCAAAGTACTTAGGTGCATATAGTAGGTAATGAGTGGCCCTCGAAGAAAGGGCTTGGCCGGGGAAAAACAAGCATTTTCTATTTGACAGGCTAATACTTTAGTTGTTTGTTTATGGAAAAGTTTTGTGTGTTCTATGCTTGTAACATTTTCTTTGGGAACGTGAACATTTTCTTCTATGATAAGGTGTTTAATTGTAATTTAGTTACTTAAATATTACAATGCTTAAAACAGTACCAAAAATGTTTCTACGTTTTGCAATTTTATCTTTATCTTCCGTCGACAAGGCCTATTTCTACGCTTTCATGCTACTTGCGCTGGGACACTCACACTTTGACAATTTAACATAGATATACTTATTACAAACTACCGAAAATGAATGCGTCCAATTGTAAGTTCACATTTTTTCGATAGTTATATTTATCTCGCGAGATAAATAAATGTTTAACCTACTATTGACTATCTACGGCGACATTGTCTACATTATACGCATTGAATTCTTGTCCACATAATCTCTACCAAAAAGTAAGACATTCATTACATAACCAAAACTTATTATTCGATTCGAATGAGGCGATTATCTCATTGTCTTTCTCAAATCACGATTCACGTAAAGAAGACAATACTAACAACTAAATCAGTCCGCCAGCCGTAACAAAACTTTTATAAATAAAAAAAAAATATATAAAGACACGTTATCTTTTCCATCAAAAGTGAAAGTGTTCCAACGTTATGCTATGGCGAGCCATCGATATAATGCCCCGTGATTGGCGATTTTCTTTAAGTGGTTATTATGCGATGACACGTAAGAACCGGTTGAAGGCATTTTGTAATATATCGCCGGAAGTAAGAGGCAGCGTTTCATGCTAGGAAGTCTGTATCTTCTATGATTTTTTGGTTTATTATTTTTCATTAATGTATAAGATTATCAAATTAATAAACGTGGTTATTACTACCTGTTACAATGAACTGCTAAGTAGTACGTCAAAATGTCTTTCCGTCTATGTAATGGCTCCCACACACCTTACGATAAATCGTTACGATTAGTCGGTACAGTTCAAACTGCAACGATAAATCGACAATTAGTGTGTATGAGAAAAACTGTACAGTTAGTTCGATTTTTCTCATACACACTTGTCGATTTATCGTTGCAGTTTGAACTGTACAGACTAATCGTAACGATTTATCGTAAGGTGTGTAGCAGCCATAACATCATTATTGATCGATATAAAAAAAAATTGGAAAATTACATAATTGCAAACAATTACTTTTATTTACTTCGTTGGGTGCTTAATTAATTGATACCTTATTTTATCAATTGTCAATTTATAGCTAGGTATGAAAATGATACGAAACAAGATATCAGATTATACCTACCTAATGTTATTAATAAGTAAAAAAAAAACCAGACATTTTGACCTACTAACGGAAGACACGATTTTATAACCAAAAACACGTGTTTTATTATAAGTTGTTACGAGATTATGTTTATAAGGTAATTAATGTTCAAGCGGACGAAATTCCGGTCAGACCGGACGTCTTTTTATATTTTTGTCCAAAAATATATACAAAAAGCATCAAATTAGGATTATTTGGATGGAACAGGAAGTCTGGTATGCGACTAAAATAGGAAGCGTTTGTACTATAAAAGCTTCATAATTATTGACAATGCATTTTTTATAGGTCCATTAATAATTTACTTATGTCATTATTTTAAAGTATTTCATACAAGGAAGTTTGAACGGAAATTGATTTCATAATTCTAATCTAAATCTTGGATAACAAAGACAATAGAAGATAAGACAGCGATCTATTTCCATATTCTACTGATTAAACGATACTGCTCATTCATATAGTTGTACCTAAAGTATACGGCAATTTACACGCATATAATTTCTACGCATGCTACCGATCTGCCATCAAACATGTCGAATTGGACACTCGACAGAATAACTTAACAATTGTCGTTGACTTTCTACAACAATACTGACAAATAATCATGCTCGACACGTATTTGTGACACGCCCAGAGTACCAACGATAAGATTACAATGGACAAATATGTATCCGTTGGATTCCATACCTTATGCTATGAGGGAAAACTGAATTCTTAAAGCAGTACTCGCGAAGTAAAAGCAAATGTCGTTTGCTGTTTGAGGAATTTCATTTGCACAACATTGAGAGCGGATTTTGCGTTTTTACTACGGGCTTGAGAATCAGGTGTATTGGTGTCGCGAAGATTGAAACTGTTGCTAATAATTTGCTTAATTATTGGGTTTGTAGATCAAATAAATTGGTTTGAATCTTTCGAAACTGTAACATACATTGATGTTAACAATTTGTTAAAATTCGTCAATCACTAGGACAGATATTATTTTGGAGTTGGGGAGAATCTACGTAATTTAAAGAGGCTCTACCAGAAGTGCCAAATTATAGAAGTTTATTGCATTATACTGGATGTAGCAATCATTTTGTTCAATTAAGATTTTTAGGATCTGCTACCAAAGATAATATACTAACAGTACTTAGTAAAAGAAAACTAATTGACGACAATTATTTATAAATCAATGATACAAAAGAAGAAGAGATTTTACGAAAACATTTAAAAGAAAAAACAGAAGATAAACAGTGAATGTTTACAGAATCATGAATGTCATAATTATGTTTAGTTTTGTAAAAATATTTGTAAACAAACAGATTCGTAATAAACATTGTTTAGATGGACAAAATGAATGTACGAGTACAAGTCAACAAATTATCGTTCTTTAGGCAAACAACAATTTTCCGGTAATTGAGATTATTGTCATTCCGACATTGGGTAGTTATTTTCAAATTCCGCATTATTGCACACACTTGATTGACTGTTTTTTATATTCTTTTAATAGCATTTTAATGATACAATTTTTGTACAAGACATTGACATTTTTATTGTGGGATATTTTGTTGTGATGATTTGAGTATAATTTTTTTGAAGTCAAATCTTTTGGATGCAAGATTGTTGAACAAAATTGTTGGTATCTTTAATTCTACAAGTAAGTCACTACATAGACATACGTATTTGAAAGCAAACTGCATTAAAATTTTCTCTGAAAGTTTAACAAGCTGATTGAGAAATTTTATCTCTGAGATAGAATTTCTCAAATTCCAGTATGTCGGTTTGAAGTTCGTTAAGTTTCATTAGAGCCAAGCACTCTTAATACTCGTATATCTACGCGACATTTTGCAATAAGTTTCGCTTTTAATTACCGTTTCAAGTTACAATTAGGTAAGACGGTATCTTGATACAACTCGACCTCTCCGAATATTTCACAATCCGTCATTGAAGCAGAACTCGGATGAAATAGCTTTGATCAACAAATCCGAATATAATTTATCAATTGCGCAGGTGTCATTGAAATTTCCGGAAAACTGTGGCCTTATAAAATGGTTTATGATTTACTGAACGTCATAATTTAACTCACATTAAAATATTAATTGGATGTTATGTTATAAAGATCACAATCTAATTAATTACATTGAACGTCAGTAGACAAATATCGTGTTTACATTTCATTAACATCAATCACCTAGTTATCACGTATCGTATCAAAGGAAAAACGACACAGATCAAATGCACAAGAGATTAAGAAAGTAAACACTGATTATTACGAAGATTATAATAATTATAGAAGGAACATAATAATTATTAACACACTTAATGAACTTGGAAATAAATTAACAATTATCATTCGGTTAGTTGAACATAAACACGTTGATGATGAAGGTGGTAATTTTTAAGATGAAGATGAGGAACAAACCATGAGTGGTCATTTTCTTGATTTGTTTGAGTATGCCCATAATACACGATAGATCACAGTACACAATAAAATCACAACACAGCACGCACACCCAACGTCGGGGACGACGTCTGTCACCGACTGTCCGTGGCGATAGATCAGATGCACTTTCGACTCGAATCGACGCCTTAACCTCATCTCCCGCCAAACCCACTGACTTGTAGTCTTGTACTTTCGCTTTGCACGCACGCGTTGTCAACATAGATATTATTTAACAATTTCGGTTGCTGACGCTCGAGCAGCCGGTTATGTCGCGTCTACTAGCGTTTGTTTTGCTTGAAACATAACTATGTCTTCATAATATATTATACATGGCGTAATTGTTTACATTTTTCCTAATTCTATATAAATCAATGCCATACGGATAGTTATAATTCAGTAATTTTGTTATCAGATACATTTGGTGGTACGGCTCCATTCAAAAAATCTGTTGAAAGTTATGAATAAATTAAATGTGGCTGTATAGGTAGATTAGAGAGTAATTATTCCACCATAACGTTTTTTAGATACTCATCTTTCTGTACTCTACTTACTTTTTACAATAGCTTACAAAGATTGTTATCAAAATTGTACTAATGACTTTATGCATAATTATTTGGTTGTTGTATCTTTAATCGCAAGCTAAGAGTTAAGGTCAAGTATTTCATACTTCTCGTGAATAAGGTCGGTCAGTTTATAAATATCACATTTTAAATCACTTGGTCACGTTAATGATGTCAAGAATTCACGTTGCTCGACGATGAGTCTGTGGTAGATACAGATAACGTTATCTCTTTAAGTGAATGTGCACTTGTAATGTAGAGAAAAATAATTTAAGTAATTTCATTAGACTTTGTTATTGCAAATATCGATATAAGAACAATAAAAGAACAGTTTTCGCGTTTTTCGATGTAACTGGTAGAATGTATTCTATTAAAAGTCTTGAAAATACAATAGCATTATTTGCTACCGTAGAGACGCCCATAGGAAATGTTATACAAAAAAGTGACATAAATCTGTATACTCACTGTATGGCAATGGAGCATAAACATCCGGATATATGTCTGTTCTGTTTCCCCAATTGGAAAATTCATGTAGCGTGTGTCGATAATCATCATTTTTTAAATTCGTCGGCTTCAGTCGGTATTTTACTTGGTCTCCTATCTTAACCTCTACATCAGATTCTATTATATTCGTTAAATTGTGCATAGAAGCAGAATTGTATTCTGATGGACATTTCGGTTCATTTTGAATATCTGTCGCTTCTGAAACTATTTCGGATATTGTTATACTTTGTGTGTCAGCGTTATCTGAAACTGTATCATTATCAGAGTCATTGTACGATTTATCGTGCAACTGCATTGACTTGTAGTCATCTGTTAGCTGCGTGACACTTGTAGCACTGTATGAAATAGTAGCTGTAGTCTTTTTGATTCCAGATTTATCTTCCACAGATTCATTACTTTTTAAACTGTCCGAATCATATTTAGTACGAGATTCATTAGGGCTGGTTTCTTTTGAAAAATAGGCGCTGTCACTTCCATACTCCTCAGTCTCATCATAGAGTAAATTCTTCTTCACATATTTGTTCAAAGCAAGCAGAGATCTAGATAAAGATCCAGACCCTGGTACGTCACTGAAAAATCCATCATCTTCATAGTTGATTGCCTCGCGGCTTGGAATATCACTGTTGCGTTTTTTCCCATTGTCACTGACATAAATTACGTTCATTTTGGCGGTACACAGTTTTGTAATTATTTTATCATATTAACACTGCACACACTTAGATGGTCGACGTTAAACTGAAGCCGTGATAACACTGATAAAAGTATTATATCAGTGAGTAATATTCGATAACAGTTGTCGATACAGTTCGATACTATAACCCAAATGTTAATTCCGTCAAAACAATTTAATTTATTATATTTACGAACATCAAGCACACCGCGTGTGATCAAGCGGCTAGCCGAACTATTTACAATTGAAAAAACTCGACGGACAGGTTTTGGAAGTCCGATCCAATTGAATGACGTAAACCGCGAGAGGCTGACTGATAATCGCACGATATGAATGTTTTTTTAAGGTCGTTGTGGTACTGATATAGTAAATTACTTTGTAAAAACATAATCACTTCTAAAAATACTTTCGACTAATATCTGCTCGTGTCAGACTACGTGTGTTGACGGCGATGGTCAGGGGAATAAGTTAAGGCGCCGATTGTGGTGAACAAAGGCTATTGTTTCTTTTTTTATTCGCATATAATCATAAGGAATATAATCGTGTTGGCTCTCATGATGCTCACACTGAATAATTTTCGGAAGTGAACTGCACAAAGTGTTACCTAATGTACCAACAAAGTAGGTTAGATAATTTTCTAATTTGTTTCGGTGAGATGAACGCTTTGAGGTACTTAGTTTTATTTACAAAAACTTCACAAATAGTTGTAGTGTTTGAGTATTGAGCATGTACTTGCCTGTGTCTGAATAGCTCCCGTGCGAGGCTCTGCGTGGAGGCTCCGGTGCTGAGTCGCTCTCTAATAGTGTAATAAAACATGGTAAGGGACCAAACAGAAAAAAACATGGTAAAATGAAAATTGTATGCAATAAAAGAAACATTGATAGTCGTTATGTGTTAACAGTAAAAGCTTAGACCAAATATTTACAATTGGAATAGTACATAAAGCTAATTAATTTCAATTCCTGATAATGTACAGAAAAAAATCAGATATACAAATCAAGTGACATTGTTACATTTATTGCAGGACTGCAAACCATCCTTGTTTGCGATCACGAACAGTAAACACGCATAGCAGGAACGCGATATAGCGAAACCCATAACGATGATCAATAAATCTTTTACGGGGGATGCAAACTTCTACAAAATTCAAATTTACTCCAAAATTAAACACGACTTCGCGTCTACTAAATTGAGTTGTAAGAAAACTTTAGAAATTAAAGAAATTAACCTTGGAATGTGACGGTATGTCGTGATGGCGTGACGTAGGGCGAGAGCCTGTAGGGCCATGAAGCGGGCGGCGGCCGGGGCGGAGCTCTCGGTGGCTCGTATCGACTCGCAGGCCGATGTGCCGCGGGATTAAATTCTTGCTTCGCTAACGTGTCACTTTTTAGGATAGAACTCAATTTAATGGATTCCTTAGGGACTGGTCGTTTTATATCTTTTTTTACAGGTGACGTACGTCCGCGAACCAGAACATTGGGATCCTCTATAGATCTGTTGTTATCACTACGTCTAGGATAGCGATGTGCTATCCACGAGCCGGCTAAGTACGGAGCCATGTCGTGTAACTCACTCACATCAGGAGCTGAAGCGTATATCTGTCCAAGTAGCGACATTGTTTCGAATCTGCGCCGAATACGGTCCACTTCTCCTTGGCGGCATTCTGATGCATCTTCTGCAGACCTAGATCGAGGAGTCGTGCGTCTACGGAGAGCCGCTAATTTGGATATAATATCAATATGGGGCATATACCGATTTGTGGTTCGTAAGGGTACTCTTGCGACGGGGAGTACTGCTCTGTATTTGTCTCGACGCGATGAGAGCTTTTCAAAAGATGACCAGCTGCTGATGAATGCGTTTCGTGCCAGCTCTGGATCGCTGCGATACCGCCGTAGCACGGCGCCCGCCGCTGTGGGCGAGTCAAACCGGCGGGCGAGGCGGCGCACCTCACCCGCTCGCGCCAGGTTAAGGTACGCGCGCCAATACCTCTCCGGGTCGGGTGACGGGCTCCGACTGCGCCAGATTGTCTCGTCGCTTGAACAACGTAGCGTGTCGGGCGTCCGTCTATCGGCAATGTATAACTCTGAATGAGGCGAAGCTGACCTAGAATGTAGATCAGGTTTCAGGGAAGTGATAGAAACTTATTTTTTTCGCTTTCCCCAAAAAGTTCCTTAAAATTTGTGCATGATTGGGATTGCACTATTTGATTTTTTTGCGGCTCATTTGCTTTTGTATCGCTTTTTGTTGCTATGACTTCTTTGATAGCTACTACTGTACTTGGAGTGCTTTGTACTTTATTTTCTTTTTCATCGGAGCTCTCTCTGGCATGGTAAACAGTTTTCGTTTGTTCAGCCGTGTTTTTTACAGATTCAAAATATTGAACTTTTTTTTGAACTTCCTTACTAGGACCTCTGTAAATGGCAGTTTTATTGGATATATCAGAACTAGCAGTCTCGGTTTCACTAGCTGACGATTGACAAGGTGTTTCAGTCTTTTCATTAGTGTATACGACATGTCTCTTTTGATCATTTTCAATACCGCTGATATTTGTTTGCTTTGCATTGTCTTCACAAGTTTTGTGAACAACTATATCTCTTTGATCAGTGATAAGTCGTTCTTTTTTTTCAGAATTTTCAATTTCTTCTTTCAAAGACAATGGAGCTGTTGGTACCTGATTATCGAATTTACTTATTCTATTTAAAACTTCTTTGCTTAATGTTTGGGAAATCTTTCTTTTTTCATTTTCACTGAGAGTCATTTGGATTTTATTAACATTGTTTTTGAGTTCTTTAACAGACGTGATTGGGCAAGATATCGCGGCTATCGAGTCAGACTTGGTTAATTTGGATGGTTTTGTTATTTCTCTTTCTGTGTTATATGCTGAAGTAATCAGCGAATTACATCTCACGTGTAATGACGGGTTAGCTTCTACGTTATCATCTTTTACATCTATTGTATATTTAACATCTGGCTCTTTGTTAGATTTTGATTCCAGTTCTTTGCTATAAATAGCATTTAGCTGATTTTTGAGAGCGTTAACTTGTTCCATTGACAAACTACTCCATAGACGACTGCCAAGACCGATCTTTTTACGAAGATCATTTAAAGAAGTCTCTTGCTGTAATGTTATGGTCGGTTTCACTGTTACCCGCTGTTCTAATCTATCATTGTCATTCTTTTTGTTAATGTAAAAGGCAGTTTCTGCAACACTAGTACCGCGCCATAGAGGTTTGTAGGTATCCCTGGATTGTGGTTGTTCCAACTCCATAGAATCGTACTGGGGTACTTGTTGAAAATGATCCTTGAGATCTTCTACAGATCTTTCCTTAATTCGTAGACCTCTGTCTGTATCGTAATTCCAACGAAAATCTTTTAGGTCACGAGGATAAAACAAAACATCTTTTTCGGTTTGAGCTAATTTTAACTTACGATAAAGATGGTTAAGTTCTTCTTCAGCTCTCTCTATAGCTCTTATTTTCTTCCAACGATCAAAGTCGATAATTTCTTCATCTTTTCTTCTGTGGCGTAGGTCGCTAGTGGAAGTAGCCTTTTCCAATTCAGCCACCCTTTCTAAATATGTGTAGTATCTGTTTAATTCCCTAAACCGCTCTGACCTCATTTTTGTGTTTTGCATGTCGCGAACGTATTCGTCATAATCTGGGTCAGCGGCATGCAAATTAGAATCGCTTTTTGTTTTCATCGGAAAGCTATCCAAGAGTATTTTCCTCTCAGCATCGCCAGCACTTCGGGTGCGAAATACACTTTTAGGTACTGTGTCTGCGTACTGCTTATTGTGTTGTATACGAGCGCTATGTATGCGCCGGTAAGATGGTGATCTTATGGAAACGGGTGAAGTGGAATGACTTCTGCTGACACTGGCCATTGCACTTTTTCTGGGCACTTTTGGCGAAACAGGTCTAGAAGTTTGAGAAAAAAATATTGTTGCTGGATATTTCTCTGGATCCGACTTCAGATCCATTGTTTCTAAATGAGGTGAACGTCTTGTAATCACTGGAGAAACAGGACGAACAGTCTCAGTAAATATAATTTTTGATGGGGATATAGATTTACGTTGTACTTGTTGAGGAGATATCTCGCGTTTATGAAGAAATTTAGGAGATGTAGGCCTTCTCGTCTGTGTGAAAACCAATCTTGATGGTGATGTTGGGCCCCTTATTAATATTTCTTTTGGCTTTTCTTTTTTGTGAAATACTACTGTGGGGGACTTCGGGCGAGACGTTTGTGAGAAATACAATTTATTGCATGGCGGCTCACTTTTACTTCTAACGGTCGCTAATGATGAATTTGATCCAAAATCTTCACACTTGGATAAACTATCGAATTTACGAATTTCATCAGTCATTCGTCCTGGCCAAGATACTGATCTCGGACTGCGCGCTCGCGAAGGACTGGGATATCTGTCCCACATTTTAAAACGAGATAAAGAAACTGGTTTTCTATGTATTAAATAAGTGTTTAAAGATTTCGGTGATGTATTATCCTGAGGAAGAGATTGGAACATTCTTGCTTTTTGAAGCACAGTTGTATTTTGTTCTAACAAAGGATATACCAACGTTGGAGTAGAAGCTCTTCCCAGAAATAGATGCTGGAAAAATGTGTCAGATACAATAGCATCATGGGATTTTTTAATATCTTTAGAACTGATTCGTCTTGCATCCAAGTTTTCAAAAGAACCAAAATTAGATGGTTCATTGGAAGTATCCCCAAATTGACTACCAGATTCAGATTCTTCATTAGATTTCAGACACGACTTTTTATTACTTTTAGTTTTTGGCATTTTCTTTACATTTTTAGCATTTTCTTTAGCTTTTTTGCTGCATGATTCATGGCAGGGCACACTTCGGGGTCTAATAACAACGTTCTCTAAAGATTTTTTCTTTTTTAGGTTTGTGACTACTGCTGTTTTTACTTGGTTTGTTTTCTTTAAACCAGATGCAATGTTTGATGACGATTTGGACATACTTGATGTGGACTGCAGAGGGCTGGGTTTTGTTACTTTCTGTTCAGGCTTAATTGATAAACAGGGATTAGATTTTGTGTGTAGTTTTGATATCTTTAGTTTTTGTACTCTTTCAGCAGTTCGTATCATATCTCTGCTCTTGTGAGTGCTTGTTGGTGAAAGAGATTTTGTGCTTGACGTTACTGCACTCGTTCTCATTGGAGTTGGTTTATTTGAATTATCTTTGGACAGAGATTTAGCACGGACTTTTGTAACATCAATACGTTCATTTCTTTTTTCTGCACTCCATAGTTTATCTAAAGATGTTACTTTGTCAAGAATATTCGTTATGGGTGTTTTTCTGCCAGCTCCACCTTCTATCACCACAGACGCGTGTGACTCACCATACTTGCTATGCATGGAATTGGAGTATTCAGTTGGCAGCAGCATCCTACGTGACGAACCGAAACTACTTGTGCCTCCAGTTCTAGACTCAGATCCTGTAGATTTCATTGAGCTTTTTAAATTAGCCGTTGAACTATACTTCCTATTAACAGCGGGAGGTGCTGATGTAGACATAATTCTTGATTTTGGCAGTTTTTGATCAACTATGACACATCTTTTATCTGTCGAAGAGCCTGTTTTGCTAATAATTTGCGTATTCTGGCGAGAAAGCTTGTGGTTAATTTTATCTTTCAAGAAATCCACATTCGATTGAGAATATGATGATGTTGATCTTTTTGGCGATGTTGATACAGGTCTTGTTGATGTCACTAACTTTAGAGTTCGACTGTTTTTAGACGAAATCCTTCGAGGAGGAGCAGGTGGAAAGTCAGATATGTCACTCGGAACATCAATGCTCAGGAAAGATGGAGCAAGTCTTTTGAATTTAACTTGGTCTCCTGTTTCTATGCTCGTGATTGGGTAGCAGATGACCTCGTGCACTTTAGGAGTTTTCTTATGAACTCTTATCTTCGTCAGTGTCGAAGAAATCGGAATGTATTCGATTTCCGATTCGTCTGTGAAACGTAATCACATTTCAGTGATGATATCTTTCGTTTGCACTCGTTAGAAGTGATGAAAACGTGATTCCGTGCGTCTGTTCTAATTGTGTCTCTCGTAAGCGATGTTTTGAGTTCTAACCGTGATACTACGTTTGTGCCGCAAATAAAACTTGTCTCGTGTTCAACTATTACTGTGCTAGTTTAATTTTGGAGTCAATTTGTGCTCATGCAATTTTACCTGGTAACAGCAGCCTGAAGACCCAGCACCTTATTATATAGAGTAGATAAAAGCATGCAAAGGCAAAAATCTCGACTTACCTCTCGTGTATTACAGTATAGACTAGTATGTGCGCTATTGAAAAGCATCATTGTCATTATATGGCGGCCTTGTGTTGATATGTCCGACAGTATGCGTGTGTGTTTTCTACCATGTGTATACGTCTCCAGTAGCCTTGACCGTGTTTATGGAAAATGTGGTTCTCCATCGATTGTTTGATTTATATTTTAATGAAAATACAAGGTACACGAACACCACAGAGCCGATAAATAAGTCAAAGAAGTTTTTGTAAGCAATTTTAAAGTTTAAAACGTTATACGCTGACACCGAAATACCTGAGTTATTTTATAAAACCATGCATAATTAGTTTTCCCGGCTTTATATGAGTTAGTAAATTTTATAAATAAGGTTAAGGTAGTCTAAGGAGTTAATTATCTTAATATCTTTGTAGGTAGGAAGTTTCCATATTAAAAATAAGTAGGTAGAGTGTTTTGTAAGAAGGGTCATCAACTAAGTACAGTAGGTCACACGTTTGTGGTAATGGTTAAACTTTAAGTTGGCCTAATCTAGTACTTATTTTAAGATAATACACTTACTTATCCTAGTTTTGGTACCACGCGTGCGACCTACCGTATTTATATCTACTAGTTTTTCTTAAACTTAGTCTTCAGTATTCTCAAAATCGTACTAGACTTTAGTTATAGTTAAAACTGACATGGCCCTGTAAACAAGCGAAAAACGTTAACGCTCAGTGCTTATTAATGTATTTCCAACTTTATACTATAGCTTTTAAAGTTAAATCTATAAGAGGCCACAGAGCGTTGCCATTCGTACCAGTCGTCAAAGTTCAGTATTCTTAAATAGGTTTTCAACTTTATGTGCTTAGTATTAAGTTGAATATCTATTGAAGTTTTCTGGGCTTTAACGTTTATCGCTTGCCGTTTGTCTTGGATCACTAACGCTACCATTAGAACTTAAAACACGAGTTTTACCATACTTTTTATAATTTGTTACGTTTTGCAAATTCCATAATTCTAAATTAATAAAAAAACAAGGTAAAATCTCGTTTTAAGTTCTACTGAAAGTTATCAGTTATGTTCAAAGTCAAATAGAATTCTTAGGTAATCTTTAGAGGTAGGCTACAACTAAGCTAACCTTGTCTGGGTGGTGCCGGGGATCGGAACCCTCTGAGGGGAGGTTCCCCACCAGCCTGAAGGTCCCTATAAGCAGCGCGCCTCTCTGCCGGTGATAAAGGCGCCTCCGTATCCTCGCGACGACGAAACACTAGTGTGGAGTCGGATTCGTACCCGGATTCTTTTAGAGCCCTAA